>CM062818.1:967110148-968310148 GCA_031772625.1 Pinus tabuliformis
GGGAGATTGTATTTGTAGTTCAAGGTTGAAGGGATCAGCTGCCAAAGCCAAGTCTATGTTGGTTAAGTTATCTCTATACTATTTATTCCTAAGCCTTTGTTCTAATAACCTCTTTGCAATAACCTCGCATAAATTTCTCCCTCAACTTATACCTTCTTTGGTCATCTGTTCGTAATGGACAAGATTCGTAATAGCTATAATGCTACCAACAAAGAAAAGGTTGTTAAGATGGAAGCATAAAACTAGATGTTATCAAAGCAACTACTCCATTACTACAACTGAAACAAAACTTGGTAATGTTGTAACTGAAGAGGACATCATAGATTAAAACTAAAAAGGGTAGATGATTGTCCAAGTAATACTTGAAGTCTGTTATAGATAGTTGAGTTCTACCCACTCTCTTCAAATTTCTATCCTTTGCCTGCCGAAAATGGATCAAGTGGGTCATTTATGAGAGCATTCCTTGTTATGACAGGGATTGACAAATTTAAGCTAGAGTCCAATCCAGGCTAACTCTCTTTAGTTGAAACTTGAAACCATCTGAAGAACAAGTCTCGTCTAAATTATCATCTGCAAGGAGCATCATGAAAGACCGCAAGAGCGTCGTGAAGATTATATAGCCAAAAAGTCCCCTTATTAAAATTGCTAGATCACACTTTCAAAATTTGTTGAAAGATTGGAAATTTACACTATAATGATAAGGACCATCAATCATCTCGTCAAACAAATGAAGCAGGCATCATACATTTGGACTACTCATTCAAAACATGACTGAAAAATTTTAAGAACAAATAATTCACTACTTTCTTCATTGAAATGAATTGTTAGCTTTTGCAAAGATGAGGTGTTTACTTTTGCAAACTACAAATGAAACAAAACTTGGTAACGTTGTAACTGCAGAGGGCAGCGTAACTTAAAACTTAAAAAGGCAGATGATTGTCCAAGTAATACTTGAAATCTATTATAGATAGTAGAGTTCTGCCCAATCTCTTCAAATTTCTATCCTTTCCCTGCCAAAATGGATCAAGTGGGACATTTCTGAAAGCACTCCTTGTTATGACAGGGAATGACAAATTTAAGCTAGAGTCCCATCCAGGCTAACTCTCTTTAGTTGAAACCATCTGAACAGCAAGCTCGACACTTTTTTAAAATTACCAATCATATTGAAATACCGCAAGAGCAATCATGAAGATTATATAGCGAAAATGTCCCCTTATTAAAATTGCCAGAAGTGGAGCGTTTACCTGGATTTCTTTGGTGAAAAAAGAGAAACTATGAATAGGAAAAATCATATTAAAAATCTATCTCCTCATAATCTTTGCAAATGCTTTTATTGACAAATTCAATGCCTGTCTCATTTTAATAGGGATTTTGTTCAGATCAGATACAACTTACAATGATGAGCTTTTTATCTACCACTAAATTTTCTCATGAATTTCAAAGACTGGCAGTTCTCTACCGAGCTATTCTCATGCTAAACATAATATTTCCCAGCTGCAATATCATCTGTATAAAAAAGACCAAAAAAAAGTAATCCACCAAAACCTAACATCGCACTTGGTTCTAAAACACTTAGACAGATTACAAAATTTGCTTCTCTATAATAGAGCTTATCTGTAGAAATAGCCATATTTTGTCCTCTGGTCACTAAAGAGTAGCCATATTATCCCTTGTTCATTCTGACCTATATGCTGATGTGTGTAGACAAGCTTGATCTCCATGTTGATGATGTGATCTCACCATTCGTTCACTGAAATATCCTGCAACAGATTTTTAAATTCTTTTCATTTAGGATGACTTTCTTCATGACCTAGCCTTATCCCTACATGTGATTCAATAAGCGTTTCCTTCTCACGCTCAACTTTCCAGCTTTCATGCCTTGGCACGTGGTGAATATCCTTGGCCCTATATCTGATTCACTAGATATCTCCTTGTCAATGTTCAACACTCCACACTTCACATTGTGGTAAATATCTCGCAGAACTGAGGATTCTGCATTCGAACCCACATATATCTCCACGAAACGTTTTTCTGTCAAATAAATAATCGATATAAAATGCATTTTTGTTTTCAAACGCTTGCATAGACTTCAATGCCTCCATTACTCAGCTATGACGAGGAATCACCCTCTTCTCCAAACTAAGTAAAGACATGGCCTTCTACCTTCACTCTGCAACGCAATCCATGGCCGTCTACCTTCAGGGTTCGCTGGTCGAAGAAAAAATAAAGTTTAAACTGTTATGTTTCAGTTATAACTACATTTTAATAGTAGCAAACATTTTAATCAAATCAAACGGATCATAGTTTGACAGGTAAGATAAGAGGAGAGTGGATTTTAGAGAGAGTGGATTTTAGAGAAGAACGCCTTACGACGTAAAAATAAAATTAATGCATCTACCCATTCAACCCATTCGATCCTAAAGCCAACGGCAACACGTTTCTATCTATCTTCAAAAACCTCAAGGACATGCTGACCTGGGGAGATTGTTATTGTAGTTCAAGGATGAACGGGTTAGCTGCCAAAGCCAAGTCTATGTTTGTTAAGTTCTCTCTGTACTATTATTCCTAAGCCTTTGTTCTAACAACCTCTTTGCAATAACCTCTCATAAATTTCTCCCTCAATTTATACCTTCTTTGGTCATCTGTTCATAATGGACAAGATTCGTAGTAAGTGTAATGCCACCAACAGAGAAAAGGTTGTTAAGAAGGAAGCATAAAACTAGATGTTATCAAAGCAACTACTCCATTACTACAACTGAAACAAAACTTGGTAATGTTGTAACTGAAGAGGGCAATATAGACTAAAACTAAAAAGGGTAGATGATTGTCCAAGTAATACTTGAAGTCTGTTATAAATAGTTGAGTTCTGCCCACTCTTCAAATTTCTATCCGTTGCCTGCTGAAAATGGATCAAGTGGGGCATTTCTGAGAGCATTCCTTGTTATGACAGGGATTGACAAATTTAAAGTAAAGTCCAATCCAGACTAACTCTCTTTAGTTGAAACTTGAAACAATCTGAACAAGAAGTCTCGTCTAAATTATCATTCGCAAGAGCATCATGAAAGATAGCATCACGAAATACCTCAGGAGCATTATGAAATACAGCAAGAGCGTCATGAAGATTATATAGCCAAAAAGTCCCCTTGTTAAAATTGCTAGATCACACTTTCAAAATTTGATGAAAAATTGGAATATACACTGTAATGGTAAGGACCATCAACCATCTCGTCAAACAAATGAAGCAGACATCATACATTTGGACTACTCATTCACAACATGACTAAAATTGTTCAAGAACAAATATTTCACTACATTTTTCATTGAAATGAATTGTTAGCTTTTGCAAAGATGAGGTGTTTACTTTTGCAAACTACAACTGAAGCAAAACTTGGTAACGTTGTAACTGCAGAGGGCAGCATAGCCTAAAACTTAAAAAGGCAGATGATTGTCCAAGTAATACTTGAACTCTGTTATAGATAGTAGAGTTCTGCCCAATCTCTTCAAATTTCTATCCTTTCCTTGCCAAAATGAATCAAGTCATTTCTGAGAGCACTCCTTGTTATGACAGGGAATGCCAAATTTAAGCTAGAGTCCCATCCAGGGTAACTCTCATTACTTGAGACCATCTGAACAGCAAGCCTCGACATTTTTTTTAAATTACCAATCATATTCAAATACCGCAAGAGAAATCATGAAGATTATATAGCCAAAATGTCCCCTTATTAAAATTGCCAATAGTGAAGCGTTTACCTGGAGTTCTTTGGTGAAAAAATAAAAACTATGAACAGGAAAAATCATATTAAAGATTTATCTCTCATAATCTTAGCAAATGTTTTTACTGACAAATTAAGTGCATGTCTCATTTTAATAGGGATTTTGTTACCTGGAGTTCTTTGGTGAAAAAATAAAAACTATGAACAGGAAAAATCATATTAAAGATTTATCTCTCATAATCTTAGCAAATGTTTTTACTGACAAATTCAGTGCATGTCTCATTTTAATAGGGATTTTGTTCAGATCAGATACAACTTACAATGATGAGCTTTTTATCTACCCCAAATTTTCTCATAAATTTCTGAGACCAAGAATTGCAGAATCTGCCAGTTCTCTGCTGAGCTATTCTCATACTAAACATAATATTTCTCGGCTGCAATATCATCTATACCAAAAAAAAGAAAAAAAAAAAAGTAATCCACCAAAACCTAACATCGCACTTGGTTACAAAATTTGCTTCTCTATAATAGAGCTTATCTGTAGCCATAGCCATATTTGTCCTCTGGTCACTAAAGAGTAGCCATATTATCCCTTGTTCATTCTGACCTATATGCTGACATGTGTAGACAAGCTTGATCTCCATGTTGCTGATGTACCACTGAATCTGAGGAAAGTGTGAGTGATCTCACCATCCGTTTGAAAGCCACAGAATAGACAGATCCCGATCTATCATTTGCGAAATTTTTTTCTTTGAGAAACCCAAACTGCTCAAACACTGTAATCTTTTCTTCTAAGGTTTCTTTCGCTAGATTAAACGTTCCATGTACCGCAACTACAAAAAAGTTCATTTTGGATCTATAAAAAAGGAACCTAGGGTTGAGATAGACCACTCTTCGAAACTGAGCAGGGGTGGTCAAACGACAGCCCTTTAACAATTCCAACACTTCTTCCAAATTTTGAGTCGATTTTTCCCTAAGAAGACTGTTGTGATGTCTAAAGTATTTTGCAAAACAAAAATAAAGAATCTGTAAAATTAACTAGCAGACAGGCAATCGCATTGAAGAATTTCAATCCAACCGACAGTTCATCATTCATGGAGGAGAAACTATGTCAAAGGAAGAAATGGAAGCAATTTGAATAACGCTTCATCTGTGTTTAGGCTTATGTCAGAGCTTGAAGGCAGAGTTGAGACGGTTTCAAAATTACTCCATCTCATCCAATGCCATACTTCCTGCTCCATGAAACAATAATGAAACAATAATCTGAACTAAACCACACACAATTAAAGTAATCCACAATCTACACGTCATTGATACATTGAATAGATTTCATTTGCACATTTTATGATATTAAAAGAGAGAAATACATGAAACTAAATTTTAGACATTGAACAGTTTTCTTAATGCCTGATAAGGAAAACACATACATATGCATCTGTGTAATTTGGAGGTCCGATCGGTATAAAACTCTGGTTTTGGTAGCCTTTAACCACCAAACTAAAACCAAAGAAGATGCCGATAATTATGTTCATGAATACATAACTAAATAACAACCAGTAACTATGTTCTTGACTACATAACTAAATAACATCCAACAAACCGAAAGTTGCTGGGTGCAGACTCCACTTCAGTTTTTCCCTATGAATCGTGGAGATAGCACCTATAACAATTGCCTGACACATTTCAATGCCTTTATTTGCAATTACAAAAACCATGAACGTCTGATTGTTCATGTATCCTCAATTCAAAACAATTTTTTACAAGAGCTTAGTTGTCTGTAAAGTTCAAAACTTGTACTCAAGTCAGATGCATTGTCCCCTCCATAATGGAATGCATCATGGATTCAATGGCTTCATCCTTAGAGGGATTAGTTTTTTTCCAGAGAATATTATTCAAAGAAATCATAAATGCATCCTGGAAAACCTTAAATCTTAAATCTGTGTCACCATAGACTAGAGCAGGTATAATTTCCTGGATTATGGTCTTTCTCATTTCCTTCCTCTGTTCCTTGGGGATTTTCTGAAGAGCCTCTATCACATTTATATTATTTTCTTCAACTGTCTCTTCTGCTATGTAAACTGAAGATGCCATGGATACTTATAATATGCTGTAAAGGGATTGAACAACACATGAATGCACCCAACTTTAAGAGAATCGAACAGGGATCTCCGAGTAGGGCTATCACCAGGAGGCTGAAGGTAGAATTCGGATTGCATGAAGAGCTTCACTGTGTTTTTGGGACCTAGGCAAACGTAGGAATTGCAGTTCAAAAAATTGCAACTCTTTGGTCTGCCTAACACTGTTCAATGAGGACGGAACGAATGGATTTTGTATTGTTGCATCTTGGAGAACCTGCAAAGCTTATTAGATGGGTCTCTGGCTTATCCTGATCTGCCATTGCCATTGCCAAATATCTTCATCAGAAAGAGGATGAAAGAAAATACAAGCATCCAAGTATTTAAAGTGCAGTAGAGATTCAACAGTCCCATGTGCATGAAAGAGAACTCCTACATTGCCAGCTTGGTTAGCACAGTAAATGTGAAAGGAATCATACCATCGTGGGTTTTTGGGTTCGTCAAGGATCTGAGTTCAACCCACTAGAGCTTTCTCTAGACCGAGTTCAACCCACTAGAGTTTTCTCCAGATCGATGGTCGCGTACAGTCTGTTAGCTCCTTTTCCAAACCCCATAGTCTCTTGAATGCCCCTCAATGTCTTGAATGAACTGTAACCATAGACACAAACAATAATAAAAAAAAGACAAAAAAAAGACAAAATGAATCACAGAGGATTCGATCGTTCTATATCTTAGAACTCAAATTAGGCCATTTTTTTACCTTTCTGAAGGACTTGGGAGCTCCTCCCGTCACTCAACCAGGATCACTCAGTGAATCTACCTCGAAGATAGTTACATGGAGAGTTCCATGAATCAATAGCCGAGCCATTACTGATCACAGCCCATTTAGAGCGATTTCTAAGCCAATCTAAAGATAATCCTTGCAAAAATGGAGCCTTTGTTCCATACACAGGAAAATGAGCCTCCATAGTTATTAGCAGGTGGCTTACAAAGTCTTCCTCTATCACCACCATTGCTGGTCTACTGAAGCCCTCCTTTACTTATTGTGTGGTTTCTTTACCGTTACAGCTGCTTGGCAGTTAATAAACTCATGGATATGCCGGGAGTTAATAACCGCATGGATATGCCCCGTATCCCATGGATATGCATAATGGAGTTATCAATCTCACGGTATAAAATAGTTAATAACATCATGGATATGTCAGGAGTTAATAACCGCTGGATATGCCCCGTATCCCCTGGATATGCGTAATGCAGTTCTATGGCAGTTGGGAGAGGGGATACTATTGGGTATTAAATACTCGGTTATATGGTTCTTGATAGTTGTTAAACATACCCATTTATTTTTTATTTAATGCTCAATAGTATGCCCATTAGCTCTTGCGGTTGGGAAAGAAAAAAAGAAAAAAAGAAAAAAAAAAAAAGTTGCTATATTACAGCAAGGTGTTGGAGATGGCATAGTCGATTTAATAGAAACTTTTCCATAATGAATATTTTTACAGAAAGCATCTTAGCGTGATTGTTGTAATATTGGAAAAAAAGGGTATAGTTTTAAGTGGTTAGGTTTTTCCGAGTTTAAGCTTCTCTCACATTATTTTTTATATGAGATTTTTTAACCATTACTAAGTTTTTGAAGTCTTATTTCAAAACAAATAACATTTTTATTATCTTATTATTAATATTGTGAATTAATTAAATTTCAATGTTAAAAAAACATAATTTTAAATAAATTAATATAGATTGATTTTAAATTTATTAAAAAATAGACTTATTGTTAAATATTCATAATTAAAATAAATAGTTTCATTAAATTTATAACAATATATATAATTTTAATAGTTGTTAATTATGTGAAGAGGTGAGGTGAGGTGTTTTCTGGCTCAATATGGTAGAGATGGTGTAATGTAATATTTAACATTTTGACTAAGTCAAATTATATAAAAATTAAAATTAAAATTAAATTAAATAAAAAGATTAATGTAATATAGTGTAACATTTTAGCTTGGTCAAAATAAAAATAAAAATAACACTGTTAAAATAAAATAATATTAAAAATAAAAGTGACTCGCAGTATTGATCTGTTGTATTAAGAATCCATGATTTTTCCCATGATATTCATGTGGAATATATCCTATTTAAAGGGAGAAATTAAACCAACCTAGATCTATCTTAGCTCTGGATTTACCAAGAGCCCATACCATATTTAAAGAGAGAAATTAAACCAACCTAGATCTATCTTAACTCTGGAACTACTAAGAGCCCATATCCTATTTAAAGAACATATACTTGTCAAATTTTCAAGAAAATAAAAGTACTAAATTGTATATGTTTTCAAGATCTTTATATGAAATTAGAGATATTTTACAGTGATTAAAAGTTTCTCAAATTCATAATCACTTTATTTTTTTTAAATCATTTGAAAAATTTATTAAGAGGGTGCAAGACGAAGGTGCTCACTCAAGTGTGTTATCACGTAGACCTGATACCGGACAGACCTCCTCAGCTAAACCTGGTTGTCTCGATATTAACAGGTCTTCATCAAATTTTTGCGCGCCTATCCCTGAGCCATCGGATGATAAGGTTGTCCCTTCTCCTTCGCCAATGCAATTGAAAGATTTTATTGTCGGCTCCCATCCCATTCCGATCTCATCCTCCTCCCCGTCGCCGTTTAAGAATCTTCTTCCATCCTCAAAAGGAAAAGAGCCTTGGGTGGCAGCCACTCCTTTCAATTCCCCTGAGACATCTCCGGTTAATAGGTATGACAGTGACATTGATTTCTTGCTCTGTAAAAAATCTCTCGAGCTGGAACCTCTGACCATTCATAAACCGAATAGCCCTGCTTCCCCTTTCATAAGCCCTAATTCCGCAAGAAATATTACTGTTAGGAAAAAACACATTGGAGGTAGTTCGCATTTTAGGGGGAGATCGATTGTTTCAGAATCTGGAGTAAGAAATTTATCCCTTGTAGATGTCCCCATTCATGATATGATTGATCTTCAGCGCCTTAGAGCGAGCATGGCTGGTGAGCCTTCCAAATGACTTTTATTGTTTCCATGAGTATTAGGGGTTTAGGTGCAAAACCAAAATTCTTGGTGCTAAAGGAAATCTTCCATTCAGCTCGACCAAAAATCATTTTAATCCAAGAAACCATACACAGCAGCCGAGTCTCCATATCCTACTTTAGGGAAATGTTTCCTACATGGTTTATGGTTGCTTCTGAGGCAAGCGGTCTATCAGGGGGGCTGGCAGTCTTATGGGATCCCGATTGGATCATTGCCAAAGCCTACAAGTGCTTTGCTGGTATTCTTATTTCCGCATTTCTCAGAGGAAGTTTTCATATTAATATTCTGAACACCTATGCGCCCTATAAGAACATGCTCCCTTTCTGGGAAAAATTGTTTGCCTCCGAAATTTTTGAACTTGAATCTCTGATAATAGCAGGAGACCTAAATCTAACCTTAAGCTCTGATGAATGCTGGGGTAAATGCAGAAAAAGAGACCCGCTCGCTGACCGTTTTAAGCTGGAACTTCTTAACAAAAATCTTGTGGATATTGCTCCTACTAAACTGATGCCTACATGGGACAACAGTAGAACGGGAGAAGCATATATTGCTAAGAGGATTGATCGGTTCATTCTGCATGCTAGCATTATAGACAAAATGGGTATGCCCATCTCATCCATAGGGACCGCCTTCACTTCTGATCACAGGCCTATTTTCCTCAGCTGGCGGGAGAAGGGCTTCAGAATGGGATATCCCTTCAAATTTAATAGAACTTGGTTAGAGGACCCAGATTTCAATGAAATTATATCCAATTCATGGAAGGATCTATCGGCAAGAGATTTATCCCCCCCATTTATGACTTTTAGAGAAAAGTTGGCGGTTCTGAGAAAGGTGGCGAAGGAGTGGCAACATGATAAAAGGAAAAGGGACAGACAGTCGCTTCAAGACATAAAAAAGGAGATGGACAGCATTTTAGGGGCTATGAATGCAAATGATTTTCCTCTCAGCATCAAATGCCGCATAAGAGATCTGGAAAAAAGAAAACAAAAGCTTCTGGAACAGGAGGAGGCATCATGGAGGCTCAAAAGCAGGGAAATCTGGCTAAAGGACGACGATTGTAACAGTAGATTTTTTCATAAAGTTGCAAATGCCAGGCGGGAAAAAACACAATTTGGAGAATTAGTGATGGTAAGGGTGGTTATTATGTATCCCAACAAGATATTTCAAATGAAGTTGTGAGGCATTTTAAAAATCAATACAAAAGAAGGGAAGTCTATGATTTTCAGGATGTTCTTTGGGGATCAAATTGGCTCCAAAAATGTTTGATGATGAAAGAAATGTGAGCTTTTTCCAGCCAATCACAGAAGAGGAACTCCTTGGCATTCTCAAAGCTTTTAAAAAGGATAAAAGCCCAGGCCCGGATGGCTGGACCATAGAATTCTTCACTCACTTTTTTGACATCATCAAAAAAGACCTGCTGAGGATGGTTGAGGCATCTCGTATGTCTGGAAGTATTCACCACATCATATCATCCACACAGATTGCTCTAATCCCAAAAAAGGCAGAAGCGGAATCTTTCCAAGAGTTCAGGCCGATATCATTATGCAATATCTCTTTCAAAATCATTTCCAAAATTATTGCGGAGAGATTGAAATCGACAATGGCCTCTTTCCTCTCCAAGGACCAACATGCTTTTTTAAAGGGGCGCAACATTTTGGATGTTGTTGCTATTACTCAGGAAAGCCTGTTTTCAATGATATCAATTAAGATGGATGCGGCCATTCTTAAAATCGATCTGCAAAAAGTTTACGATTGCTTGGATTGGGGATTCATGAGGTGTTTACTGGCAAAGATTGGTTTAAACTCTCAATCCATCAATTGGATCATGTCATGCGTAGAGAACGTCCACTACTCGGTCATCATCAATGGAATGCCTTCTCCTTTCTTTCCAGTGGAAAGGGGGCTTCGTCAGGGGTGTCCCCTCTCCCCTCTTTTATTTATTCTGACGATGAACTCTCTTAGCCTTCAGATTAATAAAGTCGTGGCCGAAAAGCGATGCAAGCCGGTTAGGATATGCAGGGACATCTATTTATCTCACAACCTTTTTGTTGATGACGTGCTCATCTTCGCCATGCTGTGTAGAGCTTCCTGGATTTGCCTCAATGACATTCTTAATAGATTTCAGAGGGCTACTGGATTATATATCAACAAAGGAAAATCTACCCTTTACCATAATGATACAAACATGGAAATGGTGAACTGGATTGCTGATCTGCTTGGTATTGATTCGAGATCGCTTAAAGAAGGTCTGAAATATCTGGGATTTCAACTAAAGGCCAAAGGCTACTCCAAAGCGGATTGGCAATGGGTGTTGGAAAGATTCTATAAAAAGATCTCCGCCTGGGAATTCAAGACTCTTTCTCTGGCAGGCAGACTTGTTCTTACCCCGTCAGTTTTAGCGCAATTAGCTGTTTATTGGGCCCACATCTTCTTCCTTCCAGCTAGCATTATTCACAAGATGAATAAACTGATGGCAAATTTTATATTGGGCGGTAGTTCCAGTCAAAGTAAAATCCATTTGTCGAAGCTGGAGAAGATCTCTTTGCCAAAGAAGCTTGGAGGTTGGGGCTTGCTAGATATGCGAACTTTTGGAAGAGCGCTATTATGCAAATCGCTGTCGAGAGGCATTTATGGTGAAGGTCTGTGGAGTCTAACTATCAGAAAGAAATATCTGCAAGATAAAGATCTGGAATTTTGGTACAGGAGGGATCAATCGGAGTCAGACAAGGTTCTGTTATATGGCTTAGTCTCAGGAAAGTCCAACAATACTTCTTGGAGCACTTGAGATGGAATCTTTTCTCTGGCAGCCGAATCTTAATCGAGATCAACTCCATCGTGGGTGCACGAGAATGTGTTCTCTTCCCTGAAAATCTTATTATTTTTCTTCATAGGAATGGTATTTTCACGTGGGATAAATTAATTTCTTCCTGGTGCGCTCCTATCCCCTTATGGAAAGATGGTCACGATCTTCATTTGCTAGTCCCACTGCTTCTGGTATGGAAAATAGTTAAAGATGCTCTATGTAGCTTGGGAATCCATCGTTCTGGGACAGCGGACCATCTTGTGTGGATCGTTCCAAATGCAAAGTCGCCTGCTAGTGTTAAAGACATCTACGCTAATATGATTTATTCAAAGGCTTCAAACTCTTGCTTAATATATCCCTCGTGCTTCTAGAAGTTGGGATGCCCTCTCAAAATGATCCTGTTCTTGTGGCTGGTCTTCAACAACCGCAATTTGTCTTGGGATAAGTTGAGGAAGAGGAGCTGGCGTGGTCCGAGTAGATGTTCTATGTGTGAAGCTGCGGAGGAATCCAATCTTCATATGTTTTTCCAATGCAGCTCCTCTCTTCAGATCTGGTATGAATTGTCTCTGCTTGATGGTTTTCCTCATGTTGTCTTTGTTTCAATTCAGGTTGCTTTTCAATGGTGGTGCGTGCAAAAGGACTCTTGGCGATCTCTGTTTATCATTGTCTTATGGAGCTTATGGAAATGGAGGAATGCCAAAATTTTCCAAGACTCAAAAGAGCCTCTAAAGTCATCCTTGCATCATATTCTGTCCACACACGATATGATGCATGTTAAAAAGCCCAAGATGAAAATGGATCACAAAAAAGAGGTGGAAGATCCTCTCAATAGTGTTCCCTGTGATTTCTTTGATGGGGCCGAGCAGAATAATATTTGTGGATGTGGGGTCCACGTTATCATGGACGGGAAGCTGCAATATTTTTTTATCTTGGAACGGGGGGAGTGGTACAAACAGCTTGGCTGAGGCAAGGGCTCTTGCAGGACTGCTTGCATTCTGTGTGTTTTTTGAGATTCAGAACATTTCAATATTTGGTGATTCAAAATCCATGATTGACCATGTTAGGGGAGCCTGCCACATCAGCTGTCCTCATTTATCAGGGTGGATGGACAGGATTATGTATTTCTGGAGAAATATGAAACAATGCTCAATCCACCACATCCTTCGCTCCCAAAATGTTCAAGCTGACCGTCTGTCGAAGAAAGGACTGTCTTTAGAGCCTGGATCTTGGTCTTTGATGATTTCTGATGATGATCATTCTTGCTTCATCTAGGACTTTTCCATCGCTGGATTATGATCTTTTCTTTTCTTCCTTCTCCTTTCTTGCTATTCAGATAGTCTCTTTTTGTTATATGTGTATAGTCATCTGCTGATCCTACCATTGAAAAGACTGTTTTGTTCTAATTTTGGTATGATGATGTTCAAATCTCCTTAGGGATGTCCTATGTCTGCAAGTTTTTGTTTTCATGTGCTCGCAAGGAGGCTAGTTTTGAACCTTGTTGTTTCTAATATGTACTCTTTATATTGACTCAATATAATACTATGAAGATTTTTTTCTCTGAAAATCAATGGATTATTTGCAATGCGCAATTTTTTTTTAAAGTCACGTGGGAATTGAGAATTGGGAGTAGGAAGATGTAGCATTCCCACGATGATTCTCTGTAATATTCCGTGGGACCACACTGTATACGATCGACGTGTTGGGATGTCATGTATGGATGCATATTATCTTTTTCATGCCATGCCATTCATACATACATAAAATGCGCGTAACTAAAATAAAACCTAATTTTTTTTGCAACATTGTTCATGCCATGTGGAAAATTGAACTTAGAATAATATTTGACTTTGTGATGGAGGGCGCTATGGTAACCGCGTTCGCCATTACATCATGGGCTGTATATGCCAAGTTGCCAAAAAATCTGGTAGGCTGGAACTTCATCAGTAGTACTTATAGAATAGGTATTAATTAGCAATTGCACCAGATGTTGTAAAGGAAACGTCGTAAGGCATAAATTCAAGAAGCATTGTGACATATAAAGAAATTGAATATGAAAATTTCATTCTACTAAAACTTACTGGAATCTAACAACCATAGTCACAAAGGAGTTCTTAACTTATTAAGGCGCTCACTTTAATAAAAAAAATTAGCATTAAATTTATGGAGATATTTTCTCACAGTTGTCAAAGATCTCAATTTTCACCTTCTATAACCACAGACCAGTAACAGACACCTTCAAATAAAGTATAACATAGATGACCATATTGTGAACCACTGCACAAAAACAAATATTGAAAAGATGAAGAATTGTTCAATTCCATTCTACTTGTCTGTAGTTCTCTTGTGGTTACCTTGTGCAACCTTGATTTAGATTTCAACTTATTGAGCCACACTAAACCTGAAAGAGTATCACAATTATGAAATGAGTATGGATATTTTTCTCTCTCTATGCACACATTGATAGTGATTAATACCGTTCACCATAGCAAAACATTTCTCAGCGCTAGATATGGAGCTTCCTATGTTTCTTTTGACCAAGCAATCTCCCAAAATATTAACTTATATTCCCATCAACTAGGCAATTCCAACTTTCCACATTACGAAACTTGTCAATTTGAACACAAAATGTGTTGTCCAACCACTCATTTGAAAGATTATTGTCCTCTACTTTGTGCAACAGACAATTTGTAAATATTAGTTCATGAGAGTGGGTTATGGTTTGATGAAGCCAAAAAACCAAGGGAGTTTGTTGGTTTCCATTTCAGTGAATTTAAAATAGTTTGACAAGTTTCAATTTGCTTCATTTTTGAGCCATGGAGACAAGGCTTATAGGATTAGTATTAAGCATTTCAAGTAGAGGATTTAACCTTCTTCCAATGTGCAGAGAACCATGTAAATCTCAAAATCTTACTGACATGCATGATCATTAGCGCACCAAGGAACCTTGGCAACCAACCAACTCCTCATGAAGATTGATTCACCCTACAAGTGATCAAATCCTTAATGAATTAGGAGAGAACTAGTGAATCAAAGGTTCAACAAAGTTTTTATTAAGTTTTTATTCATGTTAGGAGCCAACGTGCCAACTAATTGAGTTCAGAGGCTTGTAGTTCAAGGCTTGGTGAGTTCAAAGGCTTGTAGTTCAAGGCTTGGCACTTTAATAAAAGTTTCCTTTGCCAAAAGAGCCAAAATGCCAACTCCCCAAGTTCAAAGCCTAACAAGGTTGTAAAACTAGCAACATCTTTTTAGCTAAATTTGGTGAGCTTAAAGGCTTAGAAAATGCGTCTTCCTGAGCTGGGATTGGCAGCTTCAAACCCACCCTTGCTTTTCTCTCCCTTGAACCCATCTTCCCACTGAAACAGAAAGCTTGCCTTTACTTCTATATACCCTCTTTCTCTCCACAACATTATTTCACACAAGGAGAACCGTTTACCTTCATTCTACAATGCAAGTCCGTTGAAACCATGGCCATCTACCTTCATTCGGCAATGCAAGCCCGTTTCAAGCCATGGCCTTCTACATTCACTCTACAACGCAAGCCATGGCCTTCTACCTTTAGGGTTCGCTGGTCGAAGAAAAAGATGAAGTTTAGACTGTTATTGTTTCAGCTATAACTACATTTTAAAGGTAGCAAACATTTTAATCATCTAACATCAGATCAAACAGATCATAGTTTTAAGATAAGAGGAGAGTGGATTTTAGAGGGGAACGCCTTACGACATAAAAATAAAATTAGTGTATCTACCCCATTCAACCCATTGGATCCTAAAGCCAATCACAACACGTTTCTATCTTCAGAAACCTCAAGGACATGCTAACCTAGGGAGATTGTTATTGTAGTTGACGGTTGAATGGGTCAGCTACCAAAGCCAAGTCTATGTTGGTTAAGTTCTCTCTGTACTAATTATTCCTAAGCCTTTATTCTAACAAACTCTTTGCAATAACCTCTGATAAATTTCTCCCTCAAATTATACCTTCTTTGGTCATCTGTTCGTAATGGACAAGATTCGTAATAACTGTCATGCCACCAACAAAGAAAAGGCTGTTAAGATGGAAGCATAACACTAGATGTTATCAAAGCAACTACTCCATTGCTACAACTACAACAAAACTTGGTAATGTTGTAGCTGAAGAGGGCAGCATAGACTAAAACTAAAAAGGGTAGATGATTGTCCAAGTAATACTTGAAGTCTGTTATAGATAGTTGAGTTTTTCCCACTCTCTTCAAATTTCTTTTCTTTGCGTGCCCAAAATGGATCAAGTGGGCATTTCTAAGAGCATTCCTTGTTATGACAGGGATTGACAAATTTAAGCTAGAGTCCAATCCAGGCTAACTCTCTTTAGTTGAAACTTGAAACCATATGAACAATAAGTCTCGTCTAAATTATCATCCGCAAGAGCATATCATGAAAGGTAGCAACACGAAATACCTCAAGAGCATCATGAAAGATAGCATCATGAAATACCGCAAGAGCATCATGAATATTATATAGCCAAAAAGTCCCCTTATTAAAATTGCTAGATCACACTTTCAAAATTTGTTGAAAGATAGGAAATCTACACTGTAATGGTAAGGATCATCAACCATCTCGTCAAACAAATGAAGCATGCATCATACATTTGGACTACTCATTCAAAACATGACTAAATTTTTTTAAGAACAAATAATTCACTACATTATTCATTGAAATGAATTGTTAGCTTTTGCAAAGATGATGTGTTTACTTTTGCAAACTACAACTGAAACAAAACTTGGCATTGTAACAGCAGAGGGCAGCATAGCCTAAAACTTAAAAAGGCAAATGATTGTCCAAGTAATACTTGAACTCTGTTATAGATAGTAGAGTTTTGCCCAATCTCTTCAAATTTCTATCCTTTCCCTGCCCAAAATGAATCAAGTGGGACATTTCTGAGAGCACTCCTTGTTATGACAGGGAATGACAAATTTAAGCTAGAGTCCCGTCCAGGCTAACTCTCTTTAGTTGAAATCATCTGAAGAGCAAGCCTCAACTCTTTTTTTAAAATTACCAATCATATTGAAATACTGCAAGAGCAATCATGAAGATTATATAGCCAAAACATCCCCTTATTAAAATTGCCAGAAGTGGAGCGTTTACCTAGAGTTCTTTGGTGAAAAAAGAAAAACTATGAATAGGAAAAATCATATTAAATATCTATCTCTCATAATCTTTGCAAATGTTTTTACTGACAAATTCAACGCATGCTCATTTTAATAGGGATTTTGTTCAGATAAGATACAACTTACAATGATGAGCTTTTTATCTACACCAAATTTTCTCATGAATTTCAGAGACCAACAATTGTAGAATCTGGCAGTTCTCTGCCGAGCAATTCTCATACTAAACATAATATTTCCCGGCTGCAATATCATCTGTACAAAAAGAAAAGAAAAAAGGTAATCCACCAAACACTTAGACATGGATTACAAAATTTGCTTCTCTATAATAGAGCTCATCTTTAGCCATAGCCATATTTGTCCTATGGTCACTAAAGAGTAGCCATATTATCCCTTGTTCTTTCTGACCTATGGTCACTAAAGAGTAGCCATATTATCCCTTGTTCTTTCTGACCTATATGCTGACGTGTGTAAATAAGCTTGATCTCCATGTTGTTGATGTACCATTGAATCTGAGGAAAGTGTGAGTGATCTTACCACTCGTTCACTGAAACAACCTGCCACAGATTTTAAAATTCTTTTCATTCAGGATGACTTTCTCCATGACATAGCCTTATCCCTACATGTCATTCAATAAGCGTTTCCTTCTCCATGCTCAACTTTCCAGCGTTCATGCCTTGGCGCATGGCGAATATGCTTGGCCCTATATCTGATTCACTAGATGTCTCCTTGTCAATGTTCAACACTCCACCCTTCACATGGTGGTAAATATCTCGCAGAACTGAGGATCCTGCATTCGAATCCACATATATCTCCATGAAACGTTTTTATGTCAAATAAAGAATCGATGTAACATGCATTTTTGTTTTCAACGCTTGCATAGAATTCAATGCCTCCATTACTCAGCTATGCCGAGGAATCACCCTCTTCTCTAAACTAAGTGAAGCCATGGCCTTCTACCTTCACTATGCAACGCAAGCCATGGTCGTCTACCATCAGGGTTCCCTGGTTGAAGAAAAAGATGAAGTTTAGACTGTTATTGTTTCAGTTATAACCTTATAACTACATTTTAACGGCAGCAAACATTTCAATCGTCTAACATCAGATCAAACAGATCATAGTTTGATAAGTAAAATAGTTTGATAAGTAAAATAAGAGGAGAGTGGAGTTAAGAGGGGAATGCCTTACGACGTAGAAATAAAATTAGTGCATCTACCCCATTCAACCAATTAGATCCAAAAGCCAATCACAACACGTTTCTATATTCAGAAACCTCAAGGATATGCTGACCTGGGGAGATTGTATTTGTAGTTCAAGGTTGAAGGGATCAGCTGCCAAAGCCAAGTCTATGTTGGTTAAGTTATCTCTATACTATTTATTCCTAAGCCTTTGTTCTAATAACCTCTTTGCAATAACCTCGCATAAATTTCTCCCTCAACTTATACCTTCTTTGGTCATCTGTTCGTAATGGACAAGATTCGTAATAGCTATAATGCTACCAACAAAGAAAAGGTTGTTAAGATGGAAGCATAAAACTAGATGTTATCAAAGCAACTACTCCATTACTACAACTGAAACAAAACTTGGTAATGTTGTAACTGAAGAGGACATCATAGATTAAAACTAAAAAGGGTAGATGATTGTCCAAGTAATACTTGAAGTCTGTTATAGATAGTTGAGTTCTACCCACTCTCTTCAAATTTCTATCCTTTGCCTGCCGAAAATGGATCAAGTGGGTCATTTATGAGAGCATTCCTTGTTATGACAGGGATTGACAAATTTAAGCTAGAGTCCAATCCAGGCTAACTCTCTTTAGTTGAAACTTGAAACCATCTGAAGAACAAGTCTCGTCTAAATTATCATCTGCAGGAGCATCATGAAAGACCGCAAGAGCGTCGTGAAGATTATATAGCCAAAAAGTCCCCTTATTAAAATTGCTAGATCACACTTTCAAAATTTGTTGAAAGATTGGAAATTTACACTATAATGATAAGGACCATCAATCATCTCGTCAAACAAATGAAGCAGGCATCATACATTTGGACTACTCATTCAAAACATGACTGAAAAATTTTAAGAACAAATAATTCACTACTTTCTTCATTGAAATGAATTGTTAGCTTTTGCAAAGATGAGGTGTTTACTTTTGCAAACTACAAATGAAACAAAACTTGGTAACGTTGTAACTGCAGAGGGCAGCGTAACTTAAAACTTAAAAAGGCAGATGATTGTCCAAGTAATACTTGAAATCTATTATAGATAGTAGAGTTCTGCCCAATCTCTTCAAATTTCTATCCTTTCCCTGCCCAAAATGGATCAAGTGGGACATTTCTGAAAGCACTCCTTGTTATGACAGGGAATGACAAATTTAAGCTAGAGTCCCATCCAGGCTAACTCTCTTTAGTTGAAACCATCTGAACAGCAAGCCTCGACACTTTTTTAAAATTACCAATCATATTGAAATACCGCAAGAGCAATCATGAAGATTATATAGCGAAAATGTCCCCTTATTAAAATTGCCAGAAGTGGAGCGTTTACCTGGATTTCTTTGGTGAAAAAAGAGAAACTATGAATAGGAAAAATCATATTAAAAATCTATCTCTCATAATCTTTGCAAATGCTTTTATTGACAAATTCAATGCCTGTCTCATTTTAATAGGGATTTTGTTCAGATCAGATACAACTTACAATGATGAGCTTTTTATCTACCACTAAATTTTCTCATGAATTTCAAAGACTGGCAGTTCTCTACCGAGCTATTCTCATGCTAAACATAATATTTCCCAGCTGCAATATCATCTGTATAAAAAGACCAAAAAAAAGTAATCCACCAAAACCTAACATCGCACTTGGTTCTAAAACACTTAGACAGATTACAAAATTTGCTTCTCTATAATAGAGCTTATCTGTAGAAATAGCCATATTTTGTCCTCTGGTCACTAAAGAGTAGCCATATTATCCCTTGTTCATTCTGACCTATATGCTGATGTGTGTAGACAAGCTTGATCTCCATGTTGATGATGTGATCTCACCATTCGTTCACTGAAATATCCTGCAACAGATTTTTAAATTCTTTTCATTTAGGATGACTTTCTTCATGACCTAGCCTTATCCCTACATGTGATTCAATAAGCGTTTCCTTCTCCACGCTCAACTTTCCAGCTTTCATGCCTTGGCACGTGGTGAATATCCTTGGCCCTATATCTGATTCACTAGATATCTCCTTGTCAATGTTCAACACTCCACACTTCACATTGTGGTAAATATCTCGCAGAACTGAGGATTCTGCATTCGAACCCACATATATCTCCACGAAACGTTTTTCTGTCAAATAAATAATCGATATAAAATGCATTTTTGTTTTCAACGCTTGCATAGACTTCAATGCCTCCATTACTCAGCTATGACGAGGAATCACCCTCTTCTCCAAACTAAGTAAAGACATGGCCTTCTACCTTCACTCTGCAACGCAATCCATGGCCGTCTACCTTCAGGGTTCGCTGGTCGAAGAAAAAATAAAGTTTAAACTGTTATTGTTTCAGTTATAACTACATTTTAATAGTAGCAAACATTTTAATCAAATCAAACGGATCATAGTTTGACAGGTAAGATAAGAGGAGAGTGGATTTTAGAGAGAGTGGATTTTAGAGAAGAACGCCTTACGACGTAAAAATAAAATTAATGCATCTACCCATTCAACCCATTCGATCCTAAAGCCAACGGCAACACGTTTCTATCTTCAAAAACCTCAAGGACATGCTGACCTGGGGAGATTGTTATTGTAGTTCAAGGATGAACGGGTTAGCTGCCAAAGCCAAGTCTATGTTTGTTAAGTTCTCTCTGTACTATTTATTCCTAAGCCTTTGTTCTAACAACCTCTTTGCAATAACCTCTCATAAATTTCTCCCTCAATTTATACCTTCTTTGGTCATCTGTTCATAATGGACAAGATTCGTAGTAAGTGTAATGCCACCAACAGAGAAAAGGTTGTTAAGAAGGAAGCATAAAACTAGATGTTATCAAAGCAACTACTCCATTACTACAACTGAAACAAAACTTGGTAATGTTGTAACTGAAGAGGGCAATATAGACTAAAACTAAAAAGGGTAGATGATTGTCCAAGTAATACTTGAAGTCTGTTATAAATAGTTGAGTTCTGCCCACTCTTCAAATTTCTATCCGTTGCCTGCTGAAAATGGATCAAGTGGGGCATTTCTGAGAGCATTCCTTGTTATGACAGGGATTGACAAATTTAAAGTAAAGTCCAATCCAGACTAACTCTCTTTAGTTGAAACTTGAAACAATCTGAACAAGAAGTCTCGTCTAAATTATCATTCGCAAGAGCATCATGAAAGATAGCATCACGAAATACCTCAGGAGCATTATGAAATACAGCAAGAGCGTCATGAAGATTATATAGCCAAAAAGTCCCCTTGTTAAAATTGCTAGATCACACTTTCAAAATTTGATGAAAAATTGGAAATATACACTGTAATGGTAAGGACCATCAACCATCTCGTCAAACAAATGAAGCAGACATCATACATTTGGACTACTCATTCACAACATGACTAAAATTGTTCAAGAACAAATATTTCACTACATTTTTCATTGAAATGAATTGTTAGCTTTTGCAAAGATGAGGTGTTTACTTTTGCAAACTACAACTGAAGCAAAACTTGGTAACGTTGTAACTGCAGAGGGCAGCATAGCCTAAAACTTAAAAAGGCAGATGATTGTCCAAGTAATACTTGAACTCTGTTATAGATAGTAGAGTTCTGCCCAATCTCTTCAAATTTCTATCCTTTCCTTGCCCAAAATGAATCAAGTCATTTCTGAGAGCACTCCTTGTTATGACAGGGAATGCCAAATTTAAGCTAGAGTCCCATCCAGGGTAACTCTCATTACTTGAGACCATCTGAACAGCAAGCCTCGACATTTTTTTTAAATTACCAATCATATTCAAATACCGCAAGAGAAATCATGAAGATTATATAGCCAAAATGTCCCCTTATTAAAATTGCCAATAGTGAAGCGTTTACCTGGAGTTCTTTGGTGAAAAAATAAAAACTATGAACAGGAAAAATCATATTAAAGATTTATCTCTCATAATCTTAGCAAATGTTTTTACTGACAAATTAAGTGCATGTCTCATTTTAATAGGGATTTTGTTACCTGGAGTTCTTTGGTGAAAAAATAAAAACTATGAACAGGAAAAATCATATTAAAGATTTATCTCTCATAATCTTAGCAAATGTTTTTACTGACAAATTCAGTGCATGTCTCATTTTAATAGGGATTTTGTTCAGATCGGATACAACTTACAATGATGAGCTTTTTATCTACCCCAAATTTTCTCATAAATTTCTGAGACCAAGAATTGCAGAATCTGCCAGTTCTCTGCTGAGCTATTCTCATACTAAACATAATATTTCTCGGCTGCAATATCATCTATACCAAAAAAAAGAAAAAAAAAGTAATCCACCAAAACCTAACATCGCACTTGGTTACAAAATTTGCTTCTCTATAATAGAGCTTATCTGTAGCCATAGCCATATTTGTCCTCTGGTCACTAAAGAGTAGCCATATTATCCCTTGTTCATTCTGACCTATATGCTGACATGTGTAGACAAGCTTGATCTCCATGTTGCTGATGTACCACTGAATCTGAGGAAAGTGTGAGTGATCTCACCATCCGTTTGAAAGCCACAGAATAGACAGATCCCGATCTATCATTTGCGAAATTTTTTTCTTTGAGAAACCCAGACTGCTCAAACACTGTAATCTTTTCTTCTAAGGTTTCTTTCGCTAGATTAAACGTTCCATGTACCGCAACTACAAAAAAGTTCATTTTGGATCTATAAAAAAGGAACCTAGGGTTGAGATAGACCACTCTTCGAAACTGAGCAGGGGTGGTCAAACGACAGCCCTTTAACAATTCCAACACTTCTTCCAAATTTTGAGTCGATTTTTCCCTAAGAAGACTGTTGTGATGTCTAAAGTATTTTGCAAAACAAAAATAAAGAATCTGTAAAATTAACTAGCAGACAGGCAATCGCATTGAAGAATTTCAATCCAACCGACAGTTCATCATTCATGGAGGAGAAACTATGTCAAAGGAAGAAATGGAAGCAATTTTGAATAACGCTTCATCTGTGTTTAGGCTTATGTCAGAGCTTGAAGGCAGAGTTGAGACGGTTTCAAAATTACTCCATCTCATCCAATGCCATACTTCCTGCTCCATGAAACAATAATGAAACAATAATCTGAACTAAACCACACACAATTAAAGTAATCCACAATCTACACGTCATTGATACATTGAATAGATTTCATTTGCACATTTTATGATATTAAAAGAGAGAAATACATGAAACTAAATTTTAGACATTGAACAGTTTTCTTAATGCCTGATAAGGAAAACACATACATATGCATCTGTGTAATTTGGAGGTCCGATCGGTATAAAACTCTGGTTTTGGTAGCCTTTAACCACCAAACTAAAACCAAAGAAGATGCCGATAATTATGTTCATGAATACATAACTAAATAACAACCAGTAACTATGTTCTTGACTACATAACTAAATAACATCCAACAAACCGAAAGTTGCTGGGTGCAGACTCCACTTCAGTTTTTTCCCTATGAATCGTGGAGATAGCACTTATAACAATTGCCTGACACATTTCAATGCCTTTATTTGCAATTACAAAAACCATGAACGTCTGATTGTTCATGTATCCTCAATTCAAAACAATTTTTTACAAGAGCTTAGTTGTCTGTAAAGTTCAAAACTTGTACTCAAGTCAGATGCATTGTCCCCTCCATAATGGAATGCATCATGGATTCAATGGCTTCATCCTTAGAGGGATTAGTTTTTTTCCAGAGAATATTATTCAAAGAAATCATAAATGCATCCTGGAAAACCTTAAATCTTAAATCTGTGTCACCATAGACTAGAGCAGGTATAATTTCCTGGATTATGGTCTTTCTCATTTCCTTCCTCTGTTCCTTGGGGATTTTCTGAAGAGCCTCTATCACATTTATATTATTTTCTTCAACTGTCTCTTCTGCTATGCAAACTGAAGATGCCATGGATACTTATAATATGCTGTAAAGGGATTGAACAACACATGAATGCACCCAACTTTAAGAGAATCGAACAGGGATCTCCGAGTAGGGCTATCACCAGGAGGCTGAAGGTAGAATTCGGATTGCATGAAGAGCTTCACTGTGTTTTTGGGACCTAGGCAAACGTAGGAATTGCAGTTCAAAAAATTGCAACTCTATGGTCTGCCTAACACTGTTCAATGAGGACGGAACGAATGGATTTTGTATTGTTGCATCTTGGAGAACCTGCAAAGCTTATTAGATGGGGTCTCTGGCTTATCCTGATCTGCCATTGCCATTGCCAAATATCTTCATCAGAAAGAGGATGAAAGAAAATACAAGCATCCAAGTATTTAAAGTGCAGTAGAGATTCAACAGTCCCATGTGCATGAAAGAGAACTCCTACATTGCCAGCTTGGTTAGCACAGTAAATGTGAAAGGAATCATACCATCGTGGGTTTTTGGGTTCGTCAAGGATCTGAGTTCAACCCACTAGAGCTTTCTCTAGACCGAGTTCAACCCACTAGAGCTTTCTCCAGATCGATGGTCGCGTACAGTCTGTTAGCTCCTTTTCCAAACCCCATAGTCTCTTGAATGCCCCTCAATGTCTTGAATGAACTGTAACCATAGACACAAACAATAATAAAAAAAAGGACAAAAAGACAAAATGAATCACAGAGGATTCGATCGTTCTATATCTTAGAACTCAAATTACGCCATTTTTTACCTTTCTGAAGAACTTGGGAGCTCCTCCCGTTACTCGACCAGGATCACTCAGTGAATCTGCCTCGAAGATAGTTACATGGAGATTTCCATGAATCAATAGCCGAGCCATTACTGATCACAGCCCATTTAGAGCGATTTCTAAGCCAATCTAAAGATAATCCTTGCAAAAATGGAGTCTTTGTTCCATACACAGGAAAAGGAGCCTCCATAGTTATTAGCAGGTGGCTTACAAAGTCTTCCTCTATCACCACCATTGCTGGTCTACTGAAGCCCTCCTATTTTACTTATTGTGTGGTTTCTTTACCGTTACAGCTGCTTGGCAGTTAATAAACTCATGGATATGCCGGGAGTTAATAACCGCATGGATATGCCCCGTATCCCATGGATATGCATAATGGAGTTATCAATCTCACGGTATAAAATAGTTAATAACATCATGGATATGTCAGGAGTTAATAACCGCTGGATATGCCCCGTATCCCCTGGATATGCGTAATGCAGTTCTATGGCAGTTGGGAGAGGGCATACTATTGGGTATTAAATACTCGGTTATATGGTTCTTGATAGTTGTTTAACATACCCATTTATTTTTTATTTAATGCTCAATAGTATGCCCATTAGCTCTTGCGGTTGGGAAAGAAAAAAAGAAAAAAAAAAAGTTGCTATATTACAGCAAGGTGTTGGAGATGGCATAGTCGATTTAATAGAAACTTTTCCATAATGAATATTTTTACAGAAAGCATCTTAGCGTGATTGTTGTAATATTGGAAAAAAAGGGTATAGTTTTAAGTGGTTAGGTTTTTCCGAGTTTAAGCTTCTCTCACATTATTTTTTATATGAGATTTTTTAACCATTACTAAGTTTTTGAAGTCTTATTTCAAAACAAATAACATTTTTATTATCTTATTATTAATATTGTGAATTAATTAAATTTCAATGTTAAAAAAACATAATTTTAAATAAATTAATATAGATTGATTTTAAATTTATTAAAAAATAGACTTATTGTTAAATATTCATAATTAAAATAAATAGTTTCATTAAATTTATAACAATATATATAATTTTAATAGTTGTTAATTATGTGAAGAGGTGAGGTGAGGTGTTTTCTGGCTCAATATGGTAGAGATGGTGTAATGTAATATTTAACATTTTGACTAAGTCAAATTATATAAAAATTAAAATTAAAATTAAATTAAATAAAAAGATTAATGTAATATAGTGTAACATTTTAGCTTGGTCAAAATAAAAATAAAAATAACACTGTTAAAATAAAATAATATTAAAAATAAAAGTGACTCGCAGTATTGATCTGTTGTATTAAGAATCCATGATTTTTCCCATGATATTCATGTGGAATATATCCTATTTAAAGGGAGAAATTAAACCAACCTAGATCTATCTTAGCTCTGGATTTACCAAGAGCCCATACCATATTTAAAGAGAGAAATTAAACCAACCTAGATCTATCTTAACTCTGGAACTACTAAGAGCCCATATCCTATTTAAAGAACATATACTTGTCAAATTTTCAAGAAAATAAAAGTACTAAATTGTATATGTTTTCAAGATCTTTATATGAAATTAGAGATATTTTACAGTGATTAAAAGTTTCTCAAATTCATAATCACTTTATTTTTTTTAAATCATTTGAAAAATTTATTAAGAGGGTGCAAGACGAAGGTGCTCACTCAAGTGTGTTATCACGTAGACCTGATACCGGACAGACCTCCTCAGCTAAACCTGGTTGTCTCGATATTAACAGGTCTTCATCAAATTTTTGCGCGCCTATCCCTGAGCCATCGGATGATAAGGTTGTCCCTTCTCCTTCGCCAATGCAATTGAAAGATTTTATTGTCGGCTCCCATCCCATTCCGATCTCATCCTCCTCCCCGTCGCCGGTTAAGAATCTTCTTCCATCCTCAAAAGGAAAAGAGCCTTGGGTGGCAGCCACTCCTTTCAATTCCCCTGAGACATCTCCGGTTAATAGGTATGACAGTGACATTGATTTCTTGCTCTGTAAAAAATCTCTCGAGCTGGAACCTCTGACCATTCATAAACCGAATAGCCCTGCTTCCCCTTTCATAAGCCCTAATTCCGCAAGAAATATTACTGTTAGGAAAAAACACATTGGAGGTAGTTCGCATTTTAGGGGGAGATCGATTGTTTCAGAATCTGGAGTAAGAAATTTATCCCTTGTAGATGTCCCCATTCATGATATGATTGATCTTCAGCGCCTTAGAGCGAGCATGGCTGGTGAGCCTTCCAAATGACTTTTATTGTTTCCATGAGTATTAGGGGTTTAGGTGCAAAACCAAAATTCTTGGTGCTAAAGGAAATCTTCCATTCAGCTCGACCAAAAATCATTTTAATCCAAGAAACCATACACAGCAGCCGAGTCTCCATATCCTACTTTAGGGAAATGTTTCCTACATGGTTTATGGTTGCTTCTGAGGCAAGCGGTCTATCAGGGGGGCTGGCAGTCTTATGGGATCCCGATTGGATCATTGCCAAAGCCTACAAGTGCTTTGCTGGTATTCTTATTTCCGCATTTCTCAGAGGAAGTTTTCATATTAATATTCTGAACACCTATGCGCCCTATAAGAACATGCTCCCTTTCTGGGAAAAATTGTTTGCCTCCGAAATTTTTGAACTTGAATCTCTGATAATAGTAGGAGACCTAAATCTAACCTTAAGCTCTGATGAATGTTGGGGTAAATGCAGAAAAAGAGACCCGCTCGCTGACCATTTTAAGCTGGAACTTCTTAACAAAAATTTTGTGGATATTGCTCCTACTAAACTGATGCCTACATGGGACAACAGTAGAACGGGAGAAGCATATATTGCCAAGAGGATTGATCGGTTCATTCTGCATGCTAGCATTATAGACAAAATGGGTATGCCCATCTCATCCATAGGAACCGCCTTCACTTCTAATCACAGGCCTATTTTCCTCAGCTGGCGGGAGAAGGGCTTCAGAATGGGATATCCATTCAAATTTAATAGAACTTGGTTAGAGGACCAAGATTTCAATGAAATTATATCCAATTCATGGAAGGATCTATCGGCAAGAGATTTATCCCCCCCATTTATGACTTTTAGAGAAAAGTTGGCGGTTCTGAGAAAGGTGGCGAAGGAGTGGCAACATGATAAAAGGAAAAGGGACAGACAGTCGCTTCAAGACATAAAAAAGGAGATGGACAGCATTTTAGGAGCTATGAATGCAAATGATTTTCCTCTCAGCATCAAATGCCGCATAAGAGATCTGGGAAAAAGAAAACAAAAGCTTTTGGAACAGGAGGAGGCATCATGGAGGCTCAAAAGCAGGGAAATCTGGCTAAAGGACGACGATTGTAACAGTAGATTTTTTCATAAAGTTGCAAATGCCAGGCGGGAAAAAAACACAATTTGGAGAATTAGTGATGGTAAGGGTGGTTATTATGTATCCCAACAAGATATTTCAAATGAAGTTGTGAGGCATTTTAAAAATCAATACAAAAGAAGGGAAGTCTATGATTTTCAGGATGTTCTTTAGGGGATTGAATTGGCTCTAAAAATGTTTGATGATGAAAGAAATGTGAGCTTTTTCCAGCCAATCACAGAAGAGGAACTCCTTGGCATTCTCAAAGCTTTTAAAAAGGATAAAAGCCCAGGCCCGGATGGCTGGACCATAGAATTCTTCACTCACTTTTTTGACATCATCAAAAAAGACCTGCTGAGGATGGTTGAGGCATCTCGTATGTCTGGAAGTATTCACCACATCATATCATCCACCCAGATTGCTCTAATCCCAAAAAAGGCAGAAGTGGAATCTTTCCAAGAGTTCAGGCCGATATCATTATGCAATATCTCTTTCAAAATCATTTCCAAAATTATTGCGGAGAGATTGAAATCGACAATGGCCTCTTTCCTCTCCAAGGACCAACATGCTTTTTTAAAGGGGCGCAACATTTTGGATGTTGTTGCTATTACTCAGGAAAGCCTGTTTTCAATGATATCAATTAAGATGGATGCGGCCATTCTTAAAATCGATCTGCAAAAAGTTTACGATTGCTTGGATTGGGGATTCATGAGGTGTTTACTGGCAAAGATTGGTTTAAACTCTCAATCCATCAATTGGATCATGTCATGCGTAGAGAACGTCCACTACTCGGTCATCATCAATGGAATGCCTTCTCCTTTCTTTCCAGTGGAAAGGGGGCTTCGTCAGGGGTGTCCCCTCTCCCCTCTTTTATTTATTCTGACGATGAACTCTCTTAGCCTTCAGATTAATAAAGTCGTGGCCGAAAAGCGATGCAAGCCGGTTAGGATATGCAGGGACATCTATTTATCTCACAACCTTTTTGTTGATGACGTGCTCATCTTCGCCATGCTGTGTAGAGCTTCCTGGATTTGCCTCAATGACATTCTTAATAGATTTCAGAGGGCTACTGGATTATATATCAACAAAGGAAAATCTACCCTTTACCATAATGATACAAACATGGAAATGGTGAACTGGATTGCTGATCTGCTTGGTATTGATTCGAGATCGCTTAAAGAAGGTCTGAAATATCTGGGATTTCAACTAAAGGCCAAAGGCTACTCCAAAGCGGATTGGCAATGGGTGTTGGAAAGATTCTATAAAAAGATCTCCGCCTGGGAATTCAAGACTCTTTCTCTGGCAGGCAGACTTGTTCTTACCCCGTCAGTTTTTTAGCGCAATTAGCTGTTTATTGGGCCCACATCTTCTTCCTTCCAGCTAGCATTATTCACAAGATGAATAAACTGATGGCAAATTTTATATGGGGCGGTAGTTCCAGTCAAAGTAAAATCCATTTGTCGAAGCTGGAGAAGATCTCTTTGCCAAAGAAGCTTGGCGGTTGGGGCTTGCTAGATATGCGAAATTTTGGAAGAGCGCTATTATGCAAATCGCTGTCGAGAGGCATTTATGGTGAAGGTCTGTGGAGTCTAACTATTAGAAAGAAATATCTGCAAGATAAAGATCTGGAATTTTGGTACAAGAGGGGATCAATCAGAGTCAGACAAGGTTCTGCTATATGGCTCAGTCTCAGGAAAGTCTAGAAATACTTCTTGGAGCACTTGAGATGGAACCTTTTCTCTGGCAACCGAATCTTAATCGGGATCGACTCCATCGTGGGTGCACAAGAATGTGTTATCTTCCCTGAAAATCTTATTCTTTTTCTTCATAGGAATGGTATTTTCACGTGGGATAAATTAATTTCTTCTTGGTGCGGTCCTATCCCCTTATGGAAAGATGGCCACGATCTTCATTTGCCAGTCCCACTGCTTCCGGTATGGAAAATAGTTAAAGATGCTCTATGTAGCTTGGGAATCCATCGTTCTGGGACAGCGGACCATCTTGTGTGGATCGTTCCAAATGCAAAGTCGCCTGCTAGTGTTAAAGACATCTACGCTAATATGATTTATTCAAAGGCTTCAAACTCTTGCTTAATATATCCCTCGTGCTTCTAGAAGTTGGGATGCCCTCTCAAAATGATCCTGTTCTTGTGGCTGGTCTTCAACAACCGCAATTTGTCTTGGGATAAGTTGAGGAAGAGGAGCTGGCGTGGTCCGAGTAGATGTTCTATGTGTGAAGCTGCGGAGGAATCCAATCTTCATATGTTTTTCCAATGCAGCTCCTCTCTTCAGATCTGGTATGAATTGTCTCTGCTTGATGGTTTTCCTCATGTTGTCTTTGTTTCAATTCAGGTTGCTTTTCAATGGTGGTGCGTGCAAAAGGACTCTTGGCGATCTCTGTTTATCATTGTCTTATGGAGCTTATGGAAATGGAGGAATGCCAAAATTTTCCAAGACTCAAAAGAGCCTCTAAAGTCATCCTTGCATCATATTCTGTCCACACACGATATGATGCATGTTAAAAAGCCCAAGATGAAAATGGATCACAAAAAAGAGGTGGAAGATCCTCTCAATAGTGTTCCCTGTGTTTCTTTGATGGGGCCGAGCAGAATAATATTTGTGGATGTGGGGTCCACGTTATCATGGATGGGAAGCTGCAATATTTTTTATCATGGAATGGTGGAAGTGGTACAAACAGCTTGGCTGAGGCGAGAGCTCTTGCAGGACTGCTTGCCTTCTGTGTGTTTTTTGAGATTCAGAACATTTCAATATTTGGTGATTCAAAATCCATGATTGACCATGTTAGGGGAGCCTGCCACATCAGTTGTCCTCATTTATCTGGGTGGATGGACAGGATTATGTATTTCTGGAGAAATATGAAACAATGCTCTATTCACCACATCTTCCGCTCCCAAAATGTTCAAGCTGACCGTCTGTCGAAGAAAGGGCTGTCTTTAGAGCCTGGTTCTTGGTCTATGATGGTTTCTGATGGTGAACGTTCTTGCTTCATCCAGGACTTTTCCATCCCTGGATTATGATCTTTTCTTTTCATCCTTCTGCTTATTTGCTATTCAGCTAGTCCCTTTTTGTTATATGTGTATAGACATCTGTTGATCCTGTCCTTGAAAAGACTGTTTTGCTGTGATTTTGGTATGATGATGTTTAGATCTCCTTTGGGATGTCCTATGTCTGCAAGGTTTTGATTTCATGTGCTGGCAAGGTGGCTAGTTTTGATCCTTGTTGTATCTTATGTACTTTTTATATTGACTCAATATAATACTATGAAGTTTTTTTTCTCTGAAAATCAATGGATTATTTGCAATGCGCAATTTTTTTTAAAGTCACGTGGGAATTGAGAATTGGGAGTAGGAAGATGTAGCATTCCCACGATGATTCTCTGTAATATTCCGTGGGACCACACTGTATACGATCGACGTGTTGGGATGTCATGTATGGATGCATATCTTTTTCATGCCATGCCATTCATACATACATAAAATGCGCGTAACTAAAATAAAACCTAATTTTTTTTGCAACATTGTTCATGCCATGTGGAAAATTGAACTTAGAATAATATTTGACTTTGTGATGGAGGGCGCTATGGTAACCGCGTTCGCCATTACATCATGGGCTGTATATGCCAAGTTGCCAAAAAATCTGGTAGGCTGGAACTTCATCAGTAGTACTTATAGAATAGGTATTAATTAGCAATTGCACCAGATGTTGTAAAGGAAACGTCGTAAGGCATAAATTCAAGAAGCATTGTGACATATAAAGAAATTGAATATGAAAATTTCATTCTACTAAAACTTACTGGAATCTAACAACCATAGTCACAAAGGAGTTCTTAACTTATTAAGGCGCTCACTTTAATAAAAAAAATTAGCATTAAATTTATGGAGATATTTTCTCACAGTTGTCAAAGATCTCAATTTTCACCTTCTATAACCACAGACCAGTAACAGACACCTTCAAATAAAGTATAACATAGATGACCATATTGTGAACCACTGCACAAAAACAAATATTGAAAAGATGAAGAATTGTTCAATTCCATTCTACTTGTCTGTAGTTCTCTTGTGGTTACCTTGTGCAACCTTGATTTAGATTTCAACTTATTGAGCCACACTAACCCTGAAAGAGTATCACAATTATGAAATGAGTATGGATATTTTTCTCTCTCTATGCACACATTGATAGTGATTAATACCGTTCACCATAGCAAAACATTTCTCAGCGCTAGATATGGAGCTTCCTATGTTTCTTTTGACCAAGCAATCTCCCAAAATATTAACTTATATTCCCATCAACTAGGCAATTCCAACTTTCCACATTACGAAACTTGTCAATTTGAACACAAAATGTGTTGTCCAACCACTCATTTGAAAGATTATTGTCCTCTACTTTGTGCAACAGACAATTTGTAAATATTAGTTCATGAGAGTGGGTTATGGTTTGATGAAGCCAAAAAACCAAGGGAGTTTGTTGGTTTCCATTTCAGTGAATTTAAAATAGTTTGACAAGTTTCAATTTGCTTCATTTTTGAGCCATGGAGACAAGGCTTATAGGATTAGTATTAAGCATTTCAAGTAGAGGATTTAACCTTCTTCCAATGTGCAGAGAACCATGTAAATCTCAAAATCTTACTGACATGCATGATCATTAGCGCACCAAGGAACCTTGGCAACCAACCAACTCCTCATGAAGATTGATTCACCCTACAAGTGATCAAATCCTTAATGAATTAGGAGAGAACTAGTGAATCAAAGGTTCAACAAAGTTTTTATTAAGTTTTTATTCATGTTAGGAGCCAACGTGCCAACTAATTGAGTTCAGAGGCTTGTAGTTCAAGGCTTGGTGAGTTCAAAGGCTTGTAGTTCAAGGCTTGGCACTTTAATAAAAGTTTCCTTTGCCAAAAGAGCCAAAATGCCAACTCCCCAAGTTCAAAGGCCTAACAAGGTTGTAAAACTAGCAACATCTTTTTAGCTAAATTTGGTGAGCTTAAAGGCTTAGAAAATGCGTCTTCCTGAGCTGGGATTGGCAGCTTCAAACCCACCCTTGCTTTTCTCTCCCTTGAACCCATCTTCCCACTGAAACAGAAAGCTTGCCTTTACTTCTATATACCCTCTTTCTCTCCACAACATTATTTCACACAAGGAGAACCGTTTACCTTCATTCTACAATGCAAGTCCGTTGAAACCATGGCCATCTACCTTCATTCGGCAATGCAAGCCCGTTTCAAGCCATGGCCTTCTACATTCACTCTACAACGCAAGCCATGGCCTTCTACCTTTAGGGTTCGCTGGTCGAAGAAAAAGATGAAGTTTAGACTGTTATTGTTTCAGCTATAACTACATTTTAAAGGTAGCAAACATTTTAATCATCTAACATCAGATCAAACAGATCATAGTTTTAAGATAAGAGGAGAGTGGATTTTAGAGGGGAACGCCTTACGACATAAAAATAAAATTAGTGTATCTACCCCATTCAACCCATTGGATCCTAAAGCCAATCACAACACGTTTCTATCTTCAGAAACCTCAAGGACATGCTAACCTAGGGAGATTGTTATTGTAGTTGACGGTTGAATGGGTCAGCTACCAAAGCCAAGTCTATGTTGGTTAAGTTCTCTCTGTACTAATTATTCCTAAGCCTTTATTCTAACAAACTCTTTGCAATAACCTCTGATAAATTTCTCCCTCAAATTATACCTTCTTTGGTCATCTGTTCGTAATGGACAAGATTCGTAATAACTGTCATGCCACCAACAAAGAAAAGGCTGTTAAGATGGAAGCATAACACTAGATGTTATCAAAGCAACTACTCCATTGCTACAACTACAACAAAACTTGGTAATGTTGTAGCTGAAGAGGGCAGCATAGACTAAAACTAAAAAGGGTAGATGATTGTCCAAGTAATACTTGAAGTCTGTTATAGATAGTTGAGTTTTTCCCACTCTCTTCAAATTTCTTTTCTTTGCGTGCCCAAAATGGATCAAGTGGGCATTTCTAAGAGCATTCCTTGTTATGACAGGGATTGACAAATTTAAGCTAGAGTCCAATCCAGGCTAACTCTCTTTAGTTGAAACTTGAAACCATATGAACAATAAGTCTCGTCTAAATTATCATCCGCAAGAGCATATCATGAAAGGTAGCAACACGAAATACCTCAAGAGCATCATGAAAGATAGCATCATGAAATACCGCAAGAGCATCATGAATATTATATAGCCAAAAAGTCCCCTTATTAAAATTGCTAGATCACACTTTCAAAATTTGTTGAAAGATAGGAAATCTACACTGTAATGGTAAGGATCATCAACCATCTCGTCAAACAAATGAAGCATGCATCATACATTTGGACTACTCATTCAAAACATGACTAAATTTTTTTAAGAACAAATAATTCACTACATTATTCATTGAAATGAATTGTTAGCTTTTGCAAAGATGATGTGTTTACTTTTGCAAACTACAACTGAAACAAAACTTGGCATTGTAACAGCAGAGGGCAGCATAGCCTAAAACTTAAAAAGGCAAATGATTGTCCAAGTAATACTTGAACTCTGTTATAGATAGTAGAGTTTTGCCCAATCTCTTCAAATTTCTATCCTTTCCCTGCCCAAAATGAATCAAGTGGGACATTTCTGAGAGCACTCCTTGTTATGACAGGGAATGACAAATTTAAGCTAGAGTCCCGTCCAGGCTAACTCTCTTTAGTTGAAATCATCTGAAGAGCAAGCCTCAACTCTTTTTTTAAAATTACCAATCATATTGAAATACTGCAAGAGCAATCATGAAGATTATATAGCCAAAACATCCCCTTATTAAAATTGCCAGAAGTGGAGCGTTTACCTAGAGTTCTTTGGTGAAAAAAGAAAAACTATGAATAGGAAAAATCATATTAAATATCTATCTCTCATAATCTTTGCAAATGTTTTTACTGACAAATTCAACGCATGCTCATTTTAATAGGGATTTTGTTCAGATAAGATACAACTTACAATGATGAGCTTTTTATCTACACCAAATTTTCTCATGAATTTCAGAGACCAACAATTGTAGAATCTGGCAGTTCTCTGCCGAGCAATTCTCATACTAAACATAATATTTCCCGGCTGCAATATCATCTGTACAAAAAGAAAAGAAAAAAGGTAATCCACCAAACACTTAGACATGGATTACAAAATTTGCTTCTCTATAATAGAGCTCATCTTTAGCCATAGCCATATTTGTCCTATGGTCACTAAAGAGTAGCCATATTATCCCTTGTTCTTTCTGACCTATGGTCACTAAAGAGTAGCCATATTATCCCTTGTTCTTTCTGACCTATATGCTGACGTGTGTAAATAAGCTTGATCTCCATGTTGTTGATGTACCATTGAATCTGAGGAAAGTGTGAGTGATCTTACCACTCGTTCACTGAAACAACCTGCCACAGATTTTAAAATTCTTTTCATTCAGGATGACTTTCTCCATGACATAGCCTTATCCCTACATGTCATTCAATAAGCGTTTCCTTCTCCATGCTCAACTTTCCAGCGTTCATGCCTTGGCGCATGGCGAATATGCTTGGCCCTATATCTGATTCACTAGATGTCTCCTTGTCAATGTTCAACACTCCACCCTTCACATGGTGGTAAATATCTCGCAGAACTGAGGATCCTGCATTCGAATCCACATATATCTCCATGAAACGTTTTTATGTCAAATAAAGAATCGATGTAACATGCATTTTTGTTTTCAACGCTTGCATAGAATTCAATGCCTCCATTACTCAGCTATGCCGAGGAATCACCCTCTTCTCTAAACTAAGTGAAGCCATGGCCTTCTACCTTCACTATGCAACGCAAGCCATGGTCGTCTACCATCAGGGTTCCCTGGTTGAAGAAAAAGATGAAGTTTAGACTGTTATTGTTTCAGTTATAACCTTATAACTACATTTTAACGGCAGCAAACATTTCAATCGTCTAACATCAGATCAAACAGATCATAGTTTGATAAGTAAAATAGTTTGATAAGTAAAATAAGAGAGAGTGGAGTTAAGAGGGGAATGCCTTACGACGTAGAAATAAAATTAGTGCATCTACCCCATTCAACCAATTAGATCCAAAAGCCAATCACAACACGTTTCTATATTCAGAAACCTCAAGGATATGCTGACCTGGGGAGATTGTATTTGTAGTTCAAGGTTGAAGGGATCAGCTGCCAAAGCCAAGTCTATGTTGGTTAAGTTATCTCTATACTATTTATTCCTAAGCCTTTGTTCTAATAACCTCTTTGCAATAACCTCGCATAAATTTCTCCCTCAACTTATACCTTCTTTGGTCATCTGTTCGTAATGGACAAGATTCGTAATAGCTATAATGCTACCAACAAAGAAAAGGTTGTTAAGATGGAAGCATAAAACTAGATGTTATCAAAGCAACTACTCCATTACTACAACTGAAACAAAACTTGGTAATGTTGTAACTGAAGAGGACATCATAGATTAAAACTAAAAAGGGTAGATGATTGTCCAAGTAATACTTGAAGTCTGTTATAGATAGTTGAGTTCTACCCACTCTCTTCAAATTTCTATCCTTTGCCTGCCGAAAATGGATCAAGTGGGTCATTTATGAGAGCATTCCTTGTTATGACAGGGATTGACAAATTTAAGCTAGAGTCCAATCCAGGCTAACTCTCTTTAGTTGAAACTTGAAACCATCTGAAGAACAAGTCTCGTCTAAATTATCATCTGCAGGAGCATCATGAAAGACCGCAAGAGCGTCGTGAAGATTATATAGCCAAAAAGTCCCCTTATTAAAATTGCTAGATCACACTTTCAAAATTTGTTGAAAGATTGGAAATTTACACTATAATGATAAGGACCATCAATCATCTCGTCAAACAAATGAAGCAGGCATCATACATTTGGACTACTCATTCAAAACATGACTGAAAAATTTTAAGAACAAATAATTCACTACTTTCTTCATTGAAATGAATTGTTAGCTTTTGCAAAGATGAGGTGTTTACTTTTGCAAACTACAAATGAAACAAAACTTGGTAACGTTGTAACTGCAGAGGGCAGCGTAACTTAAAACTTAAAAAGGCAGATGATTGTCCAAGTAATACTTGAAATCTATTATAGATAGTAGAGTTCTGCCCAATCTCTTCAAATTTCTATCCTTTCCCTGCCCAAAATGGATCAAGTGGGACATTTCTGAAAGCACTCCTTGTTATGACAGGGAATGACAAATTTAAGCTAGAGTCCCATCCAGGCTAACTCTCTTTAGTTGAAACCATCTGAACAGCAAGCCTCGACACTTTTTAAAATTACCAATCATATTGAAATACCGCAAGAGCAATCATGAAGATTATATAGCGAAAATGTCCCCTTATTAAAATTGCCAGAAGTGGAGCGTTTACCTGGATTTCTTTGGTGAAAAAAGAGAAACTATGAATAGGAAAAATCATATTAAAAATCTATCTCTCATAATCTTTGCAAATGCTTTTATTGACAAATTCAATGCCTGTCTCATTTTAATAGGGATTTTGTTCAGATCAGATACAACTTACAATGATGAGCTTTTTATCTACCACTAAATTTTCTCATGAATTTCAAAGACTGGCAGTTCTCTACCGAGCTATTCTCATGCTAAACATAATATTTCCCAGCTGCAATATCATCTGTATAAAAAGACCAAAAAAAAGTAATCCACCAAAACCTAACATCGCACTTGGTTCTAAAACACTTAGACAGATTACAAAATTTGCTTCTCTATAATAGAGCTTATCTGTAGAAATAGCCATATTTTGTCCTCTGGTCACTAAAGAGTAGCCATATTATCCCTTGTTCATTCTGACCTATATGCTGATGTGTGTAGACAAGCTTGATCTCCATGTTGATGATGTGATCTCACCATTCGTTCACTGAAATATCCTGCAACAGATTTTTAAATTCTTTTCATTTAGGATGACTTTCTTCATGACCTAGCCTTATCCCTACATGTGATTCAATAAGCGTTTCCTTCTCCACGCTCAACTTTCCAGCTTTCATGCCTTGGCACGTGGTGAATATCCTTGGCCCTATATCTGATTCACTAGATATCTCCTTGTCAATGTTCAACACTCCACACTTCACATTGTGGTAAATATCTCGCAGAACTGAGGATTCTGCATTCGAACCCACATATATCTCCACGAAACGTTTTTCTGTCAAATAAATAATCGATATAAAATGCATTTTTGTTTTCAACGCTTGCATAGACTTCAATGCCTCCATTACTCAGCTATGACGAGGAATCACCCTCTTCTCCAAACTAAGTAAAGACATGGCCTTCTACCTTCACTCTGCAACGCAATCCATGGCCGTCTACCTTCAGGGTTCGCTGGTCGAAGAAAAAATAAAGTTTAAACTGTTATTGTTTCAGTTATAACTACATTTTAATAGTAGCAAACATTTTAATCAAATCAAACGGATCATAGTTTGACAGGTAAGATAAGAGGAGAGTGGATTTTAGAGAGAGTGGATTTTAGAGAAGAACGCCTTACGACGTAAAAATAAAATTAATGCATCTACCCATTCAACCCATTCGATCCTAAAGCCAACGGCAACACGTTTCTATCTTCAAAAACCTCAAGGACATGCTGACCTGGGGAGATTGTTATTGTAGTTCAAGGATGAACGGGTTAGCTGCCAAAGCCAAGTCTATGTTTGTTAAGTTCTCTCTGTACTATTTATTCCTAAGCCTTTGTTCTAACAACCTCTTTGCAATAACCTCTCATAAATTTCTCCCTCAATTTATACCTTCTTTGGTCATCTGTTCATAATGGACAAGATTCGTAGTAAGTGTAATGCCACCAACAGAGAAAAGGTTGTTAAGAAGGAAGCATAAAACTAGATGTTATCAAAGCAACTACTCCATTACTACAACTGAAACAAAACTTGGTAATGTTGTAACTGAAGAGGGCAATATAGACTAAAACTAAAAAGGGTAGATGATTGTCCAAGTAATACTTGAAGTCTGTTATAAATAGTTGAGTTCTGCCCACTCTTCAAATTTCTATCCGTTGCCTGCTGAAAATGGATCAAGTGGGGCATTTCTGAGAGCATTCCTTGTTATGACAGGGATTGACAAATTTAAAGTAAAGTCCAATCCAGACTAACTCTCTTTAGTTGAAACTTGAAACAATCTGAACAAGAAGTCTCGTCTAAATTATCATTCGCAAGAGCATCATGAAAGATAGCATCACGAAATACCTCAGGAGCATTATGAAATACAGCAAGAGCGTCATGAAGATTATATAGCCAAAAAGTCCCCTTGTTAAAATTGCTAGATCACACTTTCAAAATTTGATGAAAAATTGGAAATATACACTGTAATGGTAAGGACCATCAACCATCTCGTCAAACAAATGAAGCAGACATCATACATTTGGACTACTCATTCACAACATGACTAAAATTGTTCAAGAACAAATATTTCACTACATTTTTCATTGAAATGAATTGTTAGCTTTTGCAAAGATGAGGTGTTTACTTTTGCAAACTACAACTGAAGCAAAACTTGGTAACGTTGTAACTGCAGAGGGCAGCATAGCCTAAAACTTAAAAAGGCAGATGATTGTCCAAGTAATACTTGAACTCTGTTATAGATAGTAGAGTTCTGCCCAATCTCTTCAAATTTCTATCCTTTCCTTGCCCAAAATGAATCAAGTCATTTCTGAGAGCACTCCTTGTTATGACAGGGAATGCCAAATTTAAGCTAGAGTCCCATCCAGGGTAACTCTCATTACTTGAGACCATCTGAACAGCAAGCCTCGACATTTTTTTTAAATTACCAATCATATTCAAATACCGCAAGAGAAATCATGAAGATTATATAGCCAAAATGTCCCCTTATTAAAATTGCCAATAGTGAAGCGTTTACCTGGAGTTCTTTGGTGAAAAAATAAAAACTATGAACAGGAAAAATCATATTAAAGATTTATCTCTCATAATCTTAGCAAATGTTTTTACTGACAAATTAAGTGCATGTCTCATTTTAATAGGGATTTTGTTACCTGGAGTTCTTTGGTGAAAAAATAAAAACTATGAACAGGAAAAATCATATTAAAGATTTATCTCTCATAATCTTAGCAAATGTTTTTACTGACAAATTCAGTGCATGTCTCATTTTAATAGGGATTTTGTTCAGATCGGATACAACTTACAATGATGAGCTTTTTATCTACCCCAAATTTTCTCATAAATTTCTGAGACCAAGAATTGCAGAATCTGCCAGTTCTCTGCTGAGCTATTCTCATACTAAACATAATATTTCTCGGCTGCAATATCATCTATACCAAAAAAAAGAAAAAAAAAAAGGTAATCCACCAAAACCTAACATCGCACTTGGTTACAAAATTTGCTTCTCTATAATAGAGCTTATCTGTAGCCATAGCCATATTTGTCCTCTGGTCACTAAAGAGTAGCCATATTATCCCTTGTTCATTCTGACCTATATGCTGACATGTGTAGACAAGCTTGATCTCCATGTTGCTGATGTACCACTGAATCTGAGGAAAGTGTGAGTGATCTCACCATCCGTTTGAAAGCCACAGAATAGACAGATCCCGATCTATCATTTGCGAAATTTTTTTCTTTGAGAAACCCAGACTGCTCAAACACTGTAATCTTTTCTTCTAAGGTTTCTTTCGCTAGATTAAACGTTCCATGTACCGCAACTACAAAAAAGTTCATTTTGGATCTATAAAAAAGGAACCTAGGGTTGAGATAGACCACTCTTCGAAACTGAGCAGGGGTGGTCAAACGACAGCCCTTTAACAATTCCAACACTTCTTCCAAATTTTGAGTCGATTTTTCCCTAAGAAGACTGTTGTGATGTCTAAAGTATTTTGCAAAACAAAAATAAAGAATCTGTAAAATTAACTAGCAGACAGGCAATCGCATTGAAGAATTTCAATCCAACCGACAGTTCATCATTCATGGAGGAGAAACTATGTCAAAGGAAGAAATGGAAGCAATTTTGAATAACGCTTCATCTGTGTTTAGGCTTATGTCAGAGCTTGAAGGCAGAGTTGAGACGGTTTCAAAATTACTCCATCTCATCCAATGCCATACTTCCTGCTCCATGAAACAATAATGAAACAATAATCTGAACTAAACCACACACAATTAAAGTAATCCACAATCTACACGTCATTGATACATTGAATAGATTTCATTTGCACATTTTATGATATTAAAAGAGAGAAATACATGAAACTAAATTTTAGACATTGAACAGTTTTCTTAATGCCTGATAAGGAAAACACATACATATGCATCTGTGTAATTTGGAGGTCCGATCGGTATAAAACTCTGGTTTTGGTAGCCTTTAACCACCAAACTAAAACCAAAGAAGATGCCGATAATTATGTTCATGAATACATAACTAAATAACAACCAGTAACTATGTTCTTGACTACATAACTAAATAACATCCAACAAACCGAAAGTTGCTGGGTGCAGACTCCACTTCAGTTTTTTCCCTATGAATCGTGGAGATAGCACTTATAACAATTGCCTGACACATTTCAATGCCTTTATTTGCAATTACAAAAACCATGAACGTCTGATTGTTCATGTATCCTCAATTCAAAACAATTTTTTACAAGAGCTTAGTTGTCTGTAAAGTTCAAAACTTGTACTCAAGTCAGATGCATTGTCCCCTCCATAATGGAATGCATCATGGATTCAATGGCTTCATCCTTGGAGGGATTAGTTTTTTTCCAGAGAATATTATTCAAAGAAATCATAAATGCATCCTGGAAAACCTTAAATCTTAAATCTGTGTCACCATAGACTAGAGCAGGTATAATTTCCTGGATTATGGTCTTTCTCATTTCCTTCCTCTGTTCCTTGGGGATTTTCTGAAGAGCCTCTATCACATTTATATTATTTTCTTCAACTGTCTCTTCTGCTATGCAAACTGAAGATGCCATGGATACTTATAATATGCTGTAAAGGGATTGAACAACACATGAATGACCCAACTTTAAGAGAATCGAACAGGGATCTCCGAGTAGGGCTATCACCAGGAGGCTGAAGGTAGAATTCGGATTGCATGAAGAGCTTCACTGTGTTTTTGGGACCTAGGCAAACGTAGGAATTGCTGTTCAAAAAATTGCAACTCTTTGGTCTGCCTAAACACTGTTCAATGAGGACGGAACGAATGGATTTTGTATTGTTGCATCTTGGGGAACCTGCAAAGCTTATTAGATGGGTCTCTGGCTTATCCTGATCTGCCATTGCCATTGGCCAAATATCTTCATCAGAAAGAGGGTGAAAGAAAATACAAGCATCCAAGTATTTAAAGTGCAGTAGAGATTCAACAGTCCCATGTGCATGAAAGAGAACTCCTACATTGCCAGCTTGGTTAGCACAGTAAATGTGAAAGGAATCATACCATCATGGGTTTTTGGGTTCGTCAAGGATCTGAGTTCAACCCACTAGAGCTTTCTCTAGACCGAGTTCAACCCACTAGAGCTTTCTCCAGATCGATGGTCGCGTACAGTCTGTTAGCTCCTTTTCCAAACCCCATAGTCTCTTGAATGCCCCTCAATGTCTTGAATGAACTGTAACCATAGACACAAACAATAATAAAAAAAAAGACAAAAAGACAAAATGAATCACAGAGGATTCGATCGTTCTATATCTTAGAACTCAAATTACGCCATTTTTTACCTTTCTGAAGGACTTGGGAGCTCCTCCCGTCACTCAACCAGGATCACTCAGTGAATCTGCCTCGAAGATAGTTACATGGAGAGTTCCATGAATCAATAGCCGAGCCATTACTGATCACAGCCCATTTAGAGCGATTTCTAAGCCAATCTAAAGATAATCCTTGCAAAAATGGAGCCTTTGTTCCATACACAGGAAAAGGAGCCTCCATAGTTATTAGCAGGTGGCTTACAAAGTCTTCCTCTATCACCACCATTGCTGGTCTACTGAAGCCCTCCTTTACTTATTGTGTGGTTTCTTTACCGTTACAGCTGCTTGGCAGTTAATAAACTCATGGATCTGCCGGGAGTTAATAACCGCATGGATATGCCCCGTATCCCATGGATATGCATAATGGAGTTATCAATCTCACGGTATAAAATAGTTAATAACATCATGGATATGTCAGGAGTTAATAACCGCTGGATATGCCCCGTATCCCCTGGATATGCGTAATGCAGTTCTATGGCAGTTGGGAGAGGGCATACTATTGGGTATTAAATACTCGGTTATATGGTTCTTGATAGTTGTTTAACATACCCATTTATTTTTTATTTAATGCTCAATAGTATGCCCATTAGCTCTTGCGGTTGGGAAAGAAAAAAAGAAAAAAAAAAAAAGTTGCTATATTACAGCAAGGTGTTGGAGATGGCATAGTCGATTTAATAGAAACTTTTCCATAATGAATATTTTTACAGAAAGCATCTTAGCGTGATTGTTGTAATATTGGAAAAAAAGGGTATAGTTTTAAGTGGTTAGGTTTTTCCGAGTTTAAGCTTCTCTCACATTATTTTTTATATGAGATTTTTTAACCATTACTAAGTTTTTGAAGTCTTATTTCAAAACAAATAACATTTTTATTATCTTATTATTAATATTGTGAATTAATTAAATTTCAATGTTAAAAAAACATAATTTTAAATAAATTAATATAGATTGATTTTAAATTTATTAAAAAATAGACTTATTGTTAAATATTCATAATTAAAATAAATAGTTTCATTAAATTTATAACAATATATATAATTTTAATAGTTGTTAATTATGTGAAGAGGTGAGGTGAGGTGTTTTCTGGCTCAATATGGTAGAGATGGTGTAATGTAATATTTAACATTTTGACTAAGTCAAATTATATAAAAATAAAAATAAAAATTAAATTAAATAAAAAGATTAATGTAATATAGTGTAACATTTTAGCTTGGTCAAAATAAAAATAAAAATAACACTGTTAAAATAAAATAATATTAAAAATAAAAGTGACTCGCAGTATTGATCTGTTGTATTAAGAATCCATGATTTTTCCCATGATATTCATGTGGAATATATCCTATTTAAAGGGAGAAATTAAACCAACCTAGATCTATCTTAGCTCTGGATTTACCAAGAGCCCATACCATATTTAAAGAGAGAAATTAAACCAACCTAGATCTATCTTAACTCTGGAACTACTAAGAGCCCATATCCTATTTAAAGGGAGAAATTAAACCAACCTAGATCTATCTCAACTCTGGATCTACCAAGAGCCCAAAATGATCAAATCTCTTGATATGCAAACCTCTTTTAGAGCGAAAAGAGATTTGATTGATCCCTCTAGGATCTGGAGTTAAGATGGATCTAGGATGGTATAATTACAATGTAATAATATTTCTATAGAAATATAATATTTATAGTAATTTTATTTATATGTAATTTGATTATTTATTTATTTATTTAATAAATCAATGTTTTTTTATTAATTTAAAAGATTACATCTCCCCATAATGTTTTTCAAAAACCTATTGGCCTCACTCTTACTAGATTTATCATCCAATAGATGCATATCATTACAGACAAAAAGTGCCAAAAAAGCCATAAGACCAAGAGACAACAAATTAGCACCAGAAATTTTCAGAATTTACCATTGCAGGATGGTTTGGACCCGAGTCAGATGATGACAAAGGTTTAAATTCATAGTGAACATGCCCCTCCATGTGAGCCAATACAGTTTCCATACAGTCAAGCTTCTCTTATATGTGTCACTACCCTCTCTAGAGACTGACCAATCTATCATGCATCTCCCACAAATTTCGTTGACCGTGACTCATGAAATCTATGATGTCATTGTGATCATCCTACTAGGCTCGATTGTTCGATTCTCGAAGGAGACTAGCGTTGTCTTTCGATAAGGAGGCATACACTATTGAGGGAAAAGAATGAGAGGGTGGTGGGTCCACAATTTCTCCATGCCCCTGCTCATTTTGCTATTGCCGCACCCAAAAACCCCTCACCTCCATTCCTCTTCTCTCCCAACCTCACTAAGGAGCCATATTGAGTGCCCACCTCATAACTTCTTGCCAAAGAATGGAAATGTCTTTGTTGTACCTACAAGTTCAACTAAATAGCTTGGGATGCCTCTTATTCACACTTGGGGCCATAGACTTCCTTGTTCCCAAATGAAAACGCCTCTCACTAGGTAGGCCCCTGCAAGACACCACAAAAACAAAAACTTGAAATACAATAGTCGCTTTGTCACTACCCAGTCTGACCCTTGTGAAGAGTACACCTGCCAACCTCCCCAAGAGGGTTGACAAAACCTTGACCTGGTGTGTGCAGGATTTCAGAGCTTCCAAGGCCACACTAATAGCTAGCCGACCAAGCTTCCTCCTTCCCGAAAACACTGAACCCGTACATAGTGGTAGTCCAGAATGCTCGAAACTCAAGTGTCCATGATTAGGCTCCATCACCTGCCTACAAACAACTAGACTTCCCACCTTACCTAATGTAGATAGAAAAGGCAGGGGACGAAAGTACCTTGCCAGACAACCACTCCACCCAAACATACACAACAAAACTAAATGCTATAAACAAAAAATTAACCAACACAAATTGAGTAGCTAGGCTTAAAGCTTTATACCTATGGATAACCCCCAACAACTCTGTGATTGACATAGAACATTTTAGGGACGAATTTTTATATTACACCCCTTTTCTATAGTTAGCCCAAAAATTATTTAAAAAATAAACAATTATTACATTTTAGCCATAAAAAATAAGCTTGATAAACAATCCAAAGGCTTGATTCATCTAGTTTGGAGGTTGGATTTGCTTTCAATCACCCCGATTTTTTGGTTTGTAGGTCGTATTTGGTTGCAATCACCCTGATTTCCTGGTTTGCAGGTCATATTTGGTTGCAATCGCCCTCTACCATTCTAGGAAATCAAGGGTAGGGTTGAATTCATGGGGGGATTTACCTGTATAAATTCTACAGTCCCCATTATTAAGTTGTGGGTGTGTAAGTTGTGCGTGTGTAAATTCTACAGTGAGGGTGTGTGAATTCTACAATGAGGGTGTGTATTTTCTTTAGTCGTTTGTTGAATGCGCTCTTGTTTGAGGAAAGGTGGTTACTACCACTGGCAAGGTATTTCCGAGCCCTTGTGTTGGGTTAATTTTTTGTGCTTTCATGTTTTCCCATAGCCATTGGTAGAGCTATTTGATATTTGTCTTCTAGTGTTATATTCTATTAATTATTTCTATGGACTATGACTTGTGAAGTTTTTAAGGGAGAAAGAGGCTTTTGGATTGCTTTTTAGATTGGTTTTTGCTGTGAAGGAGCAAAATACAGGCAACTGATATTCCATATCATTTGTGGGAGAATATCTTGGCTAGGCTGTCGATTTCGAACCTCTTCAAGATGTTGAGAGTTTGCACAACCTAGAATTCAATGGTGTGCAGTCAGATTCATTTCCGATGACCTACAGGAGGATACCCCTACAAGACCTTTTCTTCATTCAGTTTGCAAAAAATCGTAATAGAAATGTTGTTGTTACCTATAATCCTATAGGTGACAATGTTAGTTTTTGTAGCATCAGATGTGTTCTAGCCACAAAACTTTGTGGAGAGGCTAGAATGAATGAGTTCTCCAAACCCTGAAATCATTTATGGAAATTCCACCCATAAGTGTCTCAATTAGGTTATTAACCATTTTTTAATTATTTCCTAACTTCAAATTTAGGGAACATGGTTAATTAATCATTATCAATTGAGATGTGGTGAGAATCATTTAGAAACTCACACAAATCAACAGGGAATTAATTTGGGCCATCGATTATGTTTTAATCTTGGTCATTGGTGCTCCAACAGAAGATTATAAGAAGTCAATGGGTAGTTAGAGAACACACCAGGGAAGATACTTAGTTCCTCAAGTAGATCAATTTTCTCAGTGGCTAAAGTTTTGCAAGAGAAAATCAAGTCGGAGAGTGAGTTGCAGGTGGGAGAGAGAGGACATAAACAATAGTCTGAGAGTGCAGGACAAATCTGGAAGGGCCAGTGGAGAGGAGGGACACATTTCATCAGCGCAGAGGAGTGACGCAGGGCCTACACAATCACTGCACAAAGGGTGACACAATGAGAACAATGAAAGGGTATAAGGTCCTCTTCGAGGTCAGAAAAAGGCTGAGGAGTGTGAGAAATTCATCAGTAAATTTCTCTTAGAGATTCTTTCTCTATTTTAGATATCAGTATTTTGTACAAAAATTATTGTTGAAGATTAATAAAAGAAACCCTCATCTGCTACGCCGATTTTCCCACATTGGGTTTTCCGAGGACGATTGACAAAAATAATTGTGTCATTATGGTTATGTGTGTGCTTGCATTTATTTTCCGCAGATTTTCATTTGTGTAGGCTGCAGTGTATATGTTTCGATATTTGCCATAGAAAACTGTAAATAATTTGTTTAGTCAATTTAAAAAATAGAAGAAATAATATCAGTTGTTGCAGTAAAATTCAAGACAACGAACTTTCACATGTATCAGAGCATAGGTAAAGCAGGAATATCTTGGTTGCGGACGGAAGAAGGATTTCAAAAGCACTGTGTAGGCATCAGTTCCAAACCCTAGAGAGGTTGTGTAGTCCATTGGCTAGGTGGGAATTTTTTTGTGGAAAATTAATTCTCTGAGGGAGTCGAAAGAGAATAAAATTTTCCAGATCGAGATTTGTCAGAGGCAGAGGGAGGAACACAACAGTTTCCATGCATAGCATGACGTGTATTTTGCAGCTGTGAATTTAGTGTTGGGAACTATTGTACTGTTCAACATCCCCCCATTTTAATATATTATAAATTTCCTATGAAATTTGTTATATTAAAATAGGGACCCTTCAATTTGAGAAAAATCTTATAATCAAAGCTTAATACATAGGTTGTTTTATTAAAAACCAAGTATTAAACCTTGATTATCCTAAAAAACCAAATTAAATAGCCCCCAGAACCAAGACTTATACTTAGGCTTTAAAAAACCTTAAGTAATAAATAAAATGGGTTATTTAATTAAAAAACAAAATAAATTGGAGTTTTTGATCCCCTAAGGTTGGAATCCTCACAAATTCTGACACTCCACTATACCCCACATCACAAATAATGAAAGTTCCTAAAGGCAAAGTCTTCCCCGCTCTACTCCATAATTGTGATTGCGATTAGTTGGAACCAACGGGAAAATACACATCTCAATTCATAATTCCCTGCGTTTATGACTATCGCGAAAGTTGAAAAGGCTTAAGTCCATACCCCATTACCTTAGCCGAATTGCGATTGCGATTAGGCCAACCAAATGCGATTGCGACGAAGCTTAGATTCGATGGCTTAATTAAAACAATTCATACATTCCCTGTGTCCAGAGCTATCGTAATAAACCATAAAAGATTAAGTCCTTCCTCTTGCCTATTGTGATTACACCGAACCTGATGGGAAAATCAACTGCAATCTATAAAATCCCTCATTCACAAGCCATCGCAAATTTCATTAGACCAAGCACTCTGCCCCTTCCCGATTGCAATATGCGATATAGCCGGACTCACAGTGATTATAAAACACGTTTAAATTAAATATTGCATTCGTGCAATCACAAAATTCCAGGAGCCATGCCTCATTTGAATTGTGATTGCGATATGATCTTGATTTCCGATTGCGATATGACGTTAGAAGTGACGTCATTTCCATGTCATTTTCCACGTCACATACCACATCACTTGTCACCTGTGACGTGCCACATCAACATTCCATTTCATTCTCCACGTCATAGTGACATCACCATGACGTCAGCCTCGACGTCATCCTGCATATCGCAAATCACAAGTATTTCGACCACCTCTTATAGTCTGCAACTCCGAATGTCGATTGCGATAATCCTGTGTATTGCGATATGCGATAAAGCCCCGGACCCAATAGAATTATACACTGCAATTAATTTAATCCTCACGTCCGTGGCTATTGAAAATAACAAAGGATCACTGTATCACTGCCTCCTGTCATATCTCGATTGTGATATGCGATTAGGCCCGAACTCGATGGGATTATAAAATCCATACCATAAAACCCCGCATATGGAGCTATCACAGTTACCAAAGGGTCCTACATCACACCGATTGCGACTGCAATAAAGCCCCAGACCCAACGAGATTATTCACTCCAATCCATAAATTCTCATGTCCACGCAATCACAAAAGTCACAGGCCTTAATTCGTTCCTCCTCTGCCCATTCTGATTGCAATTTGGTCTTATTTGAATTTTTGTCTATTTCAATAAGGATTCTCCTTGCTTGAAATATGATTATAATTCAACCCTCGGTCTAAAAGCGATTATGATTTTGCTATAAAACCGTAAAAGTCCAACTCATCTTACCACAAATCTCACTTTGCATGACTCTCCATGATGGTTGTGTTCGTAATTTATTATGAATGTATATTTTTCTTGATTTCCTACAAAAGTGATTTGTTTCAAATAAAACTTGCTTATCAGTTTCATTTATTTCCAGCTTATCAATTCCTGTTTTTCTTGTTCAGGTTCATGATAGAAGAAGATAGATATGCTGAAAAGCAGCAGTTAAGCTCAAACAGACAGACAAGCATCCGTATAATCTGATGAAACAAACAAATCTGATAAAGACATCAAATCACATTTAGAAATTTCCACCAAACAACTGTTTTCCATTAAGTGTTGTTGAAGGGATCTGTTTAAATGCCCTTAACGCTCTGCACAATAGATTCAGTTGTTTTTGATATTTAAGCTTACTCGTTGTATGAAATAAAGGTCCTGAATTTTATGAAGAAAGTCTTACGAAAGCTCGCACTATTTTACTTTCATACTTTTCTCAATAGAATGAATGGAACATTGTTTTTCAAATTTTCATAAAGAATTTTGAGAAGTTGCACTACTGTACTCCCAGAATCATCTTTGTGAGAAGGACTAAACTGTTGCTATTTCTTTTATGAGCTGAGCAAAGTGCATCTGGTATTTCTATCATTGTACCTCTGTTTTGTTCATAAATAAATAGTAAATTTATCTTTTCAGATTTCTTATTACTTGATATTTAAAGAACATAGTTACATGTATTCACTACAGATCATGCTGCCATTGATATTTTTATACATCTTAAGAAATTTGCTTTGATATTCTAAATGCGATATGAGTTTACACATTATTTTGATTAACTATTTAATCAAACTAATCATCTTGAAATAGTTTCATTTCCATTGGTGTTTGAGAAATCTATATTGTCATTTACTAAGGAAAATCATTATAGATCACATCTAGATAAAAGTTAAACAATCTCGGGTTATAGAGTAGATTAATGTACATATTTTTCCATTTAATTAATTACTGAAAATCCATCTATTTCACTTCACTATAAGCATTAGACACTCATTCAATCACCTATCATTGGGAAATTGGTCCCATACATTCTAGTCTGAGCCACTACTTAAATGAAAAAGGATTTGTCTTAGCGTCCAGACCAAGTGGTTTTCCCCTGTGTTGAAGCAACGATTTTCAAGGCCTCAACACTTTTTGGCACTAGAAGGAGGGCATGCAAACTATGAACGGAAAGTAAGTCCAATCCCAAAACAAAAGGCCATTCCAAGAGTCATTCTTCCTCCAAATCTCCTCCAGAATATCCTACTTTTAGATCAAGAGTTGCAATCACCTCCCAAGTATCCTAGAATACTTCCTGAGGTAATCCCTGCCAATTATACTCCAGAATCACTAAAAGTTACAGCTTTGATAAAGAAATTGGAGATGTCTCCATTTCAACAGAAAAGCCTGAATCATCCAAAGATTCTGAAGGAAGAATAACTTCTTATTTTCAAGGAACTAGTGTTTTAACTCGGTCCCAAAGTGAAAAATGTGGCATCTTTCCATTTGAATTTCCACTTCACTGTTGAACGAAAACTACTACATCATATTCCCAAACATCTACCAGTGACATTACCTCATTCTCTCATTCACCAACATGTCCATTTATTACTTTTTCATTTCCTTTCTCTCTACTGTTCACTTCATCTATTTCCATTTCCTCTACACAAACAACTAGTGCTACCTCAAGCAGTACTATAATAGCTACCAGTTCTTATTTCATCACATCCACCTCCCCAAATGTTACAATGGCAGCTAGACCATGGTCCAATTCGAGAGCGATTCAAATGCCAACATCACTTCATCCTGTACCAAAACATCCTGAAAGATGGCTTCCCAAATTCAATCCTGATGATGGGTTACTTGTTGAAGAGCACCTTCATAATTATATGTTAGCCATCAATCTCAATGAGGTAGATGAAGAAGACGTTGTTAGATTATTCTCGTACACTCTTACAAGATCAGCAAGGTCCTTGTACTTTTCATTACCAGCCAATTCTATTACTAGCTGGGATATTTTTGAAGAATTATTTTTGACTAAATTTGGTGATGATCGCTCAAACACATCTCTTATCAATGACCTTTACAGTTTAAAAAAAAATCAAGGGAAAAGATAAAAGATTTCAATTCCAGATTTAACAAATTGTTAAATAAAATCCCAACTACTTCTAGACCTGGTGTCGATGTACAAATTGAATGGTATATTTCATCTCTTCCTTCTAACATAGGAATTTTTGTAGATAGAGCTAATAAAAATACCTTGGTAGATAACATGAAAGAAGTTGTGTCTGTAGAGAAAGGGATTAATGCACTAGAAAAGAAAAAATATCAGGAAGACAAAAAATTAAAAAGAGTTAAATTTAAAAATGAAGCTAAAAAGAAAACACCTAAAGATCCCTTTGATATTGAAGGCTTACAGCAAGTCCTTAAAACTTTATCTAACGAGTTGGTAGAGATCAAAAAACAAGTAGTTGAATCCTCTTCCAAAAAACCTTTTAGACCATTCATAAGAAATCAGCCACCTAATCCACAACCTCCAAACACGATTTCTAATGCAGAAACTGATGATGAAGATGAGGAAGAAGAAACATTTTCTGTTATTGAATCCCAAGATGAACAAATAGCTGAGTTAAATGGAATGTGGGATTTTATTATTCCTATTTCTGATAGTGAAAATGAATATGAAGCATTACCTGTTAGCACAATAAGCAAAATTCCAGTTGATCCTATACAACCAATTAAAAAAAAGAAACCTTCAACTTCCACTGCTAAGTATAAAGTTGTTAAAAAATCCACTTCTACTTATCCCCAAGTAATTCCATCTTCATCCAATTCTCCATATTCACCCAGAACCTTAGTAGTTTCAGATACTATTGAGTACAATATAGTTAAGGATATGAAGAAAATAAAAGCAAACATTTCCCTTCATGAACACACTAAACTCAAACAACAACATAAATTTTTACTAAAAGAATTGAATGCAGCACCCGCTTCTCCTCTTCTTACTACTGTGGTATCTAAAGATTCTAATGGAATGCGTAAACCTCCTAGTCATCCATTATTCGATTTCTCTTATTCTATTATTATAGGTAACAAGTCTAACTCACATACTCCTCATTTTATTTTGATTTTTGAAATATTTAATAAAAATGTACATAACTGCTTAGTAGATTCAGGGGCATCTTCGAATATCATGCCGTATTCAGTTTGTCTGAAATTAAACATGTCACCCCAGAAAACTCCAGTTCACATTGTGCAACTCGATAGGAAAAAAGTTAAAGTCATGTGAGAAATGAATTCAGTTCCTATTAGATTATCTTCGAATCGTGAAGTTTGACAAATAATTGATATACTTGTTGCTGATATCACAAATTTCTATGGTTTAATTCTTAATAGAGATTGGTCAGAACAACTACACGGTTATTTTGCCATTGATTGGTCTCAATTATGGCTCCCATTTAATGGAAAGTCGAATCAAATCAGAATCAAACGAGAAAAACATATGAAACATTCAGTAACAGATTTCGAAGGTGAAAAAGAGGTAGTATAATTTAATAACAACATTCTTGGAAACTAATCTACTGAATAATTTTTTGAAAATTTTAAAGCACAAACGTCACCTTTTTTGAGCAATTCTATAACTCTCAAATTGAAAAAATTTCACAGACATAATTTTCCAGATGTGTAAATATGCTAGAAAAACCATTAGTTAATTCTTTATTCTGAACATTGTATTTTGATGGGTCAAAATCAAGCGATGGTGTAGGAGCAAGTTACATATTGATTAATCTTGAAGGCGTGAAGACAATGCTGACTTGTAGATTGGAATTCGAATGCACAAATAATATTGCAAAATATGAAGCACTAGTCCAAGGTATATATAAATAAATTAGCCTTGACGTTAAATACCTTCAAGCTTATGGAGATTTAGAAATTGTAATTAAACAAGTAAGAAACATGATGCATTTTATCTCTACACACTTGAAGCATTATCAGTCTTTGGTTCAGTCTCTCACTTCACATTTTTTAGTGTTTAACATTTCTACTATTCCTAGGATTCAAAATGCCAACACTGACCTTCTTGCTAATGTTGCATCAAAACTAATCCCATCCAAAGATTACAGTCCCGATAGTTTTTCTATAGAATTAATATTTAGGCCATCCATTCTTGATAATATCACCAATTGGCGGGTATTTAATGATGATGAAGACATTTTAAACTTCTTAACTTCTGAAAAATCATACAATGACCAAATAATTGATGAAGATGAACATGACAATAAATTAAAACAAAAAATTGAGGATAATCCCATACCCAAATCTGTAGTTAAACTTGAGGATCTCTATGATTTAATTAATAAACCTTGGGACAGATCTTAATCCTCAGAACATGAATTTGGGACTTGGTCTCTCTTTTGAATAAAGATTATCCTTCATCCATTTTCTACAGAAATATAAGGATGTCTTTGCTTGGAGTTATGAAGATCTCAAAACATTTGACACTTCCATCATTCAACATACAATTCCGATGACATCTAACGATAAACTTGTCTAACAAAAATTAAGGAAAATTCATCCGAACTTAGAAAATAAAATCAAAACAAAATTGAATAAAATCCTTAAGGCTAAAATCATTTTTCCTATTAGGCATTCAAGATGGGTTTCCAACTTGGTACCTGTTAGGAAGAAAAATGATTGTTGGACACCTAATCCTCTATGGGTTGGTGTAGAATGTGAACAACCATGAGAGTCCAAGAGACCTTGGGATGTGGAACCCAATGGTCACACAAATTTACTATAAATGTATATCATGTCAATAATAATGAAATTCAATGGTTTATCATCCACCTTTGTTGTTTACATTCCATGTGACTTTAACATGGTATCAGAGCTGCAGGCATTTTCCTGCCCACTAAATTTATGGCCAATTATGCCCTCATTGTCTGATTCTTTCAACCGTTCTAGCTTGTTAGCATCTTAGACCTCCCTATGCATGGAAAATCTACTGCTTCAACCTGTCCTGCCACCTATTATTTTCCATCCCTATTAACATTGCATGCAATTCTTTGCCGATTTTTATGCTACAACTACATATAGTTCTTAAAAGAAATTCGGAAACAACTTATATCATTTATGAGCGTTGTTAGTATATGTTATTTTCTACGAGAATTTTTTGTATCAGTGTTCTGTCCTGAGACTGTCAAATCTTTAGCAAGTGTTACACTAGCATTTTCTGCCATATTTTGTCCCAAATTTTTTGCATTGTAACTCCTCTCACATTCTATGCCACAGACTTTGGTTTCCATTTGGATTATGAATAATGACATGATTCAAGCCACTCAATTGGCATCCACACCCGCGCCTGCAAATGACCGAGCATTATATGGTCAAAATGAACGTTGCTTGAACGTTGCTTGCCATGATGAACACAACTTGGTGGGAACGTTGTAGAAAGCTGTGAAGATTAAGGTATTTTCTGTGTATTTTGAAGTATTAAGTGCCGAGATGAATTTGGAAGGATTCGGCTGTAAAGGCTCAATTTTTAATGTGGTATTAATGTGTTGAAAGTTGTGTATTGATACCCACTCTCCCACTGTAATACCCGCGGTGAACGATGTCCGTTGCATCAATACCTTTTTAATATATTAACACTGTTGGTTGTTTAAGCACATTGGTTGCCTCCTCCGCTGATTCATACATATGCTCGGTCCCCCATACCACTTTACTCTCCCCATACCACTATGCTCGCAAAACCAATTTTATATCTGCTCCCACAACGATTCATACTCCATCGACTCTCTACACCACTAGTAGACTCCTCCCACTTCGATTGTGGTTCTGACATGAAGAGCGCTCCACTATGTGCTTGAGGTTTGTGCCCACGAATTTTTGGAGTTTCTCAAGGACTGTGGTCATTTCCTGCTCGTCTAGAGGTCTCATCCTGAAGATAAAATTCTTAAAATCTAGGTAAAATAACGTTGTTTGGCGAATTAGGTGCTATCTAAAATGGATTATGGAGAACAGGAAAACCGATTCTTCTATGGGCAGAAAATAATTTGCAAGGTTTAGGGTTTGGCATGGCTTCCAAATCTACTCAGGACTGTAGAAAGCTTGACCCTAATGCAATTGTTTCTTATCATCAGTCTAATATTGGCAAGTATTTGCGCATAGAAGACGGACTTTAAAAGAATTAAGTTTTCCCTGTGGGTAACAATGTTATTTGTTGGTATGTTGTCATGCGGCCTATGTGTGCATTTGTTGTGTATATTTCCTCCTTGTTCGAGCGGAGGAAAATAGTTGATGTTATATTGAATAAATGCTGGAACATGTGTTTGAAATTATGCTTTCAATGAAACATTGAAGAATTTGAAAGCAAAGTGTTGGTTCAGTGTCCAATTCTTTGCATACATTGGTTGTTATTATAATATGTCATTGAATCTCGGATGGTGAGACATCAGTGACACTACACACACAATATATGGTGTTTGGACACAATGTATGTTGAATGACGTTGTTGCGGTATAGGTTTTAGGGAAAAACAAACGGACTTTTCAGAATACCTAATGGTGATAGTCTTTAATTTGTAGTTCACATCTTGGACCAAAAACAACCCACGAGGAGTCAGAAGGAGGAAAACGCTGGATCCCTTCACATTTTTCTTGTAACACAGGATTATATTTCCACAAGAGTTGTGGCACTTTTCGCCATTAAAGTTGTTATTTCTACCACAAATGGAACTCGTTGTAATTAAAATGCATGTTATTCTTAAAATCCAACCTGAGATTTTGGATCTGTTCATGCTTGGGCACAGTTACAGTCAGTCTGCCTGAAGATTAGAAGGTTGAAGGGAATTAAAAATAGTTTGGCGTTGTATTGAATGCAAGAACGGTGAATGAAGCAATGAGTTTCTCCTTCTATTATGTGTGTTGACCTAAATCAAAACATATAATTTAATCTCTATAATTGTCAAGAAGGCTTGGACAAAGGGGGGGGGATATGAATTACTTCATGGGGAGGAACATAGCGCAGTCGTATTTCCTACACAAGGAGCTCTATTGTATTTCTTTATTGTAATTTTTGCTCCATGCAATAAAGTGAAGTTATCAACTAAAGTAGTGAATCTCGCACTACTCGATATATCCAAAATATTTCATGCATAGGACTGAAGAAGGACATTATATCGGTGGCATCACTAAATGATTCAAGAAAATTTATGCCTGCATTATATATTCAATGATGGTTTGATGCACAACTTGTATTCTTCATTTTTGAAATCTTCAATAGTTGAGGTTTGTCTAGCCTTGCTACAGTCTCCACTAGGATTGTTGAGCCTTCATTTATTTGCTGAGACAATGGCTAGAATTGATGATACATTAGAGTTGTTAAATATCCTAATTCATTCCACTATTGATGGAATGGTAAAAATTGGGCCTGATACACTTTCTAATATTAAAATTTGTCTGCAAAATGCACATGAGAAATTTGATTTTTTGCAGCTCGAATCTCAATTCCAACAAGAAGAGCTACATCAAAATAGACAACATTCTGAACCTGTTTTTGTTCAGAACATTAACACAACTACCCATCAGCAGCAAGTCAATATTGTTGAAGTTCATTCAGATTTAGTACCCAATGAAGCAACAATTGTACATGCAGAACGTTTGCACTTCCCAAGCCCATCATCAGACCTTGGGAAGAGCTTGTCCACAACAAGCACAAAACAGGTCTTGGATATGATAAGGAGGTTTCCTTTCATATTCCAAATTACTCAAAGCCCATCCAGTTTTAGAGTGTTGGATTCCTTTATGACATTTCACCTTCAGCTGTTCCAGATTTTCCCCCTCTTCCACAGCAACAACAACAGATTGTGAAATGCCAAAATTGTGACCGAGTTAGCCACATGAAATATCACTGTTTTGATCTTCATCCATGTAAGCACTGTTATAAAACTAGTCATTCTTCAAACATATGCTTCAGAAAAAAACCTCCTGCAAGAACAAAGATTCATCTTGGATGGATCACTTCTTGGCAATGGGTTTCAACAGCCAAGAAGATATTTCACTCATACAACAGGATTTGTTCTCGAATATTGAAAAGTCTTGCAGTTGAGATCTCTTAATCTTCTCACCTTGTATCTGACAGGGGGGTAATGATGGTCATGTATAAGCTTCAAAGCCACATTAAGCGAGCCTGAGCCACAACCTGCCATACCAAATTCAGAGTTGTAGCTAGAGACAAAGATGCCACTGAGCATGCCTTCAGTCGATGATACCTCTTCAAAGAATTGGGGACACTTCCTCTAGCAGAATACTTCAGCTTCTTGCTAGCTTTGGAAGAGTTCCAAGAATTGCATTAAGCATTCCAGAGTTGTTGGTCATCCTTAAACCATCACAGGTCGAGACCTCCCTTTTCAGGTTGAGGTTCTCCCTTTTATGCGGGATGAGACCTCCCATGCATGGTTGAATGTTTCCCTCTTCAAAACATCAGGAGCACTTCCTCTAGCAGAAGACCTGAGCTTCATGCCAGACTTGGAAGATTTCCGGGAACTACACTAAGCATTCCAGTGTTGGTGGTCATCCTTAAACCACCCCCTTATACCAACATTTCAGAGAGCACATTTATCCTAGTGTTTCCATGCATGTTTTTGCAAATTTTGTATTACAACTCTCTTCTTGGACTCATACATACCTCTTCGGATTAAGGGGGGGAATGATGGACACCTAATCCTCTATGGGTTGGTGTAGAATGTGAACAACTATGAGAGTCCATGATACCTTGGGATGTGGAACCCAACGGTCACACAAATGTACTATAAATGTATATCATGTTAATAATAATGCAATTCAATGGTTTATCATCCACCTTTGTTGTTTACATTCCATGTGACTTTAACAACGATGATATCCATATTTGTATAGATTTTAGGAATCTTAATAAGGCCAGTCAAAAGGATAATTTCCCACTACCCACTATGGAACAAATTTTACAGTCAGTTGTTAGTTCTGAACTTATGTCTTTCCTTGATGGTTTCTCTGGATATAATCAAATTATGGTCCACCCAGATAATAGGCTAAAGACTACTTTCAAAACCAAATGGGGAACTTATACCTACCAAAAAATTCCATTCGGTTTAATAAACGCAGGGGCCACTTTCCAACGAGCCATGGGTATATCTTTCAAAGGTATGTTAAATAAAACGGTTGTTGTTTATCTGGATGACATTACTGTTTATTCAAAGAACAAAAATAGTCATTTTCAGGACTTAAAACAAAATTTTGAATGCTATAGAAAATATGGTTTTTCATTAAATCTGAATTTTTTTTTTTTTTTTTTTTTTTTTTTTTTTTTGCGCTCTTAGTGAAGGGAAAATTTTAGGATTCATTGTGTCAAAAAATGGAATTTACATTGACCCTTATAGAATAAAAGAAATTTCTCCACCATGTAACAAAAAAGCATGCAATCATTTTTTAGACAAATCAATTTTTTCAAAAGGTTTATCCCTGATTTCTCACAAATTATTTTGTTGTTACAACAAATGATTAAGAAAAATGCAGTTTTTAAATGGGGTCACCATGAAAAGAAAGCATCCGATTTAATCAAACAGGAAATTATCGATGCTCCTTCTTTAAATACTCCAAATTTCTCAGATCATTTCATCTTATATACATTTGCTTCTTGAACGTCTTATGCCACTATTTTGACACAAATAAATAATCAAAAAATCAAAGCACCCATATCTCTTTTCAGTTCAAATTTTTAGGGTGTCGAATTGAATTATTCATAAGTAGAAAAATAGGCATTTGCTGTATATAAATATGTAAATCATTTTAGACCTTTTCTTTTAAAAACACACATGAAATTAATATTCTCATTCGGGCCAGCAGTGTGGCAATTACTAATGCAGAAAGAATTAGGAGAAAAGAGAGCAAATTGGGTAACAACTTTGCAGGAATATGATATTGAAATAAAACTAGCCAAAATTGTTAGAGGGCAAGGTTTTTGCAAGATGCTTATAGGAAAATCCAACATACTAGCCAAAGGGGACATAGGTAACAATGAACACATTTATGAGGTAAGTGTAATTGATGTTGATTCCAATACACTGATTTAATTTTTTATTTAAAAAATGGATATGCTCCTCCTGAACTCAATTATAAAAGAAAAAGAGCTTTACGATTAAAAGAAAGTCATTATGAGATTGTTGATAACGTGTTATTTAGGAGAAACTATGATTCCATATTGTTAAGATTCTTAGAAAAGTATGAAGCACAAACAATTTTGTAGGAACTTCACGATGGACCAGCAGGTGGACACTTTGGAGGAGATACTACAACACACAAAATCTTACATGTTGGATACTACTGGCCCACTCTCTTCAAAGATACCCACGCATATGTGAGGAAATGCAAAACATGCCAAACTGCTTCTGGAAGACAAAGGAAACCAACTTTGCCTCTGCAGCTAGTCAACATCAAACAACCTTTCGAACAATGGGGACTGGATATCATAGGTGAGATCGTTCCTCATTCTTCTAAACATCATAGATATATTCTCACTACTACAGATTACTTCACTAAGTGGGTGGAAGAAATTCCGCTAAAGGTAGTCAATTTTGAATCTGTTATTGAATTTATTGATTAATTTATCATTACAAGATTTGGTTTGCCTTTTGCACTTATATTTAATGATGCATCTTATTTTTCTAGTACTAGTATGATTGAATTTGTAATTAGGAGAGGTTTTAAACTCAAATATTCGGCTAATTACTATCCCCAGGGAAACGGTTTGGCAGAATCCACTAATAAAAATCTCCTTAGAATAATCAAAATAATTGTATATCAAAATCAAAGAAACTGGCATAAATCTTTAATATTTTCTCTATGGGATGATAGGATAACTCAAAAGGCCTATATAGGCACTTCTCCATTTAACCTAGTCTATGGGAAAGAAGCCATTATTCCATCACTTTTAGCTCTTCCTTCATTAGCCCTAGTTCAATTTATTGAAGAAACACCTACTTATTCCTTGCAATTAAGAAATTCACAAATCTTAAAACCAGAAGAAGAAAGGGAAAAGGCTAAACTCACACACACCAAACATCAACAGATGGTAAAAGCTTCTTTTGATGGAAGTTTAGTCACACAAAGATCCTTCCAAGTTGGAGATCTAGATCTCAAGTGGGACAAAGCACATGAAGAAAAAAGGAAACATACCAAATTTAAGAAATTATGGCTTGGTCCATTTCAGATTGTTGAACAGATAAGCCCATCTACATTTATACTTCAAGATTTATTAGGAAAGAGAGATTCTATCCCTGTAAATAGGCTCATCTTAAAGGAATTCTTTTCTTAATTTCTTAAAAAAAAATATAATAAAGAATAAAATTTGTAAAAAATCACTCCCATTGTACATCTCGCTGCAATTTATTTGAAAATTAGATAAAAATTATAGAACTCTGAGAATCTTTTCCATTAAGTTGTAAAATCTATAAAAAAAAAACCTCAAAAAATTATATCCTTAAAAAGTAAAGACTGTGTTACGACTTAAACACTTTCAACTCAAATTGGTCATCCAAAACTCTTAAGGAGTCAACGATCCTCCCCATCCATCAAAAAGATAATTTTTAGAGTGTAATTCTAAAATATAATAAATCTAAAAAGATAAGAGGTCTCATCACGAGCCTACTTACGATGTTCATAGGGAACCAATTAAAATAACATTACCACACTGAACACCAAATTAGGGTAATGGCTTATGATTTTAAATGTAAGAGAAGGGGTCTCATCATGAGCTAGATTGTTCAGTTTTAATTATTATCGGTGAATGGCATTGTCGTTATCTGGCCATCAAGCCAGGACAATGGATTTAGCATCATAAAAAAAATACTTCTAATTATTGCACTATTAAATGGATGGGACGATGGATTGTTGTTGGTTAAAAGGTAACCCTATCGAGGCTATGAACACCTGCTAGAAGTAGTGGCTCTACCTGTGATGAACGAGTACATTTTAAGCCAAGTCGTAAAAGACTCCCTACTTTATTTTTATAGACTGATTAATGACTGATATAAGTAAATAAGTGTTTTTCATTTACAAAAGGTTTTTAAAAGAGATTGCAATTTAATGATCTTTATAGTCAGAGTAATTTTATTTATCTAAATGTTTCGAAAAGTAGTTTTCACTTCTTAAATTATTTTTACTGATTTTTTGGAAAATTTCATTTATCAGAGATAATTGGTTCTTCTAGTGAATCGCCAATTGTTGTACTATTCAACATCCCCCCGTTTTAATATATTATAAATTTCCTATGAAATTTATTATATTAAAATAGGGACCCTTCAAGTTTAGAAAAATATTATAATCAAAGTTTAATGATTAGGCTTTTTAATTAAAACCCAAGTACTAAACCTTGATTATCCTAAAAAACTAAATTAAATAGCCCCCAAAATCAAGACTTAAACTTAGTCTTTAAAAAACCTTAAGTAATAAATAAAATGGTTATTTAATTAAAAAAACAAAATAAATCGGAGTTTTTAATCCCCTAAGGTTGAAATCCTCACAAACTTCGACACTCGCTATACCCCGCATCGCAAATAATAAAAGTTCCTAAAGGCAAAGACTTCCCCTCTCTACTCCATAATTGCTATTGCGATTAAACTGGACCCGAAGGAACATATACATCTTAATTCATAATTCCCTGCATTCGTGACTATCGCAGGAGTTAAAAAGGCTTAAGTCCATGCCCCATTACCTTAGCCAAATTGCGATTGTGATTAGGCCAACTGAATGCGATTGCGACGAAGCCCGGACTCAACGGGATAATTAAAACAATTCATACATTCCCCGCATCTGCAACTATCACAATAAACCACAAAAGCTTAAGTCCTGCCTCCTGCCTATTGTGATTAGACCGAACCTGACGGGAAAATCAACTGCAATCTATAAAATCTGCATCCACAGGCCATCACAAATTTCATTAGACCAAGCACTCTGCCCCTTCCCGATTGCGATATGCAATATAGCCGGACCCGCCATGATTATAAAACGCGTTTAAATTAAATATCGCGTCCGCGCAATCACAAAATTCCAAGAGTCATGCCTCATTTGAATTGCGATTGCGATATGATCCCGATTGTTGATTGCGATATGATGTCAGCAGTGACGTCAGTTCCACGTCATCTGCCATGTCACTTGTCACCTCCGACATGCCACGTCACAATTCCACATCATCTGCCACATCATAGTGATGTCATCATGACATCATCCCTGATGTCATCCCACATATCGAAAATCACACGTCTTTCAGCCACCTCTTATAGTCTGTAACTCCAAATGCCGATTGCGATAATCCGGTGTATTGCGATATGCGATAAAGCCCCAGACCCGATATAATTATAAACTGCAATTCATTTAATCCCTGTGTCCACGCAATCGAAAAATTCATGAACCTTAAGCCATTCATCCTCTACCCATTCTAAATACGATTTGGTCTTATTCGAATTTTTGTCTATTTCAATAGGGATTCTCCTTGCTTGAAATATGACGATAATTCAACCCTCAGTCTAAAAGCGATTGCGATTTTGCGATAAAACCATGAAAGTCCAACTTGTATTATGACAGACCTCATTCTACATGACTCCCCATGATCATTGTGTTCGGAATTTATTATGACTCTACGTTTTTCCTGATTTCCTGCAAATGTTATTTGTTTCAAATAAAACTTGCTTATGAGTTTCATTTATTTCTAGCTTACTGATTCCTATTTTTCTTGTTCAGGTTCATGAAAGAAGAGGACAGTTGTGCTGACAAGCAACAGTTCAGCTCAAACAGACAGACAAGCATCCAAATAATCCGATGGAACAAACAAAGCTGATAAAGATAGCAAATCACATTCAGAAATTTCCACCAAAAAATTGTTTTCCTTTAAGCATTGTTGAAGGGATCTATTTAAATGCCCTCAATTCTCTGCACAATAGATTTAGTTGTTTTCTGCTATTTAAGCTTACTCATTGTATGAAATAAAGGTCTTGAATTTTATGAAGAAAGGCTTATGAGAGTTCGCACTATTGTACTTTCATACCTTCCTCAATAGAATGACTGGAACATTGTTTTTCGAATTTTCATAAAGAATTTTGAGAAGTTGCCTTACTGTACTCTCGATATTATCTTTATGAGAAGGATTAATTTGCTACTATTTCTTTTATGAGTTGAGCGAAGTGCATCTAGTATTTCTATCATTGTACCTCTGTTTTGTTCATAAGTAAATAGTAAATCTATCTTTTCAAATTGCTTATTACTTGATATTTAAAGAACAATGTTACATGTATTCACTATTGATCATGCTGCCATTGATATTTTTATACATGTTAGGAAATTTTCTTTGATATTCTAAATGTGATATGAGTTTACACATTATTTTGATTAACTATTTAATCAAACTAATCATCTTGAATTTGTTTCATTTCCATTGGTGTTTGAGTAATCTATATTTTCATTTACTAAGGAAAATCATTATAGATCGCATCTACATAAAAGTTAAACAATCCTGAGTTGAGTAGATTAATGTATATATTTTTCCATTTAATTCATTACTACAAATCCATTTATTTCACTTCACTAGAAGCATTACACACTCATTCAATCACCTTTCATTGGGAAACTGGTCCCATGCAATCCAGTCTGAGCCATTACTTAAACGAAAAAGGAGTTGTCTTAAGGTTCGGACTGGGTGGTTTTCCCCCTGTGTTGAAGAAACGATTTTCGAGGCTTCAATAGGAAGGAAAATAACACAAGAAATTATGGAGATTCAAGAAGCCTTAGAATTATCTTCCAGATTGGAAGATGATTTTGCGTGTCTGTCAGGATCGACATCACATGACTAGATTAAGGGAATATTTCTCGAGCTATCAAGAGGAGAAAATGGACTTTCAGATCACTATGGAAAACAAAACTGTGTACTCTAGTAGGGAGAGGCACCATATATTTTCAGATGGAAGCAGGAACCAACACTAGTGCCACTAATGTAATGCACGTGCCAGGATTGGATATGAACCTAATTTCAGTATCCCCGTTGTAGGACAAGGGGTACGATGTATTCTTTGTGTTAAAGGAAGAATATGTCAAGCATCATAGCTTGAAGAAGGTGAAACAGATTGGAGCTCGAAGCAATATGCTATATATGTTGTAGATTGATTCTCCAATGGCACTTATGGCAGTGATAAAAACAGTAAGAAGGAGTTGAACGAACTATGGTATAGGAGGATGGGACACTTGCATCATGGAGCACTTAGGATGCTCAGAGAGACTGTAACATGAGTTCCAACTCTCAACACCAAGCACGCTGATCTATGTCAAGTATATGTAATTGGGAATTACGTAAAAGCAATGTTTCCCATAAGTGACAATAGAGCCAATGTTGTATTGGGATTGACACTCAGATATTTGCAACCATATGTCCACCAAAGCTTTTAGTAGTGGTGAGTATTTCGTCACATTTATAGATGATCATTCCACAAAAACTTGGATATACTTCTTAAATACAAAGGATGAGGTCTTTGATTGGTTTTGAGAGTTCAAGGCTCTTGTAGAAAACATGACAAGGAAAAAGATCAAGGTACTATGTTCAGATAATGGTGGAGAATACATGGATAAAGACTTCATAGATTTTTGTGCAAAGGAAGGTATAAAAAGAGAGTGGACAACTCCCTACAGTTCACAACATAATGGAGTAGAGGAACGAAAGAATAGAACTATAGTCAGGGAAACAAAGGCCATGTTGTATGATCGGGATTTTCCTAGATTTATATGGGTAGAAGCATGCGACACAACAATGTACATTCAAAATAGGAAACCTCACAAAGCTTTGGGGAAGAAAATGCTAGAGGGACTCTTCACAAGGAAGAAACCTGAGGTAATTCATTTTAGGATATTCAGAAGTGTGGCCTATTGTCACATTCTAGATGAGAAGCGGAGTAAGTTGGATCATACTACAGAAAAGGGGTATCTCGTAGGATATAGTGAGACCTTAAAGGCATACATAATCTACATTCCTAACAGCACGAAGATTGTAGTGAGGCGAGATGTAAAATTCATGGAAGACAAAGATTTCAAAAAATATCGAGATATGCCTGTAAGAGATCAGTCAACATGTTTGTATTAGTCCAGAAGCAGTAGGGATCACAGGTAGAACAAGTAGGGGGACAATCACAAGATTCAAGTACAGTGACTAGTATTAGCATCTCTTTAGTAGTAGGAGATCCAGGAAGTTCTTAGCAGACAAAGCAACAAGAACAGGTGGAGGAACAAATTGAACCTCCCACGACCAGTGGTAGGACCAGTAGGGAAGTGTGTCACACCTTGAAGGACACAAAAGAGTTTGTTGGAGCTCCTAGAATCAACAAGAGGCAGCGCAAGCAACCTAACAGATATCAGGTCTTGGTGGCTTAGGTTGTAGAACCCTCTAGTTTTTGGAAAGCCACACAACATTAGGTGTGGGTGGATGCCATGGTAGAAGAGTATAATTCTATCATGACAGATGATGTTTTGGAGGTGGTTCCGAGACTAGAAGATAGATCACTTGTGGGCTCCAGATGGACCTCTAAGATCAAGTACGTTGCATATGGTAGTGTAGAGAAGTATAAGGCTAGATTCATGGAAAAGTGGTATGCACAAAAGGAAGGAATAGACTATGAGGAGACCTTCACCCCATTTGAAAGATACACCTCTATCAAATATTTCATATCCCTAACAACATAGATGGGATGAGAAATTCACCAGAAGGACGTCAAGACAACATTCTTGAATGGGGTGATAGAAGAAGAGGTGTACATAGAGCAACATGAAGGATTCAAAATTCTTGAGAAGCACACTCATGTATGAATATTGAAGAAATCCATGTATGGACTCAAGCAGGTGCCAATGGCATGATATGGTCAGATTAATAGTTACTTGCAACAGTTGGGATCCATCAAGATTAATGCAGATCCCAATCTATACTATTTGATGGTGGAGAATGAGCCTCTCATTCTGGTTTTATATGTAGATGATCCATTTTTGACAGGATCATCGGGGCTCATAAAGGACTGCAAAAGGAACCTTGCAGCAAAATTCGACATGAATAATATGGGGTTGATGCACTATTTTCTAGGGTTGGAAGTATGGCAGAAGAATAGGGAGATATTCCTTGGGCAAGGGAGATATGCTACAAAAATTATGAAGAGAATCAGAATGCATGATTGCAGACCCATGACAACAACTATGATTACCAACTGGAAAAAGATAGTTGCATCAGGGGATAAGGAAGTCGATCCCACCATGTACAAACAACTAATTGGGTCACTCATGTATCTAGTCAACATGAGGCCAGACATTTTTTTTGCTGTCAATAGCCATAGTCAGTTCATGGTGGAGCCGAAAAGGGTACATTGGGAAGCAACTAGTGTTGAAAATATCAACAAGAAATTCTAAATATAGAAGCGCTAAATTTAGCACTATTATAAATAGCATTTCGGGATACCTTCCTATTTTAGTTAGTCCCTGAACTAAAATAGAGAAGTAAAAATTCGAATTTGATCTTAGCAACTGTTTGTAAAATAATTAATTAATTCATCTTGAGTTAATTAGTTGTAGAAAATCAAACATGAAGTCTATGTGGGGACATGCAACAGTTTCTCCATTGATTGAGGAATTTATCCATCAGTTAAAGAGATAAGGATGAGTTGTAATATTGAGTTGCAATTAGTTGGCTCAGTTAACTGAGTCAAGTCCAGTTAGATTAATTCAAATAGTTTGTTGAATTAATTGTGAGTTTAGTTAGTTAATGCATGCATGCATGTAACTGTTGCACTTCAGATAACTGAATATTCTCTCATAAATAACTCATGCATGTCAGTTCAGAAAGAGACTCAGTTGAGATCAGATGGAGGGACAATGTACTATTAGTTGCAGGAATATTCCATTGTGAACATCTCTTGCATGCAGAAAGAATTCATTCCTTGGAGATTGCGTAGTTACTTCTTCAGTTTAGTGAGTGTGTGATGAGGCCAATCACACAGGTGGCATCATTGGACCCCAAGAAAAATTGTGCAAGGAAATAGCAGGCTTGGAGGGCTGAGGAAAGGCATATCTTGTGTCTACTAAGTTTGTGAGCTGTATTGTTTTGATTGCAGAGAGAGCAGGATAGCTTGTGAGCTGATTATTTTTGTAATACTGGCCTATTTCCACTTGTATGATAATACAGGGATTGGGGTTTTAGACTGAGGCTTTCCCTGGGTTATTCTTCTGTGTTCATGTGTGATTGATTTCTCATTCTCAGTTATATGTGTTATAATTGATCTTGCTCATATTCGATTAAGCTTCCGCAAAGTTTGTTGTAGAAGTAGATCTTGTATTTTGCTTTAGTATATTGCATAATCTGTTGATCTATAGTGGGAATTTCTACATGGTATCGGAGTGAAGGTGATCAAAGTGAAGAACAATATACAAGAAGGGAGAAGTTCAAAGTTTGAGGTTCCTGAATATAGAAATTGAGTTCTTATCACATCTCAATTTCACCAATGACGTTCAATGGTTTAAGACTCGGGTATGCCCTTGATGGTAGCTTGAATTATATAGCCTGGAAGGATCGCATGGAAGCAGTATTAGAGTATAACGGTCTAAAGGACTTCATTGATCAAGAAGTCCCCAAGCCGACTAATGCCACAAAATTGGTGGAATGGAAGAAATGTGTGGGTAGAGCAAGGAGAATCCTTCTGGAGGGAGTTCGAGACCACATAGTCTCGAGTCACCATGGGAAGGAGACACCATTTTTGATGTGGAAAACATTGAAATATCTATATCAGAACAACAACAATCAGAGGAAGATGGCACTGAAAGATAAGCTTCAAAAAATCAAGTGTGAAAAGGGCGACACGATCTCTACATATCTAAACAAGTTCACCACCTGCGGGGATGAGCTTGGAATTGTAGGGATCATGACAACCGATGATGACATGGTGAGTCTTGCACTCCTTGGTCTTCCTAGGAGCTGTCATAGCTACCAAGACTCGGTTAATGGAAGAGAAAAACTACCAAATTGGGAACGACTTTGGTCAGATCTGATGCAGGAGGAGATAAGAAGAAGCACCAGAGATGGATCCTCATTAAAGCAAGATGATGAGGAAAATCTAGCCTTAGCAGGTAAGAGGAGGAAAGGGAAAGGGAAGGCGTCCTATCCCAAATCCAGTTCTTCCCATGGTGGGAAGAAGTTTGACAAATTGAAAGTGCGATGCTTTCATTGTCATGAAGTGGGCCATTATGCTACAAATTGTCCACAGAAGAAATCCAGGAAGGGATCCTCGAAGGGATCTGATGGTTATGCACTGGCCTCACAGTTTGAGTTGGATTTCTCTCTTATCACATGCATGGTTTCATCCATGATGGGACGTGTGGGGTACCTGTACAGTGGAGCTTCATTCCACATGTCAGGCGACAAGAATCTTCTCAGTACCTTGGAGGAGAAGGATCTCCAGATGCGGATTGAGATGGGCGATGATGGAAAGTATCATGTTTCAGGTGAAGGTACGGTTATGTTTTAGAGGGAGCATGGAGCTCCCCTCACCTTGACTGATGTAAAGTATGTACCAGTTCTGAAGAAGAATCTTGTGTTTGTCGCTATGCTAGAAGATAAAGGCTATGATGTAGTCTTTAGTAAAGGAAAGGTATTCTTGAGGCATATCGGTACTAGACAGACCAAGAGAATTGGGATTCGAGTAAAGAATCTCTACAAGCTGGAGGTAGATGACTGTGCTACATTGAGTTCCAAAGAAGAGATGGTGCAGAACCAAGATGTTGGCGAGCTATGGCATAGAAGACTGGGCCACTTGCACCATGGAGCCCTGAAGATCATGCAACAAATTTCTACCGGAATTCCCAAGGGAAAACTGGAGTTGACGAATACATGCAAAGGTTGTACCTTGGGTAAGTATGCGAAATACTCCTTTCTGAATCGAGATAGTAGAGCTGGAGAAATCCTGGAGCGAGTTCACTCAGATGTTTGTGGACCTTTCTCTACAGCCTCCACCACTAAACAAAGGTACTATGTTATTTTTATTGATGATTTTTCTCATAGATGCTGGATCTACTTTATGCAAAAGAAGGATCAGACCTTCTTAAGGTTTTGTGAGTTTAAAGCCTTGGCAAAGAAAGAATTTGGAAAGAAAATAAAAGCCTTGCGTAGCGACAATGGTGGAGAGTATGTCTCCCAATAGTTTAAGGACTTTTGCGTTGCAGAAGGAATTAAACGGGAGTTAACGGCACCCTATAACCCACAACAGAATGGGGTGGCCAAAAGGAAGAACAGATCAATTGTGGGAGCAGCTCGAGCGATGTTGCATGACCAAAGCCTACCATTGCATTTGTGGGCTGAGGCATGCAATACATCAGTATACTTGCAGAATAGAAGCCCACACCTTATATTGGGAATGAAGACACCTATGGAGGCCTTTTCCGGGGAGTGACCAGAGGTGAGTCACTTCCAAATATTTGGATCATTAGTTTACTATCATGTGACCAAATAAGCCCGAAAGAAGCTAGATCCAACAACTGAGTTGGGAATGCTTGTGGGGTACACGGATACACCCCACAACTATCGGGTGTACCTGCCTACCAGTCAGAGGACAGTGGTATGTAGGGATCGTTCGACAAACAGAAATCCATGCGATTATCACTTGAGAGGGAGCTCAAGTTGCATGCAGAGGAGGAAATTTTAGTTGCTAAGGAGGAGGAGCCTCAGACTGATGCGGAGCAGTGACATGCAGAGGATCCGAGAGTGGAGACATCCACTCATGTTGAGACTTCCAGGGATGGGCAGAAATGCTCAAGGGAGGTTGACATGTTGATGCTAGATGCGCGGGAGAATGTGGGACAACCATCTTCTTAGCGCAGACAAAGGAGATCGCCCGAGTGGTACACTGGGTACATGGCCCTGGTTGGGGAGTTTGTAGATACCAAACCTTCTTCATTCAAGGAGGCAGTGCAACAACCAAGGTTGATGTAATGGTAGAGGAGTACGACTCTATCATTTGGAACAGTGTGTGGGATGTTGTCCCAAGACCTCAGGGCAAGTTAGTGGTGAGTTCCAGATGGATTTGCAAGGTAAAGCAGGCAGCTGATGGCGGTGTTGAGAAACATAAGGCAATGTTTGTTGCCTGAGGTTTCTCATAGGTCGAGGGGATCGACTACGATGAGACCTTTGCTCCTATAGCAAGGTACTCATTTATCAGATCGATGTTGGCATTGTCAGCTCAAATGGGTTGGAAGATCCATCAAATGGACATGAAGACAACATTACTCAATGGGAAGATTGAGGAGGAGGTGTACATTGAGCAGCTAGAGGGTTTTGAGACCTTCGATCATGAGTCACATGTGTGCTGACTCAAGAGGGCTTTGTATGGGCTGAAGCAAGCACCTCGTGCTTGGTACACCAAGATCGATAGCTATTTCACCAGGTTGGGCTTTACCAAGAGTGAAGCAGATGTGAACCTTTACCACATCATGGTAGAAGGTAAGCCATTGATCATTGTTCTTTATGTCGATGATTTGATTTTGATAGGTGATGATCAGCCGATCCAGTCTTGCAAGGAGGACCTTGCAAGAGAGTTCGAAATGAAAGACATGGGTCTTATGCACTACTTTCTAGTCATGGAGGTGTGGCAGAAAGATGGTGAAGTATTTGTGTCTCAAGGCAAGTATGCCAATGAGATACTCAGGCACTTTCACATGGAGAAGTGCAAGCCCATGTAGACTCCTCTAGCTGGGAACTGGAGGAAGGAAGATGCTACTTTAGGTGAGGTAGTAGCTGCTACTGTTTATCAGCAGCTGATGGGTTCACTTATGTATCTGGTGAAAACACGACCCGACTTATGCTTTGCGGTGAACTAGCTGAGTCAAGCTATGGTTCAGCCTACCAAGTTGTTTTGGAAGGCAGCGAAGCATGTGCTGAGATACCTCAGAGGCACATCTCAGTTCGGATTGTGGTACAGGTGGACAGAGGGAGTGAAGCTTCAGGGCTTCATAGATGCAGATTGGGCAAGGATTCCATCAGATCGAAAGAGCACTTCTGGAGGAATCTTCAACCTTGGTTTAGCTACAGTTTCCTGGTATAGTAGGAAACAGAGATAAGTTGCACTTAGCTCAGCAGAGGCTGAATACATGGCTAGTAGTCAGGTTGCATGTGAGGCCATTTGGATGCGGAAGATTCTAGTGGGATTTTTTGGTCAAAGGATGGATCCAACCATGATCTACTACAATAATCAAAGTTGTATCAAACTCTTTGAGAATCTAGTTTTTCATTACAGGTCCAAGCACATTGGTATCCGGTATCACCATCTTCGAGATTATGTGGTTAAGAGGATCATGTTGTTGTTGTATGTTTTGATTGAGGAACAGGATGTGGATATTTTGACTAAGGCATTGTCAAAATGCAAGTTAGAGTTCCACAGAGACAGGATTGGGGTTACTGATAATCCCTTTCTTGTTGAGAGGAAGTGTTGAAAATAACAACAAAAAATGCTAAATATAGAAGTGCTAAATTTAGCATTGCTATAAATAGAATTTCAGGATACCTTCCTATTTTAGTTAGTCCCTGAACTAAAATAGAGAAGTAAAAATTCGAATTTGATCGTAGCAGTTGTTTGTAAAAGAATTAATTAATTCATCTTGAGTTAATTAGTTGTAGAAAATCAAACATGAAGTCTATGTGGGGACATGCAACACTTTCTCCATTGATTGAGGAATTTATCCATCAGTTAAAGAGATAAGGATGAGTTGTAATTAGTTGGCTCAGTTAACTGAGTCAAGTCCATTTAGATTAATTCAAACAGTTTGTTGAATTAATTGTGAGTTCAGTTAGTTAATGCATGCATGCATGTAACTGTTGCACTTCAGATAACTAAATATTCTCTCATAAATCATTCATGCATGTTAGTTCAGACAGAGATCCAGTTGAGATCAGATGGAGGGACAGTGTACTATTAGTTGTAGGAATATTCCATTGTGAATATCACTTGCGTGTAGAAGGAATTCATTCCTTGGAGATTACGCAATTACTTCTTCAGTTTAGTGAGTGTGTGATGAGGCCAATCACACAGGTGGCATCATTAGACCCCAAGAAAAACTGTGCAAGGAAATAGGAGGCTTGGAGGGCTGAGGAAAGGCATATCTTGTGTCTACTCAGTCTGTGAGCTGTTTTGTTTTGATTGTAGAGAGAGCAGGATAGTTTGTGAGCTAATTCTTTTTGTAATACTGAACATATTTCCACTTGTATAATAATACAGAGATTGGGGTTTTAGGTTGAGGCTTTCCCTGGGTTATTATTCTGTGTTCATGTGTGATTGATTTCTCATTCTCAGTTATATGTGTTCTAATTGATATTTCTCATATTCGATTAAGCTTCCACAAAGTTTGTTGTAGAAGTAGATCTTGTATTTTGCTTTAGTATATTGCATAATCTGTTGATCTACAATGGGAATTTCTACAACTAGATACATTCTCAGATATGTGCATGGAATAGTTGGACTCGGGTTGAAATATACTTGAGGAGATTATGTCAGTTTGAGCGAATTCATAGATGAATATTGGGCAGGTAGTTCAGTGGACAGGAAAAGTACCTCTGAGTACTGCTTTAGTGTTGGATCAAGGATTATCTCTTCGTGCAGCAGGAAGCATAATTCAGTAGCACTGAGATTGACATAAGTAGAATATATGGCAGCCAACACAACTGCGTGCAAAGCCATATGGCTTAGGAAATTGTTGGTGAGTTTTTTCAAAAAGAAAATGGGAGCAACGAGTGTTTACTGTGATAATCATAGTTGCATAAAACTCTCTAAGAATCTAGTATTTCATGAAAGGTCAAAGCACATTGATATCATATGTCATTTCATCAGAGATTGTGTTCAACATGGGGCATTCCAGCAGCAGTATGTCTCCACATGTGATTAGGTAGTAGACATCCTCACAAAATCTATAGGGAGAGCTAAGTTCATCCATTTCAGAGAACAAATGGTTATGGTGGAGAATCTATTTCAATAGATTCTCAGTAGCAACAGTTGAGAGGGAGTTGCAGTGCAGATGTAGTATTTGACAACAGTTTGGCAGGGTCAGAAGTAGCGCAGATGTAACACATATCAGAGTTGCACAATAGTTGGTGGGAAACAACAACCAGACATCAACAATGTGACAGGAGGTGATGCAGAGACAGGGTGTTGCTACAAGGGGTAGCAACATTAGAACACTTTCCTCGCTAAGAGGTTGTGTTAGTTTTTGCACCATCGGATGTGTTCTAGCCACGAATTTTTTTGGAGAAGCTATAATGAATGAGTTCTCCAAAGCCCATAAATCATTTCTGGAAATTCCACCTAGAAGTGTCTCAATTAGATTATTAACCATTTTTTTAATTATTTCCTAAGTCTAAACTTAGGGAATATGATTAATTAACCAATATTAATTGGGATGTGGTGAGAATCATCTAGAAACTCACATGAATCAACAAGGAATTAATCTAGGCCATCGATTATGTTTTAATCTTGGTTGCTGGTGCTCCAACAAAATATTATAAGAATAAGTTGATGAGTAGATGGAGAACACACCAGGGCAGATACTTGGTTTCTCAAGCATATTGATTTCTCAGTGGCTAAATTTCGGCAAGAGAAATTCAAGTCAGAGAGTGAGTTGCAGGTGGGAGAGAGAGGGCATCAACAATAGTCTAAGAGTGTAGGACAAATCTAGAAGAGCCAGTGCAAAGGAGGGACACAATTCATCAGTGTAGTGGAGTGACACAGTTCATTAGTGTAGAGGAGTGACACATGGCCTACGCTATCACTGCGCAAAGGATGACGTAGTGAGAACAACAGAAGGGCAGAAGGTCCTCTTCCGGGTCAAAAAAACGTTGTGGAGTGTGATAAATTCATTAGTAAATTTATCTACGAGATTCTTCCTCTATTTTGGCTATTAGTATCTTGTACATAAATTATTGTTGAAGATTAATAAAAAAAACCCTCATATACTACACTGGTTTTCCCACATTGGGTTTTTCCGGGGACGATTGTCCAAAAATAAATGTATCATTATGGTTTATGTGTGCTTGCATTTATTTTCTGCAGCATTTTATTTGTGTAGGTTGCAGTGTATATGTTTCAATATTTTCCATAGGAAACTGCAAATAATTTGTTTAACTAATATAACAAATAGAAGAAATAATATCAATTGTTGTAATAAAATTCAAGACAACGAATTTTCACTGACAAGTGGGTTGTTATTCAAATTTTCTACATGTCATCTTCATGCCCTTGTTTTGTAACATGTTCAAGGTATCGTAAACCTATAGTATCAGGTGGGTGTCTATTGGTAGAAGAGAACAGAAAAGGGGTCCCTTGTTGTCTGTAATTTATTCACAAAAACCCATAGGATTTTGCATCCCATGTTACATATGAAGTCTCCCTATGTGGTAGCAATGGTGGTGTATCCAGAGAGAGACAGTGAGTATCAAATTTTGGTTGTAAGTATTGTTGATGGGATTTATTCATAGGTGTATGATTCTAGGAGTGATTCATGGAAAATTTGTGGTAGTTTTGATGGGAGGTTTTCCATGTTGGGGAATGTTGCTCATTTAGATGGATTTATGTTCTGCCTCACCCATGGTCCTAATCACTTGTTGGTCGTTCATGTTGATGCCAAAACTTGGGATTTGGTTGTGGTTACCATGTCCCCTCTAGTTTTCCCAAATATATTGGAGTATGATGGGTCCTTAATTCTTGTTGAAAATATCAAGGAGCTTGGAGTTTTGAATAATATTAGTATATGGTAGCTCGATGAGTCTATCAAGCAATGGTAGAAAGTGTGAAGTATGCTTGATAATCTCTTTAGTAAATTCAGTCATGGTAATATTAATCACTTTTTCACTGTTGGTATTTGGGGCAAGATTTTCTTTTACAAAAACTACTCTCCAGTCATTTTCATGTATGATATTTTGGAGAATAGATTGTGGGGATTGCCACATTGTCCTCTTTACATTCACTTGTGTAAGACAAGCTAGTTTTTCCTTGCATTGGAGCCCCATCTTGAAGTGGTGGTATAATGCATGTATCTTATTTAACTTATTACTAATAATGCAATCTCATAAATTGCATTCAACATGTGGGCTTTCTTACCTTCATTTGTGTCTCTCTGTAATTATGTGACAAAGTTAGGGACAATTAACAAACATAATGACATCTGAAGTGTAAGGGTTAGGTTGTGCTATTCTATATTCTAAAAATGAAGTGTGATTGTTGTGTTGATGTCTCATTTGATGTTAATGAGTTAGTAATAATTTTCCCATATCATCTGCCACGTTTACTTCTCGAAATTGTTGAGTACTCCTTAGCTACTAATGCCAAAAGTGAACACTGAGAGGATGTAATAGGATCTTAATCCATTTATAACAAATTCCATAAGGTAACTTCTATGGTACTAGGGTGCGTACAAAAATATTTAAGTGAGTAAAAAAAATTTGGAACTATGGATCTATATTCAACTATTTCTGTAGATATGAAAGGGATGATAGGTGTCAAAGAGGCAAACTCAAATAGTCTTGCTAACAAGAATCACAAAATTTTATTAATAAGCATTGCAGGTGGGATGGGGAAGCCACCAACACTTCCTGTTTGTAGTAGGCGTATGTAACATTGGAATGAATCACCTTAAAACAAATAAATGTAAAAAAACAAACTAGTGACAACAAGAAGAAAGAAAAACATCTTCTCTCACTGCTTGGAATTCTATAGCCATTGCTAAAGAACACGGAGGATGGGGCCTTAAAAATATAATATGGTCAACAAAAAATTTAGTCAGAAATGGAATCTAGAAGCTTTAGGCCAATGTGAAGTCTGCATGCTTGGTGTTGGGATTTTCAATTATTTAATGATGATAAAATTTGGTATTTGGCTACGTAGTGACCTTAAAATTAGAGGATTATTATTATTAATTATTTCAAATGAATAATGTAAATATAGCAACATAAATTATGAGGGAGCTTTTCTTAGGACTATAACAATCTATTTTACTTTCACAATAGAAAACATCCAACAATGTGTTGTAGCTAGGCAAGAATTGCCTTGGAGTTCAGTTCTCTAGAGTTTGAGTTCTCCCAAAAACCTCTAGTCTACACAATAAACAATCCAGGAACAATTTTCACACAATTTTTTATAATGACCAAAAATTAGGCTCTGCAAACCTAGGTTTTGATGTTATATTTACTGTGTGTATGCACATAATTCAATGGTCATACCCTTTCCACAATTTGGTTGAATTTTCTAAGCTCTATGTTGTATGATGTATCTTGCTAGAGGAAGACCTTTTCCATAGTTTGCTTGACATTACTCAGTGCTCCGTTGTATCTTGATGTAGGAAGAGATTGCACTGAATATCAATTTCACTATGGATATAGTTAGAGTGCCACGACTCATAGCTTTATAAGAGAGGATGTGGTAAGGAGTCTACGATTGTATTTTGAGACATTTCAAACCTCATTCAAACCCATTAACTCAAATGAGCAGATAATTGTTGGTATGGTCAAGGATGTTCGAATCAAGTTGGGGGAATGGATCAGAAGGAAAAGTCTCGCCATTGTTCTATTGGATGAATATTAGGCAATTTTTGGACAAGAGTTCATCCAAACAAAGAAGGCAATTCCCATTCTATACTTAAATATAATGTGGATGCAATTTTAAATCCCAAACATGGAACATGGAAACCTTATTTCAGATGTGAACACAAAATATTGTTATGGTTTATGAAATTTCATGTTCATGGTATACTACGAAGTGTAAGGGTAAGGTTGTGTTATTCTATATTCTAAAAATGAAGTGTTACTGTTGTGTTGATGTCTCATTTGTTGTTAATGAGTTAGTAATAGTTTTCCCACATCATTTGCCACATTTACTTCCCCAAATTGTTGAGTACTCCGAAGCTACTAATGCCAGAAGTGAATAATGAGAGGATGTAATAGGATATTAATCCATTTATAATAGAGTTTATAAGAATTTTCTTATAGCAACACAATTAGAAGCATACAAGAGCATTTTAGTTTTCAAATAGTTGTCCCAACTCATAATTCTACAAGACAAAAAACATTGCCACTTATTTATACTATCAAAATGAAGGAGAATAACTTCAGTGAATATAATTTTAGAGAATGGCATATTAGAGTGTATACTTCACAATTTGCAAGTGAGGATGTTTTCTCCACTTTTCACAGTTATCCCAACTCATATTTCTATAGAACAAATAAAATTGTCACTATTTGTAGTATTGAAATGAAGGAGAGTGACTTCAATAACTTGAATTTTAGATAATAGCATATTGGCCTATGTACTTCATAGTCTATAGGTGAGGATGTTGATAAGTAATGCTGGTGGTAGTTCAATAAGTCCATGCATCAAGAGTCAAATTTATTAAAAATTAGAATTATTCTAAAAAATCATCTGAATATACCTTACAATTTCAAGTGAAAAAGGCTCTATGATACACATAAGTCATTCATTGTCATATACCTTACACATTCAAGTGAAAAAGCTGGAGTGAAAAACTTCAATTACAGAGGAAATATGAGCATCCATAGACAATGAATGAATTATGGGTATTGTAGAGTTTTTTTCACTTTAAACGTTTAAGCTAGACATGGAAGATTTTAAGGCACCCGTGACATTTTGAGCCGAAAACCTTCACACAAGGAGTGCCTTAATGGAACACACTATTGCCAATTTATCTACATGTTGTAGTGGTATTGGGGTATGCTACTGTAGTAGAATGACTTCTTATTATTATGGCCATCTCATAGATAATAACCACACGCCAAAGAGGGCTCACAAGGCATGAAACAAAAACCACATGTATTTTAGCACCAGAAACAAAAAACCACAAGTATGAATATATGAAATGTGGATCTTTTGAGTCACTGTATGGTGGGGATACATGAAGTAAATATCTATTTATTCTTGAGCATGTATAAGTTGATTTATAAAGACATCAACCTTAAAAACTGTATAGTGGAAAACTATAGGTGCAAGAAACACATATTCTAATTAATATTTGATCTTGGAGAACATTCTCACCACACAAACACACACACATATAATCTTTGGATGGAGAGGTGTTTTGCAAAGAATGATTAAATTTATTGTAATACTTTGTTGGTTTGTTTAAATCTTTTGAGTGTTCATCAGGTGATTTGGAGATATGAATTAATTTATTGGAATTTTTTATATATTTTACATTTGAATGATGTTCTTTGTTTTATAGATGATGAATCACGGTGTTATTGTTTTTCGTATAATGATTTGTTTTTTCTTTCTGGCTTGGCATAAAATTTTAATAAAAGAATTCTTAATGATTTTTGTGAAAATTACACTTATTTTACTTTGAATGCTACTTACAAATCTAGTAACTCTCAACTCTTGGAAACTATTGATGCAGGTTTCTAGATCGATTTGAAATTTTACTTGTGGAATATTCAGTGAGATGTCAAAAGCGAATCATGCGAAGAAAACATCAGGGAAAATGGATGTATTATCATACTTTCAAAAGCCTGGATCCAAGAATGTACATATTCTTCATGCTTCAAGCTCCTTTGAATAATATGTTACTGAGAGAGATGTTATCTTTTGTGAAAATGCATTTGATATCCATATGATGGATAAAATAATAGGTTCCTCAAGTGATCAAGGTGAGATAAATGCAGTTTCAATAGAAATTGGTGATGAAAATATTGAAGATTTTTCCTTGAAAGGTAACACAATCCATTCACGGGAAAGGAAAAAAGGCTAGTGGACCAAAGGGAGACAATTCCAAGAAGATTAGGTCTCAAGTTTTCCATTTATTGAAGAAATACCTCCTATAAATGAGAATGATGTTTCCACACAAGTTAGATGTAATGCATGTAGTTGGAAAACTCACAAGGTATTGGTGAAATTTTAGATGAAGCTAGATACAATACAAAAGTATGCATGAAAGGTGTATGAAAAGAAATTTGTAAATGGTGAAAATAAAACTATTCTTAGATGAATGTCGACATACCCAATATGTAGAAGAATACAAGAAATATTTAATAAGTAATAGAAAAATTGAGGCAACTGGAGGAATCATCATATCTCTATTTGAAAATAAGATGGAAAGAAGTTTGTTATCCAAGACGATACAATTGAGCACTGTATTTCACATCTTATCTATGGGTCGTCTTATGACAAATTATCCAGATCACATGAAATATCTATCTTTTCTTCAAGTGTCAAAATTTCCATCTTCTCATTGGTCTGTAACTAGTGGTTGGGAATGGGAAAGATATCTAACTCAAATAGAAAAGGATTATTTGAAAGAGAAGATTGCAAATGATAGGTTGTTGAAATTGTCTTTAGATGAGGTTACGAATATAGGTATTAATTCATGGATTTCCACGAGCATTTATATGGTTAACGACCATATTCAGCATTCCAATCTACTTGGGATTAAAAAGATGAGAGATAGTTCTACAACTGAAAATATTTATGAAATTTTTCTTAATAGTTTAAAGGAAAGTGGAATGGATCATTTAATGACTGCAAAAAAGTTGGTATGTGTTGGAGCAGATGGAGCATTAGTAATGCAAGGATAAAGGAGTGGCCTTTGTGTTAGACTTCAAGTAACAACTTCACCATGTATGCTTAATATTCATTGTGTGGCTCGTAGGATGAATCTTGCATATAAAATAGTAAGAAATTTTCCATTAGTTTCAAAAGTTAAATATCTTATACGTGAGACTCATGCATATTTTTCTCATAGTCCCAAATGTTTTTTAGAGTTTCAACAATTTGTAGATGGTGTTACAAATGGAAAAAGATATTGAAAAATGTTGATACACAAAGGAGTGGCCTTTGTGTTAGACTTCAAGTAACAACTTCACCATGTATGCTTAATATTAATTGTGTGGCTAGTAGGATGAATCTTGCATATAAAATAGTAAGAAATTTTCCATTAGTTTCAAAAGTTAAAGATCTTATACGTGAGACTCATGCATATTTTTCTCATAGTCCCAAACATTTTTTAGAGTTTCAACAATTTGTAGATGGTGTTACAAATGGAAAAAAAATATTGAAAATGTTGATACAAAATGGATCTCATTGAATGGACCATCTCGAAGATTATTAGTGAGTTCAACTCTTTGGTAGGGTTGATGTATGAAAATCGCTACAATGTAGATAAAACTCAAGATCTTATTTTTCGACTAACTGATATAAAGACATTATTGACATTGGATGGAATTATTCCTATGCTACATGAAATGAATGTCATTGTGAAGATATCTTAGAATTACACAATGTATATTGCAAAATAAAAAAATTCGAGAAAGTCAGTATGCCTTGCATTGGATAATTTGTATATGATGTTAGACTCTTTTACTGGTCCAGAGTTTACAAGTTTGACTAAGATAATCAATATAGAAAATACTAAAAAAAATTGACGTTTGATGAAAAAGGGATACTATGCATCGCAATGTGTGGGTATATGGTTCCCTTTCATTATATTAGTAAGACGGGATGAATCATCAAAGATTCCCCCCTGTCAAGAGAGCAATTTGATAATATTGTGATTTTAGCAAGACAAAATTTGATAGAAATTGCAACATCACTATCATCACAAATAAGATAATGATTTCCTCGAGATGAATTGTTGGAGGCCATGTGTGTGGTATACCCTCAATATTGGAACAATTATCAATGTCCAAAAAATTTAAAAGCCGATTTCTAAAAGAGATTAAAATGTTTAGTATACCACTTTTGCAAGAAAATCTTGATACATGGAGAACAAATTGAAGGTATTTTAGATTTATCAAAATTGTATCAACAAGGTGGATGCTTTGTTGAAACAATGTGGAAGCAATATCTTTTTTTGGAGAATCCTAATGAAAATTGTGTTATAACAATATTATGGACTACTTTAAGTGCTAGCCAATACCTATAAGAAAACATATAAAAATATTTTAAATTAGTAGATTTGTGTCAAACCATGATTTTTGGATTAGTGGAGGATGAGAGAATGTTTAGTGCACTATCATTCTTAAAGTCAATATTGAGAAACAAGATCGATAAACATGTGGATACATGTTTAATATTATATGTAACAAAGTATGGCATTGACAATTTTCCATATGAAAGAGCACTAGCTTTTTGGCAATCATATTGTGATAGAAGGGGAGAAAACAATATAACAAATTTCTCTAATGAACTTGATACAAAATATAATGTTTTGGAGGCTAATAGTGATTGTTCATTTGGAGAAGATCGTGTTCACAAAGTAGAAAATGAGGACCAGGATGAGAACTGGCAAATTGAAATACCCTAGGACTCCTATTTTGGTATACATGTTCCATTGATCATGCAAGATTACTATATGTCAAATTCAGGTAAAAATAGGTTCTATATTTTGTATCATTGTACATTGTAGATACATTTCTTTGATGCGTACTTTTTAAAATTGTTGTTTCATATTTAATTAGTACATTTTTTGTTTCTTATCTGTGATAGGAAATGAAGATGGATTTGATGAGGCTGGGATCTATTTCTTTTCACATAGATAGTGTCCGACTAGTATTAAATGATAAGTAACTAATTTAAAAAGACCAACACAAAGCATCAATGGGATCATTCAAGTACATGAAACTACCTTGACGTCTAGCTCTGATATCTTGGAAAATTTTAATGGTTTATATGTTGCTTGTGTTTGGGGCATTTCGTTGAGTTTTGAGTTTTGTTTTGGTAAAAAATTATGTTAGTCCCTTGAATTATTTTAGTTCTTACTTCATGCTTAGATTCATAGATCTAGTTTTATAATTATTATTGTTTTTTTTATATATTTGGTGGTTTGAAGAATGTTGTTTTTATTTCCTTTCACTTTTTGGCGTGACTTTATCATCTTCACTTTTAGAATCTAGTAGACTACTATGCTTATTTTATATTTTCTTGGAAAATAATTATTGATATTTGGAAAGGGAAATGAGCCATGGGTAGCTCAGCGAAGAGAATTTTTTTTTATGTACTAGGTTCATGCACATTCATCGTAGGAGACCTATTGACATGAGACTGACATTATTTTGTATAGAGTCTTGTAAATCATTTGTCGATCATGCTTTCAAGTATTTAAGGTACTAAGTTTTTCAGGTCCCCACATGTCCTTAGGACCACTAAGGGATGAGATAACATGAGTCAGTCCAACTCATGTCCCAAATTTACTTTTTACCTATTGATGTAAGTCTTTTGTTACCACTTATTATCAGCAACAAAATTATACCTTAACATAACCCAACTTGAAGCCAACACTTCTAATCTTCCTTTTACATAAATGATCTATGGATCTCCCTACTATAATTTCCCAAGACCAACATCCCTTCTTTGTAGGTCTCTCCACCATATCACTAATCACACAGTAGACACACACTAGTAACTACCACATTATATAAATATCTCTAGTCTCAGTTATTGGTGTCCCTGTCACACTCAACAAATATAGTCTTGCAGGTCTATTTTTTTGTCATATCTTTAATTTTTGTTATTTTTTGTCTTTAACTTTAGCACCATCTTGTATTTCAACATTTGTAGGTAGTGAGCAATAGTTACTTTGACACAACACTAGCAACTCAAGTGTTAGCATAATTATTGATTATAAGAATGTGGCATTCAATATCGCAAAAGGAGCTAGTGATTTTTCTTCTTTGCATGAAGGTTGATTGAACTGGCATTGAATTGCTATCTATTTAGTAGTGTTCATATTTAGTATTTAGTTTCTTACATGATCATGTTATATTTTTGAAAAGTTCAATTTTTGTCATGGATATCTTTTTGTTGGGCTATGAAAAGGATTATATGAGGGGTCTAAGTGGTTAGGTGTTAAGATTTGTAAAGGGTGTGATTTTATATTGGTACTGGAAATTAAATTGTATTTGATCTTTAACTGGAAATGAAGTCGGATTTGATGAAGTTGGGACCTACTTCTTTTTACATACATAGTGTCCTAGTATTAAATGATAAATAACTAATTTAAGACATACATAGTGTCCTAGTATTAAATAATAAATAACTAATTTAAGAAGACTAACCCTAAGCAACAATGGGATTTTTCAAGTACATGAAAATGCGTTGATGTATATCTCTGATATTTTGGAAAATTTTAGTGGTTTGTTTGTTGCTTGTGTTTAGAGGATTTTTTCGAGTTTGAAAATTTTGGTTTGTTTTGGTCAAAGATTTTGTCAGTACCTTCAATGCTTATAGTTCTCTTTTCATGCATAGATCCATAGATCTAGTTTTATTATTATAATTATTATTGTTTTCTTTATATATTTGGTGGTTTGAGGAAATACATTTTATTTCCTTTCACTTTGTGGCATGATTTCAACATCTTCACCTTTTAGAATATAGTAAAATATTATTCTTATTTTATATTTTCTTGGAAAGGAATTATTGATATTTAGAAAGGGAGATAAGCTCTGGGCAGCTAAGCGAAGAGAAAAATGGTATATGTATTAGGTTCCTGTGCATTCATCATAAGAGACCTATTGGCATGAGACCGAAATTCCTTTTATTCAATTACACTTTTGAAGCCAAGGTGGAGCCGAGTTTGCTGACCTGGGAAGAACATCAAATCTAATTATACTATGAAGGAGATTAGAATGTTTGTTTCACCAATAGCTGAACATGCCATCAATGGTGGTGGAATCAACCCTCCTTGTTCATTTCCTTCCATAAAGTTTTATGATATATTTTTTGTTCTTGTGGGTGGTTGAAGAAGTGAAACTTAACTCATGTTTCAAGCCTGTTGTTGTCATCCATATGCCTTGCAAATTTGGTCTCATGACATAAATTGGGGTTTGATATGCATCTTGAAGTTGAGAGCTCAGTCAATGCACCATTACACAAATACACATGCTCAAATACACATGCACAAATACAAAGAGTTGATGAGTCACCTAACCTTCAGCTTTGGCTACAAAATGCAATGCACCTCATTTTTCAAATTGCAATCACATAAGACTTCATATTTTCATTCACTTTTGTAGAAAATGGGCACTGGTTTGTAATACAATTTTTTTCTTTTCTTTTTTGTTTTCTCTTATTCAGGATTTTGATTTCCCATTGTTTGTATTACTTTCTTTTCCCATTTTCTGATGCCCAAAATTATTTTTTCAAAAAAGAAAAGTGTTGAAGGACTAAATGGTTTTGTTATATTGATGCACAGAGTTAGAATAGTACTTCATTTTATGTTTCAATTTTTTTTATAGTTATACTCAATCTTCAGTGTTGCTTTGAAAATGTTGTTGCTGATATCTATCAAAATAAGAAAATCCCTTAATGTATCCCCACTCTTATCCCCTATACTGTCGAAGAGAATTTCCATGGCCTTTAGTGATGTATGAAGATAGAGGCCAATCTTACTATGTCCTAGGATCTTGCAACCACGTACGACTCAAATGAACATTGACCATACACATGACCTAAGATTCTGCAACCATGTGCAACTCAAATGAACATTAACCATTTTGTGACAACAATTTGAAGTTATTTTCAAGCATGTTCACAAGTTACAGACAATATTTCCCTTAATCCTTCATCCTTCAGCCAATCAAGTGTATCTATGTCAAGTTTGACATGTTCATAAACTTGAGAGGACCATTTATATCCTAGTGGTCTAATAGAGGTTCACCTTGAAGTTGGCCTGTATTAATTTGTACAGTTGGTTCTTCTGTTGTTAAAACTTTGGAGCATAATATATAAATTTTCTTTTTGGTAGGCTTCAAGGTTGTTGAAACTTGAGAAACTATCTACTGTAGGAACAACCTCCAAGAGAAGGGTTGTGTTAGAGTTGTGACTGTGCCCCTCTGATGATTGTGTCTTATAAAAATGTCAAAGGAAAGGCCTTAGTCTAGGCTGAGAAACCTATGTTATGTCAAAGGAAAGGCCTTAGTCTAGGCTAAGACACCTATGCTAATCCTGCATCTTCGGAGCAAGTTTCGAAAGCCACATGTAAAGATGTCCACAACCTTCCTTACTTGAGGAAAACAAACAAGTATATTCTTTGTAAGAGAAAGAATGTGCCCTAAGGAGAAGACTTTTCTATCCTTTTAGTCTAGGAAAATAATGAAGGAATGTTGATAGATTGACCCTAGGGCCCAACTTTCCTTTCTCCTTATCAACTTTTTGTCTTGGAATGTTCATTGGCTTGTTGACCTCTAGAGAGGAAATATGGTTAGGAGAACTAAAAATATATTTAAAGTTGTGATTGGGAAAGTGTGATCGAAATGACCTATGGAGAGGAAATATGGTTAGGAGAACTAAAAATATATTTAAAGTTGTGATTGGGAAAGTGTGATCAAAATGTTGACAGAAGAATGGAGTTCTATGACCTTTGGTTTTACCTTGTGAAATTTTTGATAGAAGGTGAACCAAGTTCTCATAAGGCAGATTAGAGTTTCTTTGTCTTTGATAATTTGGTTTGTAGAGCCCACTCTTTTAAGCCACCAGTGGCCAACAACTTAACTTCATAATGGTGTGGGACTAAATTCAACCAAGGTTTAGAAATGGGGGGATAAAATAGCCTACAAGTACGAACTTCAGTACTTCTATTTTGGTATTTTTTTGTTATTTAAAAGTGCAATTTTTGTAATTAACCTGCCAATAATGACATATGGTAGTCAGAGGCTTGTCTGATGTGAGCCTACTTCATTAAAATATGTATTATATCTTTTATTGATATCAATGGATATTAGAAAAACCATTTTCGAGTAAAATAATGTGTGTGAAGGTTAACTTGTGCTCTCCATTCTTTCCAATGCCTCAATTATCTCCTCCTTTTGGGTTTTGACAGAATTTTTTACTGTGATGCCTCTGGTGAATGTTTTTTGGTTTGTCAATGTTTTGCAGTATGGTAGTATCAACATGAATTTCCTATGTTTGTTTTGAGTGTTCCAATTTGTCTACTTGTTTCTGAAGCAGGTTGAACCTGTTAATAAATTTTTTATCTGTTATTGCTTTTATTTTTATGTTACTTGGTGTGTAAGAATGACCATTGTTCTTTGTGATTTGCAGAGTTTTTGAAAGCTAAATGTTTGATGCATTCTGAGGTTGCACTAGTTCTGGAGAGAAGACTTGAACAACTCAGGCAGACAATCGATGATCCCTCATCTCAAGTGTCACAGTAAGAACATATCTCATGAAAAAAACTTTTTTATGCCTTCCCTTCCCTCCAGACTACATAACAACTGTATTTAATAAGAGTTAAGTGGAAAATTGTATTATGTATAACGGAAGAGGGGTATGTTAGTATGGGTGCCAATATTTTGTTGAATTTATTTTTATTTGAAATCTGCATTTGCAAGTAATTATTCTTGTTATAATTTCTATGCAGGGTGTTTGAAATATCTTTGCAGTACGTAAATCAATTCAGTCGATAAAAAAATCCAGATGTTGTGAAACAAGTTAGAGAGTATTCTTTATGTTAATTCCTGGGATTAGTGTTCTGAAAAGGGCTATAACTTACATTTAAAATTTCTCACCTTTTAAATCCAATAGTTAATCAACTGTTGTGTAGTATAGAATTTTGGAAAAGAGGTATGTAATCCTTTACTAAGGCCTTACAATGTGCTTAGTAGAAATGGATTGGGTGAGTTCGATGTATGAAATCCTTTAATTGGGAAATTAAGAAATTGGGAAATTGGGAAATCGAAATCCTTTAAAGAAGTTCAAGGTATGAAATCCTTTAATTGGGTAATTGAAATCCTTTAGTTGGGAAATTCCCATCTAATTGTGGTTCAAATTCATACCAAGTGTTTTTGCATCATTTTTCTTCGAGATCAGAGCTATGAATGTAGCATTCAAAGCTCCTAGAACTTTCCCATAAAATCTTGATCATTCAATTTCCTTTAACAAATCATCCTCCAGTAGATCATAAATGCCCAAGTAGTTTTCTACCATCGACCTATTAAGGACTGAACTCTTTTCTTTCTTGAATGTTAAAATAAACAATTTTGACTCTTCCTTTGTCACCTAAGACTCCAACTTCCCATTTTATTGTTCATCTATCATATTAGGGAAGTAAGAGGCAAACTTGAGAATCTCAGCTAGACCACTATGTTACAATCTGCAGTCTCCTAAAATAAGTATATGAAGTGCTTTATTCCTCCTCCTGCAATTTCCCATAATGTAGTTACCTTAGAACCATCATTCCTTCTTATCTACCATATGGTGTTGATTTCTTTCTGTGCCTGGAATATTTTTATTCTCATATCCCTCAACCAACCATGTCACCCTCTTCCAAGTCTTTAAACTTCGTGTTGCTTATTCATTCTCCAACAACCCAATTTTTATTTCTTCCAAATTTTTCAGATTAGTTTTCTCAACTTTTGAGAAGATTCCTTCTTTAGTTACATCGTGCATTAGTTTAAATTTTTCATTAGTCCTACCTAAATCATTTTGAGCTGCTCGGGCTTTACTTTTTCCCCATTTTGTGACTACTCTTGACTCTCTTCAATTTTCTTCGAAACAAATCATTGTCATTCTCATGTATTTGTGTCAAATTTGTTCCAATTCAAGGTTACCAGGATTTTGTACCCCTCTTCTTCTAAACAACCATGATTAATTTTATAGCAACCTAGCTTTATTTGTAGTATAGATAATATGGTCAGAGTTGTCTCTATCTCCAACCGTGACTTCAACCTATCTAAATCTTCTATAACTCTTTCCGAAACCAGGAATTTGGCCAGTCATTTTGACACTCCATCTATTCCACTTCTGAAATTTCTCCAAGTTGGAAATATCTCATTAGTTTTAGTATCACATAGAATGAGGTATTCAAACAATTGGACAACATAACTAGTGCAGGGATCTTGATTGTTTCCTAGCTCCTTGTCCTAAGTTCCCCCACCTTTGATTTTCAAGCTAAATCCAACTCCCATTATTATATTCCACTCTTTAATCTTGTCAATTTTTTCAAATGTTTTCCTATCATCATATGGCCATACAAAGTAAAGATAAAGAGCTCCTCCCCACCTTCTTTAGATTTTAGATCTGTTCTGACACTTGCAAGAAAAAAAGATGCATTAATGAGATCAATTGTATCTTTCTAGCAAGTAATATTGTAGTTTGATCTTTCCTCACAATCTATTGAATTAAAAGACCAATCTATTAGAATTGTTGATGTTAAAGCCTCCACATTCTTCCCATTCACACATAGTTTAATGAAGCAAAATGACATCTGGATCGTATTTTGCAAAATAAATTTTGAGGGTTGATTTTTTGTGGGTACTTCTCACCCCTCTTAGACTAAATGACAAAATTATCATGGTTTCAACTTCTATGAGTCTTTCCATACTCTAAGGGTCCATTCATTATCATCTTCTTTCCTTCCTTAACCTCCTTAATGGCTTTATTCTTTTCTAGGGTAAGGTTGCATCATTTAAAGCTGTTGATAGTAAAACCTCTACATTCTTTCTTTCCCAGACATTTTCCTCAAAGAAAAATGACATCTGGATTGTATTTGGAAAAATACCTTTTCAGGGTTAATGTAATGATATAATTATCATGTTTAGACCATCTATGAGATTTACCCTACTCTAGGGACCCCTTTATTGTCATCTGATTTTATTATTTAATGGATTTCTTCTTTACTAGGATAAGATGGGATTTCCAACCCACTAATGATTCCTAATCGTTTTTCTTTGCCAAACCTCCTTCTACCCCTTCTTTCTCCCTTTGGGAACCATCTCTTCTAGGTCCTAGATTATAGCTAGGTCTAGATCTTCTATGATATTTAGAGGTATAATCCCCAAACTCATAGGACGTAGAGGTTTTTCAGGATAATAGTTTCATGAAGAAAAATTACATATGGATTGTATTTGGCAAAACAAATTTTGAGGGCTAATTTTTTGTGGGTAACTCTCACCTCTCTCAGACTAAATGAAATAATTATCATGGTTTCAACTTCTATGAGGCTTTCCCTTCTCTAAGGGTCCTTTCATCATCATATTCTTTCCTTTCTTAACCTCCTTAATGGATTTATTATTTGCTAGGGTAAGGTAGCATCATTTAGAACTGTTGATAGTAAATCCTTTGCATTATTTCCTTCCTAGACATTTTTTGTTATGAAACCAGCTCAAGAAAAAGATAGAAAAGATAGATCAACGCCTTAAAATTCAGCCTCTTCGAGGGGGCAACCTCCTTTACATTACATAAATGAACAATTCTTGGATGATTCAAATGACAAAACCTCCTTTCTATATATAGGAGTCTAAGGAGTCACAATATAACCCAGCCGACCTAGCAATAATAATATAATGCCACAAAAATAACAATAGAGGGATTCTATGGGGCATAGTAATAACAATATGGGGACAATAGGGGCACAACAATATTAATAAGGGGTACAACTACAATAGTAATGGGGTAATCACTAGTATTATAGGGACCCAACATGCCCCTCTCCTTCAAAAAAGTGTTGTCCTCAATGCTTGAGTAGTTCTGGATGTTTCTGTATAAAATTCTCATCCTCCCATGTGGAATCTTCAGTAGATAAGTTCTTCCACTTGATAAGATACTTTGAAATTGATCGATTTCGTAGCTGTCAAGTTCTTGTTTCTGTGACTACTTCTGGTTCCAATATAATTTTTCCTTCCTCGTCAAGTTCTGGCAATATTGTTTGAACTGGGAGCTTATCGCCTATAACCTTCTTTAAACATGAAACATGGAAAACTGGGTGCAATCGAGATGCTGCAGGAAGCTCCAATTTGTATGCCATAGTACCAATCCTTTGCAACACCTTGTATGGACCATAATACTTTGGTGATAATTTATTATCCTTCTTAGCTTGCTTGAGGGACATTTGCTTATATGGTTGTAGCCGTAGGAATACCCAATCACCTACATCAAAACTTCTTTCACTACGATGTTGATCTGCCTGTTGTTTCATTCTATTTTGTGCCAACACGAGGTTATCCTTTAAGAGTTGGAGGACCTGTTGTTGATGTTCGATGTAATGTTCCACTGCTTGAACCTTAGAATTTTCTCTTAAATATGATGTGATGGATGGTGGCTGATGCCCATAAAGTGCCATAAATGGGGTCATTTTTGTTGCTGTATGGAAGGAAGTGTTATACCACCATTCAGCCAGAGGCAACCATTTGACCCATTGTGTCTGTTTATCAGTTACAAAGCAACGAAGATATCCTTCCAAACATTTGTTTACTATCTCAGTTTGCCCATCAGATTGAGGATGATAAGATGAGCTATGAGCTAACTGAGTACCAAGACAAGAAAATAATTCTGTCCAAAAATTTCCAGTGAAAATGGGATCTCTGTCACTTACAATAATCTTTGGGTTTCCATGTAGCTTTTGAATTGTTTCCATAAATGCAGTAGAAACTGTACTGGCTTTAAATGGATGTGATAATGCACAAAAGTGTGCATACTTGGTAAGTTTGTCAACTACCACCATGATGACACTCTTTCCCTCATACTTGGGTAAACTTGTGATAAAATCCATTGAAACCTCCTCCCAACGTTGGCTTGGAATGGATAAAGGTTGTAATAGACCCGGTGTCTTAATTGTTTCAACTGTATTTTGTTGGCAAACCAAACATTCCGCCACAAACTTTTGAATATCTGATTTAAGGCCATCCCAAAAAAATTCCTTCTTAACCCTGTGGTAAGTTTTTAAAAATCCCGAGTTCCCTCCTAAGGGAGAAGTGTGCAATTCCATAAGAATCTTTTGTTTTAGCTGGGAATTCTTACAGAGGTATAAGCGATCTTTGTACCATAACGAATCATTTTTCCAGCTAAATGTATCTGACGTACTGGAATCTTGTTGTAACTTTCGAATAAGTGCCCACACTTCTTCGTCATTCTTCCATTCTTCCCTTGCTTCGTTTATCCAATCTGGGTGGATAATAGAAATGGCGCACAAAAATGCTTCCACATCCTCATCCTTTCTTGAGAGTGAATCTGCCACCACATTTTGTTTCCCTTTTTTGTAGATGATTTCAAAGTCATAACCCAACATCTTTGTGACCCACTTTTGTTGCTCTTCAGAGGTTAATCTTTGTTCTAAAAAGTATTTAAGGCTATCATGATCCGTTTTTACCTTGAAGTGTCTTCCCATTAGGTAGGGTCGCCATTTCTTAAGTGCATGGAGTATTGCCAACATTTCCTTCTCATAAATAGCTTTGTGTAAAAACTTTCCCTTGATTGGACGACTTTCAAAAGCAATGGGTCTTTCATCTTGCATTAAAACAACACCAATTCCATTTCCTGAAGCATCACATTCCACAATAAATGTTTTTGTGAAGTTCGGTGTAGCTAAGACAGGTGCTTGGCACATTGCCTCTTTAAGATGTTTGAAGGCCTTTGTTGGTTCTGGAGTCCATGAAAATGCATCTTTCTTCAATAGTTTTGTTAGAGGTGCTGCTATTCTCCCATAATTCTTAACAAACTTGCGATAATACCCTGTCAACCCGAGAAATCCTCGCAGATGCTTTATGGATGTGGGGATTTTCCATTCCTTAATGGCTTTAATTTTGCTAGGGTCTACCTTAACTCCTTCATGAGATACAATATGACCCAGATATTCCACCTCTTGTACTCCAAAGAAACATTTGGATCTTTTTGCATATAATTGTTTCTCCTCTAATAGTTGTAGCACCTTGTCAACATGTTCAACATGATCCTTCCAAGACTTGTTGTAGATTAGTATATCATCAAAAAATACTAACACAAATTTTCTAAGGAATGGTTTGAAAATTGAATTCATCAAACCTTGAAATGTTGAGGGTGCATTGGTAAGGCCAAAAGGCATGACCAAAAATTCATGACCCTCATGAGTTCTAAATGTTGTTTTCGGAATGTCTTCAGTCTTCATTCTGATTTGATGATATCCTGAACGAAGATCCAACTTGGTGAAGTAAATTGATCCATGCAATTCATCCAGTAATTCATCAATGACAGGAATGGGAAACTTATCTTTAATAGTGAGCTTGTTGAGCTCCCTATAATCTAGACACATGCGCCATGATCCATCCTTCTTGTGCACCAATACTACTGGAGCAGAGAAAGAACTTTGACTCGGTTGAATTATACCAGCCTCTAGCATTTCTGCAACCATACGTTCAATTTCACTCTTTTGGGCATAGGGATATATGTACGGCCTGATGTTTGGAGGAACACTTCCTGGAATCAGATGAATACCATGAGCATGATCATGAATAGGTGGGAGACCTTTTGGAGTCTCAAATACCTTGGAATGATTGTCCAAGACTTTTTGGAGATCTGGAGAAATAGATGATTCCAATGTGGAAACATCTAGCGAACATAATTGTGCAATTACACCTTTTCGTCCCTTTTTTAGAAGCTTTATCATACCATTAGAGCTGATTATCTTTCTCGATTTCCCTCCAATACCCCTTAATTCAACTTCCTTTCCTTCCACAGAAAATTTCATGAAAAGTTCTTGAAAATTAAAAGCTATTGTACCCAAGGATTGTAGCCATTGGACTCCTAATACAACATCAACAACTCCCATTGGAATGGAAAGCATTGGGCTAGTCAATACATATTCTCCCATGGATAGCTTGATATTATGGCACTTTCCAGAGAAATTTATTGTTCCTCCATTTGCAACCATCACTTGACACTCTGGTGCTGGATATAAGAAGCAATTCAATTCTTTTGCTACCTTACAATGAATAAAATTGTGGGTACTTCCTGAATCAATCAACACTATTACCTTTTTCTTCTTGATTTGTCCTTCTATCTTGATGGTTTGAGGAGTGGTAATTCCTGCCAATGCATTACAAGATATGGTTAGATTCATTTTTTCTTCATCTAGGCTTTGTTCCTAGAGTATATCATCTTCTTTTGACCTTTCTTGCTCCTTTTCTTCTTCCTCTTCACAATCTATGTAGAATAATTTCTTCTCAGCACACTTATGACCTTTAGTGTATTTTCTATCACAACTGTAACAAAGCCCTTTTTCTCTTTTTTCTTCCAATTGTTGTGGTGTCAACCTGATAGGTTGTGGAAGACTAGCGACAACAACACTTCTGTCTTTATAGTTGTGAGTGGTATGCTTCCTAGTTGCCATAATTTTGCTTTCCATTTTTCTTGCTAACCTAAATGGCTTCTCTAATGAATCAAGTTCCCGAAGGTGAACATCATGTTGGATATTATCCTTTAAAGACCCTATGAACACATCAATCCTATGCTCCTCTGGAATATTTTTTACCCTTATGTTCAATTTTTGGAACTCCTCAATGTGCTCCATTATTGAACCCTTTTGTTTGAGACTTATCAATTGGCTAAAAAAAGTGTTGCTTTTAGTATCCTCATAATGTCCTATCAATTCTTCCATAAAAATTGCCCAAGTGATAAATTGTTTACAAGAGATAAGCCATTGATACCATACAAACTGATTTGGTTCCAAACATAAAGTTGCAATACGTACCTTTTGTGTGTTTTGCACATTATTGAGATCGAAAAATTGCTCCATCTGTAATATCCTTGTTGCGAGATCCTTGCCATCAAACTTCCTCATATCGATTTTTGGAATATGGTGCGTCTTTGATCCAACATTAGAGTCTATGAAATCATGATTAACATTTCCTTTGTTTGCATCATGAGTTTCCTTTCCTCCCCTTTCACCATTAGTAAGTATTTCTTGTAGAAAATTTGTCAAATCTGCCTTCAAATCTATCTTCAAATCGTCAATCTTAGCTTCCACGCCCTTTATCTTAGATTCCACTCCATTTATCTTAGCTTCTGTTAGCTTTTGTGAGAGTGAAATTTGTTGCACTTGGTCTTGTAATTGTGATATATCATGTAGCATTTATTCCTCTTCTTCATGAGTCATGCTAGAGCTTTCAGATTGCTTACTAGGTGTTTGCATTTTCTTTTCTCGGGGCATCAGTTACCGATACTAATGCTCTACTATGCCCTTTGAATTCCTTCAAAATAATTTTTCAAACCAAGCTTAAGCAAAAATTTAAAAAATCTACACACCTTTTTTCACTTTGTAGGAGCTCGATTTTGCCTCTGATGTATCTCTGTAATTTCGGATCATCCAATTTTGAAATTGTGACCTATGGTAGCCCTCTGTGTCCTCTTTCCAATGCCACTAGTCTGACCCCAATTGGATTCTCCAATGAAGAGTTATGCCAAATCTCCCACAATGACCTGATTATAGACTAATTCAGTAGAGCGAACTTATACGACATGCCACGTGTCTCCATTTTGACCTTTGGCTCTGAAAAATATATACAGGAAACTACAGTCCGTCCTCTTTCTGTACCTTCTTACAAAATTTCAATCCGAATCTTAGAGAGAAAGTTATGATGATTTTCCCCAAGTCACCTGTTTGGAATGTAATTCAGGAGTCTGCAAAAAGACCAACTTCATCAGATCATATCTCCGGAAATATAGCTCGAAAAACTCTGAAATTTGGACCCGAGCTTTAATGCGATGTCTTCTCAAATGGGATCTTTTTTAGCTTCTGAAATGTCGCAGAAAAAAAGTTATAGTGAAAATGCCACGATGACCTGTTTGGAGTAGCGAAACCCTAGAATCCAAAGCTTTGATACCAAATGTTATGAAACCAGCTCAAAATCATCCCAATTGGCTAACGTTATATGTTGGATGAAATTTTTTGCACCCTTGTTGGTGCTTAGCTTCTTTTATGCCATAGCAGCTTATTGTTGTCCCTTAATGGAAGACAAGTAAAACGTAGATATCAGGCAAGCTCTATCTCTGCCTATCGCAAAAGGTTAGACTAGCGTCCACACACACATAGGAGGACTACACTCATCCCTAACATATATGGTATGGGTTTCTTATGCATGGGCTAAGGAGATACTTATCAGTGATGTAAATTGGCTTTGATGTGGAGACTATGAAAAAGAATAATATCATATGGAACGTTAGACACACTGAGTGGGTTTGAAACCCTCCTCTTGCATACATACACACCTTAACATGAGGTGAAACCCTCATAAATCAATAGGAAACCATTAATGGCTCTGAAAAGCCTCCAACCTCCCTCCATATAACACTTGACAGGTTGAAACCCTATATCTAGAAGTAAGGAAGGAAGGATGGGTTCGCATTTTGGTTGTGGACCATCATAGTTAGATGGGGAAAGTTCAACGTCTCAATGCAAGTTTCGTTGAGCCTCTCAATCGAAGGCATCCTCCCATTATTATGGAAACCCCCATAAATTCCTGTTTTCCCATTTGATATCGCAAATGTGGAATTTCCCCATTGAACCACTCAAAATTAGATTTTGACACTATGGAAAAATGTGAAATGAGAGGGATCTGCTGGAGTAAATATCATGCTAACTATTTACAAGGAAGGAGGGGTTCGCATAATGAACCATAATAGTTGGCACAAAGGAATTGGTGTTTGCATAGCTCTCAACCATAACTTCTGTCATGGTGGTGCCCTTTCATGATGGATAGTTCAATTTAACCACCCCATCAACTATGTGGTTACTAAAAGCCTCTCCTATTTGTTTTGTTGAACCTCACTAACTTCATTGGGAACAACAAATTTGGCTATCCAAACAACCATACGAAAAAGCTTCGGCTCACTTGACCTCAAATAAATCCAAGGGGACACTCCCTAACACTCCCTGGCACACATTGCCACATTGGCATTTGGCACAATCTTGCCATGTTGCCCTGGCACTCTAGCATTCCTTAGCACTGCCTAACATACCTTTTCACTCCCTCCTTAGCACACCTATAACTCACTGGAACTCCCTATCACACACTCTTATTCATTCATTTCCATGAATTTGAAACTAACACTCCCTCGTGTTTCCCTGACACTCCATAATACTCTTTTATATGCATTGACACACCATAGCACCTAAAAGATCTTGGTATGTGTCTTTGGACCCTAGCGTGCCTTAGCACTACCCAACATACCTTGTCACTCCCTCCTTATAACACCTAGAGCTCATTGACACTTCTTATCACAAACTCTTATTCATTAATTTCCATGCATTAATTGACTTAATGCTCTCTTTTGTTTCCTTGACACTCCCCAACACTTCCTAGCACATGTTGGCACACCTTGGCACCTAACACATCTTGGCCACATGTCACCCTGGCACTCTAGCATGACTTAGCATTGCCTAACATGCCATGTTACTCCCTCATGCTAGTTGAAGATTCATGTTTTTCCATTTTCCAAAAAAATGCCATTTAGGGCCTCAAAACGACTCTGGAAATTCAAGACGTGAAAAATTGCTAAAGATAGTAACTTGTGCTACAATTAAGGAAAATGAAAAAATGAAAGAAACAATGGTGGGGGTCCAAGTGGAATAGGCGGGTGGCCACTAATATCCACCTGGATCATTCCTCCCCCCTTAGGAAGAAATGGTCCCCATTGCATTGAGTGCCTCCATGAGATGGGAAACTTCTGTTGAACTTATTTCCTGGTGAGCTAATTGCCTTGGTGCAGGAGTTGGACACCTTTGACAACCTAATACAATTGGACTTTTTGCTGGTGATTTTTCTTGATCCATGTGTCCATGATCTGATCAGTTAACACATATGTTAGCTAAGTAGTTTGCACATATTAATTACCACTAGTTGAAGAAGTATAGGTGCCCTGAATCAAAGATGATATCTTAACACAAGTTATCCACACTTGAACATAGTTGCCATGGATTTCATGGACAAAATATGGAGAGACTCTTTGAATCTTAGAAAACATTTTCTCATAATCTACTTAATCTATAAGTGGTAGGGCTTCAATTTTTTCCATTTACTAGGAAATCTCACCCAAAAATTCAACCATTGAAGAATCAATCCTATGCTAAATCACACCTACCTTCTCATTTTTAAGATCTTCGTGAGCTTTCACCTATGAACCTTAAAGTCAGTTCCCTTTAGCACCTCGAATGGTGGAATAGAAGGCATTGCAATAGGAGGTAAACTCCATTCCCCTTCACCTTTGTCAATATCTCTAGAGACACCTACAATCTATACCCCTCCCTTGACTCAACATGATTCCACTTCCTTTACAAACCCTCCCTTCAAAGGCATCCTCATAGGAAGAGCTTTTGGTTGAAATATTATGATAAAAAAATAGGCCACATCATCTCTTTACAACGTTTCAAGGGAAGGGTATTGGAAAATAACCGTCTTATCCTCTATAGCCCTTAATACCTTCTCAACGCATAAGTGAAACAACATAGTGATAACTGGACCCAAAGATAGATCTCAACATTCAAGGCCAAACTCAAATAGAAAGAATCACACCATGGATTAAGAATTGGCATTTGGTTTTGGTAAAACCAAGGACCTCCTTTCAAGATCATGACCTTGCTTTTAGCATTCTCAAAAGGAAGGTTTAAAACCCACATTAAAAAGGGGAGATTTTCACCTTAGCCTTTGCAACCTTATCCTTTGCAAACTTTTCCCAAGACAAATCTATCTAATTGACCATTCTAGATATGTTAGGTCTTGGAATTCTAGAGTACCCAATCAATGCCTTTGAGAGGCCAACTCCCTAGCTCCAACTAAAATTTAGTCCTATTGAAGAGGCAACTTGAATAATCTTGCTAGAAGGATACATTTTTCGTTTCTTTTGATTAATTTACAACAAACTTCAATGCCTCTTCTTTCTTATCTTCCTCCTCCATTCACAAACAAAAAAATCATTAATCTTATAACATAAACACTCTATATAGATAACCATTGGAATCATTTTCCTCAACTCATGAGGTACCTTTACACCTCAAGCCATGTAAGTGGACCTAAGTCCATGATACAACCCATCACCCTCTAAGATGGTTCTAATTGTCTCCTCAAAACTAGGGCATAAGACACCTCATAATGCAAAATGGTCAAGCCATCTCAAACTTATGGGCTTTTTGCCTTCATGGAACACATTTTGGCCAGTGCTTATCAAACATAATGCACTAACACCACTAACACACACCAATAGTCCAAGATACTCGTAAGATGTGACCCACACCCAAGCGCATAGACTACACCTTCATAAAATGCACCTTCAACTTTGGATGTCCAAAAATAGTAATATCCTAACCCAATATGGCCTATTTTTTTAGATTTGTGTAATTCACTCCTTATCAAATCCTTGCATCTCCTTAACACTCCATGAGAAATCTACTTGAGTGATCACCTTCCAAGTTCCAACACCTCCTTTTGCAACATGAAAAAACCACCTATATATGTTGCAACAACCTTGCCAACTTCTTTAGTGGGTTGCACATATATTTCACATTTCTTCTTCATCTTGCAAAGTGGTAGTGCAAGGAGAGTGTATCAACTTCAATCAAGGAATGTTCACTTAGTACCACTACCAAGTTGCCTTCCCACAACTTGCCAAATGTCTTAAGTTAGCTTCACAATTTCTCATGGTGCATAACGTGCTTGTCTACACCTCTAAGTGAGATCACAACCCCCCAACCCCTCTAACTATTCCACCTCTTCAACCCTTGTTAGAGTCTTTTTGGACGTGCACCCATGCTTCAAGTAGAACATAACACTAGCATCCCAAACCTGCATGCTCGTTCCATCTTTTAATGCCTCGTTGAAACCACATTATCACATTGCTTAAAATGAAATGTTTACATCTTAAGGCAAAACATCTACTTTTCTTATGACAAACTAAACTATGCGAGTGACTTGGAGAGGACCCTTTTTTCTCAAGATAAAAACATCGGGTCTTACAAACCCATTCACACAACAATTTGAATATATTTAACCTAAAGAAGGTTACATACCCTACTCCTTCCAAATTTTTCATATAACTTTTAAGAAACTAACACATGTTTTTAATTATTAAATCTTTACTATAGACCCTCTTTTGTTTGCACCCACCTAATATGCAAGAACACTTAAATATTTTCAATACAAACAAATTAAGAGCACATGTTTCCTTCTTACACTTAAATGTTTTCAATACAAAGAACTTGTTTCTTTCTAATAACATTCAAATTCCAAAAATGCTATATATCTACCTCCATAAATTTTAATAACAAAATAACATTCAAAATTTCCAAAAATACAATACATCTACTTCCATAAACTTTAACAACAAAATCGTTACGTAAAAATCATAATCTTAAAATTAGATTATTGTTAGGATGATCTTTCACTTTAACAACAAAATCGTTACATAAAAATGATAATCTTAAAATTAGATTATTGTTAGGATGATCTTTCAAACCCAACCAAAAACACAGATGAGGGCACTAGTTTATCAAACTAATTAAAAAACTGAGTATGAAAGCCAAAATGGGCACTAATTTATCAAATGAAACTAAAAATTTAGAAGGAAAGTGAAAATGAGCGCTACTTTATCGGATGAAACTAAAAAATTAGTATGAAAGTGAAAATAAAATAATGTAAGCAGACAGAACTTGTGACCTAACTATATAGGGCAGCATATATCTATATTTAGTGTCTCTGCTGTGGAGCTTCTGAGCTTTACATTGGTTTAATGTCTTTTTCCATACGTGACAGTTTGGGCGCTATCTTGATGTTTATTTGCTACTGTTTCTTTTTTCAGTATCTATGTACCCTTTTACGGTGTGTTTCCCTCAGTACATTTGTATAAAGATTAACTTTCTGGATTGAAGCTTTTCATGCCTTTGTCTATTGCGAAGCTACTAGGGAGTCCATGTTATAGGAGGTATACACAGTGTCTGCCGAAGCAAAGCTAAGGAATTTCCGCAAAGACATCAGATTCTGTCGGGGTTGTTTTGGGATCGAACTTTGCATATTTACAGTGAGTATATTATTGATCGGGAAACTCTGCTTAGAGCTGAGTTAGTGAATATATAAATATTATTCCTAGGTAGGGTTCCGGATAAAATTGTGGCAAGATGAGGATTATGATAAAGGGAGGTGTTTGGAAAAACACCGAAGATGAAATTCTGAAAGCAGCTGTTATGAAATATGGGAAAAATCAATGGGCACGTATTTCTTCTCTGCTCATTCGGAAATCAGCGAAACAATGCAAAGCTCGGTGGTATGAATGGCTGGATCCCTCCATCAAAAAGGTATTTTGAATAATTTTTTGTAAGGGTTTTGTGGAAATTTGTATAAGATTTTTCTATTAGGGCTTTGCTGTATTCGCAGTAAAATTCTTTGTGGAAATTTTTATAGAACAAATTTAAACAAGGGTTTATATTTTTCAATAAGTCTAAACAAGGGTTTTTTTGTTGTACAACGCAGGTCAAATGACAAAGAAATGGGTTCTCGGCACACCTCCCTGACAAGCCTTTCTGCTTTGTTGCTTTGTATTTAAGTGAACATAAAATAATGTATGTAGATCCAGCGAACCGTGTGGAAGCGTATCCTATTGACCAAGTGGAAGCTACAGTTCAGATTGAAGCAGTCTGGATATTTCTTTCAAGCGCATGCTCCAGAGCTCCAACGGTGATGTCACCTTTAGTAAGTTCCTATTCCATTTAATCGTCGTTTATTTTTGGATCGGTGAAACCCATTAAGGTATGACTACCAATTGTCCCAAAAGGTACAAAGAGAGGCCGATAAGATTATTAAATTAAAATTGTTGAATTTCTCTAGAAGAAATGTTAGTTCAAACCTAACGGATGAGCATTTTGAGCTGGCTGAAATCTACCCCATACTAAACTGTAGAACGTCTCTCACGCAATAATAATATGTAATAATAACAATAATAAAGTGATAATGATCATCAACAATTACTCATAACATATAAATTTATTAATATTATATTTAAAACTATCATTATACATGAATCATATGTGTTTTTACCACATATATATCATCATTCTGCAGTGACAAAACAAGCACTAGAAACAGATCATAAATAATTAAATGCATCTCTAAGAATTTTTGGCATACACATTTCTTAGACCTATACAAACAAATATGGAGTAAAAAATTACACAAACAAATATGGAGTAAAAAATTACACAAACAAATATGAAATAAAAAATTAGATAACCAAACTCTTAGAATTAAAACATAAAACCTTAAAAACAATGAATATATTAATAGGATAAATTGCGTATAAACAAACTGTTCAATAAAAATGAGTCGATCACAGCAATGAAATCTTCCACTCAAGCTTATTTTCTTATAAAATCGGGCAGAATGGAGGCCTCGGTTAAGAAGCAGAAAAAAATCAATAGAATAAAATATAGCTCCCTCCCATGTGACCATGAACTTAAGCTTTTATAGCTAGTAATAGCATGCTACTCAATCTACCAGATCGCCATCAAATGCATCTCTTCTGAATTTTCACGACAAAAATATGCATACCATTCAAAAGCCTCTCCATTTCCTTGAATTTCTCCATTATAAACTGTCAATAGTTATATAAAATGTCAATACTGACCGTCCACTTGAACAAAATAAGAATTAAGTGACAGAGTTAGCATCTGGTGTCAAAATCAATTCATAACTTTACACAGACTTACAAGCAGCATAGCTCCTGTTCATCACTTTACACAGATTACAACAAGCATTGCTTCAAATGCACCAAATGCCCAATCTCTCAGCTATATAACAGATTATAAATCTATAAAGAATTTAGTTTTACTCCACTCCAATAAGGTGTGGAATGTTATATGCACAAGTCAGTACAACTGTTTATAATTCATCACTTGAGTTAATTGCTCAACGCCATGATTAGTGTGAAATGGATGTTATTGTTAAGATGCTATGCTGAAAGAGCTCACTTTCTTTGGTGTTGCAACCACAAGTGGAGCTTTTAGAGAATTTGTAATAGCAAATTTGTCATGCATAAATTTGCTATCCACAATGGATACATTTTTTGGAACAATCTTGTAGCAATAGCAGCTTTTTAGCCCGTTCTGGCCCTTGTAACACACATGATCGTTGTTTTTTACTTGACGGAAGTTCTAGATGACAGAAAATTTACCAACAGTGGCAACTACATGGCGCTCCTGCCGTCCACTCTCAGTAACCTGCAGTGATGAAGAGAAATAGATGTCAGAAATTAGTACACTTGAAGAGCTAATAAAGGTTATATTGCAGGCCAACGGTCCTATAAGTTCAATTGCTACATGTTATGAAGTTGAAGTCATTTTTTGTGTACCTTATCCCTTCATAGACAATTGCTAACTTTTAATACATTATTATTTGTTTATAGTGGTGATATTGAAAAAGCATATGGCCAAATTTTTGTGTATCTGTAAGGCCATGTTTGAAATTTGTGTTTGGGAGAATCAAGACCTATTAAAAATTAATGGAACAGTTCGGGGAATTCATTTTTCTTGAAAGAAAGGTGATGAGCCATGTAGCAACAAGCTGAGAAGGTTTGCCAAGTAAAATAGGATGTTTGGTCTGAAAATTAAAGATGCTATTTTAAAGGCCCCACAAATTACTGGATATTCAACCAGATAATTCGACCAAGCAACAAAACGTTGAAATTCACCATCTTGTGCCCGTTGAAGATCTCAAACTTTGGTTCCAGGTGCAGAGACTAATTTATTTTAGAAAAGGCTAATTGCATGTTGGCCGCATTTCCATACCATTTCTGTACCAGAAATATTACTGTCCAGAAACGACACCAAATTTGGATAGTGCAGTTCATTAAGAGAAACGGATTTGTTGTACATAAAAAAGTCTTAAACTTTGAAAGAAGTCCCCAAAAGTATTAATGAAGTTCTGAGCAACTTAGGTACTCTGCTTTTTTATTTTTTCATACAATATCACTGCTTTTCAAAACATCATAGTCTAATTCTTCTATGTTTGGTTCTTTCTCAAGCATATTTTTTTTTTATCAATTTTGTCTGGAATGCAGGTGGGATTTATTGAAATCACAAGTTTGGGCCGTGAAAGGGTTTTTCAGGGCACTGAATTGATTTGTGCATTCAAAAATGAATTTTAAACAACAACAAATCATGCAAGACAGCTATTGTTGGGATTTTTGTGTTTAGACTCCTCCACGGTACCCCTTCCACATGCCTTACTAAAAAATGCCCTCGCTAAGTCAGATATGTCTAACATATATACATTTTAAAATTGTTTCCATGACATTAATACCCTTCTCTGTTCTTACAATGAGTAATGCCAAGAATTAACCTGATGTAAACTTCACAAACAGGTGAAAAACAAAGATTTTTGGTTCTAATCAGCAAGGCAGTTTTAAGGAGTTATTTGGCTTCCAATTCAACCCATTACAAGCATTTGTGATAATTATCAATCGGTAGTAGGCACAAAGAAAACAGCTTTCATACTCAAACAAAGCTTTCTCTTGGTTTCGGCAAGGCAAAATGTTCATTATATTTTATCCCTGGCTAGACATGGCCAAAGTTGGACTTCAGATTTGGATAGCCAAACGTCCTTGAGTTCTCAAAATTTTGTTTGTCCTCAAAAAATCTGATTTAACTACCAATCCTTGGCTCAAATTCAGAGAGCCCAGATTGGCAGTGTGCACACGTTTCTTAGCATCTTAGGTACTCGTGTTTAGGCAGATTAAATAGGCACAATATGATTTTATTGACCAATATTTCCATTTCAATTTAGCTGACTGCTAAATCAAGCACTAAGCAGGAATACCTTTCCTCAACAATCTGATGATGATAACATGGAAGAAGTGAATATGCAAAGTTGTATAGAGGTAGAGGAACGCAAATATCATACAAGGCGTCAGCAAAAGCAAGCTTCGGTGAGGAAGACAGCCTAATATATGCTGGTTCAGCAACTTCGGTGAGGAAGACAGCCTGATACAGGTGAGCACAAATTGAAACCACGAGACAAACGAATAAGGAGCTACAAATATTTGAAGAACATAAGCCATTTACTCTGCTGTATAAAGCTCATTTCAATTCAGTAACTCTGACTGAGATGTTGCACCATATTGATGAATTGTTAGGACACGAAGAATCTGCAGTTCTCTCTGGATTAGAAACAGGTCACAGAACACTATAGCATCTACCATTTATTTCTCAAAGAATAAGGAAACAAATAATGGCAAATGCAGTAATTCCACCTAGAGCGCAAAGTGTATCAATCAAGTTTTCATTCTTCATCTTCTCGTCTTTCAACTCACTCTGTGCTTTCAAAAATTGTTGATAAGATGCTAAGACGTTGTTGTAGTTCATAGTTCTGTGGCAGCTCAAAGCTCTTTTAAGAATGAGCAGACTCTTCCTTCCATTTACATGGGCACCTTCCATGTCTTCCAACCGCATGCCAAGCTCAGTCAGCTTCAGAGTCATATCAGAACCTTCTCCAACATCATCATCTGGAATTCTGCACTTCATCGCAAGGATACCCTGAACAACCCCTAAAGGCAGAATTTTAGGAGCAGGAAGAATGGAACCAAAGAGTAAAAGGAAGTCCTTTTCAGTAGGCCAAGATTAGTCAAAGATTGTATCACTAGATTCTGTTTGGAAAAACTGGGTTTTAAGCGAATTGAATCCATTTATACATTAAAAAAAATAAAAATTAAACAGCAACCAATAACAATCTGGTCAAAATTTGCATCTCCGAATTCAGATGAAAAAAAACTAAAACTTAGAATAATTAGGCTGTGCCCTTTCAAAAAAACTTTGCTGGTTTAGAAAATGCTTAAATGTGACCAAACACTAGTACAACCCCATGGCTAATAGCTGCCCTGGCTTATAGAAATTTGTTCAATTTTTGGTTTACAATTTTTTTTTTATCAATTTTGTCTGGAATCCAGGTGGGATTTATTGAAATCACAAGTTTGAGCCGTGAAGGCGGCTAGTATCCCAAGGGTTTTTCAGGGCACTGAATTGATTTGGGCATTCAAAAATGAATTTTAAACAACAACAAATCACGATATAGTCAAAGATTGTATCACTAGATTCTGTTTGGAAAAACTGGGTTTTAAGCGAATTGAATCCATTTATACATTAAAAAAAATAAAAATTAAACAGCAACAAATAACAATCTGGTCAAAAATTTGCATCTCCGAATTCAGATGAAAAAAAACTAAAACTTAGAATAATTAGGCTGTGCCCTTTCAAAAAAACTTTGCTGGTTTAGAAAATGCTTAAATGTGACCAAACACTAGTACAACCCCATGGCTAATAGCTGCCCTGGCTTATAGAAATTTGTTCAATTTTATATCCCACCTGCACAGCCTATTGTCATCAAGCCCCATGAAGGTCGACTCTGCAGCATCCAACTGTGCACCCTTGCTAACATTTGTAATATCCGGCATCGTGATGGGAGTCCCATCCTTCTCAAACTTCCATTCTGCCACAACCTGCCCAGTCTCAATATCCAGCTGGTGAACCCTTGCAGCATGAGGCTTGCCCTGCTTGGCAGGGCTCATCAACATCATATTGGTCTCTGCTCTCATGAGAAGACCCTTCTTCGGTGTAGAGTAATAAGACCCATCACCCCCCAAATCCCCCTACCTGAACTTCACAGACATGCCCTTCCCATGGATCCCATGGTGCAAATTCTTGGCTGCCTCAATGCCAGTCTCACCGACCAAAAAGCTATGACCCAGGGCACCCATGGCCAAGCTCTGTATACCACCATTAGTAGCCTCCTCAATCTCTTCATTCAAATCCCTATCCTCGTCCTCCAGCCCCAAGCTCTCCTCTGCATCTTCCCAGACAGAATCATCTGCAGTCTGGGGATTAGCCCACCCCATGAAATCCTTCCCAAACACCTTAACCTTGTTTTCCTAAGTAGCCTTGAGCAAATAAGTATTCTCAAACATACAATTCTGAAACTCTGTAACAAAATCCATGTACCCTTCACGATACAGAAGGCCACCCCATATAGTCATGATCGAAGCCAAGAAGCAGAAAAACCCATTCATAGATACAACAATAACGTGCACGCTAGGAGCTATGATAGTCCAATGATCTGACAGGTTTAAAGCATGGGAAAATCAACCCTCAAGAAGCCACAAATAACTTCGCAATAAAATATAAAATATAAAAGCCTGCATGCCGCCTTCTTCATTTAAGAGTCTTCAGCGCTGGAAACAAATCATTACCTATTTTCCAGATAATTCGTAGTAAGATTAAAATTGGCTATACCACAGTATGAAGTCAGCCCCGCTGAGACAGATAAATGTACATTGAGAAATCTTACCTCCAAATCCTGGAATAATCCCAAATTGAAGTTCTGGAAACCCAAGCTGTGCTTTTGGGGTTGAAATACGAGCATGACAAGACTGTGTAAATTAAATACATCCATGATAACTCAAAACATGTAAGTTCCCAAAATTCCCCTTCCAAAACATAAAATTACAAGAGATGGACAATCATTGCCACATACCATTGCTAATTCTAATCCACCACCAAGCGCAAGCCCTTGAATAGCAGCTACGGAAGGTTTCTTAGCCTCTATAACAACACCAAAAGGCCAAAAAGGTCAGAGCCAGAAAAAAAGTTCCATCCTAAAAACACATAGAATCCTTTTCCAAACTTTCAGGGGTGCCTAAACATCCATCAGAATCTTAATTTTTTTATGTTAACAATATCAACATATCCAGCTACGTATTACAATACAGGAAAACATGTAGAATCCTTTACCAATACATTGATGAGTTCCTAACTATGCTATAAGAATGCTACTTTTAACTGTACCATCAAATCCAACTATACTCTACAATAAGCCTAGGTATCCATATTTTGGCACATTCCTAGAAAAGCTCAAAATGTCAAGGGTATGATAATTTCACTTTATAGTATTCAAATAACATATGGAAAATAACGATCCAACAAAATGTCTTTTACAAGAATTGATAATGTTTTTTGAAATGACAAGTCAAAGTAAAAGCAACATTCCTCTATCTTATACATTATTTGTGGATTTGATAATAGCTAACATTCCCGAGATACAGTACCCCCACTTCAGCCTTACATATCACCAACAACTTGCAACTTTAGTGAAAACAAAAAAAAAAGCAACATATATAACAAACGCCTACCTTCAATAGTATTGATCATAAGATCAACAAAAACTCTACCCAAATGTGACAAGTTCCCTGCTAGATACACAGTTACAGAGAATTGAATATGAGTAAACATGGAAACCTTTGAAACAATCTGCAACAGAATTTGAATTTTGTATGAAAACGTAGTTTGGCATACCAGTCTGTTGTACTTCCTGGAGAACGTTGATGTCAAAACCACCTGAGAATATGCTTCCATTACCTAACAATGCCAAAACAGAGACATAGACATGAAATCATCTCGATTTTTGAACAGAAGCATTTACATCTCTCTCTATATATATGAATATATATAAAGATTTATAACACCATTGAACATTTAGTACAGTTTCCATCCCTTCTGCAAAGTTGCATACCAGTGACAACAATGGCCTTCACATCATTTCTCCTCATTGCTTTGTCATATTTTTCTTTCAAGCCTGCAAGAATTGTAAATAAAACCAATTGAATGGTTACTACAGATATTAAGTGAAATGGTAACACATATGCTAATGCATTACTTACACCCAGATATCAACACACAAATGCGTATGTCATTAAGCCTTCTCTTTCAATGAACATAAAATTATGACGTAGTCAACTACTTACTGGACAATAATATGATGAATTTGGTAAGGTTGACCTATGATTTCGAATTGGTATGTGCAAATTAGTAGGCCTTGGAGGATTGGTTTGCATTTTATAATCATTTTAATTTGACCTTATCTGTCCTATCCTCATATGGCAGAGCTGATATCAGTTTGCTTTGGGAAAAAGCTATATTGCCCTTTATTTCCAGCCACAGCACAGTTTCTTTACTGTTGAAGCATTTCTCAGTTTCAATTTGCCTACTGGTGCATGTGATGCTGTTTGCAAGGCATAGGAAAATAAACCTTTTCTGCCACTCCCATGCCATTGCTGACTTGTTGTGGCCCATCAAGGGTGCTCTTGCTGGCTGGGGTCTGATGGACTTGAGTTGTCTCAAATCTGCATATCCTGTGGGGATGTGGCACAGTTTCTTTACTGCTGAAGCATTTCTCAGTTTCAATTTGCCTACTGGTGCATGTGATGCTGTTTGCAAGGCATAGGAAAATAAACCTTTTCTGCCACTCCCATGCCATTGCTGACTTGTTGTGGCCCATCAAGGGTGCTCTTGCTGGCTGGGGTCTGATGGACTTGAGTTGTCTCAAATCTGCATATCCTGTGGGGATGTGGTGTTTCCCCTCACACCCCTTCAACATTTTATAGGTAATAGTTAATAGGTTAGTTGTGCTTCCTGACCAGACATATGTCACTCCTTCGCATGATGCCTGAAAAGTTGCAAAGGAATAGTTTGATTTCTGTTTCACTACCAGGCACATGCTGCACTCTTGCATGAAGGCATGTGTCTTCATTAAGGGGTGCAATTTGATTGTGTCTGGACTCTGTACAGCTGTGTTTTGTACGTTACCTGCCCTTTATATGTTTCTATGGGAAAAGCCTTTCTGCTATCTACCTTTTTTGCGTAATATGTTCATTGTACTGTATATTTTTTTATCGATAGAACTTGGAGGCGTGTTTAATATATACATGTGTGCACTATCTGGGCACACACGGTTTCTAATCCTAATAGGCATGCTCCTCCCTTGAATGAGATTTGCCAGGTGTGGCTCTTGACTATATTGAATATTATTGAGGTATGCGGATTATGGTATGGTCCTGACAAGTTACCAGTGCTTCGCTCAAATGTGTGAGGGTGGGTAGAGCTTCTTACAAGGTTTACCATCCAGGTAAAGATAATATATTCCCATTTACGAATAAATAAAGGAATTTCTTTAACCTACCGGCAGATTATGGTATCGTGCTGGCAAGGTACCAGTTCTTCGCTCAAATGTATGAGGGTGGGTAGATATCCTTTCCAGGTTTACCATCCATGTAAAAAAAATAAGTTTCCAGATATAGAATAAATAAAAGAAATTATTTGATTTTATGACGTTTCTCATTGCTAATAATGTGTACTTAAATTGAGGAGGTAGTGCATCAGATGGATGATCTGTGAAAAAAAAATTAAGCTTACCTGACTCTGGAGAAGAGTGTGGTATTTCTGTAATAGTCCAATGCTTCATCCATAAGCTTCTTATGCTCCTTCGAACCTTCAAGAAGACCCCTGAAATAACCCCTGTTCTCAAAGCTTCTCCTGAATGCCTCCCATCCAATATCTCTACTCCTCGCTGCTTTCAGTGCCGAGCTTTGGACTTTAGCAACCCCTGAGCCACTTAGTCCGAGTTCTGCATTCTCCATCTCTTACTGATAATGCGATCTCTGCTGATACATCATCTCAAATCCACAACTTATCTTCATACCCAGTTCCGCCTCCTTGTAATTTGGAGACGACAGAGGCGGTATTGGATAGCAACGCGGTGCCTGAAAGGCTTGCTGCACGAACTGAGCATACATGGCCCTTGACATCCTCACAGAGACATCAATTACTAAAAACAAACCCAAAAAGAGAAAAACAAAACAAAAAAATCAGGCTCGAGTTTGTGAAACCTGTGATGAGGGACATGGTTACATCGACGCTGGAGGGAATTGTCGTTGTTAGCCAAGGACCCACTACTGTGACTGGGACGATACTGACAACTTCCATTTTGTTTTCTTTAGCAAATTGCAGGGCAGCTTGGTCTGCCAGGGTTTTTGACACATAATACATCTGCATGCATTCAATCAATGAAAACCGTAAAACTTCCTACAATGTTCAATTTAAACCAGAAATTCGTGCAATAAACTTACCCAACCAGGGGGTTTATTTTGTCTGATGAGATCTACTGAGCTCCAGCATGATTCATCGATGATTTCCACTGGTTTCTCTGGAAAAGAAGCAACACTGGCAGATGATGTGTAAACCACACGCCTTACACTTTTGGTTGCTAGGCAGGACTTGAGAACATTCAGAGTTCCTCTCACGACAGTTTCAATCACCTCTCTCTGTACAAAACAATTCGATTAATATCATATCGTTGTCCCAAAAACATCGGTAACTTACTTCTTTACTGTTTCACTTACCTCTGGATCTTGGGAACCAAAATCTGTAGGAGTTGCAACATGAAAGACGCTGCGGCAGCCATGGATGGCATAGTCAAAGCTCCCTTCCTCGCAGGGATCTTCTCTGAAAAGACGAAGCCTCTCTTGGGCCCCTGAGAGTGAGAGAAGGGATGAGTTCTTTGATGGGTTGTGTGGATCTCTGAGAGTGGCATGCACTGTGTACCCATTCTCCAGCAGAGTCTTTACGAGCCATGATCCGATGTAACCCCCTGCTCCTGTCACGCAGACGGGAAGGCCTTTCCCTTCATTGCCGTGAGGGATATTCATGTTTGCTTCCATATATTTATTTGCTTTCATAATAGGCCTCCACCGCCTTAGAAATCAAGTGCTCATCGTGCTTCAAAACCTGAGCCATGCTCAGAGAAACTCGAACCCTGACCCTATGCATGTTAACCCTAGCTTTATCGGGATGACCTTTAATACGACTGTTTATAGCGTTCTGAACAACATCGCTAGCTCTGGTTTGCACAAAACCACCGGTGAGAGCCCGCAAGGAGTCCCATACTGAGGGTTTCACCGGCAAATGGAACGGAAGCCCGCGGGTTCGAGTCCCGGAGATTGGAATTGAGAGTACAGGGACACGATGAGGTTACAGCGGGTTGAATGATTAGTGTTGCCATATATAATCCTTATCGAAATCTGAAATTGTGTCTAGACATTGTACCTGGAGTTCTTTCAATCGGGACTCGGTTTCTTCGGCTGACATCGAGTCTGGTAATGCGAAGTCCGGGAAAATGGCGTAGAGAAGAGTCTGGTAATGCGAAGTCCGGGAAAATGGCGTAGAGAAGAGTGTCTGTAACAAATTTGCAGATATTTCTGCCGGCTTCATGGGTGAAGATTCGAGACCGCCATGGAGAAAGGCACGTTCACCGCACCACACGCAGGTTGGGCACACGTTCCACAATAATAGCGCACACAGTGGCATAACAAATGCGAAACTGCAAGATGCAAAATACCGAAATGTCAATTTGGCTGTTAATGACAGGTGTCAACGTTAGAATGAAAAGGACGACGAAAGTCTGTTCCAAAGGAAGGCCTATCGGCCTAAAAATAAGTAGATTTTAAAAACCTAAGAATTATAAGTAGAAATTACATTAAAAGATTTTTTGTAGATATTTGGCAAGGAGTGGAATAACTAATATATACTAAAGTAAATCTTTCACATTGAGACAATATAGCCAACCTCAGTAATAAAAAATTACATGTCTTTTTGACAAGAGCACCTCCATGCCTTGAACATGATTCAAAGCTCTCTTTTCTTAAGGGCATGGGATACATGGACAAATTATTATAAATGGATGGAAATCCATTGCCCTCTGGTAAAGTTTCAGGTGTATTCAGTGTTGTTAATGCACCTTGAACATGATTATCTAAACCACCAACCCCTGTGGTAGCTTGTGAACCAAGGTTCAGGCCATCTTCCATTTCTTCTTCTGAATCACTCATAATTACATCAGGTTTTTTTGAAGAACAGAACTAACAGAGTTGACAAGTGACGAAGTCTGATAGACAAATCCTAGTAACACAATCACAATTAGGGCCATTATTTACCAAATTATCCTGGCATTGACATGCTTGTTGGTTGACACTTGAATTTTGATGATCTCTTTTTTTACTTTCAGGTAACTGTGTTGCCTCTAATTCAGTTGCAAGCACCTGCTTAGTGCAAATATGATTTCTCATGAAGCATAGTATGTTTGCGCAGTCTTCTCCCTCTATGTCACCATTTTCCCTGGCCTTGTGCGTGTCTCCATTTTTTGTTTTATTCATTTTGCACTTTTCAACACCACCAAAATCATCAACACAATCAGTTTCTCATACTTCTGTCTTTGCTAGATCAAAAGTTGCTTCTTCCCTTTGAATTCTACGAGTTTCAAGGTTGCCATCCTCTAGAATTATGGACATCCCTTGCAACAGTTCTTGCTACTTTTGTTGCAATGCAGCAATCTCTTCAAGTAGAATGAAATGCTTGTAGTTTGTTTCACAAATAACATAATGCTCCCGAGCACATTGCAATTGTTGCCTCTCAAGTTCTAGATCTCAAATTGCAGTAGCCAATTCCAACTGAAGTGATGAAACCTTGGCCCATGCATCTTCCTTGTGTTTCCTGGAGCTTATTATTTACAACAAGCTTCTCTTTCTATTGTCAAGCAGTTGGCTTAGATTGTTGCTTCAGTGCCTCCGAAGACTCTGCAAGAACCAACTTTCATTTACATTTCAAAATAGTCCTCCATAACCACAACAGGCAATGATATAAAATGAAAAAAATAAGGACCTTTCATATTTCAAAATAGTCCTCCATAACCACACAGACAATGATATAAAATGAAAAAACCAGGACCTTTTTCCAGAGCATCTGGCTTTACAATAAATTCAACATACTGAACATAGAGTAACAAATCATAAATACTCGAGAAATATTATGCCAACCTTTGATTAAATAATGCACTGTAAAGTTCTGCAGATGCCAAAGATAGATAAAGCCCTTAAAGAATAAATCATGTTCTTTGCTTGTTTGTACATTTCTTTTGCCTTGGTGGTTGAAGAACCACTTTGATTACAACATCAAAAACAACCTTAACATTCTGTTGCATTTTAGAACTGCAATCAATGTGTGTTGTAGCCCCGATTTTCCTCTTCAAATCTTCACCTTGCATTGTCGAGATTGGGGCTGCTCCGGGATGATCAATAAAAAACAGTTTGTCTTTTCATAAATCTAATTATGTCCCCGCCAAAATGATAGGCATAGATAGTGCATATTGTCTCAACTCTGGAATCCACTTTTTGGAAATGTTTTTATAACTGGCCTCACTGATCAAGGAGAAAGCCAGGAGGAAGACATTTGCACCTCTATAACTCAAGGACCCAATCCTGTTGTAATCCTCTTGTCCAGTCGTGTCCCAGAGGCCAAGATTCATTGTACTTCCATCCACCACTACATTTGCACTGGAGTTATCAAACACTTGGTACATAGTGCATTCGAAATGTGTTACTTGTGTAGGAAATAAGCATGCAAGTTTTTCCCAGAACACCATCCCCCACAGTCACACACTTAATAATCGGGCAGTACTCATGGTTGATCTGACTCTTCAGAAAAACTAACCATGTTCACTGGAACATTTCCTATCGAGTGGCTGAATTCACAAAGGCTTCTTAGCTCAGCTAACATCACATAACACAGTCAAAAGTTTTAAAGCACCCAGAGCCATTACAAACTAGAAATAAAATTGTTTCTCAAATTAATATTTAAAAGGTTGTCCCAGAGAGATTAACAACCATTAGAAAATGGAGCACATTTTGAAAAGAAACAAACAAACATCTCACTCCAAAACATCACAGTTGGGATCTGTACCCACAAAAACCAAATACTCTATGATCTGATCACTCTTCTCACACACTGCGAGGCCCATTGAGTTCCTACAGAAAGAAACCAATTTTGATAGTTAAAGGCCATTTTAAGAGACTTGGTGGTGATCCTAATCAAGTGCTAAACCCCCTTCCAGACCCCAAAATCACCATGCTATTCTCACGAACATAAAAGTGTTTTGAATCTAAAAGGAGTTATCATTCTTCTTATTTATATTTTGTGCTTGTGTGTGATTTCAATTTTTTTCTCCATTATTATGGCAGCGATGATGCCATGGACAACCAGAGGGGCACCATGACTGGGGTTGTAGATGAACCTTCTAAGCCCTAAATTTCGAAACTTCTCTTACACACACTTGTATAAAAAAACTCACTTCTTCTTCAAGAGCAACAAGAGAAAAAGGTTTTCATCTCTACAACTTCTGGAGTAGTTGGACAACTTGTTGGTCAGTTTGCAAAGATGCATGGGTGTTATGTTATTGGGAGTGCTAGAAGTTTATTATCAAAGGAGGATATTGCCAAATTTTGAAAATTAAAAAAAAAAAACATCTAGGACTCAAATTTGTTATTTTCATTGATGGGAATTGGATGTACACTAAGGTCTCTATTTCTATGAATGGCAGAAATGCTCCTGCACACTCTTGCACACTCTAGTACACCATGGCATGTAGATCCAACACTTACAAGTGCTTGGAACATTCTTCTCCAAGGATGATAATGTGTAGCAATACACTCAGTGAATCTTCATTTCAGTTATAAAAGTTCCAAAAATATTTTGCATGAGGTATCATTCACAAGTGATTCAGATCTTAGAAAGAAATATCCAAAGAGGAGTTGTTATCCCTTTGCAAATGAGGAATCATTTCCAAAAGTTTAGTGATAAGGATGAATAATTTCGAGCTTTTATTCGCATCTTATGAAACCCTTTTCAGGGGGGTTTTCACTTGTTATTTTGAAGTGTAATTGGAACCAGATTTGCAATTCTTTCACCTGCTTTTTCTAAGAGCTTCTAATTGAAGCAAAACATGTTGATTTGTAATGCTAAGAGAGCCTACAAGCAACTGTATCATGCATATTTTGAATACAGAAATCTGGTACAATCATAAGGGTGTGGAAGCATCACATTTGGCAGTAAAAGCATCCTAAATTATGGAAGGAAAAGAGCCAATAATATGTTCCAAAGAATGTCAACAGTATCAGTGTGCATGACAATAATGAGAAGAATCGTTGGAGTTTGAAGAATTGCCTCCAAATCTAGCTAATGGAGTCAGTGAAATAATTTTGCTACCCTGGATGATTACTCTCATGAGGTAAGTCCAAATGAAAAGACATTGGTTGATTAAACACTACCTGTCAACTTAATATAGGCCTGCACTTGGAAAAAGATATTTTATTCCTTATCAAATGTGTAGTTTATCCAACTGCAGGATGTTTGATCCATATCAATATTTCTGGTCATTTCAAATTGAAGATGTAGCTATAGTTGTAGAACTACTTTATTGACTGAGATTTCAAACAAACATCATAACATTATTTATGAACTTCATGTCATGGAAAATGAAACAATTGAAAAAAACACAGAGTTATTAAGACAACAACATATATTTGACTATTATAAAGGAGCATAAATTCTTCTTTAGAAATTCAACTGTCCATCCATTGGGTATACGATTTTTAGTTTTTGGAGTTTAAAACTGGTTTTATCTCCTCTTTGGACACCTCTGCCTCCAAGTCTATGTTCATTTCATCATTGATAATGCTGGGAAATAGCCTAATAATTTTCATGATTTCACAAATATTTGCTGCCATTAGACTTTTAAAATGTTTCTTTCTCACTTCAACTATCTCCTTAAAAGACTTATTAACCCTAGAGCTATCTGGCTTATTTTTTTCCCAAATAATGTTAATGTTTCTTGTATGACTTACATACTTGTGAAAAAGTTTAGTATTCCTATCACTTTCAGAGAACAAGATGGTTCTCCTTTTTAGCTTCATTTCTTTTTCCTCTTTCGCAAGGTGGTTTGTTTTCCCTTCCAGCTCTTGGACAGGATTGATTTCATCTTTCAAAACATCCCTCCTTTATTATTATCAGAGGTTTTTAATTCATTTTTCGACATCCTTTAAATCTTTTTGAACAAAGATTTAAGCTCAATTTGCAGCTTCACCTTTTACCCTTTTCAAATTGTCTATGAAATGCTTCATGTCTCTGTCCTCACTGTTACTATCGTAATGTATTAAATTCTTGATGACCAGAGCCTTGGAATCCTTTTTATTTAGCAAGTGGTTAAACTTAAAGGGGGTTGAAGGTTTCTTACTCTCTGATTCAATTTGCAGCAATATAGGGCAAGCTTCCCTAAACAATTTATGATCTCACTCTCTGAATCTAACATCAACTGAGTAGCAACAAAGGATTTATCTAGCCTTTTTGAAATTTCACTTCTGCCTTTTTAGTTATTTCTCGAGGTAGGTGCTTATTTAATTGGTTCTACATCAATAAACTTTTGAACTTCAAAGAAATGGCTGAAAAATCATTTAGAAATGGGGTTTTTCTTGTTGCAAGGGCCCCACTGATTATCAACCATGCCCTTTCCCTCCTCTTTTTTTGAAACCATGACTTTGCTTTAGAGTTATTAGGGTTTCTTCCAATGGAGACTTGGTGGTTATCCTGATCAAGTGCTAAACCCCCTTCTAGACCCCAAAATCACCATGATATTCTCACGAACATAAAAGTGTTTTGAATCTAAAAGGAGTTATCATTCTTATTGTTTCTATTTTGTGTCTGCGTGTGGTTTCAATTTTTTTCGCCATTATTATGGCAGGGATGAGGCCATGGATAACTGGAGGGGCACCATGACTGGTGTTGTAGTTGAACCTTCTAAGCCCTAAATTTTGAAACTTCTCTTAGACACACTTGTATAAAAAAAATCACTTCTCGTTCAAGAGCAACAAGAGAAAAAGGTTTTCACCTTTGCAACTTCTGGAGTAGTTGGACAACTTGTTGGTTAGTGTTTAAAGATGCATGGGTGTTATGTTGTTGGGAGTGCTAGAAGTGTATGATCAAAGGAGGATATTGCTAAATTTTGAAAATTAAAAAAAAAAAAACACATCTAGGACTCAAATTTGTTATCTTCATTGATGGGAATTGGATGTACACTAAAGTCCTTGTTTCTATGAATGGCAAAGATGCTCATGCACACTCTTGCACACTCTACAATATGGCATGTAGATCCAACACTTACAAGTGCTTGGAACATTCTTCTCCAAGGATGAAAATGTGTAGCTATAAAGTTAGTGAATCTTCATTTCAGTTATAAAAGTTCCAAAAATATTTTGCATGAGGTATCATTCACAACTAATCCGGATATTAGAAAGAAATATCCAAAGAGGAGTTGTTATCCCTTTCCAAATGAGGAATCATTTCCATTAGTTTAGTGATAAGGATGCATAATTTTGAGGATTTATTCACGTCTTATGAAACGATTTTTAGGGGGTTTTCACTTGTTATTTTGAAGTGGAATTGGAACCGGATTTGTAGTCCTTTCACCTGCTTTTTCTAAGATCTTCTAATTGAAGCAAAACATGTTGATTTGGAATGATAAGAGAGCCTACAAGTAGCTGTATCATGTAGATTCTGAAGACAGAAATCTGGTACATTCATAAGAGTGTGGAAGCATCATATTTGGCAGTGAAAGCATCCAGAATTATGGAAGGAAAAGAGCCAATAATATGTTCCAAAGAATGTCAACGGTATTAGTGTGCATGACAGTGATGAGAAGAATCCTTGGAGTTTGAAGAATTGCCTCCAAATCTAGCTAATGGAGTAAGTAAAAGAAATTTTCTGCCCTGGATGATTACTCTCATGAGGTAACTCCAAATGAAAAGAGCTATCCTCTTCATAGTGAAATTCACTTAATGTTTTTCTTCCACAGATAAGTCTCTCTCCTATGAAGGATATTTGAAAGACATTGGTTCATTAAACACTACTTGTCAGCTTAATATAAACCTGCACTTGGAAAAAGATATTTTATTCCTTATCAAATGTGTAGCCTATCCAACTTCAGGATGTCTTTATCCATATCAATATTTCTGGTCATTTCAAATTGAAGATGCAACTACAATTGTAGAACTGCTTTTTTTACTGAGATTTCAAACAAACATCATAACGTTATTAATGAACTCCCTGTCATGGAAAATGAAACAATTAAAAAAAACATAGAGTTATTTAGACAACAACATATATTTTCCTACTATAAAGGAGCATAAAGTCTTCTTTAGAAATTCAACTGTCCATCCATTGGGTATACAATTTTTAGTTTTTTGGAGTTTAAAACTGCTTTTATCTCCTCTTTGGACACATCTTCCTCCAAGTCTATGTCCATTTCATCACTGATAATGCTGGGAAATAGCTTGATAATTTTCATGATTTCACAAATATTTGTTGCTATTAGACTTTTAAAATGTTGCTTTATCACTTCAACTATCTCCTTAAAAGACTTATTAACCCTAGAGCTATACCCCGTTATTGTTTTTCCAAATAATGTTAATGTTTCTTGTATGATTTGCGTACTTCTGAAAAAGTTTAGTATTCTTGTCACTTTCTCTCATAAATATTTGTTGCCATTAGACTTTTAAAATGTTGCTTTCTCACTTTAGCTATCTCTTAAAAAGACTTATTAAACCTAGAGCTATTTGGCTTATTGTTTTCCCAAATAATGTTAATGTTTCTTGTATGACTTGCGTACTTGTGAAAATTTTAGTATTCCTGTCACTTTCAAAGAAAAAGATGGTTCTCCTTTTTAGCTAAGTTTCTTTTTCCTCTTTGGCATGGTGGTTTGTTTTCCCTCTTAGATCTTTGAGAGGATTGATTTCATCTTTCAAAAACACCCCTGATTTATTATTATCAGAGGATTTTAATTCATTTTTCTACATCCTTTAAATATTTTTGAACAAAGCTTTGAGCTCAATCTGCAGCTTCACCTTTTACCCTTTTCAGATTGTCTATGAAATGCTTCATATCTCTATCTTCACTATTACTATCGTAATGTCTTCAATTCATAATAACTAGAGCCTTAGAATCCTTTTTATTTAGCCATTAAGTGATTAAACTTAAGGGGGGCTTGAGGCTTCTTACTCTCTAATTCAATTTGCAACAATATAGGGTGTTCAATTTGCAACAATATAGGGTGAGCTTCCCTAAACAATTTATGATCTCACTCTCTGAATCTAACATCGACTGAGTATCAACAAAGGATTTATCTAGCCTTTTTGAAATTCCCTTTCTACCTTTTTACTTATTTATCTAGGTAGGTGCTTATTTAATTGGTTCTACATCAATCAACTTCTAAAATTCAAAGAAATGACTGAAAATCATTTAGAAATGGGGTTTTGCTTGCTGCAAGGGCCCCACTGATTGTCAACCGTGCCCTTTCCCTCTTCTTTTTCTTCAAACCATGACTTTTCCTTAGAGTTATTATGGTTTCTTCCAATTGAGACTTGGTGGTGATCTTGATCGAGTGTTAAACCCCCTTCCAGACCCCAAAATCACCCACAACATTCTTTCTTTCATCTTGGATGGTAAGATGACTTGAACATCTCATCACCTTTATTTTGTGAGGCCTCTTTAATTCGCTGACCACCCAAATAGGACAAAGAACGAATCCCTACATCATCTGATGAAGCTTCTGAATACTGGATTGCATGGTCTAAAGAATGGATAGCTATCATGAAGAGAATGCCACAATTTCCTGAAGCAAAAGATGGATCCAAATTCCAATGGGGGGCCTTAAAGTCCCCTAAACCTTCCTTAACGTTACAAACAATTTTGGAACACCTAATAATGGATGGGGATTCTTTTAGTACTATTTGATAGCATGAGGAATTGATAAAAGGGGACCTAGCGTGAAAATTCACAGCAAAATCATGTGTTTCTTCAACCACTTTAGGACCACATACCTCAGACTAGCACTTATCACCTTCCAAAGCTAGAAGTTGGAACAACATCTGAATCATCAGTCTTGAGATTTGCCTGCCCTTTTTCTTCTACCTTGTCCAGACTTGAAACTAGCCTCCAAATTAGAATTTGTAGACACCACCATTCATACTTTTTGCTCTCTCTACAATCTTCCCACAGAATTGTATGAGAGCCAACCCAATGAAATGGGATTTTTCGCTGTTCAAAGGTCCAACTTCTAGTCTAGAATCCATTTTCCTTAGGAATTTAAGTATCTGCAAGCAATCTTAGTATTTTCATGAAGATCAATTTTTTCCAGCATTTTAACCACTCCCTTATCTTTGAAACTAAAAATTTTCTCCAAGGAGATAAAATTGACCTATAGCATTACTGATCCTTCCAAAATTTCTGAATTCCTCCACAACTCTAAAGGGATCTTGAATCTATTGCAAAGATGTTTGTTCCTTTTTTCTAGTGAACAAATTTGAGACTTTTAATGAATTGTGAGATAATTCCAACCCAATAACTATCAGTTTCTTATTTAAAGTTATACCCACTAGATTAGAACCCGCATAAGAGAATTCCATTCCCGTTTCAAAAGAACCTGCAATCAACTTATACATGCTATTTAATATTTTATGTATTTCTTCACATCCTTGGCCTATGACATAAAGATGCAATATGCTACCTTGCATTTTTTATACTAACACTCTTAAACCATAATACAGTATGTCCAAATCTGTCATTTCAAATGATCTATGAAGCTCACCTTTTAGTTTTCCAATTATCGAATTTGTTACCTATATTGATGAGATCATCTACAACCAAGGTCATAATGACAATATCTATTAGAGTTTTATCCGTGTTGCACTAAAGGTGTTTTTTCTTCAGCAGCACTACAGTACATTCATTTTCCATTCAGCGAAGAAGTGTACCCAGTGGCAACCTTGGTCTGTGTGAAAATGGGTTGAATTCATAGTAGACTTTATCCGTTGTTTTGAAGGTGTTTCTCCTTCAATAGTATTTCATCTCAGTAGATCCTTTCAATCTACACCTTCAGCAGATGCATACAACCTTGGAGTACATCCTACAGATTCCAGTTTTTCTATGAGGGTATAACAACGATGAAATAAGCACATTGATTTTAGGCATCTTATGGTTGTTGTGTGCAAGTATTCTTGTCTAGTGTTTCCCAAACTTATATAGAGCCATATTTAGTATACTTTAATAGTTTGGCTTAGATGCTCACTTTTCTTAATTTAGGTGTTTTTCTTAGTACTATTTTATGCATAGATTTATCTTTAAGAAAAATGCACAGTAGAGAAGGGTTCTATATTTTGAGCAGGGGACACTCTTCTAGGTAGGAGGTACTCTAATCTAGGTAGCTTCTGTCATGCATGTTAGGTGCTTTATCCTAGACAAAGTTACAAGTCCCTACCAGACAAGAAACCCGTGGACAGAGTTCCAAGTCCCTAAATTTTCTAAAAAACCACTTGAGCCTCGCTATCTAGTCTAAAATCCTTTACATTCCAGTCATCTTTTGGCTGTGATTTCATAGAGAGAGCCCTCTCTAGTTTAGTAGGGCTATCTACCAAACTAAAATCTTGGTCTGTGGTTACCTCCATCGATCTCCTTATCAGCCTGGGACATTGTGGAGGATAATAGAGGGCATGACAACTAGGGAGTGCCAAGGTGTTCTAGTGAATGTAAGGTTCCCAAGTCATGGAAAAATGTAATGCTAGTTGTGAGGTCATGACTGCTAAAGTGTGTTAGGGAATGCTAGGGCATGCTAGCATGTGCTAGATAGTACGAAGACATGTCAAACAAGCTAAGATGTGCTAAGTGCTAAGGTATGCTAAGATGTATAAGGGTTCCAAGTCCCCGCCTCGTCTTCTTCCATATGTTATCCACTTATGACATTTCCTTTGCAATATTTGGTGCATTTGCTAGTTATAGGTCATTTATAGGTTATAAATGTCATTAGAGTTTCATTTCTAATTGAGTATTCAACTGAACATATTGATTCTCTTATACATAACTAATTTTCCCTCTACACACTTTTCATAACTTCAATAAACATTAGGTAGGGACCTACAACTTTGATGCTGCTTTGCTTGTTTAGTAAAATATTGCCGAGACTTTAATTTATTGAAAGTTGTATAATTTACAATTTATGAAGTTTCAAGTTCTAATTTTTAAAAGTATAATTCTTTAAAGGGTGTTAGCTCAATGGAAGAGCACCTGCTTTACAAGTAGGAGGTTGGTGGTTTGATTCCATCATGCCCTGACATCCATATGGAATGGCAACGATCAATTTTTGGTGACAAAGGCTCTTTTACCATCACCAATGAGCTTTGGTGACATTTTTAGACTCTCACCAAAAATATGAAATGGTGATGGTCAAAGAACGCCACCATATATATGCATCAATAGTGACGACCCTCAAAGGTTCGTAACCATAAATCATTGTTGTTGATATGAAATGGTGATGGTCGTTGTCCGTCATTATAGTCATTATTCATGACAGACCTTGAATATCACCACAACACCTATACTTCTGGCAATGCAACTTTTGGTGACAGTCAATGAACGTTACCATATATATGCACCAATAGTGACAACCATTAAAGATCCATTACAATAAATCATTGTTGTTCATATGAAATAGTGACGGTCACTATCCATCATTATAATCAATATTTGTGACAGGCCTTGAATGTCACCATAACACCTATACTTTTGGCGACGCCACCTTTGGTGACATTCAATTTTTGGTGACCGAGGCTATTTTCTGTCACCCGTCATATAAATCATTATTGGTAACGAACTTTGAATGTCATTACAACACCTATACTTTTGGCAATGCCACCTTTGGTGATGTTTAGTTTTTGGTGAGAGAGGCAATGGTCCGTCACCATTGCTCATATGAAATGGTGACGGTCGTTATCCATCATTATAAATCATTATTGGTGACGAAATTTGTATGTCACTACAACACCTATACTTTTGGCGATGCCACCTTTGGCGACGTTCAACTTTTGGTGACGAATACTCTTTTGACCATCACCAATGAGCTTATGGTGAGATTTTTCGCTCCTCACTAATGTCCTTTTTTCTTGTAGTGATATTTGCCTAACATTCATCTTGGAATAAGTGTCCCTTAACCATGGTCTTATTTTTACTTTAATAACTTTTATTACATGAACTTTTCACTAGGGTTGTTACAATAATATAGCCTCCTTTGGTGGTGTTGCGCCATCGTATGGAAGCTCTGTCCTCTTCGAAACTTATCAACACCACTGCAAATAAGAAAATGTGAATCCATGTCTTTATAAACATGTTTCTAGAACACCCATTCATATTTTTTTGGACTGCATTTTTGCAACATAGAGAAGAATCCTTGCACCCCAAGAGTAATAACTCCAATATTTCTAAACGTTTTCGTAGAAGGGTTGACAAACAAATAAATTTTTGTATGCAAATCACTTCTAAGCGTGCTGAAAAAAATCATTGATCCGACTATACATTCAATTGTGTATTGATAATGAAGAAAAGGAAAAACCATGGTAGACAAGTGACCTCTATTGTTAAGGTATGATGCTATGAAGCAATCATGGGAGAAAGGAACCAGGAAAGAAATAAATCCTAACTCTTTCTAGCTGCATCGGTTGCAACTCACGAGGAAAATCAGGTTTTCCAAAAGAAGACACCATTCTCTACAAACCAACTTAAATTTCATCAAGACCGATAAAGGAAGCCAATGAAATAGAAGCTCAATAATCTCAAACGGGAGAATTTTCCAAATAGCGGGATCCATACCAAAACCAACAACTTTTTTTGGGAACAAAGCAAAACTTCCCTTCTCTACTGGAAAGAAAAACGAAAAACGTATCAGTCACAATGGCCACAACATTCACTCACTGTTTTAATGTCGAAATCGATTGCGAAAACAATCCATATTCACATATAGGTCATTACTTGGTTTCTATAGACTTCAATATTACAATAAATAAATAAAATAATGCAACTTTAAACTTCATAATTGGAAAAAACACATTCTAGTAAAAATTTGAAATCTTTCTAATAACCACTAAAAATTAAAATTTAAAATTTGAACGTAATTAACCACTCAAATTTGAAATTCATAAAACTTAAAATTGAGAATTTATAAAATATTAAATTCTTATGACAATTAAGCACTAAAATAGATACCAATGGTTATTAATTGTTGTAAGATGGCTTATTTTATTTATATTTTAGACATGGATATTATATAATGTCTAAATGGTCTTGTTTGGAGAATGTGTCTTGCAATTGGAAATGGTCGAAGACATGCTATAATGGAAGATAGTGAATCTAATTTGATTGAAGAAGTTGTTGCGTATGATTTTTTTTGTCGATAGTGATATGCTTGCTAGAATGGTGGTTAATACAACTTATTTTGAAAGGTTTTGTGCTTTTCAATGTTAAATTTATATTGTTTCACGCATCTCTTATTTTGTGTTTTTTGGAGAATGTGTCTCAAATTTTCACCAATCCAGAGCCTTTTCAGGTTAGTAGGTCATATTGCACATTGTAAAGTATTATATGTCATATGTGCTTTCAAGCATAGGTATTATATAATTACAATTTTTTTCACATTAAATCATATTTCTTTTACTTCATTTGTATCTACCACACAAAACATTCATAAATATATAATAATAATAAAAATAATATTACAAAAAAACTATTACAATAAAAATATTAAATTTTTTAGTAAATAATTTAAATAACTATTAAACAATTAAATAATATTGAATAATTTGTTTTCATATTGAGACAACCTTTGTCTCAATGCGATGTTGGAAAATGGTTGACCATCGTTGACCATGGTTGATCTCCATATTGAGAAAATCTTTGTGATAATGTGACCATGGTTATTGACTATGATTGTCCATGGTTATTAACCATGGTTGCCCATGATTAACCATTGTTGAGAATGGTTGAGACAACCTTTGTCACAATGCGACGTTGGACAATGGTTGACCATCGTTGACCATGGTTGATCTCCATTATATACTTTATGAAACATGGTTGATCATGGTTGGTGATGATTGACCATGAACACTTAAACCCTACGAATATGAATACTTAAACCTTAGAGATAATTAACCAATTATTTAATAATAAATATTAATTAATAATTTGCTGGCTATGTATTATATTCTTTCCACGAATACCTTCCCTATATGTTGTGCTAGGTGCAACAGGGGGGTGATAGCCCCTCTACACGGGGTCCAAGCCAATGCCCTAGGAAAAAAAAATGGACCCTATATTAGGTGGGCGGACCTACCTATGGTTTTTTGCATGGATTTGGCACATGGTTTTAGGCATGATTGTTTTCTTTCCATGGTATTTTGTAGATTAAGTGAAGGGAACTACGGTTATGTTCTAATCCAAGTTTAATGGATTGGGGTTTATGGATGCTTTGACATGTATATGTATTGTAACATTGAAAGGAATATAATGAAAAAATCAATCTGGTAGTCTCGGTTTTGGGATCCAGGGGAAAATATCTGTGTATATCTGTTTTATGTTTTATGCTCTCGCCATTGTCTATTTTTTGTTTTTAGAATTTGAAGCAAACAAAGTTCCTTCTACAAATTAATTACTTCAGAAGACTTGGAATATCAATATATCCATGAAGATACAAATATTATATATTAAATGTGTGAATAAGAATGAATGATGACGAGAGGCTTGCTTTTATATCACGCAAGTGTCTCTTCACGAAGAGTCATGTCTCATTTAGACATGCATCTTCAACTAAATTACTAATTAACTAATAATTATTTATGCTTATCATTTACATTATTTTACATTATTTATATATATTTTATTCGTTACATTGCCTCCTTCCTCAAAAAGCTTTGTCCTCAAAGTTTGTTGATGAAAAAGGCTTGATCTCTTTTTTGGTTTCAAATGAATTTCTTTTTTAGAACAATCATCTTTGTCAATATAAGCCGATATGATCTTGTAAGTGACAAACAAAAGTGTCGCACCGAGAAGGGATTAGACCATCCTAGATTAATCTTCTGTGGAATATTCTGATCACTGCAATTTTGTAACGTCTTGTTAGCCTAAGACTGGATTGAGTTTACATCACTATTATCTGGAACATGAGCTTGTTGTTTCGGTTTTGAATGGTCCTAATACGTAGTGTGGTTGATTTGTCTATTCTCATGATTCAGATGCCGATAGGGAACTTTTATTTCCCTTCTTAGGTGTGTGGAAATTTTTTTATTTACTTCAGGGAATGATGTTGTTGAGTTCGTTACCAAACCTTCACTTGGGGTGTTTATTATATGAACTGCAACATCCAAGCACGTCTTTTCTTCAAATTGCTTGTCTTCTTCCTGAGTTGTGACATTCACTGGATCGGTATTTGTTGTTTTGTCATCAACTTGAACTGTTGCGACTATAGATCTCAATGCTTCTTCTTGAGTGAATTGTTCCAAATTGTCTTTTAATGCTTTCTTATCATTCTCAAGTTTCTTAATTTGAGTGAGTATACTTTGATTATGGTTTATTAGATGTAAAAGTTCTTTGGTTTCTGATTCATCAATATTATTTTCAGTGTTTTGGATTTTAAGTTTTTCATCTTTTAGATCTCTGATTTGTTCTAATAAATTTTTATTAAGGTTCTTTAAACGCAAGGTTTCCTCTTCTTGTTCTGATAAGTGCTTCTTGAGTTCTTTTTTTGTGACCTTAGTCTTTTTCACTTGCACCAGTGATTTTTCGACGTGGTCCTTGAGATGAGAAATTTCTTCGTCCTTTTCCATTATTTCTTTGTAATGCATATCCACAAGATTTTTATGTTCGTGTTCTAACGACTTCTTTTTTGCTGAATTTTGACTATTTTGCCATTCTCTTGATCTTTTAATTGCACTTTCTCGATACACTGAATTACATCATTCTGTAGGAGTGATGATGGACGTCCATCTTGGAAGATTTGGAATAGGGATTCCATTCTCTTTCTCTCCTCGGCTTGTTGTTGCTTAAGTATTGTGATTACCTTTTCTACATCTCTTTGGAATTCTTTTCGTTTATTACTTAGAGATTCCATATTTTTTTTCACTTCTTTTATCTCCCTTTTTTATATATATATTTCAAATATTCTCCCTTTTTTAAATCACTTTTTTATTTATTTATAAAACCCTTTTTTTTAAATATCTATTATATATATATATTATTTATTTCAAACAATTTTTATTTTTTTTGTTTCTTATATAATACGTTGATGAAAATACTTCACTACTCTATTAATTATTTATTTTGGGTGCTTTTTCTGTTTATTTTTGTTTTTTTTTTTCCATTATTCCACTTTCTTGCTTTTTCTCTTATATAAGTTCTTTTCTAATCTTCTTTTATTTTATTTTATTTCGTAACTCTTTTTTTCATGATGCTTTTTTTTAGTTTACAGTAACCTTTTATATATATATATATATATATATATATATAACTCTCTTTTTATATAATAATAATTTTTTTAATATATAATTATAAATTATATATATATATATATATATATATATATATATATTATAAAATTATAATTATATAAAATTTATATAATATATTTATATTTATATATATAACTATATAATATAATTATATATATTTTAAATCACATACATTAATTTATGAAATCGTAAAATTAATGGAAGGACGTGACGGATGACTATAAGAAGGCCACGGGGTTAAGATGCACTATTGGAATTAGATGTCATGGAACAGAGGAGTAGCGGTAGCAGCGTGGGAAGAAGGGGAAGCAGCGGGTGTAAGGGAGCAACGGGAGTGCGGTGTGGGTTTCGGTTATTTCGGTGGTTGGTCAGCGTCGACTAGAATGTATGGTGAAGTAGAATTCACAAATGGTGGCGAAGTATGTGAACAACATTGGAATGGCAACGAATCGACCAACGATGTAAACAATGAACAGGAGAACTGACGACTAATTTAGGTGGTGTGGTGGGAGCTGGGTTGTGTCGATTATATGGATGTAGGCAATTGTGAACAGAATAGTGACATGGATGGTGACAACTAATGTTTCTTACACTGGGAAAGGTAATGCGTATATATGTATTTTTTTTCTTTTTTTTTGTGTTTTCTAAATATATATTTCTAATTATATTTCTTTATTGTGTTCTCTACCAAATTTGTGGGATAGTTCGGTTGTTGTAATAAGTAGCAATGAACAGTTTGATGAAATAGTCTCATCCTTGCTGTCAGAGGAGATGACACAGAAAATTATGGAGGGTCGGAATGGGGACGCCTTGTTTGTACAAGGACAGTCCCAGAACAGAAACAAAAATAATTCCTCGAGTGGGAGATCTAAATCTCTAGGAAAACCTATAAAGTTGTGCTGGAAATGCAGAAAATAAGGGCACTTCAAAAGGGAATGTAAAACTAATGCTCCTCAGAAAGGAAAGGGATCTGATGATGCTCCTTCTTCAAAGACGAAAACCACCTTAGATGAAGTTGGGGAGGTGTACTTGGCTTGTTATTCAAGTACACATGTAGATCATGAGGCATGGTTGATTGACTTAGGTGCGTCCTTTCACTTCACTCCCCATAGGGAGTGGTTCTGCGAGTATGAAAAATATGATGGTGGCGGCGATGTATTCTTAGGGGATGGCAAGAAGGCTAGAATCGTTGGTCATGGAAAAGTCAAGTTGAAGTTGCAAGGTGTAAGGATTAGAACACTTTCGGGTGTTCTGCATATTCCCGCATTGGATAGAAATCTGATTTCTGTAAGTAAGTTGGATGATGCAGGTGTAAAAATAGTGTTCGAAATAGATACCTGCAAGATGGTTCAAGGAGCACTGGTATTGATGTGGGGAGTTCAAATTGGAACTTTGTACAAGCTTTAGGGTAGCACTATTATTGATGGGCGCAACAATTCTGTGGTTCCTGAAAGTGGAGCAGAAAATCTAGTGGTCTATGGAGAAAATACCATGCTATGTCATCAAAGGTTTGGACATACTAGAGAGAAGAGCCTTCAAATACTTAATGGTAATGGTATGGTAGAAGGTATATCTAATTTCTCTCTGGATTTTTATTTCTCTAAAAATTGTGTATATGGGAAGCAGAATCAGGTGAGTTTCCCCTCTAGTGCTAAGAGGGCGAAACATATATTAGAGCTTGTGCATAGTGATGTGTTTGGACCTGTGTAGGTTCCATCACTAAGTAAGTCTGTGTACTATGTATCATTTGTAGATGACTTCTCAAGGAATACATGGATATATTTCCTCAGGAAGAAATATGAAGTCTTTGATAAGTTTAAAGAATTTAAGGCTCTGGTGGAAAACCAGACAGAGAGTAAGATAAAAGTATTAATGATAGATAATGGTGGATAGTTTTGCAAAGAAGGAATTTGAAGAGTTATGTAAGAAGTGTGGTATAGCATGGTAGAAGATTACTCCATACACACCTAAGAAAAATGATTTGCAGAAGGAATGAACAAGATGTTGATGGAAAAGGTAAGAAGCATGCTTAGTGGTGCTGGCTTAGGATATGAATTCTGGGCAGAGGTGGTGCAGACTACATGTTACGTGGCCAACAGATCACCTTCATCAGAGTTGGAGGATAAGACTCCACAAGAGGTATGGATTGGTAAGAAACATTCTCTTCCACATCTGAGGGTATTTGGATGTGATGCATATGTACATGTTCCAAAGGAGAAAAGAACAAAGTTGGATAGTAAATTTGAAAGGCGCATATTTAATGGATATAAGGATGGTTTAAAAGGTTATAAGCTTTGGAACCCAAAAATATCGAAGGTTGTGTATAGCCAAGATGTGGTGTTTAAAGAGGTGAAAGATGTTATTAAACATGAATTCCTACCAAAGGAACATGAGAAGATAGATTTTTTGCTAAAGGAGGAAGAATTAGACTCTACAGCAAAAGAGGAATCAAAAGATGAAGAGCCACAAAATCCAATTGTGAGAAGATCAGTTCAAGAAAAAGGAAGCCAGAAAAGTATAGTCCATCTGCTTTCTATTCAAATTTTGCTTTATCTATTACTGATGATCTCAGAACTGTGAGGGAAGTAGTAGATTCAGAGGATGACAAACTGTAGAAAGAGGCTATGGTTGATGAAATGGCACCTTTGCACAAAAATGAGGCTTTGGATCTGGTGGAGTTGTCGGCTGGAAGGAACCCCATTGGCAGCAAATGGGTGTTTAAGAAGAAGATGAATGCAAAAGGAAAGGTGAATAAATACAAATCTTAGTTGGTAGCAAAAGGTTATTCCCATGTGCTAGGAATTGATTTTGTTGATATTTTTTCTCTTGTTGCCAAGGTATCTTCTATTAGATTACTTTTATCTGTTGTTGTTGCTTTTGATTTTGAGGTGGAACAGATGGATGTGAAAATAACATTTCTTCATGGGGATCTGGAAGAAGATATCTACATGAAGAAACCTGAAGAATTTGTGGTGAAGGGTAAGAAAAAACTCGTATGCAAGTTTAAAAAGTCTTTGTATGGGTTAAAACATTCACCAAAGATGTGGTATCATAAATTTGATACATTTATACGGGGACTTGGCTTCACCAGAAACAAAGCAAATCTCTGTGTGTATTTTAAATTAATTGGTGACCGTGTTATTTATCTGGTCTTGTATGTGGATGATATGTTGCTAGTTAGAAATGACAAAGAAATAATCGAGGATTTGAAGACTCAATTGTCCTCCAAATTTGACACGAAAGATCTTGGTGCTGTAAACTATATTTTCGGCATGTAAATTAAATGAGATCAAGTAAAGTGGAAGCTTTGGTTAAACTATAGGAAGCATGTCAAGACAATATTGCTGAGGTTTAATATGCAGGATAGTAAACCGATGAAGGTTCATATTCCTGTAGGTGTAAATTTATCTGTTGAATAGTGTCCCAAGACACAAGAAGAGGAAGAGGACATGTCCCGTGTTCCATATGCAAGTGCAGTCGGTAGCCTGATGTATGTAATGGTTTTTACTAGACCAGACATTGAACATACAATGGGAATATTGACCAGGTTTATGTCAAAGCCAGGGAAGGAGCATTAGACAACAATGAAGTGACTTTTTCAGGCATTTGCATGGCACTAGTGATTATGGTTTATGCTACCAAGGAAGACCAAAACTGGATAGAGTTTTGGACATCCATGGCTTTGTTGATGCAGCCTAGGTTGGAGATTTAGATCAGAGAAGACCTACAAGTGGGTATGTGTTTAACCTATTTGGAGTTGCAGTTAGTTGGATGAGTAAGAGACAGTTTGTAGTGGCACTTTCAACTACAGAGGCAGAATACATTGCAACCAATCATGAAAGCAAGGAATAAATTTAGTTGCAGAGATTCTGATCAAGTATGGGGACAATACAACAAGCTATAAGGATAGAATATGATAGCCAAAGCATAATTTTCTTGGCAAAGAACCTTGCTTATCATTCAAGGACAAAGCACATTAATGTTAAGTATCACTTTGTGAGGGATATGGTTGAGGATAAAAAGGTCTTGTTGGTAAAGGTGGACACTTTGAAGAATACTGCAGATTCATTGACAAAGTCTGTGAGCCCTCAAAAGTTCCCTTGGTGTAGAGCAATAATGGGTGTTGCAGGGCTAGACTAATGACTAATCTCTCCTGTGGAAAGAAAACATCAAGTGGGAGAATGTTGGGTGTGTGTTATATTCTTTCCACGATGACCTACCCTGTACGTTGCATCGAGTGCAGTATTGGGGCGGTAGCCCCCTTGCATGGGGTCCGAGGCAACGGTCTGGGATTTTTTTTTGGATCCTATATTAGGTGGGTGGACCTACCTATGGTTTTGTGCATGGATTTCGCACATGGTTTTAGGCATGATGGTTTTCTATCCATGGTATTTTGTAGATCCGATCAAGAAAACTACAGTTATGTTCTAATCTAGGGTTAGTGGATTGGCGTATATGGATGCTTCGACATGTATATATATGTATTGTAACATTAAAAGGAATATACTGAAAAAATAAATCTAGTAGTCCTAGTTTGGGGATCCAGGGGAAAATCTCTGTGTATATCTGTTTTATGTTTTATGCTCTCGCCATTGTTTAATTTCTATTCTTAGAATTCATATGCAGGTAATTTCTATACAGGATTAAAATCTACTATTAATCAATTATTAATAATAAATATCAATTAATAATTTACTAAGTAATAATTAATTAAAAATTATATTAATATGAATGATTTATTTTGTTAAAACTATATATGATAAATTCATGATTTAATTTATATTTTTTTAAAGGTTATTTTGAATTTTAAAAATCATGATTTTGGTCCACAAGGTCTTGGATAGATGGTGATCGGGTGCTCTGTTAAGACACTCCTTGACGTGAAGTCACTGGTTCAATTCCCTGCGCCCATGGGGTTGACATATTGGACATGATGAAGATATAGTCCTTCTAAGCTTACAAAAAGAAATCATGACTTTGATTAACTTCTTATTTCAAAATAATTATAACCCTTAAAAAATAGATTCATTGGTATCGAAAAGCACCCCTACATTGCATTACTTTCATTCATCCAAAAACTTTTGACACCCTCTAATGTGCATAATGTGTATTCACTCAACATTAGCATAAGTAACATCACACATGTCATCCAAGATAATATTTAGAACATCTTATTATTGTCCATAGCGACAATTAAGATGTAGCATCCTGACTAATTTATGTGAAATTTAAAATATTAAATTTTCAATTTCAATGTTATGCATTTTTAATTCAATTTATTATTTATAAACACTTTATTGACCTATGTATGTTCATCTTAATAACTTATCTGAATGGAATCTAATAATTTTTATATACAAAGAATGCAAACTTCATCTTGTATTGTTACACCCTCACACCACGGAGAATATATTGCACTAAGTGATAAACCATCATCAACAACTAAGAAACATTCCTATAACATATTAGCGTACCTAATTGATTTCATTAGGATTTCCTTAATAGTAATGAATTAAAAATAACATGTCAACATACAATCTATATGAAAACAACACAAAAACAAAAACAAAAATTACGTACTTCTCGAAATACGTAACTGTAATGCCAAGTATTTATGTTTATTTTTAACATATATATATATATATATATATACTACCTTATTCCAAAGGAAGATTCTTTACCATGCCACCCATATCCAAACACATGATTTTAACATAAGATCTTGATAATGGTCAGTGTGTGGTTATATAGTTTTCACGAATTTAACATTCAACATGATAGCCTATTTCGATGGTTCTTAATTATTAATTTGATTTTACCTATCCTTACAAATTGTTTATCTAAGCATGGACTTTATCGAGAAGTGGGTTCTCGAAGGTTTACCTACAGTTTTCCAAGGGGTTGGGTTGTCACTAGATGTATACCATGGCAAGTGGATGTTTCAATGTCGTTAATGCCCAGGACTTCGATTTGATAGTCCTCAACTTGTAAGGATGCATTAGGGTAACCACATCCTACCCACACTGCTAAATTGTTTGGTCATTCTCTCCTTTTTTTTCATTTTTTTTTGCTCAGGCTAGGAGATAGCTCCTTAAATGAATTGTGTTTTTGAATTAAGGGTGATCATAAATATATATATGGGGGGAGAGATTCTTTGGCTTCATCTCTCTTTATATCTTCATATTCCAATTCTCCTTATTTTCTATTTACACTATTTTACATGGATTCACCTAATCCCAATGATAGGTGTAAACATTCCCCCCTTAATCTGAAGGGATGTTGGTGAGTCCAAGCATCATTCTGAATCGTTCAAAATTTTATCTTCCAATAGCTTTGGTGAATATGTCTGCAATCTGCTCATTTGTGGAACAATGGCGTAGATGGATTGTATTGGAATCAATATGATGTCGAATCAGATGGTATTTTGTATTGATGTGCTTCATTCAATCATGGAACTTTCGGTTCTTAGCCAACTTTATTGTAGAAGTGTTGTTAATCATGAGAGGAGTTGAATGCACTTTTTTCTCCTAAAAATATTCCAAAATTTTCCTAAGCCACACAATTTCCTTTGTTGCTTCAGTTGCTGTCACATATTTCTCCTCAGTTGTGGAATATGCTGGAACTGATTATTTGTGTGACCTCTAGGAGAAAACTCCTAATCCAAGGCTCATAGTATAACCTGAAGTAGATACCCCATTTTCTTTATCTCCAACAGAGTCTAAATTAGAGTATCCAATCAAGCTAAAGTCGCACACCTGTGTATACTTAAGTCCAAAGTCTTGAGTTCCCTTCAAGTACTTTAGAAGTCTTTTTGTAGCAGACCAATGTCCCTCACAAGGCTTTTGCATAAACCTAGAGAGGATTCCAACAACAAATGAAATGTCTAGTTTGGTAGTAGTAAGGTAGTTGAGACTTCCTACAATTTTTCTATACTTTATGAAATCCTCAAATTCTTTTCATTCAATGGATGTGAGCTTTAAGTTTGTTCCATTGGATTATTCAAAGGATTTCACTCAGCCATGCCAAAGTTGTTCAACAAATCTCCAATATACTTCGTCTAAGAGAGGAATATAAAATTTGAATGTTGAGTTACTTCAATACCAATATAGTAGTGAACATAGCCCAAGTCAATCATTTCAAAACCTTTCCTCAATTTGTTCTTTATGGATGCAATGTAGCTCTCATTGTTCCCTGTCATTAAAATATCATCTACATACACCACAAGGTATACAACTGCTTTTCCAAATTTCTTGACAAACAATGTTTCATCATCAAAATCATAATGTTTGATGTTGAGTTTCAGAAGATGCTACTCTAACTTCTCATACAGGCTCACGGTGCTTGTTTGAGGCCATGCAAGAATTTTAAAAGCTTGCATACTTTATGTTCCTGATCCTTCACAACAAATCCTTTTGGTTGGGATATAAAAACATTATCTTTTAGATCTCTATTCAGGAAAGCACTTTTTACATCCATTTTATGGACTTTCCAACCGTTTTGTGTTGCCAAGGCAAAGAGTGTCCAAATGGTAGTCCATTTTGTTGTGGGGGAAAAAGTCTCCTCATATTCGACCCCTTCCTTCTATGCAAAACCCTTTTCCACAAGCCTGTATTTGTGCTTGTCAAGTGAGCCATCATCTTTGTACTTGTTCTTGTAGACCCACTTGCAACCTATTGGTTTTCTTCCCAATGAGGATCAACTAGCTTCCAAGTGCCATTCTTTATCAAGGCATCATACTCTTTTTTCATCGCTTATTTCCATTCATCATGAGAAGCAACTTATTTGAAGGAATTTGATTCAAAATATGTGGAAAAATTCAATTCACAATCATATGAAACATCCATATCACAAGGTGAATCAAAATTGTCTACATCATCTCCATTATGTCTAGTAGATCTCTTTGTTTCTATCTTTCCAACCTCATAAGGATGAACACTTTCAAGTGTATTTGTCAGCCATTTTGGAGGACCTTTTTGAGATGGCACGAGCTACACATTTGACTAAGTTGTGGCTGAATCAAGATTTAGTCTCCCAATTCTGTCAATCACATCACTCAAAATGTCGACTGGATCCGTGGCTGGAGCTTCATGTGAGGGAGAATATTCTTCAGAAGAAGATTCCACAGATTGATCCAGTATAGGAATCCCCCCTTCAAGATGTGGAATCTAATTATCAAATTCTTTAAAATACTTTTCATGTTTGAGTCTATCCAAGCAATCAGGTTGTCACTCAACAACATTGTGAGCCTTGGAAGATCCAAGAAAGATCACATCTCTAGATACTACAAACTTCTTATTAACTTCATCATAGAGACAATATTCTTTGGAGGTATTTGAATACCCAATAAGATACACTAACAACTCTGATGCACAAAGTTTGTTTCTTTGTTCCTTGGGTATCAAGGCATAATATGTGGAACTAAGGACCCCGATATTATTTACTGAAGGAATGCGACCATACCACATTTCATAAGGATTCTTGTTTCTAATAGCATTAGATGGAAACCTATTATTTATATACACAACACATAGAAATGCATCAGCCCAAAACATAAATTTTACATTCTTGAAAAACATCATGGAACGTACCATATTTAAGATTGCCCTGTTCATTCTTTTAGCTACTCCATTTTGTTTGGGATTATAAGGCACAATTGTTTGAATTTTGATCCCATGCTGGCGAAGATAGTTTTCAAATTCATTTGAAGTGTATTATTTTCCATTATTAGTGCAAATAGAGCCATTATGAGAATGCACATAATTTTTAATCCATGCATGAAATTTCTTGAATGTTTGAAAAGAATCAAATTTTTCTTCAATAAATAAACCCAACACATTTTGGTGTAGTAATCAATAAATGTCATCATATATTTATTTCCATTTGCAGAAGGAACATGCATTGGGCCACATAATTATGAATGAATAAGTTCAAGTTTTATATGTTCTTTGGAATGTGAATCATGAAAACACTGTTTGTTGTGCTTTCTTAAGATATAAGCATCACATTGCTTAAGTTTCCTAGGAATTGTAGGCAAACCAGTAACACCACTTTTCTTCAACATACGAAGGTTATCAGAATTCAAGTTTTCAAATATAGCATGCCATAAAGTACTTGATGGAATTGTACCTTCATCATAATGAAAATTGTATGAGAACTTTTGTGCACGAGCAGAGGTTCCTTGCAGCTTCATAAGTCTTTCTTCTTATATCCCCGTCATGACAAGTGAGTGATCTGATGCTTTTCAGACCTCAACCTTGGCATCAAACATATGAATGGAGTGTCCTTGCTGGTGGTTGTGTACCAAAGACAATAATTTTCTCCGTAGCTGTGGGAGATATAAAACATCATGCAGAATAAGGTCTAGAAGATGAGCCAGTTTGAACCTGATGGTGCCAAGCATTGATGGCTTGAGTTTTCACTTGTCAATAACGTATACTTCTACATCAACATTGTTAGTAAATTCTTCAAAAAAATATCTTCTAAAAGCCATGTGGAAAGTTTCTCCCGTATCAAGCAACCAATCATTTTTCCAAGAAGCAAGTGAAGCATAAACAAGTCTTCAGTTACTCCAATGTTGCAATGTGCCACAACATAGTGAGAGGATTCAAGTGCTTTACCTTTCCCTTTGTCATTGCTTTTACCGTTGGCTTCATTTATTTCCTGCTCAATTCTATCCCTAGGCAACTTACATGTGGATGCGTCATGTCCATCTCTATTGCATAATATGAAATGAAGATCAAACTTTTCTCCTTGGAACTATTTGTCCCCCTGCCTTTAAAATTCCTTCTTCGTCTTACTCTTCAGCCACCTCTTCCTATAGAAGAATATTGTGCATGATTATTCTCTCTATTTGTAAGACACACAACTTCTTCAGAAGACTGGGGAGTTTTATTCTTCCCAAAAGCCTTATCTCTCTTAGCAAACTTCTTCTCAAGGATGTCAAAGGTAATCTCCTTGAGTTTTCCATTTGCTTTCAATAACCCAAGATAATTTGAGTAAGTGGAATATAGTTCCTTGAAATAAGATATGAGAGGAATGTCTATTTCAACAACAATGGTTTTTATATCATGCATAATGGATCTTACTTTTGATGCTAAAGAAATAGGGCCATCTTTTTTCAATTCAAGACTAAACAATTTAATCATCAGTTGGACAAATTCAAGTTCAGAGGGTGAGTCATACAATTCCTTCAACTTTTGTAAGTCTTAAAAATCATTTGAAAATGGTGAAATATGGTGACCCACCTCTTCATATACAGATGCTGCAATCAAGGCATAGGCCTTTTTGTTATTATTTTCCCAAATGGAAATCTCCTTATCTAAGGTGGGCTTTGCAAGTTCATTATCTCCTTCTCCTACACAAACTCCTTTCCACAAATCATTGCAAATGCGAGTATGTTTTATTTTCCTTGACCATTTACGATAGTTCTCTTTTCCAGAGAGAACTATTCCAACAATAGATATGAATGAATGCATTTTAAAATTTGTGTACCATTAAAAAAATGTATCCTAATGGCAATATAATGTAAAAAAGTTGCCCTTCTAGTGACAAAAAATGCACTTCTCGTGGTAAATTGTGTAAAAAATATATATATAATTATGATTTATATATATGACAAAGGTATTATTTGGGGGAGGTGGTATATGGGGAGGATGTATATGGGAGATGTATTATTTGACCAGTCGTTATATGAGAGGATAGGGACAATACCGAATAGCGGTAGACGGGTTCGTATGTCAGAGGAGGAATGATGGTTTGGTGGGTCGTATGGCATTTTGGAGAATATAACACAGAGGAGTATATAATGCGGAGTATGGAGGAGGAGTGGTGTGATGTCGGCCCCATTTTTAATAAGGTGACGAGGGGAGGACTGGTTGTATGACGGTAGGGAGGTATGGTGTTATATACCATTCAACAGAGGCGATGTAGGATAACTGACATAGTAATACGGTCAACACAACAGAGAGCAACGTGGTTATATATTAAAGCCACAGTTATATATTAAAAAGGAGTTGTCTATAATGCGACTTTTTGAGATTCCGGTGACGGAATCCGGCGGAAGAAATTGAGATGAAATCATGATTTTTTGCAGTTAAAATGGTTTTTTAACTGCATATTCGGATTCAGCACCCTGAAAAACCCCTTGGACGGTTTCATTGTGCAGAAATTAGCTATCAAACTTGGATTCCAATAAATTACTGCCGGATTTTCACCAGAAAAAATCGCCGGAAAAGCTTTCAAAAAGTCGCGTTAAAGACTAATCCTATTAAAAATCGAGAGAAGAGCCACGTATAATTGTTTGAGAATCAGTGATGTGGGAAGACCATTGGTTTACGAGGCCACGATGGGAAGGACTGTGATGTCCCAAAAAAGAGACACGCTATCTAGGAGTCGGGGAGGAGCAGTGTGATACCCCACTGATACACAATCATAGTAATACCACCAATGAAATAACACAATCAATGTAATGTAATACTACCAAACTCAATGTAATATCACCAAACAATAACACAATCGACACAATGTAATACCACCAAACTTAATGTAATAACACCAACCAATAACACAGTCGACACAATAGTGGTAAAAACAAATTGACATACCACATATTACCATGCCATTCATGCAGTATGGAGGATTCGACGTGTATGGAGGAGGCTCACCGTACCACAACATTTCCAGGTAGCATAAAATCTACAAATATTGATATAATTCAGGGTCGTTCGGTCTTCTACCAAATGTAGAGTGTACTCTATCCAACACTAGGCTCCAGGGAATAATAGACTGCAAATTATACGTATGGATTTGATAGATTGAAGAAAAAAATGATAGAAGGGAGTCCCAAGGGAGTTACAAGGGAAAAAAGGGAAGCCAAAAATGGAGTTGGCTCTGATACCATGTCAGGCCAGTTGACAACTCCTCAAATGAATTATGTTTTTTAGTTAAGGATGATCATAGATATATACATGGAGGGAGAGACTCTTGGGCTTCATATCCCAGTGTCTTCATTTACACTTTACATGGATTCACCTAATCCTAACGATTATTTGGCAACATGTTTCCTCACATTACCTAGGAGACTACAGTAGCTAATTCTAGGCTTGCCCTATTTTTTTATGATTCAGTTGGTTGAACGTTTATTACCATATTCATACATTTACCTAGGTTGATAGCTAACCCGCCTTACTTTATTTTGATAGAGTTTCAATTTCTGAGATGGTGGAAATGCAACAGATTATGCTCTTCACCAGTGGGCTTGCATGGCCTTTAGAGGTAAGGGTTCGGGTTCCCTCTTAGTATTTACATTGTATAAATTTTATTATTCTCCTTCTTATCGATTATTCTGAAGATAACTATTCTAAAAATTGTGGGTTACAGGTAGAGGCTCTTAATGGCTTTGGTCGACTTCACAACCTTGGTGAATCAAATCCCTCACAACCATACCAGTTTTTTAAATGCCTCCTTCTTCCACCATTGGCTGAATATGTGATATCTCTTAGCATTCATCACAAAAAAATTTCCTTTAAAATAGAACCGGATTTGTTTATACCCTCTGTGAGGGTTACCGGTCCATGTACAGTTGATACTATAGATCTGGTTGTATATTTGATAACAAATTTTAGTTAAAATTATTAATGGATGTGGGAGTTTCCTTAACTCCTTCCAACCCTAATCTTTTCTTCGTAATTTTGTGAGCTTCCTCAACTGTCAAGTTTTTGGGAAATACACTCATTATTTTATGAAATTTGGCTTTTTCCGTTACTTTTGTAATTATCCATGAAGTTAAATACTGGGTGCCACATTTAGGTTCTTCATAATATAATTGTTTTGGTCAATTTTTGGTTCAAAAGATTTTTTTTAAGAAATGCATATATTATACATGTATTTCTGGTAATCTATTCAGCTTGTTTCATGTATGTGCATTGTTCTTTTCAATCGATTTTCTTTAAATAGTACATTTTGTTCAAGTGCCCGATAGGGTAGCGAACTTATGTTTGTAGGTTTTCTGTCCGCCCATGCGGCACTAACTACCTCTCCACAATTGAACTCGAACTATCTAGGACAATTCTTTCAATTTTCCCTCATGGAATTAACCTCAAGTTTGCCTATAGTGGCTAAGTCCAGGTTTGCCCTCTTTTTTTACGATTCAGGTGGCTGAAATTTTATTACCATATTCATACATTTACCTGGGTTGATAGTTGATCCACCTTAATTTATTTTGACTATATATATATATATATATATATATATATATATATATATATATATATATATATAGATATATATATATATATATATATATTAGCTTACCTCAAAGGAACAATATTTACCATGTCGTCAATATCTGTTGGGTAGCAGAGGCCCCACGTAACGGGTTTGGGGCTTAAAGCCCGTAATTTTGGGTAAAAGTGTGATAAAAGCTCCATGAAGTGTGTGGACCGCGAATTGTAATGAATCAAGTCAAAGGGTTGTCCGCCCGAAAATAATGTAAAAAAATAGAAAGTGAGTCGGCCTGCCCATGGTCCGCAGACCATGGGAATGTATAAATAGAGCAAGGCTCTAAGGGTAGAGGTCAGTTGTGGTTTTGATCTTGAATGTTATGGGTTTATGAAGGCAATATTCTCTCTGTATCTATAAGTCCGAGTCGAGGGTGTTAGTAGATAGATAGAGGCTCTGCAGCTATGTGCACAGAGGCCTGGTAGAGTCCGCAGCTATGTGTGCAGACCCCTGCAGTTGAGTGCGCAGGGCGGATCTGGTTGTATTGACAGAAGATAAATAAAGATAAGAGTTTCTGAATCAATTGTGTGTTTTATCACGAATATATTTGTTTGCTTATGTTCTGAATTTATGCTTATTCATGATTGCGCACACTGGTTAGTATTGTTAAATGCTTACTTAAAGACTATATGAAGGAGATCAAATCTGTAATAAACTCATTAATAATAAAACACAACATCGCAGATCTACGAGGAAGCCTGACAACAGTGCAAAGTGGCACAAGGCCGCAGATTAGTTCGCGACCCATCCAGACCACATCTAGATATCCCAAGGCTGTGGAAGCCTGGTTCCAACACCCTCCCCTACTATCTCGGGTGAGACTTTAGTTTGCGATCCGCAAACTGGGCCGGTAGTGCGGGATTTGTTTGGTTAAATCATTTCTGAACCTGGGTTAGGCCCCAACAAGCCAACAAATGGTTCTGTTGCCAGGACTAGGATCTGTCCAAGGGATGTCTGATGTCGGAACACTAGAACCCTACGAAGAAAGAACTTGAAGATTGGTTGGATCAGAACCTTCATGAATTTGTGGTACAGGAAAAGAGAAATCCGTGGATATCTGAGGAAAGGTGGCTGGATCGCTACATATACACGGAAATCCACAAGATCTTCTTCGCATCCTTCTCAACAGAACTGTATGAGTGGATCGCGAGGCTAGCTGATAGTCAGGAAGGTGCAGACTTGAACAACCAATCGTGTGGACTCCAAAGTTGGTACACAAGCTAGAAGCATCTGAAGATAAAATCGCAAGGGCTGTAGATCACTGGTTGGATCGGATAATAGGAGGGAAAATCACTGAGTTCGCGATATACACAACTATGAGTTACAGCGAAGCAGAAAGACGCTTTCTCCAAGGACCACGGGGTCAGTACATCAATTCGTTGAATACCTGGATTAAAATGTTGTTATGTGAAAAACGAGTTATGCGCATCCATTGATGTCTGGGTTAATGCAGAGCGAAAGAGGCTACTGAGGAACCGAAGGATTAGAGAATAGTCCCTTGATTTCACTTTTGCGAGAAAGCGAGGAGGAGCTCACAGGTTTCTCTCCGAGAAGTGTAGTCTGGTTGATAAAGCAGTGCATTCCACTGATACCACCGCCATCCATGCCATCACCCACTTCACCTACCCCACCTTTGCCACCACCGAGGGTTGGAATGGCGAGTGCGATCAAGAGGTCCATATTTAGAGGCATAGGAAGTGAGGAACCAAATCAGTTTTGGTTCGTGGTAAAGGCGGTATGGGAAGCCCGAGGTGTTACAGATGATAACATCAAAAAGGCCACTTTGGTAAGCGCACTGTAGTATCGTGCATTGACGTGGTATATAAAGCATTCTAGCGATCATCCAAATGTGGGAATAGTAGAGATCCAAGATGTATTGAACAAAGAATTTAGCCGGCCAAAATCTGAGACGTAGTCAATCATCGGGTTCGAGGAGATCGTAATGCTGACAAGTGAAACCCCTTGGGATCTGGATCAGTGCTTGAAGAGCTCGATTCATGGAGCTAACATGATGCTGACGGATGTGCAGCACCGCTCCTGGTTTGTGGCCTCTCTGACACCGCACTTGAGGACAACACTGTCACAACATAAGATCTCAACCCAGGTTGAAGCATTAAAAATAGCAATGAGGTTGCACGAAACTCCAATACAAGATCCTGGGTTGGGAGTTCAACAAATCCATGTGCAACTACAAAACCTATGGTTGGAGATGCAAAGCCTGAAGCAAGATAGGTCACCCCGACCGGAGGAGCGTGAAGAAGTATGGTGTATCAAATGTAAGGGCCAAGGTCACGACAAGGATCACTGCCCTGTGTTCGCGAACTATTTGGTGGGGGGAGGACCGATGCCATTGAGGCTAGAGGTACAAGCAGGGCTAAGTGCAACGCCCGCACTCTAGTGCGCGATTTGTCAACTAGGAGGAAAGAATGCCATGGACAACTATCACCTGTTGCAGGAGTATACCCAGACTCCGCAGCAACTATATTGCAACTTTTGTAGATCAGTGGGTCACAAAGAGTGAACCTGTCGAAGCTATGAGGTAATGATGGAGAGGACCCCTGCTTATCGGATGTAGACAGAAACACGATGTTTCGATCCAATCAAGGGGCCACGCGGTGGATTCCAAGGACGCTGACAAGGGAGAGGAGGAATGGGACTTGGACGAGGGCGTTGACAGCTAATCTGTTATATTTGCGGAGGGCTGGGGCACTATGCTCATGATTATACTAACCCGACGACAACATCTTGTCCGTACTATGAGCAGTTTGACCATGAAATGGTAGATTGTCTGACGCTGATTTCCCAAATGCGCGAAAGGGGGTACTATAGCCAACTCCAACTCAAAATATCCAAATGATGAGGTCTGAACCATGTGAAGAGGACCCCAACGTAAACATGGTATTTAGGAGCGACACAATTACAGGGGAGGATGTGAAGAAACAACCTGAAGAAGATGTGAAGGTTTGCGATGATCCTACAAAGGAACCTGATGTTGAGATGGAACATGTGAAGGGAAAATCTAAGGAAGCTAAGAAGAGCTTCATGGAAGCCTTTACTCCAGGTAATAGGGATCCACTGGAGCTAGAAATGGATCCCTCTATGCTTACTACATTTTTGGAGACATGTATGAAGCTGCTACACGAAAATAAGGCAGTTAAGGGACTACAAGAGCTTATCAATGGGTACACAGGGTCAAGAGAACCATGTGTGGTCTGGAAACTGGGAAAGCATGATTTGCACACCGGGTGAGAAATGCGATTGACAGCTCAAATTGGTGAATATGAGATGGACTAGGTCATCCTAGATTTGGGGTCAGATGTGAATGTATTACCAAAACAGATGTGGGAACGCATGGGCAGGCTCGTGCTCCAATGGTCTCCTATTCAATTACGGATGGCCAACCAACAAAAGATCCTACCAATGGGAAGGTTGAAAGGAGTGACCATGGACATTGAAGGTGTCAGTACACAGACGAACTTTGAAGTAATAGAAATTGTGGACGACAGTAGTCTATACCCTGAATTATTAGGGATAGACTGGGCCACGAATATGAATGGAGTCATCAACCTGAAGAGACGAAAAAAGATTTTCGAGAAGAAGTCTCTATGTGTAGTGGTTCCACTGGACCCAGCCAAAGGAATGCGCTACACTGAACCTGTGCGGGATGAGGACAGTGACAATGAACTAGACTATATCTACCAGATAACAGTGCAAGACCAGGCTCGGGTGAATCCAACAGTGGACAGGAGAATTTCATGGGAGCGCGATATTTCCTGCACGTCGAACTCAGATGAAGAGATAGAACGATGGCAGAACTAATTGCATGAAGTAACAACGCTAAACTGTAATATGATGATTAGATCACTGCGACGTGTGACAACCAAGGTAAGGACACTATAGGTGAATGAAAGTGCAACAAATGGGGAGGAATTTGTCAACCACTGTGGAACTTCAATCGTAGAGCAGAAACGACATGGTGCACCGAAAGGAGCACTGTGCGCACCAGGATGGCGTATATCTCAAAAGATTAGGAGGAATGGGTGTGAAGGTAGAAGGTGGATACATGTATGGGTTGAAGGCCTTCTATGGTGAACGCAACCAGGACAACGCTAATTGGACACCAACCTATGACGAGGAAGGCTTATGTATGCCGTGCAACCACTGCCCCAACTAAATCTGCGTGTACCAAGGGTTTGACCGACCTATAGGACCATAAACAAAATGAGGTGTGTGAGGATGGCCCTATCCATGATCAGGCACGATGGAACCAAGAATGTGGAGAGAATGTCCCCTTCCACTGCCCCTGCCATTCAAACTGAATGCAAGGACCTGGGCAAAGGAATTTTGGCGGTTACAGGAAGCCATTCAGCATGGAAGCTTGAGACTCCGCGAGCATGATGACGATGGGTACGGTTGAGGAGGCAAAGCATGATGTTGGATGAAGAAATCTGCAAACTAAAAATCGAGGTCGCACAAACGGGCCGCGCGAATGCGAGAATAAGGGGACTGGACCTGGATGGCCCTCCTACGATACTAGAAAAAGCTATGACCCTGCTATCATGGTTGCAACTGCACCCTATTGAACGAGGGAGCACAAAACGCAACACGCTACTAGATTCAAAAGTATGCGAAGGGTGCCCGCAGCCCGGGCTAGCAAGGAAGAGGAAGACTCACACGAGGGGTGCGAACACCTAACTATCTATAGGAGGCCCAACCTCAGCACTCCACACAGTTGAAAGAGGGCGTGGGGCTATAAAGAAGTCTGTAGGAAGGTTGCACTATTCGGACGTAGAGCGCAGGACCAGTATGAAGCATAGAACGCATCTGCGTACTAGAGACTACACTGCCGCATGGGACGGATGGAAGGTGACTGTTGCAGATACTGTTCATGACAAGATGTCCCACTTAAGACATCGAGGAGCAGGCAATGGACATTTAAGACATAGGGCTGAATGGATTTGCCGCCAAAATCACATTTATGAGCCACAAACGGGGAGCATAGCCGAATTTGAAGGCGAAAAGGTATATAAAGCACATGTGGCTTGTTACCACACACCCTTTGGCCCATTGCATAGTAAGCAGTTCTGTGTTCAAATAGACAGGCACAAGATGAATGAGGTGGTCATAAAAGGAAGTCCATGGTTTCAAGAATTACTAAAGGAAATACAGGAATCCCTACTCCGGTCGATATCCACACCCAAGGACGTGACACAGAACCTTGTGTCCCAGATGGGTGGGACAACCGAAATCCCTAAATCACCTCGGATGTCATGGACCAAGAAGAACCCACTATTAGCAGGACCAGTCTAGATGTCTCCGTGAAATCCACGATTTGGCAAATTTTCGATGGAGGAAGAAGGAAAAACCATTACTATTGAGAGCGATGATGAGGAAGAGGATCCTCCAACCTTAGCGATTGTTGTCGTGTTAGCTGAGCAATGCGTGGAAGGGGAATGGTTCAATTGGGTGTAGTTCCTCCGCGATAAATTTCTAACCAACTATAGGGAGGCTCAGGAGCAGGGTAAGACCTTCCATTATGCATGGTTTCTCTTATCGATCCTATTGATTACAGGTGAATTACTCGAGGATAGTCATCTTCTGCCTCTGGACCAGGATTAGCCGAAGGCCGCAAAATACACATCGCTATGGGCGATAAAGGATGCCACAAGAATATGAGAAGTCAAGATTTTTTGGATACTGATGGACGCGAACATACGACAATGGATCAACCAGCTACCCCGTCTATCTGATGAGTTATATGACAGTGTGAAGAACATGGCCGATTTTAAGGTGGATATGCACCATGTATACATCTGGGCGCACAAGGATCCAGAGAAAATGTGGACCACGCTTCCCTTCATTACCATCAATGATGTTGTCTTCGTGGTGCTCGATACCTGGCCACTAGAGTGGCACAGCCCAGATGCGGTAGGGCGCGATGAGACTGCCATCCAAAAACAGAAGGTTTAGGCCAAGTCCTTAGCACAGCAGAAGCAGAATGAAAAGCTTGTTGCGGAAGTACGAGTGGCCCAGGAGGCAGCGCAGGCTTCCACAAGCAAGGCGCCAGCTGAAGGGGTTGCTACAACAGAGGATGAAAGTGGCCCAAATGTGACCACAGAGCTGGATACAGTGATGGAGCGTGCGGTGCCAACCACCACCTGTTCGCCCTTAAAACGACCGTTCCCGACAGAACGATCAAGGTCACGGAAGAAGACCAAGGCATCCAAGTTGGACGAGGAACTTATCACATTAATAGAGGGCGACCTATGTGACATCAGGGATACTATTTGCGAAGCCACCAAGGAGGCGCTCGACGAAGCCATGATAGAGCAGCAGACTATGTTGGGGGCGCTCAACACGCAACTGCAGGAACTCGGAGCACAGGCCCCACAACTGGGAATATTCGCTACCCATGGAGCTACGGGTATGTTAGCAACTGAGCAGCTGTTACAGGCCAAAATGGCTAATACTATCGGGCTCCTGGCAGGAGCATTGATAGCAAACAATGTGGCGAACAGAGTTGTGGCAGGTTGGCTTATGGGGTTGGGATTAAATTTCGCTGCCCTCCCACATGAGAGCTTATACCAGCTCCAGGATAGTGCAACGACGGAGCTCTGCGCCAGGGAATGACGTGTGATACAAGTACTTAGTGAGAAACGAATTAACATCGAGCAGTTGAGCCTCCAATGTGATGAAGCAGTAGCACAAAATCGACAGTTGGAGCAAATTGTGGAGGAAGCGTGTTGTCGTGCCCCTGAGCTCAAGATTGCGGGAGATTTACCTGTCGGCATATGGATCCATAAGTTAGCCAGTGGGTTCTGCGAAGCAAAAGACGAAGCAGCAAGGATCCAATTAGCCCTCAACTTGCAGATCGCAGAACTGACATTGAAATCACAACCCTCTACACCACCGAAGGTCACGGAGAAGGCGAAAGGCATCATTCAGTCCAGGCAGGAAGCAATAGTACGTGCCCTGCAGGAGTGCGCAAGCTTGTTGGATCAGTCACTTATTACGCTCACTTCACTACAGGAAGACCCAACTATACAGTGGTTGGAGACAGAAGCAATGGAGTTACAACAAGCCTACGATAATTTTAGGGGGACCGCATAGACAATTGCTATTACGCAGTGCTTGGCCAAGATGAGGGAGACCCAGGCTCTCAAGACACAAGTTGATGCCGCTCGCCAGAAGGAAGCAATGCTTAAAGAACGCATCCAACCTTGGCTTGATGAGGCGTTTGCAGTTTCCACCAACATCAAGGGAAATTTAGCACACATGCAAGCAATATATGAACCTAGACAAGCAACTGAAACTGATACTGATGCATTGGTGGCTCGCATGCAACAGGTACAATGGATGGCAAAAGATTTTGTTGCAAGTGTAGGTGAAGCGCAGAAGTTGCTGAATGACCTCTGCACGAAGATTGTTGCATTAGCTGAGTGACTCAGGATGAGTCACGATGATTGTTTTTGGGGCCTATTGGGTAGCGAAGGCCTTGCGTAATGGGTTTGGGGCTTAAAGCCCATAATTTTGGGTAAAAGTGTGGTAAAAGCTCTGCGAAGTGCACAGAGCACGAATTGTAATGAGTCAAGCCAAAGGGTTGTCCGCCCGAAAATAATGTAAGAAAATAGAAAGTGAGTTGGCCTACCCATGATCCGCAGACCATGGGAATGTATAAATAGAGCAAGGCTCTAAGGGTAGAGTTCAGTTGTGGTTTTGATCTTGAATGTTATGGGTTTATGAAGGTAATATTCTCTTTGCGTCTGTAAGTCCAAGTCGAGGATGTTAGTAGATAGATAAAGGCTCTGCACCTGTGTGCGCATAGGCCTGGTAGAGTTTGAAGCTGTGTGCACATACCCCTGCAGCTGAGTGCGCAAGGCAGATCTAGTTGTATTGACAAAAGATAAATAAAGATAAGAGTTTTGAATTAGTTGTGTGTTTTATCGCGAATATATCTGTTTGCTTATGTTCTAAATTTATGCTTATTCATGATTGCGCGCACTAGTTAGTATTGTTAAATGCTTACTTAAAGACTGTAGGAAGGAGATCAGATCTGTAATAAACTCATTAATAATAAAATGCAACATCGCGGATCGATGCGGAAGCCTGACAACAGTGCAGAGTGGCGCAAGGCCGCAGATTGGTTCGTGACCCATCTAGGCCACATCTAGACATCCCAAGGGTGTAGAAACCTGGTTCCAGCACCCTCCCCCACTACCTCGGGTGAGACTTTAGTCCGCGCTCTGCGGACTGTTGCCAAAAGGGCCAGTAGTGCGAGATTTGTTTGGCTAAATCATTTCTGAACCTGGGTCAGGCCCCAACAAGCCAACAATATCTGAACACATTTTAACATAAGCTCTTGATAATGGTTAGTGTGTGGTTATATAGTTTTCATGAATTTAATTTTCAGAATGATAGCCTATCTTAGTGGTTCTTAATTATTAATTAGACTTTACCTATCCTTACAATTTTTTTTATTTGAGCACAAAATTTATTGAGAAGAGGTTTCTTGAAGGTTTACCTACTGTTGTCCAAGGGGTTGGGTTGGCACTGGAAGCATACCATGACAAGTGGATGTTTCACTTTTGTTGATGCCCAGGACTTCGATCTAATGTTCTTCATCTTTCAAGGTGACATTAGGGTAACCACACCATACCCACACCACCAAATTGTTTGGTCATTCGATCCTTCGTTGCTCCAAAGGAGAATGTGCAACCCTAGATAGATTATAGGTTTTATTTTCCTCAAATTACCTAGGAGACTACAGTGGCTAAGTCTAGGTTTTCCCTCTTATTTTACAATTCAAGTGGCTAAAAGTTTATTACCATATTCATACATTTACCTGGTTTGATAACTGATGCACTGTACTTTATTTTAGCAAAGTTTCAAATTCTCGAAAGGTGGAAATGTAGCGGATCAAGCCCTCCACTAGTGGTCTTGCATGGAATTTAGAGGTAAGGGTTTGGTTTCCCTCTTAGTATTTACATTGTATAACTTTTCTTATTCTCATTCTTAACGACTATTCCAAAGAAAACTACTCTGAAAATTGTGGGTTACAAGTACGACCTCTTAATGGCTTTGGTCAACTTCAGAACCTTGGAGAATTGACTCCCTCACAATCCTACCAGGTTTTTAAATGTATCCTTCTTCCACCGCAGATTGAATATGTGATAACTCTTAAGCGTTCATTAAAGAGATTTTTCCTTTAAAATAGAACAGGATGTGTTTATATCCTTCATGAGGGTTATCGGTCCATGTATCGTCAATATTGTATATCTTGTTGTATACTTGATAAAAAAAATTAGTTAACAATATTAATGGATGTGGGGGTTCCTTAACTCCTTCCAACCCTAATATTTTCTTCGTAATTTTGTGGGCTTCCTCGACTGTGAAGTTTTAAGGAGATACATTCGTTCTTTTATGAAATTCGGCTTTTGTTGTTACCTTTGTAATTATCCATGAATTCAAATACTCTATGCCGCATTTGGGTTCTTCATAATGTGATTGAACTTGTCAATTTTTGGTTCAAAAGAAAGTATTTTTAATAAATGCATATATTATACATGTTAGTATTTTTGGTATTTTTTTCAGCTTCATTCCTATATGTACACTTTTCTTTTCAATCGATTTTCTTTAAATAGTATATTTTCCTGACAAGGTAGCGACCTTATGTCTGTAGGGTTTCTCTCTGCCAATTTGGTGCTAGCTACCTCTCCACAATTGAACTCGAACTATTCATGGAAAATTCTTTGAATTTTCCCTCATGGAATTAACCGGAGTTCGCTTGCAGTTTTGTGATGAAGTAGAATATGAATGTTAATATGTCTAATTTCATTCACATACTTTCTTACTCTTCTTCATTAACTTACTTCCCAACCCACGAGATAATAATTCTCTCTTTAGTTTGTGTACATGAATGCATTCCTAGGACTATGCCTAGGTGGCTGGTTACGTTTGGCCTAGCCCAGGCTTAACCTGACACTAGCCGTCTTCATCCGAACCATTCCCTCCTTCTTAATGACAGAATACAAGATTTTTTTTCAAAGTTAAGGTCCTTTAGACTGTTAATGAATCTACGTCATTCGCATGTTCAATACTTTTTTCAAGAAACAACAACAAATTGTTTAAGGATTAGCTTACAGTTTCAACAATAAATGCTTCCATTAAATGGTTTAAACTATTTAACTATTTCTCAATCTAGGCTTGTATGGTTCTCCAGCTGGTGTTATAGATTTAATTAAAACTTCGCTTGCAAATTAAAACTTTACATGGCAATTCAAACTTTCAATACAAAATGTCGGCAACCTCTCTTACTCATTTAAGGAGAGACGACCACCCTACTCTTCCTCTACAATGTCAACCTTAGCAACCACAGCCCACCCACGCAATTTGATTGTAGCACCAAAGTCCAAGAAACACCAACACGAGAGGCCAAGCTTCCATAAATATCAAATTTCACAAGCATGCAAGTGGTTTTACCATCCACCACCATGGCACCGATTTTAGAATCCACCCCCATGCTACCCATTTTGGCATCCACCACTATTAACACTTGTGTGGGTGTCGACATTCTAGAAATAGCAATCAGTAATAACTGCTACAAGTATTTATCTCAATCGATAAAGACGGAGGAGTGGTAGAGAATATATTTTTTCAAATTATCTATTCTACCAAGCTACATCACATTCTGCCAACAATAAGTAGTGGTAGGAGAAGTACTTATTTAACTATAGTTTACTTCAACAAATTATTTAATTACATTAAATTTTATGCATTTATGCATAACTTTTATTAACTTTTAATAATTTCCATGATGAATCTATCATCTTTCATGTTTGCTTTTTTTTTTTTTCTAACATATTAAATTAATTTATTAAATGCATGATGCTTAATTATTAAATGAATATTAATTTGTGATATTATTTTATTTTGTGAGTATAGGACAAGTAGTTATTTAATTATACTTCACTTGAACAAATTATCTAATCGCATTAATTAACTTTTAATAAATTTCATGATGAATCTATCACATTTCATGTTTTTTTGTAACATATTAAATTAATTTATTAAATGCATGATGCTTAATTATTAAATCAAGATTCATTTATGATAAAATAAAGAAATCAAGGTTCATTTAAATCAAGATTCATTTGAGCATAAGATATAAGAATAAATTCATCAACTTAGTTTTACGAAGTGTTAACACCGCCAGAAACACTTCCAAAGTCAATCTTACCATGTGTCTCCTCTGCATAGACTTTTGAAATGGTGTCACTTCCCTTTCCCCTTCATTGAACCGTTGATTAAACACTCGGATGAAGAATATGATTGACATATTCGCTCTTCATTAAATCCTCCCATCCATTATCATAAAAAACAAAATCCAACAAACCTCCTTCCACCTAAATTTCATATATATGTCTATTGGCAAACAAAAAAGAATATGCATGTTTAGTTAGTTTTAGTTAAAATTATTGCAAAACATCAATAACCCAACCTCACTATTGTTAGTCGATTTGTTGTCGATATTACAACCTAATGTGGTAAACCAAAATCACCCACTCTTAGACATAAATAAAAAGAGAAAGAAATTAGAAGTAAAAAAAAAATGTATGAGGAAGATGTTTAAACATTTTACTTTTCAAAAATATTTCAACACAAGATTTAAATAAATTATTTGAAGTTCTATGTTAATTAATTTATGTTGATATCAAATTCACACACACACACACACACACATATATATATATAGAAAATGTTAAGAGAAAATATTTTAGTGTTGTATATCATAAAATATTCAATGTCAAAAAACAAAAGTAATTGAAAGCTAAAAAATAAAGTAAAAAATATCAAATACTTCCTAATAAGAATAATAAGAGAGAGACGTGTAATTAATTTAATTCTTAATATAAAATGAATGTGACATTCAAAAATATTCCTAATAATAAAAAAATTAAATGTAGGATAACAATAAAATATTGTAATATGCAAGATTAAGTAATATTGATGTATACTTAAAAATATATTAATAACATAAAAACAATTTTAATGGGGAGAATTTAGTCCATACATAAAATGTCATAAAACATATGTTATGTAAGATATTTTAATGTGAACTATGTATAGATCATATATTGTTCAAAAAATTATAATTGAAAAAAAAAATTATTTTAATTTGAACCATGTATAGATGATATATAGTTTAAATAAATATTTATATATGATATAAAGCAATTGAAAAAAAAAATTATGGTTAAAACATTTGAACTAGTCTCACTATTTTATATTTGGGTCCCTTTTTAGGTATATTTTTTTTTCAATTTTCTCTAAAATCCAACAAAGAATTTTTGGACTTACAAGTTTAAGAGGTTTGCACCTAAAGAAATTTGATCCCTCTAGACCTATGCTAGATCCATGCTTAAGATTAATCTATGATATTATATGAAGAGATGTGAAATTTATGTGATATAAATAATATTATTAAGAATTGGCATAGGTTCATCTTAACTAAGGATTTACCAAACTATCAGAGGAATCAAATCTCTCAAGATGCAAAATTTTTCTCAAGTTTTGCACTAAAAGAAAAAATTTGCATTTTTGAAGATTTGATCCCTCTCGAGTCTCTGTGATTAGTGAATCCAGAGTTAAGATGAATATATGTTAATTAATATTTACAATTTTCCAAAAATAAAATCTATTATATTTAATATAATGAATTCAATATTGCAAAATATTAATAAATTGTTAAAAATTTTAATCAAAATTTTAAATTTGGTGAGGCATCTTGACTAGAGATGACTGTGTGAGTGAGGAATTTGGTTCCTTGAGGTTTTAGGTTCAAGTCCTCCCTGGGTGAACAATGTAATTAATCGAAAGAGAACATTTTGTTCCCCTTAAAGGAATGGTATGTCTATCTTAGGAACCTCTATGACTCCCTGGACACCATGGGAAACACCAGAAACACTCTTGTAGAGGGAGATACTTTTTCTTTGGAAGACATGGAGTTTGGGATTAAGAAGCTTGCTAATTCGAAAGATAGGGATATTAAAGGATACTAAGCTAAAATTTTCAAAATTTGAAGGTCCATCGTCACCCTTCACTTGCATAATCTCCTCAACTTGGCAATTAAACACAACTTCCGTGAGTTGTAGACATAGATCCTTATCATGCCTAACTTTAAAAGTGGGGATAAAAACGTTCCCTCTAACTCTAGGACTATCATGATTAGCCACATTTTAGCAAAGCTATATGGGCTTATTCTGGAAAATAAGATTAGCACTTCGCTTGAAACCCATGGTAAAAGAGCCATTGGGCGAGCTGGTTTTAGAAGGCACCACTCTACGATCGACCACCTTGTCACTCTTAGGACCATTGTTGAGGATTGTCGTAGCAGTAAGACTGATCTCTTTTGTTATTTTGTTGACTTTAGAAAAGATTTCAACATTGTTCCTCGAGAGAAGTTATGGAAAAGGCTAGATGAAATAATGGTTCCTCCCGAGCTAAGGGTCATTGTTATTAGATTATATGAGAATGTTATTGCCAAGCTTAATGCCACCGAGGGTTGATCTACTAAAATTAAATGCAATATCAATGTTAAGGAAGGGTGACCCCTATCCCTTACCCTTTTTGGCATTTATATTGACAAGTTTGAGGAATTCTTAGAAGTTGTTGGTTGTGAAGGACCTAAACTTGCTGGTATAGTCATCCCTCTTCTCCTTTATGTTGATGATATCATTCTTCTTGCTAGGAGTCCAAACGATCTCAACAAACATCTTAAAACCCTCCATGATTACTATATCAAGATGGGTATGACTATTAATATTGACAAGACTAAAGTTATGATTATTAAATTCAAAATTATCACTTATGATAATTTCATGTATGATAACAATTACTTAGAGAATGTTTCTTCTTACAAATATTTAGGTATTGACATTCACCATCAGCTCGACTGGAACTATAACATTGAGAAAAGGATTTTAGGAGGTTGGCTAGCTTACTATGAGGTTGAAAACCATTGTAAGACAATTTATCTTTTGTTTTGGAGTAACAAAATTCCCTCTTCGAGACTCTCATCACCCCTATTATTTTATATGGATGTAAGGTGTGGGGTTGTTTTCTATCTAGATATTCTTGGAGAAAGATTGAAATAATCAAAAATAAATTCATAACCTACAACCTCAATATCAAAGGTAATACTCCCTACCCTATTCTCTTGATTGAAGCTATCCTTTCCCCCATTGAATGCATGATTATGTTTAGGCATCTGATGTATAAGAAGAAGTTGTACAACATGGAAGCCAAGAGGCTCCCAAAAATTGCTTCTAACTCTAGTCAAAACCACCTTCGGCTCAAGGAAGGGTGGCATAAGGATTTCAAGTCATGTCTTTACCATTGGGAGATAAGGGAGGAGATCCTCTTGGGGAATAAGGGTAATATTAAAAACATCATTAGTCCCAAATTGAAGGATAAGTTGTGGAGTGATAAGGAGTTAGTGTTGAGATTGCAACAAGATGACGAAGCTTAGTGAAAAGAGTCGCCTTCACTAAGTGGGCCCGCAGGCTATTTTTGGCGCAAGTCTATTTTTAGACTATGTCTATTTTTAGACATATGGATCATGTCTATGGATTGCAGGTTGTTGTTTATGGATGATTGATCAAGTTGGGAAAAAATAGATGGACTTCTATTTTTGATGAAAGTGTGAGTGATCACAGTGTGAGTGATCAAAGTCTATTTTTAGACTGGCTGTCAAAAATAGAAAAGTCAAATATTATTATCTCACAATAATATTTGGACTATAAACTTAATCTTATTCTCTTGAAGCACTCCAGTTTGAGCTACAGAGGTGGCACATGCAGCTGTCAGAAGGAAATACGCTTTTCTTATGAGTCAGTTGAGTTGTTGCATGCATGACTTCAGTTAGAACTCAATCAGTTGAGTTGGTGGAGTTGATTGTGGAGTTGATGGAGTTGTGTTCAATTTAGCTTTGTTAAACTGGTTGTATTTAGTCTAACTGGCAAATAGACTAGAGATGAGTTGGGTGAATTAGTTATTAATTAATTCACAAGTTATTAACTCATAATACAACTAATGAATACATTATTTAACTCAGTTGCATGTCAGTGCATGTTCAGTTCAACAGGGACAGGTGGTAGAGAATCAGATTGCTATCAGTTGTGACTATAATTGTGCTCCAGATCTTGCACAATCAAGGGATTGAGTATGCCAATGAGTTTGCTCACGTATTTGCCCACATTATAGCTTGTGCTCACGTCCAACAAAGTGTGAGTGACTATTTTGCAGGTGAAAAACGAGTTTGGTGAGCCATTCTCATCAGTTCTTGAGCAGGTATTGAGCAGTGGAGGCAGGCAAGCAGTGGAAGAGATTTGGAGATCAGATCTGAGCTGTATTGTGTGTAACAGAGGTGGAGATACTTGTGAGAAGTATTATGTTGGGTAATGTTACATGACTCAATCATTAATATACAAATAGTTGGGGTTTTTAGCGAGATGCTTTCCCCGGGATACATACTGTGTTAATGTGTGAATGCTCTTGATGTTTTATTGTTATTGATGCTGCTATATTGATGATCAACGTAGAGGAGCTTATGTATTGTGTATGTTTTCCGCAATAGTACATGATCAGGATAATCTCCATTGAATATGTGTTAAATTATTCAAAATTTCTACATGGTATCAGAGCTGCTTGATTTGTAGAAGAGATTTTTATAGGATATCAAGCGAGGATTGATCATCAGATCTACTATTCAAGAAGTGTTTACATTCTATTTCTTCAGGTAGAGTCTGTAATCAGGCCAGGTAGCCTCTGGATTCATCCTTCCTTTGGAAGGTGATATATCCGGTGAATGCCCATACAGTCAATCTCTGTACGAGAAATATTGTGTTCTCACGAATCTTAGATCAGAAGCAGTTGAGTTGGTAGCTGGTGGAATTCGAATTTGCAGCAGTGTTGTTGAAATGTCTTTCAACGGATTGTGAATGTTATTCCAAAGAAAGAGCGACCTGGCGCTCAAGGATACACTCAGTAACAATAAGTATGAGAATGGATCTTCATCAAAGGTATCTGATGAAGAGAATTGTGCTTTGGCTGCCAAAGCAAAGAAGGGGAAGAACAAGAAAGCTTCTCATTCCGGTGCGAAAGGCAAGAAGCAGGATATGTCCAAGGTGAAGTGTTTTCACTGTCACCAGCACGGACACTATGCCACAAATTGTCCGCAGAAGAAGAAGAACAAGCAAGCTGCTGGATCTGCAGGGGGAGAGGCCTTAGCTTCTCAGGTTGAGCTTGATTTTTCATTGATCGCATGCTTGGTTTCAAGTGTGATGGGATCAGTGTGGTTCTTGGACAGTGGTGCGTCTTTTCACATGACGGGAGATAGAGATTTGTTCTCTGATCTGGAGGACAAAGATCTTGGAGTGCACATCGAGATGGGCGATGATGGTAGATACAGTGCGACCGGTATCGGTACCATTTCCTTTGAGAGGGAGTCTGGTAAACCCTTTGTATTGAAGGAAGTCATGCATGTTCCAGGATTGAAGAAGAATCTCATCTCAGTGGCGATGTTAGAAGACAAGGGGTATGATGTTGTTTTCAGCGAGGGAAAGGCCTTCCTGCACAGCAAGACAACTGGTGAGACCCGGAAGATAGGGGTTCGAGTGAGGAACCTTTATCAGTTGCATGTAGATGGATGCGCAACAATGGCAGGCAAGGCAGAAGGATTGGTGAGCCGGGATGATGGCGAGTTGTGGCACAGGAGATTGGGTCACCTTCACCATGGAGCCTTGAAGATACTGCAGCAGATCACTACAGGGCTTCCTAAAGGCACACTTGCGCAGTCAGATCAGTGCAAGGGGTGTACTTTGGGGAAGTTTGTGAAAGCCACCTTTCACGAGAAGGATAGTCGCGCCACGACGATCCTTGAGAGAATTCACACAGATGTGTGTGGACCTTTCTCAGTTGCTTCGACAGCAAAACACAAGTATTATGTGATTTTTGTTGATGATTTCTCTCGTAAGTGCTGGATCTTCTTCATGCAGAAGAAGAGCGAGACATATTCAAAGTTCTGTGAATTCAAAGCACTGGTCGAGAAGGAGTCGGGGAAGAAGGTGAAGGCTCTTAGGAGCGATAATGGTGGTGAATACATCTCAGACGATTTCAAGGATTTTTGCAAGGTAGAAGGGATTCGTAGAGAGCTCATAGCTCCCCATAACCCACAACAGAACAGGGTAGCTGAGCGAAAGAACAGAACGATTGTGGGTGCTGCACGGGCAATGTTGCAGGATCAGGGCCTACCCCTTCACTTGTGGGTGAAAGCATGCAATACAACAGTTTATGTGCAGAACCGTTGTCCTCATAGGATACTTGGCATGAGTACACCTGAGGAGACTTATTCTCATAAGAAGCCTGATCTTTCTCATTTCAGGATTTTTGGTGCTAACGTTTACATGCATGTGACGAAGGATGCCAGGAAGAAGTTGGAGCCGACCGCAGAGGTTGGGATATTTGTGGGGTACACTGATACGCCCCACAACTATCGTGTGTATTTGCCAGACAGTGGTAAAACTGTTGTGCGACAGGATATAAAATTTCAGGAGGAGAAAGCCATGAAGTGTTCGCTTGAGAGGGAGCTACACTTGCATGCAGATGAGGAGCTATTAGTTCCTAAGGATGAGCTTCAAGACGTGGATCAGCCACAGGACGAGGTTCATGGAGTGGAAGAGACCAATCATGCAGCGCCAACCATCAGAGGGCGAAAGCGCTTGACAGAAGCTGAGCGACTGGCTCAAGATGCAGAGAAAGTTGTAGGACCACCTACAGCCCAACGCAGGCAGAGACAGTCACTTGATCGGTACACTGGATACATGGCTCTTATGAGCAAGTGTGTTGTGACTGAGCCATCCTCTTTCGAGGAAGCTGTGGAGGATCCCGCATGGGTAGACGCCATGGTGGAAGAGTATGATTCTATTGTCAGAAACAGTGCATGGGAGATTGTTCCTAGAACGGAAGGGAAATCAGTGGTGGGTTCGAGATGGATCTACAAAGTTAAGCAGGTAGCTGACGGGAGTGTGGAGAAGTACAAGGCAAGATTTGTTGCCTGAGGCTTTTCACAGATTGAGGGGATCGATTATGAGGAGACCTTTGCACCTGTCGCAAGGTATTCTTCCATATGGACGATTCTTGCTCTCTCAGCGCAGATGGGATGGAACATTCATCATATGGATGTGAAGACTGCGTTCCTCAACGGAGTCATTGAGGAGGAGGTGTACATTGAGCAACCCGAAGGCTTTGAAGTCTTCAGCAACAAGTCGCATGTGTGCAGGCTCAAGAGAGCGCTGTATGGGTTGAAGCAAGCACCACGTGCTTGGTACACACGGATAGACAACTATTTCACAGGACTTGGATTCTCCAAGAGCGAGGCGGATCCGAACCTATACCAGATTGTGGTGGAGGGTAAGTTGCTTATCATTGTACTGTATGTTGATGATTTGATTCTAACGGGTGATGAGCTGTTGATACTGTCATGCAAGAAGGATCTTGCTACAGAGTTTGAGATGAAGGATTTGGGCCTCCTTCACTATTTCCTGGGATTGGAAATATGGCAGTGCAGTGGTGGACTGTTTGTTTCTCAGGGAAAGTATGCTCGGGAGATACTGGAGAAGTTCAACATGCATGGCTACAAGCCTGTTGATACTCCTCTTCCTGGAGGTTGGAGGAAGGAGGATGCCACTTCGGGAGAAGAAGTGGATGCCACTGTTTATCGACAGTTGGTGGGGTCGCTGATGTATTTGGTCAATACACGACCTGATATATGCTATGCAGTTAACCAGCTTTCACAAGCTATGGTTAAGCCTACCAAGCTCTTCTGGAAGGCGGGAAAGCATGTATTGCGCTACTTGAGAGGCACATCGGGATATGGTTTGTGGTACAGACAGGAGGATGAGGTGAAGCTATGTGGCTTCACGAATGCAGATTGGGCAGGGAGCCCACTAGACAGAAAGAGCACATCAGGAGGGGTCTTCAGTATTGGATCGACAACAGTTTCTTGGTACAACAGGAAGCAGAGATCCGTGGCACTCAATTCAGTGGAGGCCGAGTATATGGCAGCAAGTTTGGCTGCATGCGAGGCTATATGGATGAGGAAGGTCCTGGTTGGTTTGTTCGGTTCTCATTTGGATCCTACTGTGATTTACTGTGATAACCAGAGTTGCATTAAACTCTCGGCTAATCCTGTATTTCATGATAGATCTAAACATATTGACATCAGGTACCATCATATCAGAGATTGTGTGCAGCGGAGGATCATGTTACTTTCGTACATTCCAACGGAGGATCAGGATGCTGATATTCTGACGAAGGCTCTCACCAGGAGCAAATTCGAGTACCACAGAGGCAGGATAGGGGTTGCTGATAATCCATATCTTGTCGAGAGGGAGTGTTGAGATTGCAACAAGATGATGGAGCTTAGTGAAAAGAGTCACCTTCACTAAGTGGGCCCGCAGGCTATTTTTGGCGCAAGTCTATTTTTAGACTATGTCTATTTTTAGACATATGGATCATGTCTATGGATTGCAGGTTGCTGTTTATGGATGATTGATCAAGTTGGGAAAAAATATATGGACTTCTATTTTTGATGAAAGTGTGAGTGATCACAGTGTGAGTGATCAAAGTCTATTTTTAGACTGGCTGTCAAAAATAGAAAAGTCAAATATTATTATCTCACAATAATATTTGGACTATAAAATTAATCTTATTCTCTTGAAGCACTTCAGTTTGAGCTACAGAGGTGGCACATGCAGCTGTCAGAAGGAAATACGCTTTTCTTATGAGTCAGTTGAGTTGTCGCATGCATGACTTCAGTTAGAACTCAATCAGTTGAGTTTGGTGGAGTTGATTGTGGAGTTGATGGAGTTGTGTTCAGTTTAGCTTTGTTAAACTGGTTGTATTTAGTATAACTGGCAAATAGACTAGAGATGAGTTGGGTGAATTAGTTATTAATTAATTCACAAGTTATTAACTCATAATACAACTAATGAATACATCAGTTAACTCAGTTGCATGTCAGTGCATGTTCAGTTCAACAGGGACAGGTGGTAGAGAATCAGATTGCTATCAGTTGTGACTATAGTTGTGCACCAGATCTTGCACAATCAAGGGATTGAGTATGCCAATGAGTTTGCTCACGTATTTGCCCACATTATAGCTTGTGCTCATGTCCAACAAAGTGTGAGTGACTATTTTGCAGGTGAAAAACGAGTTTGGTGAGCCATTCTCATCAGTTCTTGAGCAGGTATTGAGCAGTGGAGGCAGGCAAGCAGTGGAAGAGATTTGGAGATCAGATATGAGCTGTATTGTGTGTAACAGAGGTGGAGATACTTGTGAGAAGTATTATGCCGTGTAATGTTACATGACTCAATCATTAATATACAGATAGTTGGGGTTTTTAGCGAGATGCTTTCCCCGGGATACATACTGTGTTAATGTGTGAATGCTCTTGATGTTTTATTGTTATTGATGCTGCTATATTGATGATCAACGTAGAGGAGCTTATGTATTGTGTATGTTTTCCGCAATAGTACATGATCAGGATAATCTCCATTGAATATGTGTTAAATTATTCAAAATTTCTACAGTGAGAGGGGAAAATAAAGTTAAGATATTATAAGGAGGTAATCAACCCCACGCTTGCAACCAAAATTACCTTTCTGTATTAACCAGTGCTAAGAAGCGAATGAATATTGCAAGGATTAGAACTAATTCTAATGAGCTCCGAAGTGAAACTGGGCGTTGGTCTATTCCCAAGATTCTTTGGGACAAAATAATATGTCTCCTTTGTGATACTGAGGGATTTGAAGATTAAAAACTCTTTCTCTTGGATTGTTTGACCCTGTTGTGCTGTACAACAACCCCCCATTTCATAAAAATCTTACACAAAATCTTAATATGAAATGGGTCCCTTTTAATTAGATAGATTTGTAAATTAATGAATAAAAATGGTATTAAATAAATAATAAGGAAAATCTTTATTAAAAGGCCCAATATAAATAAATCATTTTATAAAACATTTTAGTAAAAAACAAAGTGTTCCTTTAAAAAATTATAAAACAATTATACATTGCGATAAAGTGATCAGATATTGCATATTGCAATGACAAAGGGAAAGACACAAAACAAAGCCCCATCCAATTCTCCGATCCGAGAAGGAAATCGCAATCGACAATCAGGGAAATAAAATGCCAAAGGTACACACACAAGCCCATCATACCTTCGGATCTGATATCGCAATCGGTAATCGGAGATATTCGTTGATAAAGGGACATACGTAAAAGCCTCATCAAATCTCTCGATGCGATAAAGTAAATCACAAATCGGCAATTGGCAGATTCATATGACAAAAGGATAAAAGCTTAAACCAAACCCTGACTGCGATCGATTAATTGGGAATGCATCTCAAAAGATAAATATACGTTGAAAAATGGTTTGCATGCATAAATACCCCGCTCCATTATATTGTAATATTATCTTTCAGCTATTGGAAATATTCATTGCAAGTGCTAAATCCCTTCCCTTTGACACTCCCGATTGCGATTTACGATCTATCGCCTATCGCTGATCGATGAAATATAAAGCACGCATGAAATAATCATTCGGTATACGATTGACGAGATGGGTATTTATGATATTAATTCACCACGATTGGTGGTTCGAATGGCTATTTAATATTACAGTTAAGCACAAATCCTTTAAAAAATTTCATCTGTGGTAATTCTTAACTGTATTTCATTTATTGTATGTCAATCCCCGCAATTCTATTCATTATCATATTCGCTTGCGGTAGCATTATCTCTATGTTACGGTTTGCAACTGTTTGTGCAGAGTCTCTCTAAATCTAGACATCCAGAGAAAATGGGGAAGAAATCAAAGAAATCCACAGCAGTTCCTGCGGCCAAAGATCCAAGACCGAGCAAGAAAGGATTAATCTCAGATACGACATGCCTTGGTCTGGGAAATACTAGTTGGGAAAGCATTTATAATCTGATAGAAGCAAAGGAGCTTGAAGAACTATCAGAGGAAGCCACTGCCAATTCAACCAATAAGTCAGAGGGAACTCTAAAAGAATTGGCTTGTTCTTATCTTCATAGGATAGCAACGTGAGCTAAAATCCTGCCATATACTGATGTGGTGAGATGGGTGGTAGAAAAAATTCCAGTGTCAGATAGAACATTTTCCACGATAGATGGAAGGATATTCGACTCATTCAAGCCTGAAGATCTCAGGAAAATGTATCATTTACCCTCGCCCGAGAAGTGATACAACAAGGCGTTCCTAGAAGAATTTGCAAAGAAAAATGACTCAGAGTCAGCCCCGATAAATCAATGGAGTCATTTCCCAGAGAAACACAAGCACGAGTCATCAAGTAAGTACTCTGTTGACTCATTAACTTCCCCTTATTGTTATGATTAAGCTATGATGTGTAGATTATGGGGACAACATGATTCTGCCAAATTCACTATAGATATGGTCCCGCTAATGGAAGCATCAATTAATGGTTATGTTATGGATTGGGCAAATATTTTGTCTGATAGACTAGCCACAATGATTTTGGAGTACAAAACAAATTCATATAAAACTTCCCGGACCATTCCCCCTTTTTACTACAGTGCATATATTATGGATACTATTTGTTTTAATTCTGAATACCCGGTACTAAAATGGAAATGGATTGCCCAATATCCGAACTCGATTCATATTTATCATAAGCAATTGTGGAAAGCGCACTACAAAAATCACCTATATAGAATTTTCAGTGGTTTTGTTCTACCTATATATTATTCTATTTTCAATAAGCCTGCCCCTAGGATATCCCAGGAAGCAGAAATTGACCTGACAACAGTAGACAGCTAGTTCGGGGAGGAGAAATTTACCTATGTAAGACTTTTTGGCAGCCTCACTAAACCCCATGTCCTCCCCTTGTATGTGCCTGATAAATTGTTAGCACGGGAATTGGCATATCAAATAACTATTGAAGGGACATCAAGGACCCTTAGGGACTCTAAGAAACATATGTGTTCTGTATTTCCCTTACGATGTGACAATTTTACCCTACATGACTACAAGCATGTAGAAAAAGAGGTGGAGAAGATGTAGATGTTGAATCTTTCCACCATTCCTAACAGGAAATATGACCCAAATAAGGTTGCCCATAATGTCACTGCTCAAGCTAAACTGGCCAAATTTGATCATGAAGCAGATGACTTTGATGATTTATTTTCTTCGGATGATACATTTGTTCAAGTTAAAGGATTGGCAAGAATCAGGTATCAAGAAGAAGGGTTAGAAACGTTCAATAGGCTAAGAGACTAGAGGTTGCAAACTATACCTTTAGACCCATTAGCTACAACCCCTACAATTCAACCATCAAGTCAAACTGAACAGAAAGCTATTGATAAGAATCCTGTACAGGAAAAGATCTCCGAAAAAGAAAAGATGCCAGAGCAGGAGCAGGGACAAGGAAAAGGTAGTGAACTCATTGATTCAGATATTCATATTGACCCCAAACTGCTCAAAGAACGACAACAATTTGACTCAATCATCAGTAATACTGAGAACCTACAAGGATTCGGCACACCTGAGGTGACAACTGGTCAAAAGACAACAACTAATACAGTTCCAAATGAAGGAACTAGCAGCCCACCCATGACTCAAAAGGATGTACAGATAATCCCCGAGAATCCATCCGATGAAATTGTTTTACATGTAGAAGAAATACCACCCTTGGATGTCTTCTACAACCCTAAGCATAGGGTTGTGATCAAGAGACAAAGGAAAAAGATAAAACTCGATCAATCTTCTCTTTTGTCTTCACAAATGGAGATAACAAATGTGGTATGGAGAGAAGAAGTTAACCCTTCTAAAGATCTCACTAAAATCTATTAGTATGCTGGAGCATACATAGCAACTACTATGGAAAAAGCATCGGAGGTAAGAAATTTACTTAAAGAAAAGGATCAAGAAATTATTTTGCTAGAGACACAGGTACAAGAGAAGCAGCAGAGGATAGAGCAGTTAGAACAACAGTTAGCAGCCCAGAGGCAGTCAAATGATCAATTAAATGAGCAATTGCTCAAAGAAAAACAAAGGATTGATCAAAATTCAATTTAGAAGCAACAAGAACTATCACAAGCATTGAGCAAGCTATGATTATTAAATGAATAGTTGAGCAAATCAAAAGAAGAACAGATCACTCAAATATCACTGCAAATAGAAAGATATAAAGGATATCCCCAAGTGCGAGAATTCAAATCAGAAGCTTTCCAAATTACCAAAGCATCGTCTAATCAATTGAGCTTGTTATGTCACAACATCTCTCTCATTCTTCCTTTATGTGAAATTTCCTCATCCATGATTGATAAGTCAGTTGATGCAAGACAGAAATTGGAGCAAGTAGATGAAACACTAACAGAGTTTCTCTCTTGGCAAGAAACCAAGGAAGGAAAAGCTGCAAATCTACCCCAAATTCTTGAATCGCATAAGGAAATCCTATTCCTTAAATGGCAATCTCAATTGATGAAGGCAGAAAGGGTGGCGTCAAGATGCAGATCGACAACTAGTAATCTAGTTGAATTAATTAATGATACTCTTTATTTGTCAAATTTAATTTCAGAATGTTCTTGAGGGAAACTTCCATCGGTGAAAGCATTGGAACAGACATGGAAACATGAGCTGGAGTATAGGGAAAGATTAATCGCAGGTAATCTAACTTTAACATGGGAAACCTTTTGGTTCTTCCTTGTTAAACTGCATAGTCAGAGGAAAACAATGAAATGCCTCACCGATGTAATTGATTACATGATTCCCGAAACTATTGATGCCACATATACTGCCCAGTTACATTTGCACATGAGTCATCCTCCAGAACTACAACCGATGCTCACCATTTGCCATCTCAAGCCACAAGATAGTCAACCAAAACAGTGAACCATTCTAACCGATAGCAAGCATGCCTATTTTGGGAGAGATTTTCATATATTTGTGATTTGGTTATACTAGCACACAACATTTTTATTTCATAGTTTGTCAGTTTAGATAGTACTTATAGACCCTTTCATGTTTTTTGAAAGGGTCCTCAAATTTTGTATTAAGACTTGGATCGGAAGTTGCACTACTATGCTTATGATATATATTTTCTTATAAAAACCGAACCTGAATTATGAATTTTGATGAAGAATACTTTTATGTGACATGCACTATTGCTTCTTGTAAAAGAATTTCTAAGTTGAAAGGCGGGATCTGAATGCGATTTATATCGGAGGAGATTCAAATTCATATGGTACTACTATCTATGTTTTTGCTTCATGCTTTTATGTGAATTAGCATTTATTCATTTTTCTATTATTGATGTATGTATATGCTTTCACAACAATTCTTTGACTTATCACTATTGAATGTTTAAGAGTTGTTATTTTTATACATATGTATGTCAATGATATATAAAGAATAGTGTAATAATGTTTTAATTATTACTTTGTTCAACTACTTGAACAAAGTAATTATCATATGAATAAATATTTTTGTTTATAAGTAGAGTCATCTATATGCCTACTTGTCAATAAGAACCATCAAAAGTTGCACTAAGAGAAAGACTTCCCAGGATATATTAGTTATTTATGTTATTGCATTTTAGAATAAATCATCCATCATTACCATTAGATATTAGAAAAACAATCACTGATCCATCCCATTTATAAATCATTGGGAAACTGGTCCCATTATATCCAGTCAGAGCCACCATAGCAAATGGAAAAGGAGCTGCTTTTAAGGTCCGGACCGGTTGGTTTTCCCCGATGTTGATGTAGAAATTTCCGAGGCATCAACATTTTTGGTGCTAGAAGGAGGGAATGAACTGTGAATGGCGCCCAAACCTAAATATATAATCCATTATGAGATTAAATCTCCCTCCACCTCACCTCTGACTTCTCCCTCGCATGTTGGAACTCCAGTTTTCAAGCGAGAAGTAGAGGATACAACTACCACAACTCAACCCCAAAATATCTCAGATAAATTAACTCCAGAATCTCCTGAAGTGCAATCTCTAATCCACAAACTTCAAGGATTCTCAATATCACCACAAAAATCTGAGCTATCTCAAGGCAGTGTGACTTCACAATTCATTCCTTCTCACCCTCTCACCAGACTTCAAAGTGAAAAGCTTGGTATTGAACCTACTGAGTTACGTTTGCCTAAAAGCGAAAGGGCAAGGAAGACAACTGAAGGATCTAATAGTGAAACCTTCTCATCATCATCATCCATTTCATCTTCTCCAGTGTGAAGTCAACCATCCACTCCTCCACTCCAGATTATCGTTCAATAGGGAACTGCAACTTCAACATCTATTTCCTAGCCATCTCAAACTCCAACATCTATTTCCCAACCATCTCAAACTTCATCTATGCTATCATCCATTAGTAGCTCAACAATTGCACAAAACCCATGGAGTAGTCCTGGTGCAGTCGCCATGCCTACACCTTTAAACCCATTGCCAGCTCATCCTGAAAAATGGTTGCCAAAATTCAATCCAGATGTAGGCATATAGGCAGATGAACATATAAATAATTTTATGTTGTTAGTCAACTTAAAAGGAGTCACTGAGAAAGATGTGGTTGTTGGACTTTTCCCTTATACCCTACAAGGATCAGCTAGGTCTTGGTACTTTTCCCTACCATCAGGATCCATAACTAGCTGGAATATTTTTCAAGAACAGTTCTTGACTAAATACGGTGATGACAGATCTGTAGCAACATTGATCAATGATCTTTCAAATCTTAGAACAGAGTCTAGAGAGCCTATTAAAGAGTTTAATTCACGATTTAATAAACTCTTAAATAAGATTCCTACTACTTCTAAACCAAGTGAACAAGTTAGAAGTGAATGGTATATAACATCTTTACCTTAAAACATAGCTATCTTTATAGATAGAGCCGGAAAACCTACCCTAGCAAAAAATATGAAAGAGGCACTTGCTGTAGAGAAACGCATCATTTCTTTAGAAAAGAAAGCTACTCTTGAAGATAGAAAATCTAAAAAAGTCTCTTTTAAAGATGATTCAAAGAAGAAAATGGCTAAAGATCCATATGATATGGAAGGTCTCCAAAAAGTTCTAAAAACTATGTCAAATGAAATGATAGAAATTAAGAAACAAGTAGCTGAGACTTCAACCAAAAGTCCATTTAGAAATTTCAAAAAACTAGAATTAAAATCCCTAATGCTATATCCAATGCAGATTTAGACCCCGAGGATGATGAGGAAGAAGATACAGTCCTATCCTCTCAAGAAACAGAAGAAGAGGCAACAGTAGAATGTCATGGGATGTGGGACTTCATTTTGTCCGATTCCGATATGGAAAATGAGCAGGAAGCTTTCCCAGTAAGTACCAGGAGTAAAGGAACTCCAGAACTCGTTCAAACAACTCAGAAGAAAAATAACATGGGTACCACTACTAAAGAAAAAGCTCCCACAAAGAAATCTATAGTGCCTCCTACTTAAAATCAACTTCTAGTCCACCTTCTACATCGAAAACATTAGTAGTTACAGACTCTATGGATTACAACATTATTGAAGACATGAAGAAAAAGAAGGCAAATATCACTATTTTTGAGTTTAGTAAACTCAAACATCAACAAAAATTGTTGCTCAAAGAATTAGATGCAGTACCCTCTTCTCCTCTTCCAAATGCTGTAATATCCAAAGCTGCTAATGAGACAGGTAAACCACCACCTAGTAGAGTGGAAGCCACTGATACTGTTCTAATCGGAGATAGATCAAATTCCCATACTCCTCCTTTTCTCTTGACCTATGAGATTTATAATAGAAATCTGCACAATTGCTTGATAGACTCAGGGGATTCATCTAATATAATGCCGGCCTCGGTTTGTTTTACACTGAATATTGAACCCTGAAAGTCTACTGTGCATATTGTCCAGTTTGATAGAACTAAGGTCCAAGTATTAGGAGAAATCAACTCAGTTACCATCAGGTTATCAGCTGATCCAAGAGTGGTTGAGAGAATCGAGATATTAATTGTTGATATTCCTGAGTTCTATGGTTCAATTTTAAGTGGAGATTGGTCCGAGAAACTTCATGGTTATATTTCTACTGATTGGTCTCACATGTGGCTACCCTATAAAGGAAAGAAAAATTAGATTAAGATTGATCGGGAGAAGCATATGACTCACACTGTGACAGAGTTTGAACAAGAAAACTAGCCTATAGCATTCAACAATAACATTCTTGGTAATTACGCATCTGAATCATTCTTTGGTAATTTTACTGCTCAATCATCACCTTTCTTTGTTAATAGTTTCACATCTCAAATTGAAATTTTTTCCTAAACAGGTACATCAAAGTGTGTTAAAATTGCTGAGGAAATTATAAATAAAACTGTAGATAAACCCTTATTTTTTTCATTATATTTTGATGGGTCTAAATCTAATGACGGTGCAGGGGTAGGATGTATTTTAGTTAGTCCTGAGGGAGAAAAGACCATGCTATCATGTAGATTAGAATTTGTGTGCACAAACAATATTGCTGAGTATGAAGCCTTGATTCAAGGACTTTATAAAGCAATTGGTCTTAAGGTACAATATTTGAAAGTGTTTGGTGACTCAGAAATTGTTATAAAATAGGTCAGAAATACTATACATTGTCTTTCTAGTCACCTTAAATATTATCAATCATTGGTACAAGACCTTGTATCTCTTTTTCTAGCATTCAATATCTCTCCCATCCCTAGATCCCAGAATGCAGTAACAGATTTGCTAGCCAATGTTGCTGCTAAGCTCCTTCCATCTAAAGATTACAGTCCCGATAGATTTTCAATAGAGTTAATTTTCAGACCATCGATTCCTGATAATGTCACTAATTGGGGAGTCTTCAATCATGATGATGACATTTTAAATTTCTTAACTTCTGATAAGTCTTATAATGATCAAATTATTGATGAAAGTGAGCATGATCTTCAAATGAAAGAAAAGTTTGAAGAAAATTCAATACCCAAACCAGTGGTCAAACTTGAGGACCTTTATGACATTAAAGATAGGTTTAAACATGTTACTAATTCAAAGCTTCAAAGTTCTACTTTGAGATTTGAATTAATTAACCTTGTTACACAAGATAACCCACAAAACATCAATTTGGGATTAGGACTTACTTCAGAAGAAAGAATTGCATTTATCAGATTATTGCATAGATATAAAAATGTCTTCACTTGGAAATATGATGATTTAAAAACATATGATATATCTATCATACAACATACAATTCCAATAATATCTGAAGAAAAACTAGTACAACAGAAATGAAGGAAAATTCATCCTAACCTAGAGAGTCAAATAAAAGCTGAATTAAATAAACTCTTAAAAGCTAAGATAATTTTTCCCGTTAGACATTTAAATTGGGTGTCCAACATGGTGCTAGTAAGGAAGAAAAATGGTGACATCAGAATTTGTATCGATTTTAGAAATCTTAATAAAGCAAGTCAAAAGGATAATTTCCCTTTACCTACCATGGAGCAAACTCTCCATTCAGTAGCTGGTTCTGAATTAATGTCCTTCTTAGATGGTTTTTCAGAGTATAACCAAATTTTGGTGCACCCCGATGACAGACTTAAGACTACTTTCAGAACCAAGTGGGGAACTTATGCCTATAAAAAAAATTCTTTTTGGATTAATCAATGCTGGAGCTACATTCCAAAGAGAAATGGACATAGCATTCAAAGGTTTAATCAATAAATCAGAAATTCTCTATTTGGATGACATTATTGTTTTCTCTAATAAAAGATCAAATCACTTGCATGATTTGAAATAAATCTTTGATCGCTGCAAAAGGTATGGCATTTCACTCAATCCTAAGAATTCCTATTTTCTCTTGACCAAGGTAAACTCTTGGGCTTCATTGTTTCAAATGATGGTATTTATATTGATCCAGATAGAATCAAAGAGATTTCTGATATTCCATTTCCACATAATAAAAAAACAATGCAATCATTTTTAGGTCAAATTAATTTTGTAAAAAGATTTGTTCCAGATTTTTCACAGATTGTTTTACCATTACAATCAATGATCAAGAAAAACTCAGTGTTTAAATGGTGGCACATAGAAAAAGAGGCTTTTGATTTGATCAAGCAAGCAATCATAAATGCTCCTACATTAAACAACCCTGATTTTTCAAATCATTTTATTCTATATACTCTTGCATCTAATTCATTTTATGCAACAGTGCTGACATAAATCAATGATCAAAACTTGGAAGCACCAATTTCATTTTATAGTTCAAATCTTCAAGGTGCTGAACTTAATTACTCCGAAGTTGAAAAGCAAGCCTTTGCTGTACACAAAGCCATTAAACACTTTAGGCCCTTAAAAGCTCACACCAAAGTTATAGTCCCCTTTTCAGCAGTAAGACAGTTACTAGTTCAAAGGAAATTGGGAGAAAAAAGGGCAAATTGGGTTACAACATTACAAGAATATGATTTGGACATTATACTAGCAAAGATTGTCAAAGGCCAAGGTTTTTGCAGGTTGTTAGCAGGAGCTTCTAATATTCAAGAACATGAAGGTACAAACAATATTGAAGAAATCAATGAGATAAGTACTGTTAATCCTGAATCCCAATATGCAGATTTGATATTCTATTTGAAAAATGGATATGCTCCTCCTAATATTTCCTATAAAAATAAGCGTTCCATAAGACTGAAGGATAAAAACTTCATGATTGTTGATGATGTGTTGTTTAGACGGAATTATGAATAAATTTTATTAAGATGCTTAGAAAAACCTAAAGCGCAAAAAAGGTCTTGCAGGAACTACATGATGGTCCGACAGGAAGACATTTTGGAGTTGACACCATAGCCCACAAAATTATTCATGCTGGTTATTATTGGCCCAAATTATTTAGAGATACTCATGAATATGTAAAGAAATACAGAACATGTCAAACTACCAGTGGAAGACAAAGGAAGCCAGCTTTTCCTTTGCAACCAGTCAACATTGAACAACCTTTTGAACAATGGGGATTGGATATCATTGGAGAAATCACTCCACATTCATCCAAACATCATAGGTATATCCTTACAGCTACTGATTACTTTACCAAGTGGGTGGAAGCAATTCCTTTGAAGACAACAAACTCTGAAGCAATTATTGAATTCATAGATCAGTTCATCGTTACTAGGTTTGGTGACCCAAATGCTCTTATTTTTGATAATGCATTTTATTTCTCTAGTAATTATATACTTGGATTTGCTATCAGAAGAGGATTGAAATTGAAATATTCTGCAAACTACTATCCTCAGGGTAATGGTTTAGCAGAATCCACCAATAAAAATCTTATGAAAATCATTAAGAGAACTATTAATCAGAATCATAAAAATTGGCATAAATCTTTGATATTTGCACTATGGACAGACCGTATAACACAGAAGGCCTCAATAGGTGCTTCTCCATTTAATCTGTATGGAAAAGAGGCTGTCATACCAGCAAATTTAGTACTTCCATCACTAGCCTTAGTGCAGTTTATTGAAGAAAACCCCTCTTCTTCTATTCAATTAAGACATAATCAGATTCTGAAGCTAGAAGAAGAAAGGGAAAAAGCCCGAATTACAAATTCCAAACATAAACAAATTATTTAGTCTTATTTTGATACAACTTCAAGCGGCTCAAAACATTTACAAGTTGGTGATCTAGTTTTGAAATGGGACAAAACCCACGAGGATAAAGGAAACACACTAAATTTCAGAAAATGTGGCTCGAACCATTTCAAATCAGTAAGAAGATAGGCCTATCAACATTCTTATTGCAGGATCTATTAGGAAAGAGAGATTCTCTTCCTATCAATGGGCTTATTTTGAAAAAATTATTCAATTGAGGAGGTAACTCCTTCTCACTTTGTAAATATTCAATTTTCAGCTATATTTGTGTGAATAATTAGTTTATTTTCTATCTGAGGAAATAAAGTTGTAAATATCCTTCTGTTGGTCTTTACTATTTTGAAAATGTTACTCAAAAGAAAATAGTCTTAAATATTTACTTTTGATAAATGGAAGTTTTGAAGGAAAAGGAAAATTCTAGGAAATTAGGTATAAGTAAACTCTGAAAACCCTTTTTATTTTTGTGAAATCTTCTCAAAACTTGAAAATATTGTAAATTATTCAAAAGTTTTAGAAGCGTAAAAAGGTTATCAATAGAAAGAAAATATTGATCCAATCTCAACATCTTTAACTCTTAAAACTGTCATCCATGTTCTCTTAAGGAGAAAATTATTCATCCCATCCATCAAAGTTTATAATTGCTTAGAGTGTAATTCTAAAATATATTTGATATAAAAGATAAGAGGTCTTATCACAAGCCTGCTTACCATAATCATAGGGGACTAGTTCAACTGACATTACCAACATTGCATACCAAAACAGGGTAATGGCTTATAATTATAAGAAAAGGGGTCTCATCATGAGCCAGCTTGTTCAGTTAAATTACAACCAGTGAATGGAATTGTCATGATCCAGGTGGATATTGGTGGCCACCTGCCAAGTCCACCTGGACCCCCACCATTGTTTCTCTCAGCATTTTCAGTTTCCTTAATTGTCGCACAACTTACTATTTTTAGCAGTTTTTCGGGTCCTGAACTTCTGGAGCCGTTTTGAGGCCCTAAACGACGTTTTTTGGGAAATCTGGGGGCAACATGGGTCCATGGACCGATGTTGCCCTTCCCAAAGTGGTAGTGCTCGGATAGATCTTTCTAACGAGCTATTGTACGCGTCAAATGGAGATCATATGCCAAAGTTACGACCCCGGGAAGTTGATGTACCAATTTACCCAAACGGGGCCCACAGTTTGGCGTTTCATCTCCTAGGGTTAGGTTTTGGAATGTTAAGGGTTTTCCATTATTTCTCAACAATAAATAGGCCTTCGAGCCTCATTGTAACACAGTTCAGAGGCATGTAGCCACCACATCTCTTCTCAGAGATAAGCTACCATCGCCCTAGGTGGTTTATTTCCATTTCTGGTTGTAAGCATATTTCAGTGTTTTCCATTAATGAAATGAAGTATTATTTCCACTGCATCTTTGTGTATATGGTTATCTCTGTAATTTGTTGCGTTCCTGTTTAAATCTGGATCAGTGGTATCAGAGCGGTCTGCTTTTTCTCTGTATTTCTTTGTATGTCCCCAACAAGGTCGAGATATAAGGAGTTAGGGCTTGAACTGGTTGAACCTTTGTAAGACCAGCCTCGTGAATCTCGACGTCCTCCCATGGCGGATGAGAACAAAGACGAGGGGGCAGGAGATCCCATCAAAATCTTGCTCGAAGAAGCCCTCGAGCGACAACGGAACACAATGATGGACAACTTTGCCTAGATCCTTCAGCGGCTACCCAGAAGCGACGCATCGGCTTCCAGTAGCTACTCTGGAAACGCCATGCCCTTTAAGGTACAAGTCAATTTTGAAATCCCCATATTCGAGGGTCAGATAGACGCAGATGCCGTAGATAAATGGTTAAATTTGCTAGAGGGTTATTTTTTTGTTCATGAATTTTCGAGTCGGGAAAAGATTGTTTTCGCTCTTCTCAAAGCAGCCCCCCACGTCAAGGACTGGTGGGAAACCTACTGCGAGCGTAAGGATGAAAGTACTGGCTCACTATTTTCAGCCGCACCCACCTGGAATCCATTCTAGGATGCCATCAAGGAGCAGTACTACCCTGTCGGAAGCTATGAGGATGAATACATAAAGTGGACCATGCTGCGGCAGGGAAGGGACCAAGACGTGCTGGAGTTCACCAATCTTTTCCATACCCTTGGCACAAAGTTGGGTATCAAGGATTCAGAGCAACATTTGATACTCAAATACCGTGGCTACCTGCACAAGTACATCCAGGAAGAAATACAATTCCTGAACATCTCCTCTCTCGGCGCAGCATACCGATATGCCATCAAGGTCGAGTAGAAGTTTAAACAAAAGAAGCGAGACTTTGGATCTGCGAATCCAAAGTAGGGGAAAGGTGCCCCTAAACCACAGAACAAAGGACAAAGCCAAGGCGAGACAACCCAAGACAACCTGCCGAAGCTGCAAGCAAAGAACAACGCCGCGAAGCCGGGAAAGGACACTGGAAAATGGTGTGAGTTCCATAAGAGCTCCACTCACAACACAAGTGAGTGTCGGGCCAAGCAGTCACTGGTGGCTGAGCTAAAGGTTTCAGAATCAGATGCATGTTCCGATTCTGAGTCAGAACCCGATAAGGGGAATGAAAAAGGGAAGCAGATCATTGATGCGGATCCCAACGCCACTGTTGCTACCGCCAAGATCCAGAAAAATGAACCCGAAGATCCAGAGGAGGAGGAGCATCTCTTCCACTCCCAGATGTGGGTAAAGGGCTCCCCGATACAATTCATTATTGATAGCGGGAGTCAAAAGAACCTCATTTCGGCAGAGGTCGTGAAGCGGTTGGGCTTACCGACCACAACACATCCACAACCATACACCATTGGGTGGCTTCACCAAGGACGAGATCTTTGCGTGAGCCAGCAGTGTCGCCTTCCATACAACATCAAGCCCTTCACGGATGAGGTATTGTGTGACATTGCTCCCCTTGAAGTTTGTGATGTATTATTAGGACAGCCATACTTGTGGAAGCGACATGCTGTGTATGAATCAAGGCCCCGTGCTGTTATTATTACATTGGGAAATAAGTTGTACAGGATACCAGAGGTAGCACCACCTACCGCCATCTCTTTGATTACTGCAAAACAATACAGTAAGATCATTTCCAAAACCAGGAAATTTGTTTTCCTGATGATACACCCTCAACGAAAGAAGAAGACAGTGGCCGCGGCCTCCAGACGGGGTCCCTCTGCACGACAACTACAGATGGACAAGGTTGTGGAGGAGTACGAGGACATCTTCACCTCCCCTGCAGGGATTCCTCTGCACTGTCAGGTCAAGCACTCCATCGATCTGACCCCAGGTGCACCGCTACCCAATGGACCAATTTATCGGCACTCCGTTCTGGAGAACAATGGAATCAAGAGGTAGATTCAGGAGCTCCTGCAGAAAGGTCACATCCGTCCGAGTTCATCGCCTTGTGGGAGCCCGATTGTGTTGGTACAGAAGAAGGATGGGACGTGGAGACTCTGTATTGACTATCTGGCGCTGAACAAGATCACTGTCCGTAATAGGTACCCGATCCCGCGGATTGATGACCTCCTGGACCAACTAAAGGGGGCGAAATATTTCACCAAGATCAATCTGAAGTCAGGATATCACTAGGTACCAATCGAACCCTCTGATGTGTGGAAGACTGCGTCAAATCTAAGGAGGGCCTTTTCGAATGGTTGGTTATGCCTTTCGGATTGACGAATGCTCCTGCAACCTTCATGAGGCTAATGGATGACATCTTGCGGCCATTCACCAACTCCTTTGTAGTAGTATACTTGGATGACATTCTGATCTTCAGCCAGAGTTGGGAAGAGCACCTCCACCACATCCGACAGGTTCTCCAAACACTGCGGCAACACAAGCTATGTGCCAATTTGGAGAAATGAACTTTTGGCTTGACCCAGGTTCAGTATCCAGGATACATCATTGATGAACAGGGGGTGCATGTCGATCCAGCCAAGATCCAAGTCATTCGGGATTGGCCATCTCCAACCACTCTAACAGAGCTCCGCAGCTTTCTAGGTCTTGCCAACTTCTACCGCAGGTTCGTGTTGGGGTTTTCTCATATTAGTTGGCCCTTGAGTCAAGTCACCAAGGGAGGGGCGAAAGAAAAATTCTTTTGGTCTAAATCTCAACAGAGGGCATTCATGGAGTTGAAGGATCGCCTCTGCACGGCACCAGTGCTCGCGTTACCAGATTTACAACAACCATTTGAGGTCGAGACAGATGCCTCTGAATATGCTATTGGGGCAGTCCTTACTCAACATGGACATCCAGTGGCATATCACAGTGAAACACTTTCAGACATAGTCCGGAAGTACCCCACTTATGATAAAGAGATGTATTCCATTGTACAGGCCTGCCGACAATGGAAGCATTACATTTTGGGGAAGGAAACGATCATCCACATAGACCATCGAACACTGCAGTTCATACGGACCAAAGGGAAATTGTAGAATGATCGCCATCAGAAGTGGTCTACATACCTGCAACAGTTCCAATTGAATATCAAGTATAAGAAGGGCAGCACCAATAATGTTGCAGATTGCCTCAGTCGACCACTGATCATGGCGTTAACCACCGTGCTCAACTCTTGTGGGCACGAGACTTCTGATTGGCCACTTCTCTACAAAAGTGACCCAGAATTCGGCCACACATACCAGACACTCTTGGAGGGTCGGCATGTTCCAGATTTTCACCTCCAGGATGCCCTGTTATGCCACCTGGGTCACCTTTGTGTTCCTTCAAGCGAGCGTGCCAAGATTATTTGGGAAGCACACTACAGTCGGGCTGCTGGGCATTTCGGGGTCGAGAAAACAGTGGCAGTACTGCAAAATTATTTCTATTGGCCGAATCTTCGACAGGATGTTGGAAGTACATCAGATCATGTACTGCTTGTGCCATTGCCAAACCGACCATTAAGAAGCACGGCCTCTATACCCCGTTGCCTACCCCTAGTCAACCTTGGGAATCCATCTCCATGGATTACATGTGAGGCCTTCCTTCCACTAAGCATGGAAATGACTGTGTTTTTGTGGTCGTCGACAGGTTCTCGAAGATGGCCATTATGGCGGCCTGCAAGAAGAATATCACAGCAGAAGCCATTGCTAAACTCTTCTTTAAACGAGTGTGGGTGCACTTTGGGATCCCACAGTCTATCATCTCAGATCGGGACAGTCGGTTTCTCAGCACATTTTGGTCTAGTCTCTGGTCAATGCTGGACACCAAACTCACGAAGTCCACAGCCTTCCATCCTCAAACTAATGGCCAGACAGAGGTTGTCAATAGGATGATTGTGCACATTCTGCGCATGTATAACTCAAAGCATCCACGCACATGAGACAAGAGCCTTCCCTATGTTTAGCACAGCTGCAACCGAGCTCTTCACAGCTCCACTGGCCATAGCTCTTTTCAGGTGAGTTTGGGATTCCAGCCACTATGCCCCATTGATGTGGCCATGCCACTTGCAGCTACTCGCATAAATTTAGCTCATGTCCAGTCCGAAATAGATAAGGCCACCAGCTTCATTGAGCGCATCCAACATATTCGCCAGTAGGTCCATGACATTCTTGAGAAATCAAATGCCAAGTACAAGCAGCGACATGATCAACATCAAGTGCCACACAAGTTTCAGGTGGGTGACAAAGTCTGGTTGCATTTGCAAAAGGATCGCCTTACTGGAGCCTATCGGAAATTGAGACCACTCCGATATGGTCCTTACACCATTACTAAGTCTATGGGAGATAATGCATTTGAGCTCAGCATTCCCCCATTCCTTGGCCTGCACCCAGTGTTCAATGTGGACCGCCTTCAGCCATACTTTCCACCATTGCTAGACACATCCGACATTGTAGAACAGCTCAAACCCACAGAATTAAATCCAGATTTCATGGAACAAGCTGCAACTAATCAGATCATGGACACACAGATCAAGAACACTCACCAACAGAATATCCAACTGTATCGAGTTGTCAAAGCAGGCCAACTCCTGCAGCAGGGCAAGTGGCTCACCAGGGAACAAGTTCAACAAAAGTTTCCTCATCTCATGGAGGAACTCAACGCAATGGGGACCATTGCTTCCTAAGGGGGGAGGAATGATCCAGGTGGATATTGGTGGCCACCTGCCAAGTCCACCTGGACCCCCACCATTGTTTCTCTCAGCATTTTCAGTTTCCTTAATTGTAGCACAACTTACTATTTTTAGCAGTTTTTCGAGTCCTGAACTTCTGGAGCCGTTTTGAGGCCCTAAACGATGTTTTTTGGGAAATCTAGGGGCAACATGGGTCCATGGACCGATGTTGCCCTTCCCAAAGTGGTAGTGCTCGGATAGATCTTTCTAACGAGCTATTGTACGCGTCAAACGAAGATCGTATGCCAAAGTTACGACCCCGGGAAGTTGATGTACCAATTTACCCAAACGGGGCCCACAGTTTGGCTTTTCATCTCCTAGGGTTAGGTTTTGGAATGTTAAGGGTTTTCCATTGTTTCTCAACAATAAATAGGCCTTTGAGCCTCATTGTAACACAATTCAGAGACATGTAGCCACCACATCTCTTCTCAGGGATAAGCTACCATCGCCCTAGCTGGTTTATTTCCATTTCTGGTTGTAAGCATATTTCAGTATTTTCCATTAATGAAATGAAGTATTATTTCCACTGCATCTTTGTGTATATGGTTATCTCTGTAATTTGTTGCGTTCCTGTTTAAATCCGTATCATGTCAATAGTTGGCCACCAAACCAGGACAATGGCTTTTTATCTTACAAAATAAAGAAATAAGAAAAAAAGAAAATGCAATACAAAAAATGTGGAAACATATCTTTTGATTCATTCTTTTTAATTATACTATGAAATGGATGGAACAATGAACGATTAAATGGTTAAAAGGTAACCCTGTTGAGACTATGGACGTTTGCTGGCAGCAGTGGCTCTACCTGTGAAAAAGGAGTCATTATACAAGCTAAGTTGGAGAAGTCTCTTGTTTTATCATTATCAACCAATTAAGGTTTACTTAAAACTTAGAATGCATTTAATTTTGAGATGAGAAAGAGATAGCAAAAATAGTTTTCATTATATTCAGAATTTATGATTACCCAGTTATATTAGATTTTCTCTATCTATTAAGGTTTCCAGATTAAGAAAGTTAAAATATTATATTACTTTCTCAGAGATAACTGTTTCTCCCAGTGAATCACCAATTGTTGTGCTGTACAACAACCCCTCATTTCATAAAAATCTTACACAAAATCTTAATATGAAATGGGTCCCTTTTAAATAAACTTTGTTAGATTTGTAAATTAATGAATAAAAATGGTATTAACCAAATAATAAGGAAAATATTTATTAAAATGCCCAATATAAATAAATCATTTTATAAAACCTTTTAGTAAAAAAACAAAGTGTTTCTTTAAAAAATTAAAAAACAATTCTACATTATGATAAAGAGATCGAAGATCGCATATCGTAATGATAAAGGGACAAACACAAAACAAAGCCCCATCCAATTTTCTGGTTCGACAAGGAAATTGCAATTGGTAATCGGGGAAATCAAATGCCAAAGGTACACACACAAGGGCTCATCTTACCTTCCGATCTCATATCACAATCGGTAATCAGAGATATTCGTTGATAAAGGGACATACGTAAAAGCCTCATCAAACCTCCTGATGCAATAAAGTAAATCGCAAATCGGAAATCGACGGAGTCATATGACAAAAGGATAAAAGCTTAATCCAAACCCCAATTGCGATCAATTAATTGGCCGCGTATCTCAAAAGGTAAATATACGTTGAAAAATGGTTTGCATGCATAAATACCCCACTCCATTATATTGTAATATTATCTTTCGGCAATCGGAGATATTCATTGCAAGTGCTAAAGTCGTTCCCTTTGACACTCTCGATTGAGATTTGTGATCTATCGCCTATCACCAATCGATGAAATCTAAAGCACACATGAAATAATCATTCGGTATATGATTGACGAGATGGGTATTTATGATATTAATTCACCACGATTGGCGGTTCGAACAGTTATTTAATATTACAGTTAAGCATAGATCCTTTAAAAGATTTCATGTGGTAATTCTTAACTGTATTTCATTTATCGTATGTCAATCACCATAATTCTATTCATTATCATATTCGCTTGCGGCAACACTATCTCTGTGTTACAGTTTGCAACTGTTTGTGCAGAGTCTCTCTGAATCCAGACATCTAGAGAAAATGGGGAAGAAATCAAAGAAATCCACTGCAGTTCCTGCATCCAAAAATCCAGGACTGAGCAAGAAAGGATTAATCTCAGATACGACATGCCTTGGTACAGGAAATATTAGCTGGGAAAGCATTTATAATCTGATAGAAGCAGAGGAGCCCGAAGAACTATCAGAGGAAGCCACTATCGGTTCAACCAATAAGTCAGAGGGAACTCTAAAACAATTGGCTTATTCTTATCTTCATAGAATAATAGTGCGAGCTAAAATCCTGCCATATACTGATGTGGTGAGATGGGTGGTAGAAAAAATTCCAGCGTTAGTTAGAACATTTTCCATGGTAGATGGAAGGATATTTGGCTCATTCAAGGTTGAAGATCTGAGACAAATGTACCATTTACCCCCGCCCTAGAAGAGATAAAAGAAGGCGTTCCTAGAAGAATTTGCAAAGGAAAACGACTCAGAGTCAGCCACGATAAAGCAATGGAGGCATTTCCCGGAGAAACACAAGCACGAGTCATCGAGTAAGTACTTTGTTGATTCATTAGCTTCCCCTTATTACTATGCTCGAGCTATGATGTGTAGATTATGGGGACAACATGATTCTACCAAATTCACTATATATATGGTCCCGCTAATGGAAGTAGCGATTAATTGTTATGTTATGGATTGGGAAAATATTTTGTCTGATAGACTAGCCACAACAATTTTGGAGTACAGAACAAATGCATATAAAACTTCTCGGACCATTCCCCCTTTCTACTACAGTGCATATAGTATGGATACTATTTTTTTTAATTCTGAATACCCGGTACTTGGATGGAAATGGACTACGTAAGATCCAAACCCGATTCATATTTATCATAAGCAATTGTGGAAAGCACACTACAAAAATCACCTGTACAGAATTTGCAATGGTTTTGTTTTACCTGTATATTATTCTATTTTCAATAAGCCTACCCCCAGGATATCCCAGGAAGCAGAAATTGACCTGACAGTAGTAGGCAGTTGGTTCAGGGAGGAGAAATTTACCTATGTAAGGCTTTTTGGCAGCCTCACTAAACCCCATGTCCTCCCCTTGTATGTGCCTGATAAATTGTTAGCACGGGAATTGGCATATCAGATAACTGTTGAAGGGACATCAAGAACCCTTAGGGACTCCAAGAAACAGATGTGGCCTGTATTTCCCTTACGATGTGGCATTTTTACCCTACATGACTACAAGCATGTAGAAAAAGAGGTGGAGAAGATGCAGATGTTGAATCTTGCCACCATTCCTAACAGGCAATATGACCCAAATAAGGTTGCCCATAATGTCACCGCTCAAGCTAAACTGGCCAAATTTGATCATGAAGTGGATGACTTTGATGATTTATTTTCTTCGGCTGATACATTTGTTCAAGTTAAAGGATTAGCAAGAATCAGGTATCAAGAAGAAGGGTTAAAAACGTTCAATAGGCTAAGAGACCAGAGGTTGCAAACTCTACCTTTAGACCTATTAGCTACAACCCCTACAGTTCAGCCACCAAGTCAAACTGAACAGAAAGCTATTGATAAGACTCCTGTAGTGGAAAAGATCTCCGAAAAAGAAAAGACGCCAGAGTAGGAGCAGGGACAAGGAAAAGGAAGTGAACTCATTGATTCAGATATTCATATTGACCCCAAGCTGCTCAAAGAATGGCAACAATTTGACTCAATCATCAGTAATACTGAGAACCTATAAGGATTCGGCACACCTGAGGTGACAACTGGTCAAAAGACAGCAACTAATATAGTTCCGAATGAAGAAACTAGTGGCCCATCCATGAATCAAAATGATATAGAGATAATCCCCGAGAATCCATTCGATTTAATTGTTCTACATGTAGAAGAAATACCACCCTTGGATGTCTTCTATAGCCCTAACCATAAGACTGTGATCAAGAGACAAAGGAAAAAGAGAAAACTTGATCAATCTTCTCTTTTGCCTTCACAAATGGACATAACAAATGTGGTATGGAGAGAAGAAGTCAACCCTTCTGAAGGTCTTACTAAACTCTCTCATATGCTAGAGCATACATAGCAGCTACTATGGACAAAGCATCAGAGGTAAGCAATTTGCTTAAAGAAAAGGATCAAGCAATTATTTTGCTAGAGACACAGGTACAAGAGAAGTAGCAGAGGATAGAGTAGTTAGAATAGTAATTAGCAGTCCAGAGGCAGTCAAATGATCAATTAAATGATCAATTGCTCAAAGAAAAACAAAGGATTGATCGAAATGCAATTTAGAAGAAATAAGAACTATCACAAACATTGAGCACGCTGCGATTATTAAATGAACAGTTGAGCAAATCAAAAGAAGAACATATTGATCAACTATCACTGCAAATAGAAAGATATATAGGATATCCCCAAGTGGGAGAATTCAAATCGGAAGCTCTCCAAATTACCAAAGCATTGTCTAATCAGTTAAGCTTATTATGTCACAACATCTCTCTCGTTCTTCCTTTATGTGAAATTTCCTCATCCATGATTGATAAGTCAGTTGTTGCAAGACAGAAATTGGAGCAAGCAGATGAAACACTAACAGAGTTTCTCTCTTGGCAAGAAACCAAGGAAGGACAAGCTTCAAATCTACCCCAAATTCTTGAATCCCATAAGGAAATCCTATTCCTTGAATGGAAATCTCAACTGATGAAGGTAGAAAGGGCGAAGTCAAGATGCAGATCGACAACTAGTAATCTAGTTGAATTAATTAATGATACTCTTTATTTGTCAAATTTAATTTCAAAATGTTCTCCAGGGAAATGTCCATCAGTGAAAGCATTGGAACAGACATGGAAACAGGAGCTGGAGCGGAGGGAAAGATTAATCGCAAGTATTGAAACTTTAACATGGGAAACCTTTTGGTTCTTCCTTGTTAAACCGCATAATTAGAGGACAACGATGAAATGCTTCACCGATGTAGTGAGTTACATGATTTACGAAATTAATGATGCCACATATACTGCCCAATTACATTGGCGCATGAGCCATCCTCCAGAACTACAACCGATGCTCGCCATTTGCCAGCTCAAGCCATAAGATAGTTAGCCAAAATAGTGAACCATTCTGATCGACAACAAGCATGCCTATTTCGGGAGAGATTTTCATATATTTATGATTTGGTTATACTAGCACACATCATTTTTATTTCATAGTTTGTTAGTTTAGATAGTATTTATAGACCCTTTCATGTTTTAGAAAGGGTCCTCAAATTTTGTATTAAGACTTGGATCGGAAGTTGCACTACTGTGCTTCCGATATATATTTTTTTATAAAAACTAGACCTGAATTTTGAATTTTGATGAAGAATACTTTTATGTGACATGCACTATTGCTTCTTGTAAAAGAATTTCTAAGTTGAAAGGCAGGATCTGAATGCGATTTATATCAGAGGAGATTCAAATTCATATGGTACTACTATCTATGTTTTTGCTTCATGCTTTTATGTGAATTAGCATTTATTCATTTTTCTATTATTGATGTATGTATATGTTTTCACAACAATTCTTTGACTTATCACTATTAAATGTTTAAGAGTTGTTATTTTTATACATATGTATGTCAATGATATATAAAGAATAGTGTAATAATGTTTTAATTATTACTTTTTTCAACTACTTGAACAAAGTAATTATCATATGAATAAATATTTTTGTTTATAAGTAGAGTCATCTATATGCCTACTTGTCAATAAGAACCATCAAAAGTTGCACTAAGAGAAAAACTTCCCGGGAAGATTAATTATTTATGTTACTGCATTTTAGAATAAATCATCCATCATTACCATTAGATATTATAAAATCAATCACTTATCCATCACATTTATAAATCACTGGGAAACTGGTCTCATTATATCCAGTCAGAGCCACCACACCAAACGGAAAAGGAGCTGTTTTTAAGGTACGGACCGGGTGGTTTTCCCCGATGTTGATGCAACGATTTTCGAGGCATCAACAAACCCTTACTCACATCTGTTCTCATTTCCATAATATTTTCCCCACTACCAACCTCCTTGACTTATTCAGTCAAGAAAACTACAGTGACCTCAGAACACTTATTTCCCTCCTTTTTATCACATAAATAAATTCTTAAATAATCTCAAATAACCACTTATTTCTTAAGGTCCAATAGACCATATTAGTCTTAGTGGATGTTAATCATCATCATCATCGTCGTCATCATAATATTGTTTTATTGGAAAAGAAAATGTTAAATCATAACATATTTCTTATTTTTTTTAAACATTCCTATCATTGTAATTTTGATGTTCATTAATCACTTCTAATATAAAATCCCGAAGCTTTGTTATTCTTAATACAATTAATGTTTTACATTTTTTAACTAAATATTAATTTTTATTTTATATATATATATATATATATATATATATATATATATATATATATATATATATATATATATATATATATATAACTAACAAAAATATATTTGTCGAATATTAAGTAATATACACATTAAGTTATTGGCATAAATCTATCTTAACTCTGGATCTATCAAGCGCTAAAAGGGATCAAATCTTTAGAGGTGCAAACTTTTCTTTAAGTTTTGCATTCAAAAAGAGATTTGTATCTTGAGAGATTTGATCCCTCTTAGCGCTCCGCACATCTCAAGATGCAAATATATTTTTAAGGCCAAAACTTGAGGAAAGGTTTTCAATTCGAGAGTTTGAATCCTCTAGGCTCTTGGTAGATATGGTGTTAAGATGTATTTATGTTGATTTTGAACCAAACAATAATAAAATGTTTTAACTATAATATTTTTTTATTTTTTCGTTCATTTTATATAATATATACATTTAGAATATTTTATTTGTCCATCTCCACATTACAATGTTAATTCATACCCCCTCACATTTAGAAGTAGAAAACATCTCTTTCCATATATGTGTGTGTGTTATTAATAATTTTTTAAATGTTACATGTTGACTTTGGAATATTTAATTTGTGATTCACCTTATTCATATTAAAATGTTCATACGTCCCCTTCGCATTTAGAAGTAGAAAGCATCTTTCATGTACATATTATTAATATTTTTTAAAATGTTACGTGTCAACTTCATATTAAACATTGAAGGCATTATAAATCTCCCTCATATTTAGACTTAGAAAGAATCAAGGAAGCTCTCTCTTTTTTTTCTTTACAAAGAATTGATAAAAATTGATGTTATTTAACATGGATATTGAAATATTTTATTTATGGCTAACACTAATTTTTTTTGTTTTTGTTGACACCTAATCACAGGGATTGCGTGAACAAGTGTAATTAATGTAGATAAATAATAGAGAAGATAGAGTGTCATCGAGAGATGAACCAAACAGTCACTCCCTCTTGTGTATAATAATGAACAATCTGAATGAATAATATAGAGTTCTGATTTGAGGAGTTACCCCCTGGTCTAATATGGTATCACAACAGGTGCCGTTTTTTGGCTTCCATTTTAATTTGTAACTCCAATTCTGTTTTTCCTTTGTTTTGCATATTTTGCAGGCTGACATCTCTGTCAAAACCCTGTGAAATTTCATTCATTTTTGTTGCATCAAATGGTGCATTGAAGCTAAAGGTGCTGTAGTGACTTGAATTTCCTCCCTTGGGACAGATCTCAAATGCTATAAACCCACATATATAAATATCGTCAGGTCTGCTTTTAATCGCATATCGCAAGTCTCCTTGCCCTAATCAATACTGCTACATGTTTTCAATGCGATCATACCCTTCATTAAACTTTTCACATTGGGACTTTTTCACCGTATATCTTTTTCATATTAACACGGTGATGTCATAACCCACTTGGACATAGTTCCCGAGGTTTATATTTATCGGGTTCATTCTCCGCCGTTGATTTCCATCCCAAGATCCAACGGCTGACATTGATTTTGGGTGGCCTACATGCGCAGGGGTTACCCGCCTGTAAAGTGCTTTCTCTCTCCACCATTGATCAACACTCCCACAATCTGACGGTCTACAGTGATTTTGGGTGGCCTACATGCACGAGAGTTACCCGCCTGAAATGAGCGGTTTTTCTCTCTCCTCTAGTTGTTATGTGTCATCCATTTAATGGAATCGAGCGCTCTCCTCTAAATACTACTTACCATTTTTCATCCGCCCGAAATCTGACTTATTGCTTTAAAACCGCCCTTAGTCTTGGTCAACGGCCCGACTTGATTCGCTTCCAATGACCATTGATATTCTATCATCGACGTCTCCATGACTTGGCTTCTGATGACCATTGATTCCTTTCCACTTGAACAAAAGCTCATCTCCGCCATTCATCTCTTAACACCGTTCATCTCTCCGTCGTTCATCTCTTAAACGTCAAAATCTTGTATACGGGTGAAAGAAGGCGTTACCAGGTTGAACATTGTTGGTATAATGTTGTTGGTATAATGATATGCATTCAATCATATCTATTGTGGGAATTTTTCTCACTAGAAAGGAGAACTATCCTGAGTGGACCTGGAAGATAAAACACACTCTCATTTTTAATGAGCTATGGAAAGGAGTGTGTGTTGGACAATGAGACGAAGCGCCAGAATAGCCTACTTCAGACAAGGAGCTCATAATTTGGGAAAATAAGAACAACAAGGCCTATGCATTGATTGCAACATCATAAGCGAAGAGGTGAGTCGACATATTTCGCCATTTTCAAATTCTTTCAAAGCCTTACAAAAGTTGAAGGAACTCTATGACTCACACTCTACACTTGAGGTTGTTCAACTCATGATTAAACTCTTCACCCTTGAATTTCAAAATAATGATCCTCTTGCTCTTGCATCCAAAGTAAAATCTATAATGCATGATTTCAAAGTCACTAAGGTTGAATTGGATATTCCTCTGATCGCTTTTCTCAAGGCAATTTATCCTACTTACTCCAATTATCTTGAGTCATTGCAAGCAAATGGAAATCTCAAAGATATTACCTTTGACTCCCTTGTAAAAAAAATTGTTGAGAGAGAGAAAGATTTTGGGAAGAAGGCAACCCCTGAATCTTCTGAAGAGGCTGTGTGCCTTGCTCATAAAGAAAATAATCTTGCCCAAGGTTCTTCCAGAGGAAGAGGTGGTTTAAGAGGAAGAGGAAGATATTTAAGAGGCAAGGGGGGTAGACACTCTCAAGGAGAAAAGTCAAATTTGCACTGAATACGCTGCAAAAGAGATGGATCACATGATGCCTCCACATGCAAGTTACCTTGGGACAAAATTGAGCAGCAAAGAAACCAACCCAAAGGTAAAACTAATGACAAAGACAAAGGTAAAGCACCTAAATCTGCTCACTATGGTGTGGCACAATGTAATATTGGAGTAAATGAAGACTTATTTAATGCTTCACTTGCTTCTTCGAAAAATGATTGGTTTCTTGATTTAGGAGCAACTTGCCACATGACTTTTAGAAGATATTTTTTTGAAGAATTTACTGACAATGTTGATGGAGCAGTATACTTTGCAGACCAATCAAAACTCAAGCCATCAGGGCTCGGCAAAATCAGGCTTAAATTGCCTAGTCTTCTAGACTTTCTTCTGCATCATGTTCTATATCTCCCACAGCTGAGGAGAAACTCACTGTCCTTGGTCCACATCTGCTAGCAAAGTCACTCCATTCATATGTTTGATGGCAAGCTTGAGGTGAGAAAAGCATCTAACCACTCACTTGTCATGACGGGGATAGAAGAAGAAAGGCTTATCAAGCTGCAGGGTACCTCTTCTCGTGCACAACATTTCTCATACAATTCTAATTATGAAGAAGGTACATTTCCATCAAGTTTATTATGGCATGCTATATTTGGACACTTGAACTATGACAACCTCCGCTTGTTGAAGAAAAATGGTGTTACTGGTTTGCCTACAATTCCTAGGAAACTTAAGCAATGTGATGCTTCCATTCTAAGAAAGCATAGCAAAGAGTCTTTTCATGATTCACATTCAAGAGCACATAGAAAACTTGAACTCATTCATTCAGATTTATGTCATCCAATGCCTATTCCTTCTGCAAATGGAAATAAATATATGATGACATTTATTGATGACTACACCAGAATGTGTTGGGTTTATTTATTGAAGAACAAATCTGTTGCTTTTTAGACATTCAAGAACTTCCATACATGGATTGAAAATGATGCACAATCTCATATTGGCTCTATTCGCATTGATAAGGGAAAAGAATACACTTAAAATGAATTTGAAAACTATCTTCGCCAACATGGGATCAAACATCAAACAACTGTGCCTTATAATCCCCAACAGAACGATGTAACTGAAAGAATGAATAGGACAATCTTAATATGGTATGCTCCATGTTGTTCTTCAAAAATGTAAAAATGATGTTTTGGGCTATTGTAGTTCTATGTGATGTATATATAAAGAACAGATGTCCATCTAATGCTATTAGAAACAAGACTCCTTATGAAATGTGATATGGGCACATTCCTTTGGTAAAGCATCTCAAGGTCTTTGGTTCCACCTGTTATGCCTTGATACCAAAGTTACATAGAAACAAACTTGGTGCAAGAAGTTGTAAGTGTATCTTCTTGGGGTATTCAAACACCTCCAAAGCATACCGTCTCTATGATGAAGTCAACAAAAAGTTTGTTGTATCTAGAGATGTAATCTTTCTTGAATCATCCAAAACTGACAACGTTGTTGAGTGGAAACTTGATCGCTTGGATAGATTCACAAATGCAAAATCATTTCAAGAATTTGATAATCAGATTCCAAATCTTGAAGGGGGGATTCTTATACTATATCAACCTGTGGAATCTTCTTCTGAAGCACTCTCTCCCCTGCATGAAACTCCAACAACGGATGATACTTTGAGTGATGTGATTGACAAAATTGGGAGACTCAATCAATGGAGCAGCCTAGACCATCTGAGAAAGGTTCCCCAAAGTGGGCGACAAAGACACTTGAAAGTGTTCATCTTCATGAGGTTGGAAAGATAGGAACTAGAAATTCAAACCGACAAAATGGAGGTGATTTAGATGGCTTTGTTTCACCTGTTGATATGGATGTTTCTTATGATTGTGAATTGAATCTTTCTACAGATTTTGAACCAACTTCCTTCAAAGAAGCTCCTTCTCATGATGAATGGAAAGAATCGATGCAAAAGGAGTATGTTGCCCTGATAAAGAATGGCACTTGGAAGCTGGTTGATCCTGCATTGGGAACCAAACCAATTGGCTGGAAGTGGGTCTACAAGAACAAGTATAAAGTTGATGGCTCACTTGACAAGCACAAAGCTAGGCTTGTGGAAAAAGGTTTTGCACAGAAGGAAGGAGTTGATTATGAGGAGACTTTTTCCCCACAATAAAATTGGTTACCATCCAGACACTCTTTTCCCTAGCATCTTAGAGCAGTTGGAAAGTCCATCAAATGGAGGTAAAAACTTCTTTCTTGAATGGAGATCTAAAAGAAAATGCCTTTATGTCCTAGCCTGAAGGATTTTATATGAAAGGACATGAACATAGAGTATGCAAACTCATGAAATCCTTGTATGGCGTCAAACAAGCACCACGAGCCTAGTATGAAAAACTAACTGAGCATCTTCTAAAACTTAATTTCAAACATTATGATCTGGATGATGCAACTTTGTTTGTCAGAAAGGTTGGCAAAACGGTTGTATATCTTGTTGTATACGTAGATGATATTTTGATAACAAGGAACAATGAAAACTGCATTTCATCCATAAAGAAGGAATTGAAGAAATGTTTTGAAATGACTGATTTGGGCTATGTTCATTACTATCTTGGTATTGAAGTAACTCAACATCCGAAATCCATATTCCTTTCTCAAAATAAGTACATTGGAGATCTGTTGAATAGGTTTGGCATGACTGGATGCAATCCTATGACTACTCCAATGGAACAAAACTTAAAGCTCACATCCATTGAAGGAAACGAATTTGAGGATGCAACAAAGTATAGATAGCTTGTAGGAAGTCTCAACTACCTAACCACTAACAGACTAGACATTTCATTTGTTGTTGGAACCCTCTCTAGATTTATGCAAAAGCCTTGTGAGGGACATTGGTCTGCTGCAAAAAGAGTTCTAAAGTACTTAAAGGGAACTCAAGACTTTGGAATCAATTATACACAGGTGGGCGACTTCAGCTTGATTGGATACTCTGATTCAGACTTCTATGGAGACAAAGAAACTGGGTTATTTACTTCAGGTTATGATATGAGTCTTGGATCAAGAGTTGTCTCCTGGAGATCATGCAAACAATCAGTTCCAGTAGATTCCACAATAGAGGTAGAATATGTGGCAGCAGCTGAGGCAACAAAAGAAATTGTGTGGCTCAGGAAAATTCTTGAAGATTTGCAAGTAAAACAAATGCAATCAACTCCACTCATGATTGATAATACCTCTGCAATAAAGTTTGCCAAGAACCCAAAGTTCCATGATCAAACAAAGCACATCAATACTAAATATCATCATGTTGAGGCCAAAACAATCCATCTCTGCCATTGTTCCATTAATGAGCAAATTGCAGACATCTTCACCAAAGCACTTGGGAGAGAAAAGCTTGAAAGATTTAGAACGGTGCTTGGATTGACCAACATCATTTTAGATTAACGAGGGAATGTTGACATCTAATCATAGGGATTGGGTGAACAACTGTAATTAATGTAAATAAATAATAGAGAAGATAGAGAGTCATCGGGAGATGAACTGAACAATCACTCCCTCTTGTATATAATAATGAACAACCTGAATGAATAATATAGAGTTCTGATTTGAGGAGTTACCCCCTGGTCTAACAGTTTTAAATATTACATGTCAACTGAACATATAGTGCATTACACATCATATATTATTAATAGTATTATGTCTACATATTAAGTATTTTAAGGTTGTTGGAGTAAACTTGACTAGGTTAAGTTACTGGTGGTTTTTGAGCTCTATGTTTATGACACCCATGATTCTCACCCATGGTATTGATGTGAAATGTATTTTAGTTATAGGCCAAAAACTCCATGATTATTCTTCGTGTTGGCCAGTGGGATCAAACAATAGAGTCTTCAGACACCACCATATTTCTCTGTGCTTTGTGATCCTAACATATGGTATCATAACCAAAGGTGTGTGGAGAGATCTAAATGAAAATCTTGGTGAATATCAGAGCGAGAGTATTAAATATGAGAGCCTAATGAATATAAGAATCAGAATTGACATGAAAAGTTGTCATAGATGATGAGGTTGCTGAAAGAGAATACTGAGCCAAAGAAGAATCAATGACGAAAAAGGATAATTGCAGTTGTGGCCAAGGGAATGATGATTGGTGAGTGTCCAAAAGTTAGTAGATCAAAGGAGTTCAAGAGTAAATGTTGGAATGATGAGAATATACTGTTGAGAAATCAGTGATGGGTAAAGAGCACATTTGATCATGAAAATTGAGTAGCAATGAGAAAATTGTTCACGATTCGTTTCTTTTGTTGGGTCGAGCCACAAAGTAATCATGAATGCATTTTAGCATGATGCTAGTAAGCAGTTGTGAATTTCCAAAGGCCTGTGAGAAATACATAGAGGAACCATGTGTGGAGAAGGCCTTATAGACTATTTATGGAGATCCTATAGCAATAGGTTCTTCTTTCCTCAGTCCAAGAATAACATTAGTCTTGATGAGGAGTTTAGGGTTGCATAACAAGTGGATGAGAAGGTTATGACAGAGGATGGAGCTATGCTGATATGAAGGTTGCGTAGTATGGTCCTATACATAAGATCTGTGAGGTGGTGATGAGATAAAAATCCCTAGCGAGGCACTATGCCCATGCAGAAGTAGCATTGAGAGACATTCGAGCCCAACGGTGGCACATGGATGTGGTAAATACATGCCAAGTGGGAAAACATAAACTATCGAGAGGCCACTTCTACGATGTTCTCTATATATATGGTATTTTATTGAAGCAACCATTGAAACTGAAGATGCTTGAGAGGATGGATAGTTATAGTGAGCCATTGTGAGAGTGACATTGTATGAATGTGTGTTGTCAGGAAAAAAAATTCATGTGAAACAAAAGAATGATACCCACTAAATTGGTAGACTTTTGTTAATGAGAGATTAAGAAGACTAGGAAGAGTTGAAAGTGAATGATTGCCCAAAATATCATGAAAGAGAGAGGTGGCATGGACAAGAGAAAGAAAAGATATGGAGTCAAGAGTGCTAAAGTTTAATGAAGGAGCCAATGTGTAATGAGTGAACACTTGAAGGGTTTTGATCCAAGAAATTTCCCTCCAAAGTTGTAAGAGTTTATGTTTAGGCAAACATGTTGTGTAGGAGAACACATAATTTTAAGCCCTTGATAGTTTTCTCATGCATACATGTAGCACAAGTAGCACATGGAGTCATCAAACCGTGGAATGGACCACTTGGAGAGGTACTAGAGTGGCAGGTATGCTAGTATCATGGATTGAGAGGGGAATTGTGAAAACTTAGATGATCTGGTTGATAAATACAACTAGGTTAGTCTCCCAGACTCAATTTTAAGAGGTGGATTATTAGGGTGGATCAAGTACACTTGACTTAGTTAAGTTACTGGTTGTTTTGAGGCTCCACATATATGAGCACCCATGCTTTTTCCTATGGTATTTATTTATGATGTAGCATATATATAGGCCAAAATCTCCATGATTATTCATCATGATAGGTAGTGGGATCAAACGACAATGTCTTTAGACACGACCATCTGTTAGAATAGGTTAGTTTGTCAGTCGAAAGGTACTTTGAGTTAATTATTTGTTGTTTTAAAGAAGGTCAAAATCATAAAATTAACTCGCTATCATGTTTTGACCTATCACTGCTCAAAAGATCCATCATCAGTCAAGTGATCACTTTGGTCATCAAGGTCAGACATTGGGAAGGAGTGTCTATTGTTTGAGAATATTTTATTGTTGAGTTATTAGGTGACGATAGGTTAGTAACATGGTCGAAGTGTCAGCTATTGAGAAAAGGATTTCGAAAAGATCCTAAACATTAATGTTTTGACCTATACCTTTGCTAAAAATCGTATTAATCCCTCTACCTATCTCTTTTTCCTCAGTTCATTACTTCCCTTCATTCCCTTATTCCCCTCATTCTCTAATGTTTTCACTACTCCTATCAATTTATTCTAGGTCTAAACCCTTATTTTTTTTTCACCTAACCACATTTCCCTAGGCCTAAAACTATCCCCTTTCCTAAACATCATTACCCACCATGATTGAACCATCATCCTTCCACCTTCGACAGAAAATTGGTTACCAAAGTTAGAATATCTGAATCTTACGCCACCCTACAACATTTGAAAAACACTTTTTCAAGCATGTGAAATTTCATAAGGAATGCGGGTTTTACGTCCATTTTGTTACATCAACACAATAATTTGAAATCATTGTAAAGGCTGCCAATTTTCTGTATGATTGCACACAGCTGATGGAATCTTCCCTCATGCAAAGAATGAGATGAGTGATTTTATTCCAAACCAGAGGTCACAAGGGAGTTTAGAAATCGTAGGGAGGTTTATAGGTTGCAGAACAGTTTGAGAATGGCACGGTATTTTCCTACACAGAGAAAGGTTGCATCTCAAGCTAGTCTTTAGTGCACAGATTGAACGCAGAGATTGGAGAGGTAGGGAGTCAGTCACCCTTGCTGTAAATTCTTATTGCAAATTCTCCTGGTCCCTGTGCTAAAAAGTGTGTTTGTCCCTATTTAAAAACGTGTGCTAAGCACACCTATTCCATTTGAAAACACAGACTTTCCTCTAAGTGCATTGTCTTATATGCTCTAAACTTAAAATTTCGATGCTGAATGTTTCCTGAAGTGTTTAATGTTAAATATATTTTAATTTTTCAAAAACTCCTGCTTTCATTCCACCACATAGATTGTGTTGTCATCACCCTGTTATTACAACTGCTTGAGTAGAACTGTGTTGTCACTCAAGCCTATTCTCACTCCTTCGGGTATGCACACATACCCATAACATAAAAGTCAAAATCAATCAGCTAGGTGTTGAGATAGGATGGTCCCTCCTTCTAGCAAAAAGGGAGGAGACCTTGTTTGCACTGAACCTAGTACTTTGAGTCTGCTCAATTCGTCCCCTCCCATTAGAGTGGCTTTTGAGAACACAAGGTGCATTCCTTTCTGTCAGAAGATATAGAAAGTAGCTCATAATGCCAAACTGGCTAGCGTATTTGCTCTTAATTTTCAAGCCAGGAGAGGGAAACTAGGAGACTTGGAGATTATATTAACTAAGAATTTCATATCTTATGCAACCAATCTCCCAACAACAAGGGAGAAATGGTTCAAGGGGGATGATTTAGACATTTTGGCTTACAAGTAGTTTGTGAAACCAAGTTTTCTTCCACCTTCCTCAACATTTATATTTACAAGCAGTATGTAGACCTTCTGAAGGTTATCCAAAGATATTTCACTTTCGAGGGTAGGTTCAACAGAATATACTAGTACCATCTCAGGTTACTATGGAATTTCACTGAAAGCAAACCCTTTAACCTCCCTTATTTCTTGCATGTCCACGAAAGTAAAAATTCAAAAGGATAACCATGCTTCAAGTCTGTTCCATTTATCTTTGATCAAAATCTTAGTTAAGCATGTTGTTGAAAGAAATAAAATGCTTTGGTCTGATTTTCTTGCAAGTATTGACCTCTTGCCACAAACTGGGTCACCATCAATTAATGTAGATAAAGAAGAGCCCGAGCAAGAAATTCCTAAGAAGGAGAGCACTCATTCAGCCATCGAAATGAAGCCCATAAAGAAGGAAGGTGCCAAGCCAGGCAAGAAACTTGTAGGCAAGTTGAGCAAGAAAACTAAATTGTGAATCACAGAGCATGACAAAGGCAGATAAAGGAATAGAAGAACAGGTGACATCAACTCAACAAGCATGACTTAAGGCCAAAATTGAAGACACAGTACAAGATGAGTTTGTGATGAGATGAAGAACAAGGTCTAGAGTTAGAAAAAACCAAGAAGAGGCATCTCGTCAGGAAGTTGTGGAAATATCTGAAGACAAGCAGATAGATGCACAGGTTGATGAAAAAATGGATGAGGTCAAGGGTCTAGAAATGGTGCAATCATATTATGAGGAGGACATAGCACCACTTGAGACAGGTGTTGTACAGTACAAAGTAGAGGACCCTAAGAAAATAAATATGAGAGAGGCACTGTTTAAAAATCAAATGAGAATAAAATGTATGGAGAAACATAACAGATACATAAAACATGCCATTAAACCAACAGAAGACAAGATAGATTCAACTTCAACAAGTGCCAAAGGGAAGAAAAACATGTTTCTTTTGCTGAAAAAGCTAAGAATGTTGTAGTAGGTCCTAGTGAGCTAGCAGTCAAGGTGTTCAAATCAAAGTTTAAGTATGTGAAACAAATAAAACAAATAGCTAAAGACCCTAGTAGACCCCCATTCAGTCAATGGAAAGATTATCAGAGGTGCCTGGAGGAGTTAGAAGAAAGCAAAGACCATGATAATCAATTCAGGCAACAAAATCTTGAGTATAAGAATTCCATTCAACATATTCTTGAAAACTGTGACCATGAAGTCAAAGAGGCATCCAAATATCTTGATAGGAGTAAGAATTTTTTCAAGTGGTCACAGCCTATTAGGAGACAATGCAGATATTTATATGTCAGAAACTTGGTCCTGAATGCATAGCTAAGAAATATGAGGTAAGATTTAAAAGAGGCACTTAGATTGTTGAAGAGATATGAGGGATCTATTATAATAACTCCGCTCATGAAAATGCTGAAATTTGATCCTAAATCCAAAGCCACACCTACACTTTCACCACCTGTGAATCAAGAGGACCTCATTCCTCCAGATCTCAAGTCCAAGACTCCCAACATCAATGCCTCTAACAGTAAATTATCAAACAAGAGGAAAAAGAAACGATTAGGATTTTCTTCTTATTCTCAATTTTTGTTTTACTTTTCTGATGTGTTGATATGTTGAATTTGATATGATTGACATATAGTGTCATGACAACATTCAGAAGCAATGAAAGGCATTCGAAGAACAGTTTCAACAATTTTTTTATGCAAGCATTGCACACTCACTACGCAGCCCATGCTCTGACCATCTCACATACATAGTACGATGGCCACCTGTCAGGTTTTGAAGATGTTGGCGTGGAGTACATATGGTGTCCATCTCACCGCCCCAACTACTTGCCACGTGTCAATTCTAGAAGAATGAATTTTTGGGCGTTGCGTAGTCTTTTCAATAGTAAAAAAGGAAGCTTTTTATGCTTTTTTCTATTTCAGTCATGTTGATCAATCAAAAGACCTTTTTAAGATAATTTGTATTTAAATAGGTGTTTTTTGCTTTTAAAAAGGCAAAAATAAAAGCATATTTTATGTTTGGGTGAAAAGCATGTAAAAAACAACAGTGTATTATGTTTTTCCAATATTGAATCGATCCTCTGAGGGATCGTAGATGCAGTGAACTTGAACTTATTTTCATCCATGTATCTACTATATATTTTGATAAATGAAGATAAACAAGGTTGTTGTTGGTTTCTCAATTGCTAGAGGATTTATTGTAGTTATGCTTGTGATTTGGTTTTAAATGAACATGCCTGAATGTTGAAGGGGTTCCAGTCGATTTATGGAGATTCTTATGGTATGAATGTTTTTTGGAATAAGTTTTTTCTCTCTCAGTTTATGAGTCATACCCTTGTATGTTTTCTTCATACTGTTTTAAAGGTATAGGGGACAGTTATACTTGAATTCATCTTATATGATCATGTTTGACTGAACCGATTATTTTTCAGTTGCAAATGAAATATGTATGCCTTTAAAATTATTGTGTTTTCTTCTTGATGCTCATTGATTTGAGATGCAGTGATAAATGTTATTATTTCTTCTCTTTTTTATAAACGTCTTGATACTCTCACCTTTTCTATACTACAATTTTGTTATTCATTCCAAAAATTGTACTAATTAAGCCTCCATATATGAAGTTGGTTGGAAATACATCAGCATGTCACAATAGGGATACCAGTATTACTGTCAATATTTTTTCTTAGAATCCTCTACCACCTTCATTATCAAAATCCAAACATTTCTAGAACTGGTCTCTGTATGGTATAGTGTCAAATCTTTAGTTTTCTTTAGTTGAGGGAGCCCCCTCTGGCTAGAAGGGCCAGGTTTCTAGCCCAGAGATGTTTTTAGTTACCTCTGTGGCCCTTTTCTCAGCCTGAAGGGATTTATGGAGTGATAACATAGTGGCGTCATTGCCAAGGATTCGAAAGTTTAAATTATCCTGGGAAGTTTCATGTCAAAAATTTATATCATAGGCTAAATTATAAATAATCTTTTGATTGTCAGAAATTTTCATTACATGCATCCTTGTCTAAGAAGATCTGGCTTCTAGTAGGCTCACCAGGCAGAACCTTGACCCAAATCCTCCTGTAGTGGTTTATGATCCTGAAAAACTCCTTAGGAAGGAGAGAGTGGTGTTGGAAAGTCAAGCCAGTTATTGTCCTATCAGGAAATTCGTTTCTTCATCCAAAATTTCTTCTGAAATCCCATTTTTTAGAATGAGGTCTTGTTCTAGTATCCCTGAAATTATAGAAAATTCATACAATGTAACTTCAGGTGTATCATCTCCAAGGATTGAGTTTAGTTAGAATATCATCCAGCAGTTCAGTAAACTCAAAGGTCTAGTTGACAAAGTTCAAAAAGTTGCTGAAAACAAAGTCCTATCTCAGATAAATATCCCTGTTTAATATATTTTCACTACTGTCTTTATTTTGACCTCATTTCAAAATCTGTCATCCTCAGTTTCAAATTTCATTCACCTAGTTCTTCCATCCTCTACTATTGTTGTTACATCGCCTGTCAGTCACCAAACTACTCAAGTAGTAGTTATGGCAGCAAGGTATGCTCCTTTGGTTTTGCTTGCTCAATCTTCATGATCTACCTCTCAATTATGGGCAAAGGCTTCCCCAGTATGATGGCACAGGAGAAATCACTTCTAAGCAGCATGTTGACAAGGTTAGTGATTTCATGGATTTGGATGAAGTAGACCATGATGATGTTAAAATTAGATTATTTTCTCAAATTTGCTCCAGTGATGTCAAGAAATGGTTCAAAATTTCTGGCCCGAGAGAATTTGCAAATTATCAGGAGTTAGAAGATGCTTTTCTTGCAAGGTGGAGTGAAAAGAAGAACCCTTTGCTTATTTTGGCTTAGTACAACAATCTAAAGAGGCAACTCTGAGAATTTGTTCAAGACTTTCTACAGGGTTCAACAAATTGTACAATTCAATCCCTACAGAGATTAAGGCTCCTCAAGGGTTGTCCTTACTACATTATCCGGATGCTTTTGACCCTGAAATGTCTTATCAACTCAAAGAAATAAATGTGGCAACACTGCAGGATACAAAAAATAATGCATTCAGTGTGGAGGCTAATCTCTTGGCGAAGTTGCATAAAAGAAGGATTTCTTTCACAAAGAGACTGAAAAGCTAACAAGTCTATTTAATCTCGAAGTTGAAGTCGCTAAGTTGAATATTTCTATTCCTCTTGGTGAATTAGTGAGAAATGATCAATATAGGTTTCAGATTTTAAAGGCACTTAAAGTAGATCAAACTTTTGATATGGTTAATATAGCGGATGATCATCCAATTATCATCTTTGGGACAAAAATTGAGGATAGAACATAGGATGGTGATGTTCCTCCCTTTTATGTTAGTTTGAATGTACATGAACAAATCCTACACAATGCTATGTTGGACCCTGGGGCATCACATAATTTAATACCAAAGGTGATTATGGGGAGGTTGGGATTAGATATTACATGACCATACAAGGAATTTTATTCTTTTGATTATAGTAAGGTGAAGTTTACGGGGCTAATTAAAGATATAGAAATATCCTTGACTCAAGTTCCTTCTATATACATGGTGATGGGCGTCGTGGTGGCAGACATACCTTCTAGGTATGGTATGTTGTTATCTAGAACTTGGATAGAAAAATTGAATGGAGCATTACAAACTGACATGTCATACATTACAATTCTAGTTTTTGGAGGACAGATGAGAAGGTTATACAAAGAGCCCATCATGCAATATATGATCAACAGTAAGGAAAAGCTTGTTAATCATCCAGTTTATGTTGTCTATTCTGATGTAGATTCATTCGTTCAGTTTAACTCAAGTTGTCTCGTTGATGAAGGTCTTATTTCAGAGATTGAAGAAGAGGGGGACAACACTCATAACAAATAATTTTTTCATGAGGATTCAGGGGAGGACAGCCAAAGTAAATTGAATGTCAAAAATAAGGAAGACATAGAAATGAAGTGTTGGGATGGGGTCCCTAGGGTTAGATTTTGTATTTCATTTTTGGAAAAATGGAAAGTCTGTGTAATTTGTGAAAGCGGAGCGCGAAGATAGTAAGAGTCAAAGGGGCTTTAGTACCTTATGTTGTTAGGTGTTAAGAAGGTTTTGATACCCGCCCATGGTCCATGGACCATGGTATTGTAAATGGAAAGGCTATAAATAGAAGAGTCATAACAAGTCTAGAGGATCATCAGAAGGTAGAAGATCATTGTTTTGGGCAAGTAAGCTAAGGTAAGAATGTTTGTTTCCTATTCTTAGGCGAAGGGGAAGGCTCTTACAGCTAACTGAGCAAAGACCTTGGTAAGTTCGCAAGCTGAGTGTGCGAGCCCTAGCAACTGAGTGCGTAGGGAAGAAGAGTCTGTACTTTGAAGATCACATCTAATAAAGACAATTTTGATTCATACATTACGTATTTGTTCAATTGTATTTACTTCTGTTATATATGTGGTTCCGCCCTGCATCTGGAAGTATATGAATTAATGTTTATATAATGCACGAAAGAGGTAGACGAGTATAATTTATGCATGTTATGACTAGTTAATGACCTTCGCTATAATTGTAATGTATAAGATATATTGTTATTAACTGTCCTGGAAGGGTTGGGATTCGTTATTTGTCAAAGTGGAGCAAAAAGCTAGTAAGAGTCAAATGGGTTTTAGTCCCTTAGGTTGTTAGGTGTTAAGAAGGTTTTGAGACGTGCCCATGGTCCGCGGACCATGGTATTGTAAATGGAAATGCTATAAATATAAGAGTCATAACGAGTCTACACGATCATCAGAAGATAGAAGGTCATTGTTTTGGGCAAGTAAGCTAAGGCGGGAATGTCTATTTCCTATACTTAGGTGAAGGGCAAGGCTGTTGTAGCTGAATGTGCGGAGACCTTGGTAAGCCCACAAGCTGAGCGCATGGGCCCCTGCAGTTGAGTTTGTAGGGAAGAAGAGTCTGTACTTTGAATATCACATCTAATAAAGACAGTTTTGATTCGTACATTGTGTATATGTTCAATTGTATTTACTTCTGCTATTTATGTGGTTCCACCCTGCATCTGGAAGTATATGAATTAATGTTTATATATTGGATGAAATAGGTAGATCAGTATAATTTATGCATGTTATGACTAGTTAATGACTTTCGATATAATTGTTGTGTATAAGATCTATTGTTATTAACTGTCTTGGAAGGATTAGGGTTTGCTAAGACAAAGCTAAGCCCTAGAAGCCACAGGAACACATCATATAGACCTATGGTTGTAGAAACCTAGTTTTGTCATCCCCCAATACTACTTCGAATGAGACAACAACCTGCGCCTACGCGGGTTGTTGCTGAAACGGCCAACGGTTTAGGATTTTGTTGGTTGGCATAGCTAACGTTGAATCTAGGTCAGGCCCCATCAACCCAACATGAAGTCTGATGTTTTGAATAAGGATAAAGATACATCTACAAAACAAATTTCTGAAGTAAAAAGCCTTAAAAAAAAGGGCAAGACAACAACGAAAAGGAGAGACAGATCAGCGAGTTTACCCTCAAAAGAACTAAAATTTTCAAAGTTGAAATAGATGGAAAAGCAAGGAAGAAACATCAAGTTTGGAAAATGCATTTTGATGGAGCAAAAATAAGAGGAGGAGCTAGAGTGGGGGTGTAGATTATCAGTCCGGAAGTTGGTAAGTCAAAACTTTGTTCATATAAACTGGAGCTTGATTGTACCAACAATATGGTGGAATGTGAAGCTCTGATTTTGGGTTTAAGGAATTTAAAGAAATTAGAGGCTAAAATAATTGTTGTTTTTGGTGATTCTGAGTTAGTGGTTAGGAAATTTAAAGGTGAGTACCAGACCAAGCATTCCCGCATGCGAGCCTATCAGAATGTTGTGCTTGATTATTTGCAGAATTTTGTTGAATATAATTTTTCAATGGTTCCGAGGAAAGGCAATGTTGTTGCAGATGCATAGGCTACTTTGGCCTCTGATTTTGACATACGTAGTAATGTTATAGGAAATTACAGGGTAGAGGTGAGACATAGACCCATTGTTCCTGATAACAATGGTCATTGGAAAGTATTTGAGAATCACAAGCAAGTAGAGAATTTCTTGCTAATGAAAGAAGAGTTTGCTAGAATGAGATGGGAAAGGGACAGTGAGTGGGAAGATGTAGATAAGGAAAGTTTCATAAATAAGATGAAGGATAAATTGGATAAACAAGGCTCTTATTTAAATATATTGCATCTTAAGGACAACATCCTTCCAAGAGGTCTAGTACCTTTGGAGGAATTGTTTGACCAAAATGATGTCACCAAAAGACTGAAATTAGAACCGATTGGAGAAGGAATTTAAGAGTGAAATATAGGTACAACAGAACACCCAGATATGATAAAGTTGTCTAAAACCTTAAGCCCTGATATGAAAAGAAGATATTTGGAATTGTTTACTGAGTTCTCTGATGTTTTTTCTTGTGGGTACAAAGACTTTAAAGTGTATAGCAAAGAGATCATTCAACATATAATACCAATAAAAAAGGATAAAAATCCATTCAAGCAGAAGTTACGGAGGACCAATCTGGTATTGCTGCCCTTAATTGAAAAATAAGTAATGAAAATTTTTGATGCTGGTATTATAGTTCCTGTTATCACCTGGATTGAACCTTAGGATGAAGGAAGGCAATGCCAGGGTAACCACAAACCACGCTTAACTAAGTAGCTAGCCCTACTAGGCTGGGAGAGGGCTCTCTTCGTGAGGATATCAGCCAAGATGACTAGATCAGGAAAAGGATATTAGGCTAGGTATAGTAGCACGAAATTTTGATTGGATTTTGAAGGGGTTTTGCTGGATCAGGAGGAGCTAGATAGTTTAGGGATAGGGAATTAGGCCAAAATTGCAGGGTGTTCAATGGGGCAAGGTAGGAATAAGGTTTAGCACTCTAGGGCTTGATGGGTTAGGTGTTTAAGATTGGTGAGAGGCTAGGAAGAGCATGTGATTATCATGGATCCTTCCCAAACTGTAGAAAACATATAATGGTGAATATTTCCCAAAGCAGAGCACTGATGTAATGAATTCTGCCTATCAACTTGAAAACATTCACTTAGAAGTAATGAAATGATTAACGAAGTACATAAAACACATTAACATATGATCACAAGAGAAGAAACTATACTAAAAATCCATACCACATGGGTCCCATAAAAATAGCTGCAATTCTTATTAATCTCCTGCTAAACTGATACAAAATGATGTACAATCAAGGTCTGAGCATCCAGCTGAATCCAACCCTTTACAATGAGAAATAATAAGAAGATATAGGCTTTGTTTCAACCTCCTCCCATCCTCAAGGGTCGAATCCCTAAGATGAGGAGCTAATCTAACCAACTCTGACAAGAAACTGGAATATAAACATCTTAACAACTTGCCTCTAAAAGTGAAAAAATTGATACATTTAAGCTCAAATTGACTTTTAATCTAATGAATCTACCCTCTACTACTAATTATCGATCACATTTACAAGCCAAGTCATAATTTACATTAGTAAAACATCCTCCATGAGAGAAAATCCATGAACATAGTTAAAACATAGAAAAATAGCCATCCTGTGCAAAATTTGCCCTACGCGCAGTGCCACTAGCCCAACGTGTAGCACCACTTGTAGGTCCTTTTTGGAAGCCTTCCCGGCATCCAAATTGAGTTCATGATAGCTCATTGGAAAGGTATTCAAGTCTACTTTCCAAAACACCTAGAATTGCTTCATTTTAGGGTGTTTTTTGACCTTTTGGTGGACCAGTTCTGCCCCAAAAACTTAGAAAATCCATAGGGTGCATGTACTCATTTCTCTAAATCAAAAAATGCAAGCCATTTTTCCATTGGATGACCCTAGGAAAAGTGCAGCGCCAGTGGCACTGCGCGTTGAGGCAGATTTTCTTTGTGTAAAATTTCAAAATTTGCAAATGAAAAAAACTCCTCTAAACTTGACCAAAATTGGTGAGAAGTACCATCATCAAGTACCCTAATGAGCCAAGGAAGCTTCAATAAGCAACCTAAGCCTATCCTCCTCCTTTTTTCCTTTTAGAGCTTGCCTTAGCCTAGCTTTCATCTTTTTGACCCTCATGTTGCAAATTTTGTTTCGAGTCCTGTAATGGTAGGCCATGTGTCTAATCATCTGATTATCCCTATTGGCATTCTGTAACAGCTTCTCTAACTGTAAATTGACCCTCTCAAGCCAAGTCTCTCTATCATCCTCAATTTCCTTCTCAATAGGAGTCAAAGTGACCTGTGCCTCCTTGTCACCTTATCGTTTTACCTTGAGAAGTTCCAGCTCCATGAGGACCTACTTGTCTCTCAACTTCTTGTTCTCTTGTTCCAAATTTGTTATAACAAACTTGGCCCTCTCCAAATTGTCCATCAAAGCTTGGACTTGAGCCTCCTTTTCCTGTATGATGATGTCCTTTATTGTTTCTTCATCCTGAGCCTCTAAGTCAATTATTTCCATGCCATGATGAGTATAACACTGCTCCGGCTGATCATGCTCTGTCAAATCAAAGTCCCTTTCTTTCTCCTCATCATCAAAACTTTCCTCCGACATCTTTTTCTTCCCTTTGTGCAGCTGTTGCACCTATACCTGTTGTGTTGATGAAGAAGGCAAAGCCCCTTCCACTCCTTGTGGAGCAAGCATTTGCCTATGGGTTGATGAAGAAGGCAAGGTCCCTTCCACATCCTGTGGAGAAAACACTTGCCTATTGGCTACAAATAATCTCCTTGTGCCCCTCTGATATTTCATGTAAGTCCTGAGCACCTTAGTAAGTCTAGTCTCTTTGGACTCCTCATCTATTTTCACCTGAGCACTGCTAGAAGGTCCCCTTGCTTCTTAAGACATTGGTGGAGGAATTTGAGGACCCCTGAAGATGTCATAGCAATAAATATCTCCTAGGAGATGTTGAAGAGGCTAAGATGATGAAGCACAATCATCTTGATCAGGGAATAATGATAGAGACTGCTCATCTGCTGAGGGTATGGCTTTTTCTGCACAAAATGGGCCATCTTCTCAATATTCATGAACAAGAAATAAGGGAGGTTTAACATCCGCACCTTGGTAAAATGCATGAGAAGCCTGATGTGATAGGTGTACAGCCTGGAAAATCTACCCTCACAAGTGAAATATTTCATGATGATTTTCACCATGCGGGCATACTTGTCCTTAAGGAATCTGAAAGGAAAACTTTTTTTCCCCTCATTTCTATACCTGGGTTTGATATAAGGCTCATAATAATGTTCATCCAGGTCCTGTGCCTTGTACCACCTCTCCCCTACATTCAGAATCCTAGTGGCATCTACAATAATGGAAGGTGAGACTGTGAATGTCACCCTAGCAAGAGTCACCTTGTTGTCCTGAAGATGGGCTACAAAAAGTCTGGTGAGCTCAGGGTGGTGTTGAACTCTCTCTACCTGCTCATAGAACTCATAGCACCCATGATGTCTGAAACAAGTGACAGCCAACTGAGAGGCCTAAAATTCTCTGAGGTTTGATGGCTCTTCCCTGATAATTTTGCCTCCCTTATGTGGTTTTCTCTGATGCCTAGATCTATCTGTCGAACTGTCACTACCTGTGTTTTCCTCCTCCTCATAGTCTAGGTCTTCTTTGTCCATGTTTGCAAGGCTTGAGACTGTACACTCCAAGAAAAGGGATAAAGGGAATGAGAAAGAGTGATTTAGGAGTGAGGGGATGGGAGATGACCTTGGTGTTTGGTGAGCTTAGGAAATGAAGGGGAGGGTACAAGTCATAAAAATGAGAGGGAGGACTTGGTTTGTTTGAGATATTGTTGTTTAGGAAGAGGAATAAAGGGGTGTGGATGTTATGGAATGATATAGGGAAAGAGTTAAGAGTTTTAGTGATAGGTGATAGGAAGGATAATTGGGGTTTAGGGTTTAGGCATAACGAAAGGAGAATTTTTAGGGTTTCACACTTTCTATGGGGAATTGTGCTTAAAAGTTTGATTGCAAACCAACAATGTAGTATGGGAGGAAAACTTACTTGTATGAAGGAAAGGAGGGAAATCTTGAAGTTTTTATAAATTTTCAGGCCTTTCTGGCCCTTCTTCTCAATACATAGCTGCAACCCACAGACGCACAACACCACCTCAAAAAATGCAGCGCAGTGAAAATTTACACTGTGGAAATCTATAGACACGCAGCGCTGGGCCCAGACGTGCAATGCCAAACCCTCAACGCGTAGCACCAACCCTCCTACCTAAATCGTGCAGCACCAGACTGTAGAAGCGCAGCGCCACTTCACCACTACTCCAAACGCGCAGCGCCACCCTGTAGAAGTGCAGCGCCACTTATCCTTTACCCAAAACTCACTCAACCTTCCCTCTTCTCCTCACTTTTTGACTCCTTGCTTTCCAAATGAGAATGATGAACTTGAAAATGAAATTTGAGGCCTTATATAGGAGTAAATTTTGATTTTTCACTTGAAAAACCCACTTTCTAATGTTTCTTGACCTTCTTCAAAACTCTGTTTTTAATGCCTTTTCTTCTTTGTTTCTTTTCAAGTGGATAATGCTCAACTTGAACTGATTTTTGCAGTGTTTCTTTGTCTTGCAACAAGGAGAGATGCTTTGGTGCAGCTGGGATCATTTATTACATAAAGTGACTTAAAATTACATAAGAAATACAAATTAACTCAAAATACTCTGTTTTCACCTCAAAAACATGTTTTTGAGGTGAAAATTACATCAGTTTAAAAGAAAATTATATAGTGACTATCACCTACAAGCCATTATGCTTGACTTATTTATCATCCTTATACCCTTTCTGCCCTTTATTTACACTTTTAAATCATGCTCTTGACCTTGGTAATGAAACCCTAAGACCTAATGAAAACATGCCCTATAACCTAATGAAAGCATGGTTGCAAATTGACCATGAAACCATAACTGAAGACAACCTGAAGAAGGGTTAGCAAGCATACTTTACGAGGGAGAAATTAGATTTTCTGAAGAGAAGACAACCATAAGTGGATCATTTTGACATGACCTAATGAAATGATGTAAGAATTTTCAGTATGAGACCCCTAAAATGAAAATGCAAAGGGAAAATTTTGATCACTGATGGAAGTATGCAGATACTGACACTAACAGTTCCCATCCTTTTTTCACATTGATTGTCCAATTTAGTACCAGTCAGAAAGAAAACGAGCGAAATTAGATTGTGTGTAGATTTTAGGAACTTAATTAGGGTGTCCCTCAATGACAATTATCCGCTGCCAAAAATGAACCATGTTCTCCATAAAGTAGTGGGTGCCAGAAGAATGTCACTATTAGATGGATTTTATAGGTATAGCCAGATTTTGGTTCACCCAGAGGACCAAGATAAGTCCACCTTTAAAAATCCTTTAAAACTCCTTTAAAACTCCTTGGGGTACTTTCAAGTATGCTAAGATTCCCTTTGGTTTGATTAATGTGGGAGCAACATTTCAGAGGGCGATCGACATAGATTTTGCAGAAAAAAGGGATAATTTTCTTGTCATATACCTGGATGACATTACTATTTACTCACAGTGTGATGAGGAACATGTTATCACTCCTTAGTTTTCCCAAGGCTAAGAAAGGAAACCAAAGAGGTAACCTCAGACCAACTTTAGACTTGGCAACTAGCCTTGCCAAATCAGAGAGGGTTCTCTCTAAATCAATCCTCACAACCAATGGAAGTGACTGGAGAATACTAGGGTTTTAGGCTAGTTATCAGCTCAGTAGGGTTTTGATTAGAGTTTGTTAGATAAAAAGCACAAGGTCTAGGAATTATGCAAAGTGGGTCAAAAGATTAGTTGCAGACTGTTAAGTTTAGGTATGTTCTATGCTAGATAAATTTATTTAAATTTTCACAGTTAGCAATCACATCAGCATTACGATAAACTGCAAATAGAACATAAATATAAAATGCAGAAGACAAGCCAAGACAAGAGGACACAAGATGTGGCGCGAGCCAGGGACAAACCCCACAATATATGGGGAAACCCTTTGATCAAATCTTCTTTTATCTTTAAAGTTCAGCAGAGAAAGAGAGAGAGAGAGAGAGAGAGAGTACAATTACAACAGAAGTCAACACTTTGACTTGTCTAGATCTAAGCATAGATCATCTTCTGTAACAATGAGATCAGTTGAAGACATTCTGCTTCAACTGATTCTCTAAGGTGACTCCTTCACCTATCATCGTGCTGCATCTCGTCCGTTTGCTGCACCTGACCATGTAGCACCATCATGTTGTATCATCGAGCTGCTCATGATCATTGTGTTGCCCACACATCATGTTGTCCATGACCTGATACATCATGATACCCATGTGTTGTGCTACTTCTTGATGCTGCCTATTCATTATGTAGTGCTGCATCCAAGTATCACTGAGTTGTCCTCAACATCAAGCTGTCCATGATTATGCTGCCCATGCTCATGATCCTATCCATCATCATGCTGCTATACATATATATGATTAACATGATCCTTGTCACTGTTCTTTGAAACATGATGAGATTGCCATATGCCAAGGATCTCTGACTGTCATTGAAATCTATTTCATTATCAGAGTTGTGCAACTTCTAACATAGTCTTCATTGAGCTGAGAGAATAGATCTATCATTTTGTTCATAGTGCTGCCACATGTGTGCCACCTTGTGTAACAGTGACACCTTCATATTGTGTAACATATTCCTTTTGGCCGCTACAGGCCTCCCTTCTAACTGCGGCCAGATCTCTGACTTGCTGCGTATTTACCCTCATATATAAGGGCAATCTTAAACATGGACTACATTATGCATATAAGCGTCCCTCATACCAGCGTATTGGAGTTTCTATGACCAGCGTATAATAGGTATCCTTGCATGAACTAGACTGCGTGTATCTCTAGCATGAACTGGACTACAAGTATATATGAACGAGTTCTTGTATGACTGCGTATACTTGTATGAGTTCCAGTGAATGCGATGACATGATAGTGTATGACTGATATCTATATGACAACGTATGACTGTATTGCTGTTTGCCGCATTGTTGTTGGCTTCATATTTCCAACGTATATATGAACTCTTACAAAGCATATTGAACAACGTACAAATAATGCCCAAGGTATATGCAATCATGACTACGCTTACCTTAACAACGTGTAACTCTCCAGCGTGTAAGTCAACAGATTAGAGATTGCTGTACATAGTTGATTCATATCAGCATGAGAGCTAGGGCATCATGAAAGCGTTCCATTATATATATCTTTATTTCCATATTTCGTATCGTTCCATACCCATACCCATATTGCGTATCAGCGTGTATATGTATATGTGTCCACGTATCTCACGCTGCCAGATCTAAGGTATGACAGCGTTTCATACAACCACGCTGCCAGATCTAGGAACATCACTGCAGAGACGACTCCCTTAACTGCGGCTCTTTTCATACTTGTGACTACGGCTCTTTTCATACTTGTGACTGCGGCTAGGTTTCCATGAACAACGTATTACTCCATGACCAGCGTATTACTGTTTCCATAATCTGCGTGTGAATACCTGACTGCCCAACGTATGACTGTCCAACGTATAACCAAGACTGCGTTGCCTCTTCATCACCGCGGCTCAGCTTTATGGACTTGCGGTGTGTATTATCGGCATATTATATCATTGCCTGCGTGCTGATCATGAACAACATGTAGATATTACCACTGCATATATTATTGCCTTCTCTTGGTGTCTCACTCTTTCTCCAAAAACCCAAAACGTGGAGAGGAGGAGATCACTCAAGGGTTGTGTTTCCAAATGACTTCAAATCCTCCTTTATTTATACTAAAAATGTAGAGGTTGAATAGACACGTCGGCTGGGCTTCTAGAGCCTACATAAGAGTTGGTCGGCTTGATAATAATTACATAAACAAAATAAATTCATATCTCCATAAATACTTATCAGAATCGGATGATCTTTGGATCAATCCTACACCTCTCGACGAGAGGGATCCAATAAAAATATCAGCTTCCATAAATAAACTGACCCACATGGAGTTTGGCCCTAGTTTCCAATTTAACACTCCCTCTCAACTAGGGAGAACTCCATTTGCTGATCCATATGTACGACTGTACTATCTCTGCCATTAGTGCCTTGCACTAATCTGCCTAGCTCTGCTAGCTCTACTAAGCTCTGCTGGCTTTGCTCTGCTCTGCTGGCTCGGCTCTGCTCTGCTCAGCGCTGCTGGCTCTGCTCTGCTAAGCTCTACTGGCTCTGCTCTGCTCAGCTCAGCTCTGCTAGCTTTGCTCTGCTGGCTTTGCGCTGCTCTGCTCATCTCCGCTGAACTATGAAGAAGAAGAATTGATCGAGAATGAGTCATATCATTCTCCACTGACCTGAAGTCAGTCTTAGAGTGCATACCACTAGTCCCAGACCAGTCTCAACTGACCCGAAGTCAGCTTCATAGTAAGTACCACTCCTACCACTGGTCCCAGACCAGTATCGCAGTCTCAGAGAGTGTACCATTGGTCCCAGACTAGTCTCAACCGACCCGAAGTCAGTGTCATAATATGTACCACTCTCACTGGTCCCAGACCAGTACTGCACTGACACGAAGTCAGTCTTGGAGTATGTACCACTGGTCCCAGACCAGTCTCAGCCGACCCGAAGTCAGCGTCATAGCATGTACAACTCCTACCACTGGTCCCAGACCAGTATCATTGATCCCAGATCAATGGAAGACATCCTAGTGTAGGGAGTATGGTAGATACAACGATGCGTCCATCGGTATTACTATGGTCCCTAACTTCATTTCCCTGCTCATTGATCAGATGAGAGGTACTTCCCATGAGTCCCAGACTGCATGGGTAGGAAGCCTCGACAGGAGAACTTAATCAATCCTGTCCTCACAGGAGAACACATCAATCCTGCTACAATCGCCATGGAGAACACATCAATCCAGGCTGCCATGGAGAACACATCAATCCAGGCCTCACAGGAGAACGCATCAATCCTGCTACAATCGCCATGGAGAACACATCAATCTAGGCCTCACAGGAGAACACATCAATCCTGCTACAATCGCCATGGAGAACACATCAATCCAGGCCTCACAGGAGAACACATCAATCCTACTACAATCGCCATGGAGAACACATCAATCCAGGCCTCACAGGAGAACTAATCATCCTGCTACACAAGAGAGCGAATCATCTTGTCCCACAAGAGAGCGAATCATCTTGTTTCAGTGCGCACCACCAGGGGAGGGTGTGTCACCCTGTGGTCGTATGTTGCTCCAATAGAACTGCAGGCCCCCCAAAGCTCCTAGAGCTCAATGTATGCAACATGCAGGACCCTTTTACAAAGGTCTCTCGACGACTCCAAGTCGTTCGGGAAAATCACAAATTTGATCTTTCCTCAGGGCTCTGTCTTGTACATCATCTCAGTGTGATGGAGCCTCCTTGATCATCGACTTACCATATCCCAGATAAGGCAGTAATTGATGTCTATCTACTGGAGCAATTTTCAAATACGGGATTCCTCAATAATCGAATCCCATCTCTGGTTGTCACAGAGATTCACAGTGGTATTCATTATGTGTACAAACAGCTCACTGAATAGCTTCAACAACCAGACCGCCTCACAGAAGGCCATACTATCAGCAATGAATTCTGCCTTGGTGGTGCTCAGAGTCACTGACTTCTACTTCTTGCTCATCCAGGATATCGAGGCAGATTCCAAAGAGAAACAGCACTGAGAAGTTCTCTAGTGATCCTCCATACTGCCTGCCCACTCATCATAATCACGTGGTTTCATATTTCCGGCAGTGTATCTCAATCCATGACAGATTGTGCCCTGAAGATATCTCAGAAGATTCTTGGCACCAATCCAGTGAGGCTCAACCAAATATGAGCTCACCATGCTAACTGCAACACATATGTCCAGACGGAGGTTCTCCAAGAACATCAATGCAAATGAGTTTATGAAACTCAGAGGCATTTCCCAAATCTGGTCCGACATCATTACCATATAACTTCTGAAAGTTAAGATCCTCGAGGCAGTCACAATCTTGCATCTTATCTTCCCACATTCAGAATCCAACTCCCTCTGTCTCCTATAAATGAGAGGGTCTGCACCTGTCAGACATAGGTGCCGGTATGAGAGGTTTATCATCCACAACCTTTGAGTAATGGTTTGGATCAGTTTCACTCCTAATGAATCTCAGCTGCATTAGACAACTATCAATCCTCTCATATTATGCCTGAGGTGTTTTTCTTCAAGCCATAGAGGGCTTTCTTCCACCTGTATACATGAGATTCCTTGATCATGATTCTCAAACTCCTCGGGTTGTTCCAAACCTGTGAACCTGCTGCATGAGGGGAATGGTCCCCTTATAATATTTTCCTTCGGTACATTTCAGACATGTACCTTCATGCTTGTTTTTGAATTCAGGCATCCTAGTCACCATTTGACTCACAGACCTCCGGAGTTGAGTCAATGGACATGGTCCCCAATGGACTTCCTGCAACTTGATACAACCATGAAAAACATCTTTAAAAGATCTATTTTCAAACACGTACCTTTCCATCGATAAGTTCCACCCTGTAACCTTTGACTTCCATTTCCGAGATGGACACCAGGTTCGATCAGGTACATAAAAGAGATTTTGGGGTTCCTTGCTTTCGTGGAAGAGTCGACCAATTCCTTGATGACCTGCATTACCAGTCATTCTTTTGATCATAGAAGATGTCCCAGGAATGATTGTTATCTTCATCAAGAGATGTGTCTCTGCCATTCGGACACTCCTTCGCATAACGGCCGAACTTATTCAACAAGGCATCCGCCTTTCCTTCCACCCTTAGATCCGAACTTCCCAATGAAGTGATCTTTAGATGGGCCATCAGAAACTTCTGCTGTGCCATTCTGATAACATTCTCTGCTTCGACTTCACCCTAGGTGAATTATGAGGAACTCATTGATCCTTTTGTCTTGTCCCAACTGTCTTCGGTGATTTCTCTTTCACTCTTGCTTGGGCATTGTCTTAACCTGGCTCTGATACCATGTTAAGTTTAGGTATGTTCTATGCTAGAGCACTTTATTTAAATTTTCATAGTTAGCAATCACATCAGCATTACGATAAACTGCAGATAGAACATAAATATAAAACGCAGAAGACAAGCCAAGACAAGAGGACACAAGATGTGGCGTGAGCCAAGGACAAACCCCACAATGTGTGGGGAAACCCTTTGATCAAATCTTCTTTTATCTTCAAAGTTCAGCAGAGAAAGAGAGAGAGAGAGAGAGAGAGTACAATTACAACAGAAGTCAACACTTTGACTTGTCTAGATCTAATCATAGATCATCTTCTGTAACAATGAGATCAGTTGAAGACATTCTGCTTCAACTGATTCTCTAAGGTGACTCCTTCACCTATCATCGTGCTGCATCTCGTCCGTTTGCTGCACCTGACCGTGTAGCACCATCATGTTGTATCATCGAGCTGCTCATGATCATTGTGCTGCCCACACATCATGTTGTCCATGACCTCATACATCATGCTACCCATGTGTTGTGCTGCTTCTTGATGCTGCCTATTCATTATGTAGTGCTGCATCCAAGTATCACTGAGTTGTCCTCAACATCAAGCTGTCCATGATTATGCTGCCCATGCTCATGATCCTATCCATCATCATGCTGCTATACATATATATGATTAACATGATCCTTGTCACTGTTCTTTGAAACATGATGAGATTGCCATATGCCAAGGATCTCTGACTGTCATTGAAATCTATTTCATTATCAGAGTTGTGCAACTTCTAACATAGTCTTCATTGAGCTGAGAGAATAGATCTATCATGCTGTTCATAGTGCTGCCACATGTGTGCCACCTTGTGTAACAGTGACACCTTCATATTGCGTAAGATATTCCTTTTGGCAGCTACAGGCCTCCCTTCTAACTGCGGCCAGATCTCTGACTTGCTGCGTATTTACCCTCATATATAAGGGAAATCTTAAACATGGACTACATTATGCGTATAAGCGTCCCTCATACCAGCGTATTGGAGTTTCTATGACCAACGTATAATAGGTATCCTTGCATGAACTAGATTGCGTGTATCTCTAGCATGAACTGGACTACAAGTATATATGAATGAGTTCTTGCATGACTGCGTATACATGTATGAGTTCCAGTGAATGCGATGACATGATAGCATATGACTGATATCTCTATGACAACGTATGACTGTATTGCTGTTTGCCGCATTGTTGTTGGCTTCATATTTCCAACGTATATATGAACTCTTACAAAGCATATTGAACAACGTACAAATAATGCCCAACGTATATGCAATCATGACTACGCTTACCTTAACAACGTGTAACTCTCCAGCGTGTAAGTCAACGGATTAGAGATTGCTATACGTAGTTGATTCATATCAGCGTGAGAGCTAGGGCATCATGAAAGCGTTCCATTATATATATCTTTATTTCCATATTTCGTATCGTTCCATACCCATACCCATATTGCGTATCAGCATGTATATGTATATGTGTCCACGTATCTCACGCTGCCAGATCTAGGGTATGACAGCGTTTCATACAACCACGCTGCCAGATCTAGGAACATTACTGCAAAGACGGCTCCCTTAACTGCGACTCTTTTCATACTTGTGACTGCGGCTAGGTTTCCATGAACAACGTATTACTCCATGACCAGTGTATTACTGTTTCCATAATCTGCGTGTGAATACCTGACTGCCCAACATATGACTGTCCAACGTATAACCAAGACTGCGTTGCCTCTTCATCACTGCGGCTTAGCTTTATGGACTTGCGGTGTGTATTACCGGCATATTATATCATTGCCTGCGTCCTGATCATGAACAACGTGTAGATATTACCACTGCATATATTATTGCCTTCTCTTGGTGTCTCACTCTTTCTCCAAAAACCTAAAACGTGGAGAGGAGGAGATCACTCAAGGGTTGTGTTGCCAAATGACTTCAAATCCTCCTTTATTTATACTAAAATGTAGAGGTTGAATAGACACGTCGGCTGGGCTTCTAGAGCCTACATAAGAGCTGGTCGGCTTGATAATAATTACATAAACAAAATAAATTCATATCTCCATAAATACTTATCAGAATCAGATGATCTTTGGATCAATCTTACACCTCTCGACGAGAGGGATCCAATAAAAATATCAGCTGCCATAAATAAACTGACCCACATGGAGTTTGGCCCTAGTTGCCAATTTAACAGAGACATAGAACGAGGAAAGGTAGGTGTAATCAGTGACTCAAATGGTTTTTCATTGTAGTATGGTAATGAGGAAATAATATGAAAGAGAATAAGTGAGAAGATGCATGAATTCACTTATCTGGAAGAAAAACATTTAAATGCTAATCTCAAACAAAACAGAAATTTGAGATAATGATTTATGTCTAACACTCAAGAGATAAAGCATAAGAATAAATATGAATATCTACTGAAAGTATCTAATAATCATATTCATAAGAAAAACTGGAGAAAAAGAGTGTCACTGAACACAACACATGAATCCCATAAAAATAGTTGCAATTGCCTGTATTATTTATGTCAAAATCAAACATGTTAGTTCGGAATGTATGGGCTTCAAGTATCCAACCTTTGATTACATTACATTTAAGCCTAATATATGATATGAGGTCGAATTCCTCCGAAGGAGGTCTAATTCCACTCTAAAAATTCAAATACATGCATCTATCCTATCTTTGCCAAATCCTAGGGGAGTTAGAACAACTTTCCCCTTTTTGCTAAACTACTTGAGCTTATCTCTCAAACAATATCCAATCTCTATTTTGACCATACCATAGCATATTAAATTTACCAAGTCTTAATAAAATTTTATTTTTAACATTTACATTCATGAAATTACTATTTCATTATTCACATAGGGTAAAAATAGTTTCTGCACAGAAGCGCAACACCATGTGTAGCAAAAATGCAACAGAGTTGAAAATGCATTTTGATGTCCTTGACTGATGTTTGTTCCATTGATGAAGACTGAAAAGGGTATCCATGACTGTCCACTATACCTGTGCCTATTGAATTCTCATAACAATCCATCAAATTGATCGAAAAATAAAGATTTGCATAACTGCTCCAGAAATGTAGCAGTGAAACACAGAAGCACAACAAAAGTTTGCAAGCTAATTTGGATACCTTCCATGATGAACCTTTTTTTACTAGAGAAAGGAATTGAAATATGAGGATGTGCAATTGATGTATTCATATTTGATCCTGCTCAAAAATGAAGAAAATGGCTTCAAAAATTGAATTTTGTGCAAGGTATCCCAGAAGTGCAGTGAAACATAGGGGTCAAAGAAGAACTGATATCTATTTAACAATAATACATGTTACAAACCTGGGAGACTTTTTTGTAGCTAAGGTTGTCTTGGAGAAGAACCGCTCTCATTTTTGTGAAATGCATTCCCCTATTCTCGTAATCTGTTCCATAAAATAATGACTAAAATAGGAAAAACAGAGTGTTTTATTTTCTGAAAAAGATAATAGGACTCTAAGATGATTGAATATATCCCAAATCATCACGCATATTAAAAAAATAAGAGAGGTTTTTGTTTTTGGGTATGTTATGAACAAAAAACTCCCCATGTTTCAAAAACACTTTCCATTTTTTCATAATGCAAGTTTGATGTTGGTCACTAAAAACGTAGCACATCTTGCAAAAACGCAGCAAATTACCCAGACGCGCAACAAATTTCAGCAGAAGCGTAGCAAATGTTTAGGTTGATATTTTGATCATTTGTAGAGGTTATGATATTTTATGAATACCTGTGAAGATATTTTAGGATGTCTACTATGCCCTCGAACCCTTGAGTCATCCAAAAACATGATTTCGACCTCCTCAAACATGATCTAAAAACTAAGTTTCCAAAAACACATCAATAATCCTAAAAAGGTGGCAGCAAGGTGTAACCTGCCCTCACAAGTGAAATACTTCATGATAATCTTCATCAAAGGGTTTTACTTTTCCAAAAAATGTCTTCTAGGAAAAATATGAGAAGGAGACTCCTTATACTGTGGTTTCAAAAACATCTTGTAGTGCTCTAGGTCTAAATCCACTCCCTTGAAAAAAATCTCACCTTGATTAGGGATAGTAGTTGTTGAAGCTATGACCTCTACTGACACTAGAAATTTCACCCTTGCTATAATGTCCTTGTCCTTCTTGAAGCTAGTAGAAAAGAGGCTTGTTAATTCATGGTGGTAACCTACCTCTTGCAATTTCTAACAAAACCCTAGGCAACCTGCCTGCTCAAATGATTTTCTAATGAAATATGATGCATTGACCTCTTGCACATCAGTTGGCTCATAACTTGAGGTCTCTTATCCCTTATATCTCTTCCTTTCACTATTATTCACCATGTTTGGCTTCACTTTTGATAGAAAAACCTACTTCAAGCAAGAATGAGAAAGGGATTTGTGTTGCAAAACAAGGCTAAAAGCGTAGCACCTTGAGGGAAGGGAATGGAGGGGAAGGACGATAAGAATAATTCTAAGGAAATTATAGGGGGTAGAGATAAGGGTTAAGGATACGATGAAAGTGGAATTTGTCAAAGTGAACAAGAAAAAAGGGGTGAAAACGGCGAAACACATCCCTAAGTCAGAAGTGCATCGACTAGCTAGGTCTGTGGAGGAAAATGATGAAACAAGTGAATTTAAGTGTGGGGAATGAGGAGGGGTGTTTTATGAAGGTAATTAAGGGTGTGTAGACTCAGAAACAAGGGGAGTTCGTCTCAAAAGGAGCAAAAGACAATGAAAATGAAAAAGCGCAGTAGAAACGTAGCCACAAACCCTAAGGATAGATTTCAATCATTTTTTTAGGAGAAAGACTACATGGATGGTTTATGAAGCTTTACTTCTTGGTTTAAATAGGCCTTGAAGCATCTGTGATGAAAACCAAACCTACTTTCCCTCCCTTTGGTCTCCAAATAAAAATCACAACAACTACCTCTAGAAGCACAACAACTACCTCTAGAAGCATGGCAAACAACTAAGAAGAGTAGTGGTGGTGAAATTTAGAATTCTAATGGCTATGGCGAGTATCAAACTGGTAGAGATGATCTCCTGGAGCTCTTGGAAGGATGCAATGAAGTTTTGAAATGCTTTGATGCTCCTTATAGCTTAGAAACTCGACTTTGGCTTGATAATGGGATGACATCACGTGTACTTTGACAGAATGACTCGGTGATGTGATTTGTACTGAAGCATCATTTCTTTAGTAGGAAGGTTACATCTCCATGTGACATAGGTGCACTTGATTCTTTTTGAAGAACTTTATCGCTTGATTTCTAACTCCCATGATGGTGACCATAATAGATGACATGACTCCGTAATTGATATTTATGACTAATATAATGATGACGATCAAATGCATATTCTAGACCATGGCCTATATGACCAACTAACTCATTTGATGATCTATAATAGGAAATGATGACATGACCATGATGGCTATTTGTGACCTTGAATAAGTGGAGGGAGTAGAAATGACACCTAGATAATGACTTATGACCATTTGACAAACATGAAAGATGTCAAATATTATTTGAAAATATAATAATTTGACCTAAGACTTTATAAACAACATGAAAGAGTAAATTTGATCACTGGAACTAATGGACACTAATAGAACATTTGCAGCACCTAAGAGCAGTTTCAGAGAAGTGTAGGAAACAGGACATATCACTAAATCCTAAAAGGTCCTTATTTGGCCAGGAGGAAGGCAAACTATTGGGCCATATTATTTCAAAATATGGCATAAAAATAGACCCTAGCAGAATTGCAGCTATTAAGAAAATTGATGCTCCTAGGAGTAAAAAGGAGATTCAATCATTTTTGGGAAGAATTAATTTTTTGAGAAGATTCGTTCCAATTTGGCTGAGATCTCTATGAAAATTATAGACATGATGAAGTGGGAGAGCGAGGTGAAATGGAATGAAGACAGTAAGAAATCATTCAGTGAAGTTAAAGAAGCCTTGTCACGTGCTCCTACCTTAGCCAGGCCAGATTATACAAGGGAGTTCATGGTGTTTTCTTTTGCATTTGAACACTGTATTGTTGTGTTCTTTTGCAAAAAAATAAGTAGGGATTCGAACAACCTATCGCATTTTTTAGCACGGTGCTCAGAGATGCTGTGCTCAAGTATGACATAATAGAAAAAGAAAGCATTTGCACTTGTTAAGGCCCTGAAAGACTTTCAGGTGTACATTTTAAATTCTCAAGTTGGGGCGTATGTGCCTAGTGCCGTGGTTAAAAATATTTTGACTCAAAGTTGCCCAAAAGGAAGGAGAGGCAAGTGGATCACAACAATTCTTGAATATGACATAGAAATTAGACCGATAAAGTCGATTAAAGGTCAGGGTTTCGCTCGGATGATGGTAGAATCAAATTTGCAGTCCCTTCAAATTAATTTTCTCGATGTCCTAACAAAGGTAGAACTCTCAAATGTTGTTCAACAAGTGTTGGATAAATTTGCTACTTCACCATGGTATGCAAATATCCTATATGTTTTACAGCATTTGCAAGAACCGCCAAACTGGCCCAAAACTAAAGCTCGGTTTTTAAAATTAAAAGCAGTAAAATCTTGTATTATTGACTAATTGTTATACTGGAAAGACCCTGGTGGGATGTTGCTTAATTGTTTACTAGGGGGTGAGACCCAAACATCAGTAGAGGAATTCCATAAGGGGGATTGTGGTGGTCACTTATATTGGAAAACTACAACGAATAAGATTTTAAGATCTGGCCTTTATTGGCCTAGTTTATTTGGTGATGTGTATAAGAAGGTGGCCAATTGTAAGCAATGTCACATATTCGAGGGTAGAAATAAGTTGTTTCCCCTGCCTCTAAAGCCTATAGCAGTCGAGTCACCATTTCAACAATGGGGACTTGGTTTCATTGGAGAGATTCATCCTTCCTCGTCCGGGCAGCATAAATGGATTTTAACAGGAACAAATTATTTTACCAAATGGATTTAAGAAGTCCCTACTAGTGTTGTGGGGAAAAATGCCTATGCAGGACGATCCTATCCAACTAAGGTGTGACAGTGCCTTAGCAACAAACAGAGATAGCTATTCTAGTATTCTTCGTTTATGAATTAAGAATGAAGAGAGATTGATGGACTAACCGGTGTCTTCCGTTTGTCCCTCGATCCAGTTTCTCTTCTCTTTGGGAGTTCCCAGCTACTTGCCTTCTCGCTTGCCCAGCTTTAACAGGTCTCTGCAAGATCACAAGAAGAGAACACTACACAAAGACATAGATTCATATTCATAACTAGTTCAGGATTAGAAATAAACTAAACATACTAATGCAATCATACATCAAAGATACACCAGTATATAGGAGAAACCAAGATAGCTTTATTGATGAATAACAAGGTTCGGGAAGAGATACAACCCAGAGGGCTCCAATCCAGCATCTCCTTCCCAGCAAATGAAATTCCTATCTTCACCTTCCCTCAAAGCATTAAGCACCCAATGATTCCAATCTCAAACCAACAACAATTCTTTGCAATAACAAAATTCCAGCCTCTAGATCTCATGGAGGAGAGACCCATTTATAGATGTTTGGAGAGAGGATGAGTCAGCTTGAGATCTGACTAGTGTCCTCTCCCTCTGTCAGTTCTTGCTTCCACTTGGAGATTGAGAACCTCTTACTCATCACTAGTCGAATTCACTGAGGCAAGTGTCATTGAGGAAGATTCTGGAAGCTTCCAGGGTCTTGACACCTTTTTGAATGAACTTGCCATTTGTCAATTCCCGCTCAGCGCACCCTGGTAGTGCTTCTACCTGCATTGCAGTGTAGGTAGCCAGTGCAGACTTTGCATTTCAGCGCAGACAGCTAGTGGAGCCTCTGAATTGATCCTGAATTGACTTGTTTTTGAGCAGTTTCTGTTGGAGAACTTCTGTGAATTGCTGTGGTTTGTTAGCCTTGTTCCTCTAGGGGTAGGAACAACATGTTTAGGGACTTTGGATCCCTTAGATTATGGACATTTCATGCTTATAGCTGTAAGGCACAAAAATGTCTATAACAGTTGCCCCCTAAAGTATGAGGCCGTTTATCGGGTGAAATGCTTTATCAGGAGGATCCAAAGTTCATTCATTGCTGGGAGGAGACCTGTAATAAGATACAATACAATACATTATTTTTCATATTGCTTTCATGATCTAGCTGAGGCGGGCATTCCCATGCTCAGCTTTATAAATTCATTTTTCTGTACATAGAACAGACAATTGTTTGATGGTAGACTGATAATTTTGATGAAATTATCATCCTTTGGGGTAGGATGATTATCTGCTGCAATGATGTACATGTCAATGTCTTTATCTTTCCTGAATATATATCGCAGCCCGGATGGATGAAACTAGATCCGGGGTCTTCAAACTCGTTCGATCTTCACTCTCAGTACAAGTCGATCCATGTGAGAAATGTTCTGAAGTCGAACACGGAAAGACATCGCTTGATTACCGGTCAATGAGGTAAACCGTTAACAAGCACGAGAGGAATCACCGATAATGATAATGACCCTCAAGGTACTACAGTACAATTCACGTGGTGTGAATAAAGGACTTGGCGTCGAACACCACGCAAAATCTTTCGGTCGAAGGTCCTTGATGTATACCTGTCGCCGGAAGTGAGAAACTTGCCATTGAGGCATGCAAGCTTCAAAGTACTGAAGGGGTTGTTCCTAGATCAACTTCTTGGATAATGAGCTGATGTCGACAAGAAGCAATCCGTCAAAGGAGGGCCTTAATGAATCCCACATCAGTGACACAGAACGGAGCAAATGATTTTGATGGAGGTGAAAATGATCTGATGACATATGATTCAGGGTGGCGGTCATGAAAGGATGAAGGATAATGTATGGCAGTGGATGGGACACGGTTGACTTTTCTGAACGACTTCTCTTGAACATATGGCGACACTTATGCAATGGATCGGTAGCATTACCCCAAATATGGATGGTATGGCGAGACATGGTGATGTGACCGGTGAATGAAACAACCCAACCCGATTGTGGTACGGAGGAAAAGTGTCATGTTCAAGAGCGACTTGCTACCATCAAAGTTTTCTTGAGTTTCTCCCAATTTTTCCCCAGTCATTACTGACCAGTAACTCTTTATTTTTGTCAAGCTTGAGGAGGATAACATATGCTTGTTCTATAACTTGCCCTTCGGGCAAGCCCATCGCTATGTTTTAACGAGCCTAGCGATAGTGAAACTCGTTCTCGTCTAAAGACAAGTTTGTCGCTATTTAATGCATTTAACGAGTCTAACGACAAGGATAAATCGGTCCTTTTCATTTTTAGAGAGTCTAAAAAGGTACGTAAAGTCAACTCCGAAAGTCCTTTTTCGTCATCTAATCCCTTAAGTCCGAAAAAGTATAAAACAATACAGAAGGGATGAGTTTTTGATAGTTTTAACGAGCCAAACAAAACAAGCGCTCGATCTTTTTGTGCAATAATCCCTCAGGTCAAAAAAGATTAAAATCTAGAGGAGGGATACCTCTTTCGGTCGCTTTAACGAGATGGAAGGCCAAAACTCGGCAATATTTTCATATTTTATGAGTCAGATGAAAAGAGCTTAAAGAAGACTTGTCTTTTGAGGAACGAGTGATAAAACGGGTTAGCAGCTGATTCCAGGTACGGGTTGGAATTTTCCAGTCACGGCAGTGTCACAAGGATGGCTAGTGAAATCACTCTTCACAGCTGTTCCTCAAAATGGGTAAACAATCATATGGAGGTGAACGATCGGCCAAATGAAAAGTGGAGGTGACGGTGCAAACACGACCAAGGCTTTAATGGCTGATGATATTACATTCACTGTGGTTATTTACCGGGATAGTTCATTTTTTAACAAGCTTAAACGCGGATTGAAACACTTTCTCGATCTTATGTTTATTTTTTAACGAGCATGAACTATGCGCTAAAACTGCTCGGATCTTGCGTTTATTTTTTAACGAGCATGAACTGTGTGCTAAAACTACTCGATAACCCAGTCATATGATAAGAATGTCTCATTAAGATTCTATTTTTTATGGAGCTTCATCTTACAAAGTTTTGCTCCGGATCCTTTCGTTATGCAAGTTCGGAAACGACTAATCCTACGAGTTTAAAGGGTTAGACCTACGGGTTTAAAGGGAGGACCTACAAATTTAAAAAATAAATAGCCGCCCCTTGCTTGCACTCCAAAAGGTTTGCATGCCCCCAAGCATAAAGTACGATTTCAAGGTTACCCCTTCTTAGTCCAATAAAACATTAGTTTTACCGGGAGAGGCCTACCTCTTTCAGGCTACCCAAAGATTGTTCTGTTATTCTTTCAACAAAACACTTCTTCGGCGGTGTCTACCGAGATAGACAAAGGTGAATGACCTCAGTGCCAAACACGTAACTTTGACAAAAGAATCTTATTCTAGAATAACCCCTCTTCCAAGACGGACGGGGTACAGACTAGTCATATTCTCCCGCGGAAACCTACCCTATACCCAAGGTTTTCCTGCCGAAGCAGACCAGGACGCATGCCCCCTGGGGTCCAGTCATATCCTTCCGGATTACTCGCGCTCACCGGGAGGACGGACCATGGGTTGAGACATTTCTTGCGTGAAGAGACCATTTAGGGATGGTATATGACTATTTGCGATGCGTGATCCAGGAAATGAAAGCTGGTCCACGAGCTTGACCACTCTTCCTTCGTGTGGAAAACACATTACTCTAAAGAGTGAGGAGACGATGGCTCCCATGCAATATATATAGTCTCATCCAAGGAGTAGGTTATAATCCAAGGGTCCTTGAACGACCATCACGTTCATTTGAACGGTCTTCCCTTTTAATGTGATAGGCACATTGGGGAGGATCCCTAAAGGTCGACTGGTTCCTTTATCGAAGCCCGTCAGATTTCTCATTTCAGGCAAAAGCGCTGGCGAACCAAGCGCTTTCCAAGCAATAGAGGAAAGGATACTCACAGATGCCCCCTCATCAATGATGGTGCCAGCCATTACCATTCTGTATATTTGAACGATAATTCTGAATGGTATGCTTGCTGGCAAACGGGGTCTGCCTAGTTGGTTCCAGTCGAACGAGACAACTAGATTGCTTGGTGGTGGGACCGAATAGACGACCCAGTATGATTCTGACGAAGTTCCTTCCTGTGATAAAGGAATGGGAAAATTGCCCCCTTGTTCGTCGGAGTCTGTGTTGATGAAGAGAATTTGGACGGTGTCATCTTTATTCTCCTCTGTGATGGTATCATTCGAAGATAGAGCCTCTGAAGGCAAAACCGGGTCAACTGCCGCCTCAACCTTTTGACTTTCGTCAGGTATGGATTTAGACGGTTCATCTTCAATGATAGGTGCTTCGGCTGACCACCTGAGCGGGCCAGCCGGGTTCTCAACTGGTGAAGGACTTGGCAGGAGTTTTTGATATCCAGGAGGAAGTTGCACTGGTAAAATCGGGCGATCTTCCAAAACTCTTTTCGCCTCGTCTAAGAAGGGACAACGGTGGATGGCATGGTCGCCTTCACACAGTTTGCAGGGAAATCTAGCTTTCCCTCTCTGTCCTGTGACTTCACTTTCACTAGTTGACGGTGAGCTGTCAACATGGCTGTCAGAGGTTGACGCCACCGAATTGTGCAAACGGGGAGACCAGTCCCTTAGTATCCGAGGGATGCAGGGACAGTCTCTGTGGAAGTGGTCTCCCTTGCATATGACACATGGCGATTTAGGCCTGGTCAGTGCTGTGTGTGGATTTTTGTCGGACGACACTTGTTTGCCCCCAGTTGCTTTTGGCTCCTTCTTCTTCTTCTCTTTCTTCTTCTTTTCCTTCTTCTCCTTAGGAACTTGGTTTTTTGTTTTACCAGCTCCGTCAAGCGAAGAGGAAGGAGGAGAGGAAGAATTAGATGAAGTAGAAGGCTGGTGGGCAACTCTGGTCTGGTATAACTGTTGATTCGACTATTCAGGAATAGTGGTGTTCTGAACGACATCGGTTGAGAAGAGCCAGACCAGCAAGCCAATTGTCAATCCTGGAAGCGACAATGTGGCCATGTGGGGCGCACCAACATCTCCCCACAAGGAGAAGGGACTAGGATTTCCGCCAAGTCGAATTCCTTGGTTGGTGTGCTCCATTTTCTCAACCTAAAGATCAACGCAGGAAGAAGGGGTGATTGTTCCGTTTAAAATAAATTTTAACGACGCTTTAGACACAACTTGCTTTTTCAATTTTAAAGAGTCGAGAAAAAGCTAAAGATGACTCTAGTCTCCTTCGATGTTTTAACGAGCCCGAAGTGACAAATGCTTGGATGGACTTTTTCCGTTATAGAGTCTGAAAAAGGCCAAAAGGAACTGCTCTGGAGTTCTAGGTAGAGGGTGTGCCAAACTTTTCGCAAAACCGCAGAATAATTTTTAGGGTACGGGCGGTCGATCTTCCTGAATGTTGTGTTCAGTGCATTGTGATCAGTAGGGCGGCCGACACGGCTTCCTAAGGATAAAGGTTTTATGCCTATAGGGGTCTCCCAATATATACTCGACGGTACGTGGGAGCACAATCCGTACTGGCGCTATCGTCCCTCAGGAGGAATCACCCACCATCAGCGAGATCGACAGTCACCAGGCTTTACGACGCCGGAACACGTCTCTAGCCTAGACCTCTATGTTGTGCGTTAAGTTACAAAGCGTTGTTAAGTTCATTCAATTTATTTTAGGTTGATCTTTTTAGAATTTTGCCTTTTGAGGTTCACCACGAGATGTATGATACAATTCCTAAATGCAGTCTAAAGATGATAAGCAAGCTTTATATCTTTTCAACTATGAAAATCCTAGCTACAAAGGGAAAAGAAAGACACCATCTTTTCTCAAAGAGCAATCAGCACACTCTAATGCACTTTTCCTAAATCAATCATGCAAACTATCAAGATGCAAATGCACAATGCAGGTGTTTGTTTTCCGCTTTCTTAATATTGATGCCTAAAAAGAAAGCTTTTTGTACAACTTTGAATTTGCTTTTAAATGACAAATACAAACAAGTTTACTTTTTCGAAACCAGGAAGGGTAGAAGAGAATACAACACTTTACGATTTTCGAAATGAACACTTGTTTCGACACTTAAAAGAGACAAACTCAAACCAAAAGTAAAAGTAAATGTATAATCAACTGCAAACAGCCAATGAACTCTCTCCTAAGATCACAATCAACAGATCTGAATCAAGGGCTACAGGATGATTATTTCACTCTTGCAAAGGAAAACTGTAAATGACGCCACAAACACATAAAAACACTCACAGTCTTTTTTTACAAAAGGAGGCAGAATTTAAGTAGAGAAAAGGAGTTATCAGACAGGTACCTATGCTGGTTACAGGCTGTAAAAATCAGAGATCAAAACAAGGCAAAACAGAGCAGAGAACCCCAGCTGCACAAGGCCTAACTGGATCAACGTACCCCTAACACAGAGGTTTTGACATTCAGCGCAGGTAGCCTTCACGGTACCTATGTTGAAATGCAGAACCTCTTCACAGGGTCTGCGCTGAAAGGAGAAACGAGAGTTTCTCACTGGGTTCTGGGTCATAGTTTGCTGATTAATCTACGGTTTCAGTCAAATAAAAGCAACAAGCAAGGTACAATCAAAGGGATGCTTTGAAGAAGGGCTAAGATCTATCACAAAGGATCATCAAATCATTTGTGAGTCCATTGTTCAGATCATAGACAAATCCAGTGATTGGATCAAAGCAGCAACTGTCTACTTTACATCTGAGAATAGCAGATGCAGTTCGATTGTTGTTGTTGAGTCTATGAAACAAACAATGATAGAGACACAAATAAAATGACTAAACAGATCTCCCCAGTGGAGTCGCCAATTTGTTGTGGGGAAAAATGCCTATGCAGGACGATCCTATCCACCTAAGGTGTGACAGTGCCTTAGCAACAAACAGAGACAGCTATTCTAGTATTCTTCCTTTATGAATTAAGAATGAAGAGAGATGGATGGACTAACCGGTGTCTTCCGTTTGTCCCTCGATCCGGTTTCTATTCTCTTTGGGAGTTCCCAGCTACTTGCCTTCTCGCTTGCCAAGCTTCAACAGGTCTCTGCAAGATCACAAGAAGAGAACACTACACAAAGACATAGATTCATATTCATAACTAGTTCAGGATTAGAAATAAACTAAACATACTAATGCAATCATACATCAAAGATACACCAGTATATAGGAGAAACCAAGATAGCTTTATTGATGAATAACAAGGTTCAGGAAGAGATACAACCTAGAGGGCTCTAATCCAGCATCTCCTTCCCAGCAAATGAAATTCCTATCTTCACCTTCCCTCAAAGCATTAAGCACCCAATGATTCCAATCTCAAACCAACAACAATTCTTTGCAATAACAAAATTCCAGCCTCTAGATCTCATGGAGGAGAGACCCATTTATAGATGTTTGGAGAGAGGATGAGTCATCTTGAGATCTGACTAGTGTCCTCTCCCTCTGTCAGTTCTTGCTTCCACTTGGAGGTTCTTGCTTCCACTTGGAGATTGAGAACCTCTTACTCATCACTAGTCGAATTCACTGAGGCAAGTGTCATTGAGGAAGATTCTGGAAGCTTTCAGGGTCTTGACACCTTTTTGAATGAACTTGCCATTTGTCAATTCCCGCTCAACGCACCTTGGTAGTGCTTCTACCTGTGTTTTGCAGTGCAGGTAGCCAGTGCAGACTTTGCATTTCAGTGCAGAGAGCTAGTGGAGCCTCTGAATTGATCCTGAATTGACTTGTTTTTGAGCAGTTTCTGGTGGAGAACTTCTGTGAATTGCTGTGGTTTGTTAGCCTTGTTCCTCTAGGGGTAGGAACAACATGTTTAGGGACTTTGGATCCCTTAGATTATGGACATTTCATGCTTATAGCTGTAAGGCACAAAAATGTCTATAACAACTAGGCAAGCTACAAATGTAACTATCATTTAATTTCTGTAAAAAAAATGTTGTCCCGTTTTTAGTTGTCAGCAAAAGATTATCACAGACAATACCGCTTAATTCAAGTCAAAAAGGATTATTGAATTTTGCTAGAAATATCACATCAGTCTGAGTCATTCCACAACCTATTACCGTCAGGGAAATGGCTTGGCAGTGTCATCCAACAAAAGTCTAGTCAACATTATTAGAAAGTTGTTGCAAGAGAATAAAAGGAACTTGCACAAAAAACTTGTCCATGCACTATCAACAGATCCTGTGAGTACTAAAAGATCCATAGGCATGTCGCCATTTGAGTTGGTGTATGGAACAAAGGTGCTTTTTCCTTCATCTCTTAGAGTGTCAGTCATGAGATTGTTACAAGAAGCGGAAGCAGAGCCAAATGACATGCAGCGGAGAATTGGCCAAATGATCCAACTCCAACAGTCAAGAGAAGAGGTATTTAAGAACACCTAGTTTTTACAAGCCCAGATAAAGAAGATCTATGATAAAAGAATAAAGGGAGTAGATTTTTCAAATTGCAGATTTGGTTTTGAAATGATGCTCAGAATGAAGATAAGGGCAAGCATGGGAAATTTGAGAACTTGTGGAAGGGGCCTTTTTAAGTTGCTGCATTTAGAGGGAAAAATGCATATTTACTTGAAGATTTTTCAGATCAATTAGTTGGAGCAAGGCCTGTGAATGGCAGCCTACTCAAACATTTCCTCTCTTAAGTTGGATTTTGGAAGATCATTTCATTGTCTATACCATTTTAATGTTGAATTATGCAAGTGTGGATAGTTATAGTTAAGATTTGAAGCTCGAAGTGAAGGCCATGAAATCTTAACTAATCGCTGCCATAAATATTTGAGTATGTCAGCCAATTTTTTTTATCATTTATAGTCATTCTAGTCAGTCAATGTAGAGTCTCCAAAATGTATTCAAAATATCATCAAATTTCACATTTATCACCACCATTTCTCTCACATCCCACAACTCCATGACCATATAACCTTTCATTAGCCTCCTTTTTCATAATTATATGGGTTACCTTTGTGTTTTCCAATAGTTAATGATTTCTAGTATTATAAGTGAATTAAATGGTTAAAATTTAGAAAAATGACATATAGATGCTAATAGTTAAAAGTGTCTTGAGTTTTATGACATGTGTAGGTCATTTGGAAGCTTCCAAGACACCCTTATGTTGCCTCCAATACTCAAATTCGAATTATCTTCAAGATATGGAAGAATATTTGGATAAAGGTCAAAGAGGATATGTGTCTCATCATTACCTATTTCAATTGTAACTCTATGAGATTTTCTAGGGATCCTGGGAGAAAATAATGGACCTCCATTAATGAGGTAGCTTCTTATATTTTTGTATAGATAGGAGAGCCTTCTCCTTTGAAAGGAATGTGTAAAGTTGGGGAATGCTCATGTTTTGAATATAGAATTTGGATTTGGCACCATGTTCATGAATGATGTTCACTTTGATTTGGTTATGCTTGCATTTGGAGCCTCTTAACTTGCCATCTCTCATACTTTTGGATTGGGCACCTACAATGTGTGAGATTTATTGTTTTTTTTTAGATTTATTTCTTTCATAGATTAAGATTTATTTCTTTCATATCTTTTCCTGTGTGAGAGGTTAAGAGTGGTTGTTTTTATTTTCTTTCTACCTAGAAGTTAAGAGAATTTTCTTTTATTTCTTTCATATCTTTTCCTGTGTGAGAGGTTAAGAGTGATTGTTTTTATTTACTTTCTACCTAGAAGTTAAAAGAATTTGTTTTTATTTGCTTTCATATCTTTTCATGTGTGAAAGGTTAAGAGTGATTGTTTTTATTTGCTTTCTACCTAGAAGTTAAGAGAAAATGTTTTTATTTTCTTTCATATCTTTTCCTGTGTGAGAGGTTAAGAATGATTGTTTTTGCTTTCATTTCTGAAAGAGTGGTGCACTTTTCAATTCATGCAAGTTTTAAATATTAAAATTTCAATTCCATGCGCTGTACTATAATTGCACTATAATTTCTTTTGAATGGAGTGCTGAATTAGAATAGGTGAATTTGTTTTTTCATTATTTGGTTTCGTAGTTAGATTGATCTAAATTGGAAGTTAATTTCTAGCATATATAGTGCACGCATGCTTCGCAAATTTTATGAAACCCCTTGGTTGACAATTAAATGATAAGTAATTAATTTGCCTCAAAATTTTAGTGTCATTGCGGGGGAAATGTGCATAGGAACTAGCTTTCAGTCTAGAGTTCATATTTTTAGATTTTTCCTAGATGCATGATTAAAGCATGTAGATGCATAAATCATTTAATTGCATATCAATTTTATAAAAATATAAAAAAAAATCGATATTAACCATTTATGGACAAAGAATCTAGAATGCAAATTAAACATTCTTTGGAGCACAAGGACTACATTGAGGAATGGTATCAAAACGCATTTGTGCCACAACATTCGTCTTTTTTTCAATAGGTCTTTGCGACAAATCTAAAGTTCAAAATGTCTTCTCATTTCCTCATACACAATCAAGTACATTTTGCAAATTTGGAGATGAACATTTTAGAAAGTTTAATATGTAAATGGCTGCATTGGAAACATTCATATACTTAATATCTAAAGTTCAAAATGTCTTCTCATTTATCATACACAATCAAGTACATTTTGCAAATTTGGAGATGAACATATTAGATAGTTTAATATGTAATATGGCTGCATTGGAAACATTCATATATTAATATCTATATATATATATATATATATATATATCTTTCAAGTAGATAAGTTAGGAAAAATAAAATCAAGCTTGATTACATTTTTTTTTTAAGTTTTTAGACTTTAAATCTTTTAGAATTTTATTTATTTTATTGCATTTTCTTCACTAACATCACAAATATTTAAAAAAAAAAATGCTTTGATTTTAAATAATTAAAAAAAAAAAAAAAGTCATGTTAGATTTTCTGTAGTGCCCACTCTAGTTTCCTGACCCTAATACGACATTATCTTAGACACTCTATTCTTCGAGGACCTTAGATTGAGGATCTGGACCCATGACACTATTATTAGCGATTGAGATATTCATGGTTGTGATGTTATGAATGCTTTCCATTGATATTATGGTAGCATGAATGGTTATGTATCTTATCTATCAGCATTCTGATGATTGCAATATTAAATAGTTAAGTTGGTCTCTATTTGAAATTATGACGAGGGTAGTAAAGAATATGTATGCGCTCTACTAAAAGCATAATGAGGATAAATTTATGGATAGGTATATTTCTACAATGTTACGATGTTGATAGCTTAATGAATATGTATGTTCCATTGATGATTATTGATGATAGCCATGAGGGATGTGTCCCCTATGCTACCTACTTCCTTTAGTTCAAACTTACAATGGACAATGATGTGAATGACCAGGAATTGTTAATGATGCTATTATGATAATTGACTAACATTGAGAAACCTTGTTACTGATGATTATTGAGTATGGCAGGAAACCATCAGAGGCACTCGCATATGACATGTCGATGACACCTGGTTTGATGAAAATTTATATTACTTTATCTTTGAAAGTCTAAGTCGATCTTGGAATCTGCCATATATGTTTAACTATATTCTGATGATATATTAATGGTTGCAGGCACAGATTATTTGCTTGACCGAATGACTCACATATGGGTGATGGGGTTGTACAAGTATATGGAACTACATGGGAGGGGTGGGACAGAGTCCCTGATCTCACCCACTAGCACTCCCATTGTGACTTGGGCTGGAAGGGTTGAAACACCTTCGCCTTGAAGATCACGATGCCATGAGGGCAGGTTCCAAAGTTGGTTCGCTCATGAGGACTTTACCGGGGGGCGCGCATCAAGGCAGATTCCTTGATCCCCGACACCATTAGTCTCACTATAGCAGGCAACATAAGAGATGATAGTGGTCTATGACGTTGCATTATAATTTTCCCTCGTAATCACTGGATGCTTGAAGGGCAAGTGGTGTGGCACCCTTGGAACTTCAGGGGAATTTCTTGAAGGGCACGACCAACTTGGCACCCTTGGCATCACAAATAAACTATTAGGTGTGGCACCCTTGGAACTTCTAGGGAAGTTCTTGAAGGGCACAACCAAATTGGCACCCTTGACATCACCAATAAACTATTAAGTGTGGCACCCTTGGAGCTTCTAGGGAAGTTCTTGAAGGGCACAACCAAACTGGCATCCTTGACATCACAAATAAGCTATTAGGTGTGGCACCCTTGGAACTTCTAGGGAAGTTCTTGAAGGGCACAACCAAACTTGGCATCCTTGGAATCATTAAAAATAAATAATAATAAATAAATATAAGCAAGGAATGAAAACTAGGTAAATTTACATCAAGGGTAAATGATGATTAGAAACCAATGTAATTAAATAAAAAATAAAACTTGGAATAAGGAGGATCATAGGAAGAATTAAAATAGAGTACCTTAAAAACTCTACCCTTCCCATTTTGGAAAATGCTAGGAAGATTATGTGGTTTAAATTAGGAAAAAGGGGAAAGACAAACATAATGGTAAGGATAAAGATTAATCCTAAACTAATTTAAACCTAATTAAGAAAAGGGGAAGGTGAATTAAAATGAGAATAATAAATTAAATTTAGAGAAATGTAGAGAAGCTCCATGTGTCAACAACCAACATAAGAATATCCATCTAGGAGATAACCTGAGTTAAATTAGGGAGTAGATTGGGGATAAAATCTTGACTCATTAATTGACTTCAAGTAATGAACACAAATTAAGGAATAAAAGGGGGGAATAAGAGACAACTAGGAGAAGAAATCGGAATCTTGTTGAGGTGAGGAAAATATTAGTTTTAAATAAAAATTTAAGTAAATAATTTTGGGAGACCCTTGATGTGAGAATGACACATGGGTGGGTGAATAATCAAGCTATTGAATTATAAAAAAAATAATTAATTATGCATGACATGACAAGTGTCACCTATGAGGACTCCTATAAAAGAAGGGGCAAGCCATGGGAGAAGGGACTTTTGGGAACCCTATTGTTGGATGGATGAGATGATGTCAGAGCAGTGATTACGAAGCTATAGTGAGTTTGGTGAGGTAGAGGATTTTAGAGAGGGGACTCTGGAGCCAAGGTGTGCTCTCCTCTACCAGCTAGTGCTTTCCTCCATTGTACAACCCCATTGCAGCTCGGGGGTCCGCGGGGAAGAAGAGTACCCAAGGAGTAGGCTGGGAGGTTAACCAGTGGGTCTTCGCATTCGGATCAAGTGCGTCATCATTCACTCGCGGAGGTGACCAGTTACAAGGGAATACCAGCAACAGCAGAGCAAGTGGAGTCTCGCCTTCTGGTGAACGGTACATATGTATTTCATTACTATTGATCTTAGTTAAAAGTATGAAAACGTTATGATATGTTTCCTGAATGAGTGGCAGGAATGTGTGTGTTAAATGAATTTGAATTTCACTGTGTTTTTTTTCTGGTTGTATTTGCTGTAAAAAAAAAAAAAAATAAAAAAAAAAATGTATACAGTCTAGATAGGGTCCTCACACTTGGTATCAGAGCTATGTTGAACCCTTGAGGCCTATGGGCCCATGCATGTATGGCTAGTTTTGTTAGATAATATGATAAAAATCTCTAACTAATGTGACGAACTCGACCTCCTCCTGCGTTTATCCCTTGCAATTTCATCTGGCGGGGAATTTTAAATAATCTCTGCTCACAAATTCGTCAAAATTTAGCTGTTGCCCTGTTTTTTTCCTTTGAAATTATATCCGCCGAGGAAATCTAAAACATCTCTGTTTAAATTTCATGAATATGGTCCTTACACTAATTTCAACATTGGGATATCAATGTTTACATTTTAATCCAATGGTGAACATTCCAACATTTTATTACTGGGTGCTTATTTATCACCGTTTTTAAGAATGCCTGTACATTTACTGAGACCATCACTGCATATTTCCTGAGATTATCACTGTGTAATTACGAAGATCATCACTCTTGCTACGAAGTCTATCTACTGAAACTGCACCGAGATACTCTATTATGATTATGCCTTTGCAATTATATCTACGTTACGGTCATGAACTCACTGTGTCATGATTATAACTGCGTCCAGAACGTGAGACAAGGTGTGTTTGCTAAGATCCTTATCATCATACTTACGCCTTGACTGTGACTGTTCTTATAGAGTATTCTGAGTGTGTATCCCTTCATTGTTGAAGATACCAAGACCATGACTTCATCTTGTAAGTATGCCGAGACAGAGACACTGTGATTATAGTTATGCTGAGAGTGTAATATAACAGGTGTCAAGACTGTAGTAGGATCATTGTGATCCTCCATCATGAATGATTATGCTGAGACTACAACTTGTGCCACTGCAAATATACACGAAATTTCAGAGACCTCAAAATAGTGTCCTCCTGTAATACGAATTACAGACTCCTGCACCTATCAAATTAATTCAGAATGTCAGAGTTTCTCCTCTATACTGTACCCACGAAAATCACAGAGGAATCCGATTTTCCTGTCTCTGTTTTGCGCAGACCCTCACTAGGTATATATAGTGGTTTCGTCTCTATAATTAGCCGACCTGATCAAGTGAACTGTTGTGTAAGCCGACATGGATTCTATTTAATTCTATTTAATGCCTGTACATTTTTCGTTTCTAAGAATGTCTGTACAGGGTGTTGCTTTGTAAAATAACTGAAGTAACCATCTGTATTCTTGTGGCGATTGGAATTAATGCGTGGAATGTAAAATTCTTTAAGAAGTAACCCTATCAGCGGTTGCAGAAGATTTCTCTTACTTTGAATGGCCGAGTGAGGATTTTGAAATCTATCCTATAAATGTCGTGTCAATTAAATGGAATTTTCAGTTTTGAATTTTGGTTTTCGTCCATACCAGGAATCGTATTTGGATTTTAAGAATTTTAATCATTTACCATTAATTAATGGCGGCGTTGTAGTATATATATATATTTTAGTGAAATTGGTTCTGAAACCTTTTGGGATGAGTGGGATGAAATCATTGTGTTGCAACATGTATATTTTTATGGAAAGTGGTTCCGATTTATCTTATGGAAAGTGGTTCAGTCTGGATTTATCATTGTTTTTTAATTAGTTTGTTTCCCTTGTATGACTTTCGGTCATTCTCAAGTCACAATTTGTGATGGTCAACCTCAATTTTCTTCGGAGATGCCCAAGAAAATGCGTTTTCATATGGATGAACCTAGGAAAAGGTTCCCGTGAGAGGTGGGTTTTGCCCTGGATGGGATCCTGATAATTAGAGGCCCCTAGAAAAGACAAACCAGGGACAAGTGGGTATCTGAAAATAAAGCATGCTTGGTGGATTCATGGATTGCAAATGGTAGCAGATCTCACTTTGATGCCTCATGGGAATGCTGGACCCAACCCACATCATGAGTCTGAGAAGGTCATCCCTGCCATTGTCATGTCTTAGCTATACTCACTGAAAAATTCTACCTTTTGCTGGTTTATAGACCCCTATGACCCAACATCCATTAGCATGTGGCCTAAGGGCCTGCTTAAGGTTTTGCATCGCAAATGGAGGTGGAGTATCTTCATCCCATGGTTGCAGATGAATTTCCAATCTGCTTTAAGGATCCATAACCTTTGTTGGATTGACTAATGCTGCCTACATTCCTAATGAATTTGCCCATGATTGGTTGAGACAGAAAGTCTTGGCACTGTAAAAAAAAAAAAAAAAACTCCTTGTATGAATGCTAGAAGGCCTTTTTTGGATATTATCATATGCAATCGGCCTAATTCTCCAAGAAATATAGCTAATTTTAAAGAAATGCAAAAGTTGCTTGAAAAAGAAATGCATCTAGCAGTAAAAGTAATTGAACCTGGACCACTCGAGGTCTGTCAGCAAGTTAGGCTGGTAGCAGAGGCATATGTTTTGTTAACTCCTCATGGGTCCCAAAATGCAACAGTTTTGTTTTCATGTCCTACCTCTAATTTTAGAGGTTTCCCTCTTCCCGATTACATTGATTGGCTTGGAAATTTGTTGCATGCTGGAAAAGTGTATCACTATGAACTTTATGGGACATGGAAAACTGAAAGGTTGGGAATGCCTTTTCAAATGCGCCTTTATGCAGTTATTTTGGGTTGGAAGAGATGCTTTTCTGTGAGGGGACGCATGAATTATGGAAAGAGAAGATTTTTGTGGATTTAGATCAATTAGAAGAGATTTTACACACTTTTGTACACAATTGTCGTCTAGCAGTCCATGGATCAAGATGTCAGAGCATATGAAACACAATTAATTTTTCCTCTTGAACATTAATATTCTTTTAAAGTTTTCATTCCTCATTATTTGTTTCAGTATATTTGTCCTAGATGATCTCGAGAATTTCATATAAAATTTGCACATTGTGCTTGGTGAACTTGAGGTGGCTTTTGAATTGGTGAGCCTTCCAGAATTTTGAGGGCATCTGAATATATGCTGCATTCATCTTACCCTTAGATATTAAAAACGGTTTTGTTCTGCTTTAAATTCTTCTCGCTTTTTCTCTCATGGTTTTGTTTTTAAGGATGTTCTTGTCAATGAAATCCAATAGGTTTGGAGGACAAGGTTATAGCTTTACTTCCATGGTCTAGCACGTGACATTCAACACGTTTTCTGAGAAGAGAGAACATTATGAATTCGTTATTTACAACAAAGCGCTGTCTAGCTTTGTTTGTTAAGTGTTTGATTTGACTCAATGCTCAAGATCTATGCAAATTTGTTTTGGACAAATGGAGAAAAACATTCAGTGCTTTAGGGTCCAATGAGGGTAAGAAGTTGGTAGATCTCGCAGTCATTAATTTCGAGGGAGGTGATTGTATTTGTCATGACTTAAAGTGATATTTTTGTACATAAAAATGGTATTCAGTGACAGTCTTCTTCCTCACGCATAATTGTTTCGTGTAGCATGGGATCAAATGGTTTTCCAACAGTATTGACCACATTAACATTAAATCCTTTCATGATTTCTACGAACTGTTTATAAATACTCCAGGCAAATTAGGAGCATTATTAGCGTCTAATGGAAGCCAATCTGTAAAGTAAATTGGAATGATAGGATTGACGACTCCTTCACTTCTAAATTGTTTTCATGCCTACATTGCTAAACTATTTTCATACAGGGGTTCATAAAAGTAATAATAAGCATTATAAAAATATTTGATAAAAAAGTTTAAGGCATATCTTAAACAGTTTAAGAAAATAACAGGGGTTCAAGGCATATCTTAAATAGTTTCTATATTTTCAATTCAACTTTCCAATTGCTTGACATAAGCCATCTTACTGGCTTTCTTTTTAAGGAATTCTTGAACATATATCTCTTTGTATTCTGGGTTTACCAGTTATATGGTGACGTAGAACTCTCAGTTGTCACAATTAATTCCTTCATATATTGTTTCTCTGCTTTATTGGCAAAGAAAAATAAAGTTGTTGAAGAGTATTCAGAAGCCTTTTCCATTCATTAAAACATGGAACATGTAATCATATACATTCGACATTTTCCATTCATTAAAATTGGGTAAATCTAGAATATTTAAAAAATCTTTCTTCGATATTTGTCTTTCAATTTTCTTTGCAACGATTTTCCATTTCAATTGCATTTACAATTTTATGGACTCTGTGTGGTTGGTCGAGTATTTTGGTCTGTAAATTATTTGATATTTTAATGTTTTCGAGCAGGTGGTTTTGCCATGGAGAATTTAAGTGAGATATATTGAAGGTATTATTTTTAATTGAAATAAATTTTCCAATAAAAATTTACAGTGTAATTCTAATTATTTTAGTTTCTATTAAGTATTCAACTTTCTTGACTTATTGTGATTTTTCTCTTGATGTTTAGCTTGCTCATTTGGGTTCCCTATAAATTGATACAATAAAAAGTAATCTAATATATAAACTTAAATCATAATAGTAGTAATAGAACTATATTTATTCTTGAAACTTCTATAAAGAATTTATCAAATTTATAATGGAATAAATCCCTTGCTGGTAGATGAAGTTTGATTCCAAGAGTTCAGCCTTATTTAAGATTTATTTTATCCAACAACAAAGAATGATCCAGCAAAGGGTGATTATGTACATGCAATGTCTAAATAGGTCTTATTGTTTATCAATGGTAAAGGATTAACTGAGACTAATTCCAATTAGAACAATTGAAAATGGACCAGAACAACAAGAAGCAACATAGGAGCATATTACAATCATGATAATATTATACATTGTAATATTTATGATTTATATATTAATCTGTGTTTTGGCTCTTTCAAAATTGTCCACCATAGGCAGCAGATTTTCAATTACATCACCTTGAATGTTAGATGCCAAACTTAGTCATTCTTTCTCTGCTCTCTTCCTGTAATCTCACAGGGAGTTTGAGTTTCTCTTTGTTTGATTTGATTGACTTATTTGTTCAATGTTTTGTAATGTAACAAGAAAACTTTGCCTTTATGACTTTTTGGATTCTTTGCTAGTTCTTAATGCAGAAATAGAGCTATAGTATTGGTTTATGGTTATCTGGAGCACCATACTTCTACCAATGCCATTCGATACAGTCAATAATCATTTTAGACATGGGTTTCTCTCTATTGTTTTACATTCTGTGCATATCTTTGGCTTCAATCCATATAGTTTTTAGTTCTGCATGGAATCAAGCAAAGACTGGTAAATGATGTCTGCCTGCCATCTTTTGTCACTAGTGAAACTTGCTATATGCTTTGTCTTCCATTAGCTTGGATGGCCAAACTGCGAGAATATGTATTCCTCATCACCAGGAAATTAAGAGCCTTAATAGTCACAACACCTTTAAATATTGCAACAATATTGCACTCCTTATCATTAGATTCAGTAGGATTAAATGAAGATAGGCCCCTGATAGCCTCACTCGCTTACCCTAGCGAAAGGAAGTAGGGTAGTTGGGTTCGAAGGGATGAAGGTTTGGACTACTCATTCATTGCAAGTGATGATTACGTTCTTGTAGTTAACATCTTTTTATCTCTAGATAGTGTGTACCATTAGGTATCCACTAGAAAGGAGTGGTATGCATTTATTTTAAAGTGCAAATGGTAGTTGTACCACATTGAACTTTCAGAACATGGATCATGAAGGTAAATCAAGTCTCTAAGAAGGTGTAGTAGGCATTGTTAGGTCCCCCTAGCAAGCAGTGGCATATGTTTATTTTCAAAGTACTAATTGTAGTTCCTAACAAAATTGAAGATTTAGAACATGGTAAACAAAGGTGGATTACGTCATAGGTGAAATATCAAACAATAATTAACACACTTATTATTGACCATTACAAATATTGAAGTCCAAGCTTAAGGTGGGTAGTTCCTCCTATGAAAAAGGCATAGGCATCCAATATGAATTTGAGTTAATACAAAATTATTGCTATCTTAATTGCATGATTGAATGAATAAAACTAGAGAGATTTCTCCTAAATTAGTCAATTCATCATTTGAAGGAAGGTGGGTGTTATTAATTGTTGCTTTAAATAGTTGTGATTTTGATTATGATGATTTTGTTGGAAAAGTTTATGTATGACGCTTCCTTTAACTATTAATTTTAATAAAATCTATAATGTATGTTTTGTACATTTATACCAAAAAATGGGTTGCAATGTTCCCCAGATATAGTCCTTTAGTTATAACGGAATTTGTGTTATAGATACCTTGGGAAAATTTTAACCTGCCCACCAGAAGGTTGGCAAGAGTTTCAGGAAGGGTTCCTAAGATTATGTGTCGCCGTTTCTCCTTTATGTTCTAAGGACTTCGGGACGAAGTCCATTGTTAAGAGGGGGTGTATGTAGTACCCACTCTAGTTTCCTGACCCTAATACGACATTATCTTAGACACTCTATTCTTCGAGGACCTCAGATTGAGGATCTGGACCCATGACACTATTATTAGTGATTGAGATATTCATGGTTGTGATGTTATGAATGCTTTCCATTGATATTATGGTAGCATGAATGGTTATGTATCTTATCTATCAACATTCTGATGATTGCAATATTAAATAGTTAAGTTGGTCTCTATTTGAAATTATGACGAGGGTAGTAAAGAATATGGATGCGCTCTACTAAAAGCATATTGAGGATAAATTTATGGATAGGTATATTTCTACAATGTTACGATGTTGATAGCTTAATGAATATGTATGTTTCCATTGATGATTATTGATGATAGCCATGAGGGATATGTCCCCTATGCTACCTACTTCCTTTAGTTCAGACTTACAATGGACAATGATGTGAATGACCAGGAATTGTTAATGATGCTATTATGATAATTGACTAACATTGAGAAACCTTGTTACTGATGATTATTGAGTATGGCAGGAAACCATCAGAGGCACTCGCATATGACATGTCGATGACACCTGGTTTGATGAAAATCTATATTACTTTATCTTTGAAAGTCTAAGTCGATCTTGGAATCTGCCATATATGTTTAACTCTATTCTGATGATATATTAATGGTTGCAGGCACAGATTAGTTGCTTGACCGAATGACTCACATATGGGTGATGGGGTTGTACAAGTGGATGGAACTACATGGGAGGGGTGGGACAGAGTCCTTGATCTCACCCACTAGCACTCCCGCCGTGACTTGGGCTGGAAGGGTTGAAACACCTTCGCCTTGAAGATCACGATGCCATGAGGGCAGGTTCCAAAGTTGGTTTGCTCATGAGGACTTTACCGGGTGGCGCGCATCAAGGCGGATTCCTTGATCCCCGACACCATTAGTCTCACTATAGCAGGCAACATAAGAGATGATAGTGGTCTATGACGTTGCATTATACTTTCCCCTCGTAATCACTGGATGTTTGAAGGGCAAGTGGTGTGGCACCCTTGGAACTTCAGGGGAATTTCTTGAAGGGCACGACCAACTTGGCACACTTGGCATCACAAACAAACTATTAGGTGTGGCACCCTTGGAACTTCTAGGGAAGTTCTTGAAGGGCACAACCAAACTGGCACCCTTGACATCACAAATAAACTATTAGGTGTGGCACCCTTGGAGCTTCTAGGGAAGTTCTTGAAGGGCACAACCAAACTGGCATCCTTGACATCACAAATAATCTATTAGGTGTGGCACCCTTGGAACTTCTAGGGAAGTTCTTGAAGGGCACAACCAAACTTGGCATCCTTGGATCATTAAAAATAAATAATAATAAATAAATATAAGCAAGGAATGAAAACTAGGTAAATTTACATCAAGGGTAAATGATGATTAGAAACCAATGTAATTAAATCAAAAATAAAACTTGGAATAAGGAGGATCATAGGAAGAATTAAAATAGAGTACCTTAAAAACTCTACCCTTCCCATTTTGGAAAATGCTAGGAAGATTATGTGGTTTAAATTAGGAAAAAGGGGAAAGACAAACATAATGGTAAGGATAAAGATTAATCCTAAACTAATTTAAACCTAATTAAGAAAAGGGGAAGGTGAATTAAAATGAGAATAATAAATTAAATTTAGAGAAATGTAGAGAAGCTCCATGTGTCAACAACCAACATAAGAATATCCATCTAGGAGATAACCTAAGTTAAATTAGGGAGTAGATTGGGGATAAAATCTTGACTCAGTAATTGACTTCAAGTAATGAACACAAATTAAGGAATAAAAGGGGGGAATAAAGAGACAACTAGGAGAAGAAATAGGAATCTTGTTGAGGTGAGGAAAATATTAGTTTTAAATAAAAATTTAAGTAAATAATTTTGGGAGACCCTTGATGTGAGAATGACACATGGGTGGGTGAATAATCAAGCTATTGAATTATAAAAAAAATAATTAATTATGCATGACATGACAAGTGTCACCTATGAGGACTCCTATAAAAGAAGGGGCAAGCCATGGGAGAAGGGACTTTTGGGAATCCTATTGTTGGATGGATGAGATGATGTCAGAGCAGTGATTACGAAGCTATAGTGAGTTTGGTGAGGTAGAGGATTTTAGAGAGGGGACTCTGGAGCCAAGGTGTGCTCACTTAGGCAAGCTCTCCTCCTTATGCGACATGCCTTAGCTACGTTTCCAAATTTTGCAATGTGCTCCCTGCATCTATGTGATATCACACAACTTACTTTTCTATGATGTCACAGAGTTCGCCTTTTCTATGATCTACTTTGTGATTTCTTTTTCTTGTGTGAACTTGCTTGTTACCTCCTCTAAGTGTCAATCTCCTCTACTTATAGTCACTCTAGCCTTTTGGTTTAAGTGGATCGATTCCCCTTTACATTTTGAGCTAACCTCACTACTTGTTTGGGTGCCCCTTCATGGGAGGATGTGCCCCTAGGCTAACGTACCTATGGGCATGCGGGCACCCATTCCTTGGGCGCTTTGCCTATCGTGCTACCCACACTATCATTGTTGCTCGATGTTGTGTCATACACTCCACATTGTGTTTCCTGCTCGGTATGTCTCACCTATCGTGATTGAACTTCCTTGCATTTCTTGCTACACCTTGCCCATCATGGCACCTGGGTACCCCTCCTTGGTGCAGGCATGTCCGTGGGCACTGGTCCATAGAGTTAGGTTTTTTTCTTGCTAAGTATCTGCTCTCCCTCATGCACCCTATGCTATGTCATATGATTGGGCATGCACGCCCATCGTGATGTTCCCCCTATGTCTCACATAATGCCCCGTCTCATGCAGGCGTTCCCAGGGCATGCACCCCTCAATCCATGCACACTACTCATATGTAGACCTTGGCTCCCATCGTCCATGTGGGCGTGCTCATCACATAGGCGTGCTTGTCACACCTCCAAGTGGGTTTTTCGCCACCAAATGAGCATGGCCTGTCATGCACTTTTATTGGCCTTGGTGCCAACTAGGGGCCCTGACATCCTACCCCACTTCACAATGGTTTTCAGCCTCGACAACAACTCCACTTAGAAACTACATTGCCAATTCCATTTGTCGCAAAGTGCCACTAGTTCCAATGTCAATCATCCCTGCTGCATGAACTCATTTCCTTCATCACATGAACTTTCATCAAGGCCCATTATTATATGTCGGTAAGACTACTCAATCTCATGGTCATCAGCCATAACTTATTGCAATCCTCCACACTACTCCAACTCACAGAAGGCTACTACCTCGAACTCGGCTGCATGGTTTGGTCGCAACTCATATCATGCCAATCCACCACATATCATCACCATGTGAACTATTGCTACCATACTCTAATGCAACTCAAACACATCTCAACACATTGATGTCCCCCATGTCTCGAACTAGTTGGGTGATCAGTCCAACCATCACGTTCAAATCCATGAGAATGCACTTCCTCATCTCTTCGTCAATCACTTCTTCAGCACTTTGTCACATCTTTTTCTTTCATCAAGAACTCTTCCCATCTTTCCACATCAGAACCCCAACCAATGCTCATCGTGCCATATCTAGGTCCATGAAGAAAACTTAATCTCATATGCGATATGTTGCTCATCAACATTTTCAAAGGGGAAACTTTGTACTTTCTTGATCGTCTGGTCCATGTTCTGCTCATGGTCATAGACCAACAGCCTCCATGTCCATCAAAATGGCTAAGTCTCATTAGACTCAACCCATGCCCAAGTTCTCCCACTAAGGCACCTTCATCACTACAACCACCATCCAACTCCAAGGCATATTTCTTCTATCCATCGAGTCACTCATCATGAGCACATCCCATACTGTGCCCAAGGTGTGCATCCCATACCACATAATTTCAAGTTCCATAATAACCTCAGCACCTCAACGAACTTAATACTCCAATACCACCATCATATGAAGTCTTCATTAGCTGCAACTTCTCTCAAGTCATCATAGGCTTCTTTGAACCATTTCCATCCAACAGTTCGACAGATACACTTACCTTGGTTACAAGTCCCATCGCAAGTTTTTTCTACCTCCTTCATCACATGAATGATCTCATAGGTCGCTCGTGTATTCAGAACGACCATGGCATTATTATTCGAATTTTCCCAACATCCCCATCAGTGCATCTGCAAAACATCTTCATGTGGCATCGACAAGTCCATTATGCACAACATCCTTGCTTGGCACCTTTCTTTGATGTCCATATGTGGAATCCCCTGTTATCACCTTGTTTGATGCCCCTACATGAAGTCTTTCATGCCCTTCTCTTCTAGTGAATTCACGTGACTTTAGTTTCCAACTCATCCACTTCAACAAAACCAACGCGATGTTAGCCATTGCATCCTTGCCTTCAGTCAAGTTGGCACCCTCGTTCCCCCTACCCTCATATCGATATCGCAAGTTCCTTCCATCATTGTTTTTCCCCCACTAAAGGTTCACCAAAGACTTCTCCTTAGCCCAACGAGACTCCAATGATGAATTCCACCCAAACATGTTTTATATCGCCTTCCAATTCGGTGTGCCCTTTCTTCCATCTTTCGATGAGCCATGTCAGACACTTAGCCAAATCTTTGTTCGACTTAGCATGACTCACTCACTGCATAATTTCATCATGTTCCACTTGTCTCGAGCATTCACACCTTCTACCCTAAGGTCGAATACTACCTAGACAAGTCCTGCAACAAACAACGTCCCTTGTTACCTAACTACATAAGGACTCATCCCATCCTTCGAAAGAAAGGTTTAACATTGTGTTGGTAAATGCATGTTTCCTTCGCTCATCTATGCATATCACCCATCTTCCAAAGTTTTCAATGAAACATAAGTTACTACAATACTTACTTCTTTATGAGATCTCTCCAAGTGAGTGCCTCCTTCCTTCAATGGCTGCATTGTGCACATATCTGGTCCAACCTAGGCAAGCTCCATCGCACCACGTTCCTCCTCTTTCGTCAGCACATCTGCAACACTTTCTTCTTCATGCATCACAACTTCTTCCTCAACATGGTTAATAGCTATGACTTGTTCGATCAAAAACTCTTCTTCAAAATTTTAACCAAGAGTTCATTTCACAGTTTCCAACACTTCACCCTCGGCTATCTTCTTACAAAACATGCCATGTTCTTTTTTCAACTCCTTCATTCCTTCGTATAAATAATCCAGTTTTTCCACAAGTCACAAGAATTCACTTATGTTCAGGTCAAATATCCCTTCTCTAACCAATGCATGAAGGGCCTTCTCTTTCACACAAAACTCTTCTTGCAACTCTATCAATCTTCGTTCACACCCTTGTGGAGCATCTTGCAATTCTTCCAACAAGATTGATTCATTAGCCATTCCAATAGTTGTTACCACACCATTATTTCCTTCAACTTCTATCAAGTGCCCACTTTCATAAAGTAGGATCTCATACCATATCTCACAGCCCCCTGTTGTGATGCCTTAAGATCATCGTGGGTGAGTTGCGGCACCGGTGATATTTCATTGTAGTTATACAACTACTCTAACCTATACTATGCATAATTAAACACTTAGTCAATTTTCTAATTCCAATCTTCTTTATTTAATTACTTCATTAAACGGTTATACAATTATGTGATATTGTAACTTCAATACAAGAAGCAGAATAAAACTTCATTAACAATCTGTGATATCGTAAAACCAACAATGTACAAGAGTATGTGTTGGGAGGGGGCAGCTCCCAAACACATTTCCCCTTTTCTTATTTTTATTAACTTTAAATAATTTACAAAATAAATACAAAGGATTAACCATGGCCAAACCCATGCCCTGCCCAAGGTTTAAAAAGAAGTGGTAGTCATTGTGCCAACCCAACGCACTAGACAAAAGTGCCAAGTTTCGCAACTAGGGCGTGCCCAACCCAAGGTTGGCACCTTGTCTAGCAGAAACCCAAATATTTACGCCCCAAAAAAGTCCAGAAAACCAACCCTCAGCCCTTCCCAGAAACCATCTGGCTTGGCAATCTCTCCTCCTTCTGCAATGTGCCTTCGTTGTGCTTCCATATTTTTCAATGTGTGCCTTACAACTCTGTGATATCGGACAACTTACATTTCTATAATATCATAGACTTCAGCCTTTCTGCAATCTTATCTATGATATATTTGTCTTGTGCGAACTTGCTTGCTTCCTCCTCCAAGTGTCGATCTCCTCTACTTATAGTCACTCTATCCTTTTAGTTTAAGTGGACCAATGACCTTTCACATTTTGAGCTAACTTCACTCCTTGTGCAAGTGCACCCCTTAACCGACCTACCTATGGGCATGTGGGCACCCATTAACTGGGTGGGTGTGCCCTTGCCTGGGTGCTTCTTCTGTCGTTCATCTCACACTACCACCATTCATCATTACCATGACACACACTTTATATCGCACTGCCAGCTCGCTTGCCCATGGTGCCCCCATTCGTTATGTCTCAGCTATGGCGGTCGCACTTCGTTGCCTTTCCCATCGTGCCCGGGTGTCCCTCCTTGGTGTGGGCATCCTAGTGGGCATGGATCCACTGAGTTAGACAGTTGTTATGCTAAGTACGTTCTCTCCCTCACGTTCCCTCCACTATGTCATGTTGTTGCGCGGGCATGCCCATCGTGACGTGCCCACTATTTCTCGCTTAGTGCAGTTCCCAGTGCTCTAGCTTGTGTAGGAGGTCTGAGGGCATGCACCCCTCAATTCTTGCACACTACCCCTATGTGGACCTGGGCGCCCCTCCTCCATGTGGGCGTGCTCATCATGGGTGCTCATTGGCCTTGGTGCACCAACTCACGGCCCTAAAAATACCTATGTGCAAGTGACCATTTCAAATTAATTAGAAAATATGTGTTTGTTATACCTGGTGATTTCAAAATACCTAGCACAACTAAATCAATTAAATTGTTGGTAAATGTTGGTAGGAGCCAATCCATCATAAATATGAAAACACTTGTCTTATATTACATTTCATATTTCCAATATATATATATATATATATATATATATATATATATATATATATATATACTAAATTATAACTTAATTTTAATTTGTTCTTATTATTAATGAGTTAAACATATATACATTCTAAAAATGTGTAACATTACTAATTATTGAGATTTACCACTACATTACAAAGAAAATTCTTAACTTGTAAATGATATTTGTTACAATATCATGGTCCAATAACATGGCTTATTAATACAACATTCCAAAGTGATGTGCTTTCATATAGTGTTGCACGAACTAATAAATAGAGAAGTTAAGTGGATAATTAATTATTTTCTCTCACATAAGGACTTGTATAAATTTTTATGGGTAGTAACCAATAGTAAGGAGTAGTAACCAATAGTAAGTCTATACATTTTTACTCTTGCATCAGTGCTAGCTAAAATATATATTTATTTACACCTTATTCCTATCCATTTTTTACTTACTTGATCCATTTTTACTTATTTAAATTACCATGGGAAACAACTAATGGTGAATATGTTGATATAAGTCTTTCCGATTAATCACATTGATAGGATTTAGTCCAAGTTTAGAACCAACTAATGGTGAATATGTTATTTACTTGATTATGAGCTATTTTCAAGGATTTTATTTTTTGGATGGTTTAGTTTAAGAATAAAAAATCAATAAACAAATATCTAAAACTCATTAATAAATATTTCAATCATAACTATAAATTATGACATAAAATATGTAATGCAATTATCCACATTAATATACAAAAAAACCAATCCAAATATTTGAAAAAAGAAAATAAAAAATATTGAAAAATCCACCATCCACTTACATTGGCAGAAAAAAATGTGAAACTCCACCAAACTATGACTAAGGTTAGCCTAAATTGATACCATTCGATAGAATTATATGCATCCTTGAAATTTCACTTCAAAATCGACGGAGGAAGGTGGTTTGGAGATGATTGCTACCGTGCTATAGAATTATATGCATCCTTGAAATTTCACTTTTAAATCGAGGGAGGAAATTGTTTGAAGATGATTGATTCGAAGATGTTAAAAAGTGTCGTTATACCAAATCAAATATCTCATTTAAATGTGTAATTAACTTTGTCTATTCTCTTAGACAATAAATTAAGATTATAAGTTATTTTTATGGATTTTACTTTTTAAATAATTTAATTTAAAATAAGAAATTAATAAATAAATATCTAAAATTCATTGATGAATATTACAATTATATTTATATATAATGACCTAATATATATAATACAATTATCCGCATGGGCAAAGAACCTAATCTAAATATTTAATTTTTTATTTTAATAATTGAAAAATCCATCATCCACTCTACAACTGGCAAAAGGAATGTGGAACTCTACCAAACTATGACTTAGGTTAGCATAAATTGATACCATGCATCTTTGAAATTTCACTTCAAAATCGAGGGAGGAAGGTGGTTTGAAGATGATTGATACTGTGCGACAGAATTATATGCATCTTTGAAATTTCACTTCAAAATCGAGGTAGGAAGGTGGTTTGAAGATGATTGATTCTGAGATGTTAAAGAGTGTCGTTATGTCAAATGAAATATGTCACTTGAATGTGTAATCATCAATACGTTGACGTCTGTCGATAGCAGTCCACACAAGAGAATTGAAATCATAGGTCCAATTAGTCGAGGGATTAAACTATCATTTGACGAAAAAGATATGATTGGTGTAATACTCATTTCTTCATCCTGGTATTTATTCTTTATAATCAAACTGTTACCATAGTATTCTACGGTGCATAGCCATTTCATAAGGTACCCAACAGAAAACCCATTTATAGATAATGGGGAATGTTACAACTACACTCGGCCAACCCACTGACGGTACATGACATGATACTTAAGCCTCGTACTTTGAGTAGGATTGTAAATAGTTTTAATTTTGAAGAATTTTACAATGTCAAGGATTCATGGGAATAACCGACAAAGAGGAGGACAGAGCAGGACAGACTGATCAGACTCTCTAAAAGGGGAAGTATCAATTTTCGGCTTATGTGCAGGACAGACATGAATGTTGGGTGCATCAATTCCATATAAGTGAATGTTGGGTGCATCAATTCCATATAAGGAAAGCAGTTAATTTTTTGATGGTTATATGTTGTAAATGCAGGGTTCACTCTATGTTGAAAGGAAAGAACATAAAGATAGGGAATAGAATTCCATTTTGATACTAGGTATTTGATGGTCATATGCCATAAATGCAGGGTTCAATCTATGTTGAAAAGAAAGAACATAAAGATCAGGAATAGAATTCCATTTTGATACTAAGAACAGATAGAATTTTTGTTTTTGCAACTGAACAAGAGAAAGTGTATGGAACAATATGCATACTTTTGGCACAGAAAAGCGTAGGATAAATACAGATAGGAAAGATCAATAGAATGTATGGGATCTAAAATGAATATATTTTTTTTTATTAATGAAAAGAAAATGTTTTTTTTTTATTGAAAAAAAAATCTCAAAGAGCCTAAAAAACAAAATAAAAAAATAATCATATTCAAGATTATTTATGTTTGAAATAAATTTATTAAAACTAATATTTAAATACACATAACCTCTTTGATGGGAGTTATTTTGAAGAATTTTACAATGTCAAGGACCTATGTGAATAACAAACAAAAAGTTAAAAAAACAAAAACTAAAAATAACCATACTCAAGATTACTTTGCTTGAAATAAATTTACTAAAACTAATATTAAAGGATAGGTAAGTGTTTTGGCAAGAGCTAGTTTGATAACCTCATTAGTTTGTCTATTTATGAAGAGATAGATTGGGGGCATAGCACAAGTTGACAAATAAGACAACAATGTTTTATTAGATAGGTTAGGTTTCTATTTGAAATACACAAATATCTATTAGATGATAGTCTGAACAAGTTAGATAATGATGACTATAAATTAGTTATTAGTTTGTCTATAGTAAAAGATATGTAAGGAGAGCTATTTTGATATGATGACAACAAAAGTAATAACCTCATTAGTATGCTTATTTATGAAGAAGAAATAGATATGGGGCATAGCACATATTTTATGAGATAGATTAGATTTGTTTTTAAAACATAGTTACTAAGTTCAATGGTATTGGGAAAAAAATTTAGAAAATTTGTTAAGATTTTATGCTTGGAAAAATACTTTGATCGTCATACTATATGGTTTCTTTTGGTTAATTATGAATTTTATATTAAAAAAAATGAAAAGCAATAGCTTTTTTAGAGATTTTATATTAAGAATTTGGAGAAGTTCCTTATTAAAAAAGTAGAATGATTGGTTCATTATGAGTTTTATATTAAGAAAAATGAAAAGTAGTGGGTTTTTAAGAAAATATTATATTAAAATTTTGGAGAAGTTTATTATTAAAATATAGGAATAAAAAGCAATAGTTTCTATTGAGAATGCATTCCTGATTAATCAGATCATCAAATTTTTGAGCCAATGTTCATCCTCCTCCATTATAGAAATTCTATATTAAAAGTTTGTAGCTAACTAATAATAACTTACTTATTAAAAAATACAATTTTTTTATTAAAATATTGTACAGAAGTATAAGTTTAATATTTTAAAAAATAAAAAAGTGAAAACTTATAATTTCACTTTTCTAATTCTTTTGGATGATAGCAATTATTATAGCTATTAAATCCACTACAAAATAGATGATCAATGGTGTGGAATCCAATCAGGGGTTTATTACAAAGGATAATCTGGACACGCACATTGTTAAATATATTGCATGTCATAGAAAAAGTGATTGAGGTATAAATTTCTTGGAATGTGGAGATCACTTTAAACTTACTTTTAATATCCCCGGTGTCTCTCATTCTGTATGTTGAACTTCAAATTTCAAGTTTTGTTATTTATGTTATTAGATTGTATTTACATTTTTTCTCACTTTGTAATACCAATAAATTTGATGCTTTTTGTCCTTCATTATTTTTAGATCATCTTATATAAACATGTAAAGTGAATGTTGGAAATAAGTATAAGAAAAAAATCTAAAAATTTCTTTTTGAAATTTTTAATATAAGAATTATTTAATTCAAATTTTTGAAGAGAAAAATAAATAATATGTTAATCATATTAAGAAATATATTCTCAAATTTTTTTCTATATTAAATTTTAAATAAACATTTTTTTTATCAAATAAAATTTAATAACTATAATTTAAAATATACCAATATTAATCACACTAACCTAAATAACTATGACTCTTATTCCGCTATAATGAATTATTACACCGAGCCATATTATATAGTCATAATAACTCAACTCTTATTTCATTATAATTAAAATTTACATTAAAACGTACCACACATTCATACTCTTATTCCATTATTAATGAAATTTACATTGAAACAACACACCACACCACACCACACAATCATGACTATGACTATAACAATATAGATATAGATACCAGGGACCTAGTACATCATCAAACAAGAATCAATATGGAGTGATTCCTTGGGGTTTTATTTAGCCATATTAGATGATGATATTGGTCAGTCATTTGATTCACCAAAACTGGTACTGCTCGTAGTGCAGGGAACATTCAGTGGATTTACCCTGAGCACCGATGGCAAAGCCGCAAAACTCCAAAAGTTGGTCGAAGTTGGAAGTAAGGCAGTTGGTGCAATCAGTCGCAGAGAGTGGCGCATCGCAGACTGATTCCCCGTAGGCAGTGGGTGAGCCCCCGCTGCCTGCAACCGACGTCTTGTAGCCGACACCGGTCGAGGGCGTGTGCTGTTCCAGATTGGAGAGCAGGTTATTGAGAGTAGCGTCAAAAGGTTACAAGCATAAGCATACGAGGAGGGTACAGTGTGCGCCGCGCCCACCAGAGATACGAGCAGTAGTAAGATGAGAGGCAAAGCAAAGCCAAATGACCCGATCGTCATCGTCATCGTAATCAAATAATATCACACTCGCAATAACAATCAAATAATATCACACTCGCAAACGTTATTGCGATCCTTATCAATTTCGTGAGGACACCCCCCTTTTATAGCCCTCGCGCCACATGGTGAGGATACAGGCCGCATTCATTTCATTACTGGCATGGCATTCTAAACATTGCCTTCACACCTCGTTGATTCATTTTTTTTAATATCATTCTTAATCAATCCAATTGGATTTTAGTATTTCAGAATCTTAAATGTCAGATATTATAAAATTAAAATTTGATTTAAAGAAATAAAATTAATTCTCAAAATATATTTGAATTCCAGTATGAAATGGATGTAGTTTAGCATCTTTCTTAGTTAATTTTCTTTGGATTCCAGTATGAAATGGATGTAGTTTAGCATCTTTCTTAGTTAATTTTCTTTGGATTTTAGTATTTCAGAATTTTAAATTTTTTAGCATCTTTCCTAATTAATTCTCTTGGATTTTAGTATTTCAGAATTTTAAATTTCAGGGATATTATAAAATTTGATTTAAAAAATAAAATTAATTCTTAAAATATATTTGAATTTCATTATGAAATGGGCCTATTTTAATATCATTCTTAATCAATTCTATTGGATTTTAGTATTTCACAATTTTAAATTTCAGTGACATTATAATATTTAATTTAAAATATAAAATTAATTCTTGAAATATATTTTAATTTCAGTGATATTATAAAATTTAATTTAAAAAATAAAATATATTTTAATTTCATTATGAAATGGACTTATTTTAAGATTATTTTTAATTAATTTTATTGGATTTTAGTATTTCAGAATCTTAAATTTTAGTGATATTATAAAATTTGATTTAAAAATAAAATTAATTGTTGAAATATATTTTAATTCCATTATGAAATGGATGTATTTTATTTTATATGACAATCATTTTTTTCAATATCATTTTTATCCAATTTATGAAATGGATGTATTTCATTTTGTATTTTTAACTATTTTCTTTAATATCATCCTAGCTAAATTGACTAAATTTTAGTATTATTAATTGAATGTATTTCATTATATTTGGGCACTTACACTGGATTTTAGTAGTATGAATTGGAAATATGTCATTTTGTTTGGGTAAGTCAACTAGATTTTAATATTAAGAATTGTATAGTTAATAAAATATAAAATATAAATTGACAAAAGTAAATAAATAAAAGTACTAATAAAGTAGTGCTTTGGCCATAAATATTTAATGAAAAGAAAAGAAAAAAGGATGTACATCAGTGAAAATATATAGGTTCAAATCTAGAATAGGGTATATATATGGCCAAAACAATTGAAGCAGTGAACGGCTAGTAGATTTGATCCATCTCGTTGCTAAACTATAGATGATGGCCGACATGCTTCAATGATATCTTAGTAAGCTATTTCATCTATATATTAGACCGACTGCTATCTACCAAAATCGGTTGGTTAGGGGCCAAAAGCAAACCGTGGAAGGTCCAACTTGGGGTGGTTAGCAAAAACTACAAATCTCTTAGCCTTCGGAACAGACTTTGTAGAGTTGCTTGGAGTGGATTCGATGGTGACTACGAAAAAGCTTAATAAATATGAAAGAAATAGCTTAGTATGGTGTCTACTTACTATAGCCTGTGCAATTTCTAAACCACCGAATATTATTATTCCAGAAGATACATATGGCTATAACATATATAATACTCGTAGCTGCTATATAATACAGTAGGCATATTTCTTGAATGAGTCAAACCACCAACATAAGGTCAATAGGTTAGGTCCAATAGGTAAGGTACCTAGTGGTAAGGTTATCTAGTAGATCACTCAACAAACAGAAACCACTTTGAGAATAGAGCTAGGCATGTTAGTCCTGGACCACTCGAGGATTTAATCGAATGTAGTGGGTACTGACTATTGCTACTCACTTATAATAGAAGCACCAAATGGGATGGATGGTCCATTAGCCGAGAGGATTTCCCTAGTTATATATCTTGAACTGTCGACCGAATTGGATTCATTACAGCAAAAAAGAACCCTTAGGCATTTCCATAAGAGAGCCGAACGAGCTTCAGCGATTTCCAGGAGATTATTCACACTTACTTGTCTTTGGAAATATCTTAGGAAGACACTCTTGCTATTATCTCTTTACCCTTGCTTTACCTTTACTAAAGTGGTTCCCATACAACCTAAGGAGGAGAGGAAGGAGGAGGGATGGCTGATATGATCCCTTACCTTATAAGCACTAGATAGATCAAATAACCTTACCCTTGACTTTCTTTAATGCCGAAAGACTAGGAAATGGGAGGGATGGAGTGCTCCCCAACTTTATGAATCTTAGTAGGTATGTATGGGGCATCTATTAAACATTCTCTTAGAAGCAAGTATCAGAATGGGATTAGACTACCTTACTCTTCACTTTACCCCTCACCCTAGGATGATGGAGGGAGTCTTTCCCAAACCATTTCATTACCCGTCCCATACCTATATTGGGCATAAATAAACTCAAAGGTTTGTGCTGTGAGGATGGCTTCATCTTGCATCTGAGCAAATGTCATGGCCACATCTATTGAGATTTTTGGAAGGAGGTAATTTTCTCTATGAATCAAGGACAATAAAGAAATTTTTAATGTTTTTTAGGTGTTGCAAGGCCCAATGACCATAAGAGAGAGGATGCCCCGGCAGGGCTCTCAATTAAGGGAGAGGAAGGATGGAAAGAAGAAAGGACCTGATGACTCCTTCTATTGCTAGTTGTTGGGATGATAAGCTGTGACCCAACGTAATAGGGCTGAGATGTTGTTACTGAACCTGAACCATCACTAGCTAACTAACCTTCCAAGAAATAAAACCTACCACTGATTAACCAATACTAGTTAACCCTACCACCATTTCTCAAGCTATCGAGAAAGCTCACCTACCCTTGCTTCTGCTTTGGATGACCTACTACTAGTGTTGGCTTTCGAACAACAAGCTCTCGATCAGGAACCGTACAAAGGGAAGCTAGTGGCTCTCGATTATATATAATATTATGTGTTGCTTTCACTCGTTCAACCATATTGCCTAGGGCTCCATGGATAGGAATAGGCAGCCATCTAGCAATGCTAGTAACGGAAGATAGCGAGCAGAACGACAACAAAAGCAAGAGCTACCGAGCAGAGAGTTTCTCAATTAAGCGCAAAAGGAACAGCTAGTAATAGCTACTTCTCAGTACCGAATAGCGAGGGAAGGGATAGCTACTCGACATTATAACCAATAGATACAAGGGATCATAGATACCTTATACCCATGCTAAAGACCTTGCTAACCATCCATCTTGTATCGTGTGTCACATAGATAGCCGGAGAGAATAGAAGGAGGGGGGAAGGCAGCATCAGGGACGGGGACACCACCAGCAGGCGGAGAGACAGGAGAGGCAGAGACGGTTTAAGAAGAAGCAATGGTGAAAGCTTTTATTCCCCAATCCAAAACTAAAGTCAAACGCCCATTACTGCGTCTGGTTTATCTAGTCAAACGCTCCATGCCTTATCAAGGTGCGTCTGGTTGGCTTTATAAAACGACCCAATATGCGTCTGGGTTATCGGGTTCAATGCCCTTATATGCGTCTGGTTGGCTTTATAAAACGACCCAAGTGCTAATGGTTTGCTTAGTCAAATGCTCAATGCCCGTAACCTACCTTAGGTATTACAAATTATACCACCTGCAGGCAGGTAATCGTTAACCTATGATGTTGGGATTGGTAGAAGCAATGTTGCTGGCTCCTGGCTTAAGCTGGTGGGTTACTTAGATGGCGAGCTTTCTGGCTTGGCTTGCTTTATGGCTATGGGTGGGTCTATAGGATCTACTGAGTCGACTGCTTTATCGACTGGGTCAACCTGCCTTTGCTCCCTCTGCCCTTGCCCTTCCGACTGGCTTGATGGCACGACTTGCTGGCACGAATATTTATGAAGCTAGGTAGGGTTCGGAGACTGGTATCGGGATTTGTGGATGGGATCGGTATCGGCATAGCATTCAGGATTTGCTTCTTCGTTTCGATTGGATTTGTTTCTCCGTTGCGAGAGGTGCAATTGACTGACGAGGTTGGGGTAGGAAATTGGTGAATCAGCATCGAGATCGGAATGTGGATTGCATCTGCTGTTCGCGATCTATTTGCTAGCTTCGGGTTGTTCGCTTGCTTGGGGTTGGTAGGTTTTCTTCAGTTCGCCGGGTGGTAAAGTCCGGATGGGCAGTTGTTCGGCTCGTTTTTATGCGATTGGGTGGTGAAAATCTACCTATGTCGGTAACAAATACCTATGAACCAGAAAAAACTAGGTCAATCAAGCGACCGAAGAGAGCCGGGAATGTGTCGTGGTTTAGATCTGTGCGCGTTCTGCGTGAGATGTGTAAAGTTGCTTGATGGCTCTGACGATTGATAGGAATAATCAGCAAGTACAATTGCATATGGATATGGAGCTGACTCTGGGTTAATGGGATCAACCGCCTCTCGAGCGGGCTCCGGGACTAGATCTTCTACTAGATATATAACTGGCTTTAGAACTGTTTCTTGCTCTGGTAATGGATTGGGAACAGGGCGAAGGGAACTGGAATGGGCTGTGCTCCTGGGTTATTAGTCAACAAGCTAAACCGCCGGATCTGAAATTGGATCATATCATTCCTATCTAGTTGTGACTGTTAAGTCCCTATAATACTAGTGATTACCCCATTACTATTTTAGTTGTATACCTTATTAATATTTTTGTGCCCCTATTTTCCATATATTATTATTACTGTGCCCCATAGAATCCCTCTATTGTTATTTTTGTGCCCTTATATTATTATTGTTAGGTTGGCTGGGTTATATTATGACTCCTTAGACTCCTATATATAGAAAGGAGGTTTTGTCATTTGAATCATCGAAGAATTGTTCATTTGTGTAATGTAAAGGAGGTTGCCCCCTCGAAGAGGCTGAATTCTAAGGCGTTCAACTATCTTTTCTATCTTTTTGTGAGCTGGTTTCATAACATTTGGTATTAGAGCTTTTGATTCTAGGGTTTCGCTACTCCAAATAGGTCATCGTGGCATTTTCGCTATAACTTTTTTCTGTGATGTTTCAGAAGTGAAAAAAAACCCATTTGAGACGAAATCGCACTAAACCTTGGGTCAGAATTTCAGAGTTTTTCGTGCTATATTTGCGGAGATATGATCTGAGGAATTTGGTCTTTTTGCAGACTCCTGAATTACATTCCAAACAGGTGACCTGGGGAAAATTGTCATAACTTTCTCTCTGAGCATCAGATTGAAATTTCGTAAGAAGGTACAGAAAGAGGATGGACTATAGTTTCTTGTATATATTTTTCAAAGCCAAAGGTCGAAACAGGAACACGTGGCATGTCGTACAATTTCGCTCTACTGAACTAGTCTATAATCAGGTCACTGTGGGAGATTTGGCATAACTCTTACATGGAGAATCCAATTTGGATCAGACTGGTGGCATTGGAAAGAGGACACAGAGAGCTACTATAGGCCACAATTTCAGAACTGGATGTTCCAAAATTAGATACATACATCAGAGGCAATATCGAGCTCCTACAAAGTGAAAAAAGGTGTGTAGATTTTTTTTAATTTTTGCTTAAGCTTGGTTTGAAAAATTATTTTGAAGGAATTCAAAGGGCATAGTAGAGCATTATTATCGGTAACTGATGCCCCGAGGAAAGAAAATGCAAACACCTAGTAAGCAACCTGAAAGCTCTAGCATGACTCATGAAGAAGAGGAAGAAATGCTACATGATATATCAAAATTACAAGACCAAGTGCAACAAATGTCACTCTAACAAAAGCTAACAGAAGCTAACATAAATGGCGTGGAATCTAAGATAAAGGGCATGGAAGCTAAGATGAATGGTGTGGAAGCAAAGATGGATGATTTTAAGATAGATTTGAAGACAGATTTGAAGATAGGCATGGCAGATTTGAAGACAGATTTGACAAATTTTCTACAAGAAATACTTACTAATGGTGAAAGGGTAGTAAAGGAAACTCATGATGCGAACAAAAGAAATGTTAATCATGATTTCATAGACTCTAATGTTGGATCGAAGACCCACCATATTCCAAAAATCGATATGAGGAATTTTGATGGCAAGGATCCCGCAACATGGATATTACAAATGGAGCAATTTTCCAATCTCAATAATGTGCAAAACACACAAAAGGTACGTATTGCAACTTTATATTTAGAACCAAATCAATTTATATGGTATCAATGGCTTTGTTCTCATAAACAAATTATCACTTGGGAAGTTTTTACGGAAGAATTGACAACACATTATGAGGATAAAAAAAAAAACATTTTTTTTAGCTAATTGATAAGTCTCGAACAAAAGGGTTCAATAATGGAGCACATTGAGGAGTTCCAAAAATTTAACATAAGGGTAAAAAATATTCCAGAGGAGCATAGGATTGATGTGTTCATAGGGACTTTAAAGGATAATATCCAACATGATGTTCACCTTTGGGAACCTGATTCATTAGAGAAGGCATTCAGGTTAGCAAGAAAAATGGAAAGCAAAATTATGGGAACCAGGAAGCATACCACTCACAACTATAAAGATGGAAGTGTTGTTGCCCCTAGTCTTCCACAACCTATAAGGTTGACACCAAAACAATTGGAAGAAAAAAGAGAAAAAGGGCTTTGTTACAGTTGTGATAGCAAATACACTAAAGGTCATAAGTGTGATGAGAAGAAATTATTCTACATAGATTGTGAAGAGGAAGAACAAAAGGAGCAAGAAAGGTCAAAAGAAGAGGATATACTCCAGGAACAAAGCCTAGATAAAGAAGAAATGAATCTGACCATATCTTGTAATGCATTGGCTGGAATTACCACTCCTCAAACCATCAAGATAGAAGGACAAATCAAGAAGAAAAAGGTAATAGTGTTGATTGATTCAGGAAGTACCCACAATTTTATTCATTGTAAGGTAGCAAAAGAATTGAATTGCTTCCTATATCGAGCACCACAGTGTCAAGTGATGGTTGCAAATGGAGGAACAATAAATTGCTCTGGAAAATGCCATAATATCAAGATATCCATGGGAGAATATGTATTGACTAGCCCAATGCTTTTCATTCCAATGGGAGGTGATGATGTTGTACTAGGAGTCCAGTGGCTACAATACTTGGGTACAAGAGCTTTTAATTTTCAAGAACTTTTCATGAAATTTTCTATGGAAGGAAAGGAAGTTGAATTAAGGGCATAGAAAATTTTAGGGGCGAATTTTCGCCCTTTGGCGAAATTAAGGGCTTTTAAATTTTTAGTGGGCGAATATTTTGTATCATAGCACATTTTTACAAATCACCTCAAATAGCCCACCTTATTTTAAGGGAGAGGGTAAAAAGGTAAATTTAGCCCTTGAAACTAGGAGTTACAACATTCCATTCGCCCATTTTCAAGAATAGGTTTTGTTTAAGTGAATCCATTCGCCCATTTTCAAGAATAGGTTTTATTTAAGTGAATCCTATGGGCCAAATACCATATTTATAAAAGAGGTATGGTAAATTAATAAAAATATAAATAAATGAGAGGTATGGTAAATAAATAAAACATTTTTTATATTTACTCCATAAGTCACCTTATATACATGCAAGGGTGTAAACAAATAAAAATATAAGTAAAATGGAGGTATGGTAAATAAATAAAACGTCTTTTTATACTTACTCAAAAGGTATGGTAAATAAATAAAAATATAAATAATCTAGATGTATGGTAAATAAATAAAACCTCTTTTCATATTTAGTCCATAACCATCGTTCTATTTATGAAGGCTCAAGAAAGAGGTTTTATTTAAGTGAATCCTATGGGCCAAATACCATATTTGTAAAAGAGGTATGGTAAATTAATAAAAATATAAATAAACGAGAGGTATGGTAAACAAATAAAACATTTTTTTATATTTACTCCATAAGTCACCTTATATTTTTTTATTTTTTGTAAGATGAGGTGGTGCTCTTTCTATTACTAGATAGAATATAAAACATTACATAGTATCAAAAACATTGCAAACCCGCCCACATGGGGAAACCGGGCAATTAAACCATCTATAGTTTTTGATGGCCGCCCAAAAGTAAAAGGCCCAAAGTCTGAAAATCCTAGCCAAATAAACAAGGCAGTCTTGAGATCTTCTAATACTACTAGTCTGCAAAAAAAAGATATCTCTATCTAAAACATGCAAAAAACTGTAACTGGTGAGACTATGAGTTTTCCTGAACATATCTTGTGTCAAACATTGTCCATTGCTGGTTGCTGACTTGCTTCTCTCTCTGCATCTTGGTGGTCTCCCTTCAACAGCTGATGAATTTTGTCCAATTTCTCCTCTTGCCTCTCCATGGCAATGCGAATGAAGCTCAATTCTCTGCGTATATCAGGGCCTCCCTGAGCAATCTCGACCATCTCCTTAGCAACTTGCTCTAGAGCCTTTGCCAGCAGCCTCTTCATAACCCAGTATATGTGAAGAGATTGTTTAAACATGGACATTCTTCCCCTGGTATGACCTGGATCATGTAGCAGGAACTCCCAGTCCTCCATTTCATCTTTAGATTGATCCTGGAGAGACTCCTCCTCCAGGTATTGCATGATTCTTCTGACTGCTGGGTTGGTGTCTCGCTGATAGGCCCTTTCTGCCTGACGGACTCTATGGTTCACCGTCCTTCTTGTCTTTTTAACAGGTTTCGTGGCCTGCTTGGAATTCTCTCCTTCCTCAGGCGTTCTCTTACTCTGTCCCCGACCCCTTTTCCTACTCGAATCCGCACCGCTGTCTGGGCCCTTCTCTCGTCTTCTCATGCCATAACGACGAACCTTCACCTCCTGCGGAGCAGGGTGGTCATCCTCCATCCGATGATACTCCTCACTTGCTAAATCGTTCTGAGAAAAAGACCGCTCTTTCCCTTCGCCTCGTGGCAACTCCTCCTCAGACTCGTCCTCAATCTCCCAGATCTCAGTTGGTTGGTCTTCGCTCATAACTTCCTTGCCTTTCCAGCTCTTATTCCTAACTGTTGATTTATGCTGCTCCTCAGCCTCCCTGGTTCTCAGCCGAGTTTCCATGTTACCAGCGGAACTATCACAGAGAATTCTCTGGTTCCACAAAAAATTTATCATATGATGCTTTCTCTCGGCGGTAATGTCCACACCTCTCCGAATTAGGAAACAGCTGAATGACTATTATAAGTCACCTTATATTTATGAACACTCAAAAAATGCGTTATATTTAGGTGAAACCTATGGGCAAAATACTATGGGACAAATACCATGGACTAGATTGTTATTAATACCATGCAAAAAAACATTATTAACCCTAATATTAATATTAATAAAAATAAAAATGGCACATGGTATTGACCCATGGTATTCACCAAAATGGCACATGGTATTGACCCATGGTATTCACCTGGAATGTAGCCTATTTAAATGGGGGAATTAAACCAACATAGATCCATCTTTACTCTGGATCTACTAACCCCCGAGAGGTATCAAATATCGTTATATGCAAACTAGCATAGAGTGAAAAAATATTTGATCCCTCTCGGGGCTTGGTGGATCAAGAGTAAAAATGGATGTTGTAATTTAATGTATGTTAAACATTTTAGCTTGGTTAAAATAAAAATAAAATAAAATTCAACTATTAATTTTATTAATTTTTATAAATTACTAATAGTAATTTTTAAGCTCCAGGTGTATGATAACCCATGGTATTGACCCATGGTAATACCATGGTATTCATGTGAGCATAGACTATTTAAAGGGGAAATTCTATCATCTTAGATCCATCTTAATTCTGGGTCTACCAAGTGCTCAAAGGGATAAATAGATTTCATCCCCCTAAGAGTGGTAGATGTGGAGTTAATATGGATATAGGTTGGTTTTTATGATAATGAAGATATTAAATAGACTTAGGGAATTATATTGTAAAAACATCTTAAGGTGAATGGTTAAAGCATAGACATTGGACAAGTATATTTGTATACTTCTGTTTTAAAATGAAACAAATCCAAGGCTAAAAGGAATGGATTGGTTGCACTAGTCATACTTCTATAACTTTCCAACATATGCTGGAGTAAATAGATTGTAATTTGGGTAATTTTTCTAACTGCAAACAGGAACATACTTGTGTATTGGCAAGGTGGTTACGAGGTCCCTAGAAGTGATGAATTTGAATTTTTCTTGGTTTTATATATAGTATTAGGTTTTTTCTCATGATTTCTGTGAATGACACGGGTGAATTTTATCCTACACCCACTAGGTTATCGATATATAATTTCAGAAATTTTGATTTCAAAAGATATTTTAAAGAAATGCATTGATTTCATTTGTGTATTCAATAAACACAATATTATAATGGAATTCTGCATTTGTGGTTTACCTATAGAGATTCCATGGAGAAGTGTTAGTGGTGTGACATCAATTGTCCTCAAGCAGAGGCTTTAGTTTTACTCTTTTTGGAAGCAAATACTTTCTTCCAACATTTTTGAGTTCCATGAAAAATTTGAAAGTCGTAATAGTATTCAATTATGTGTTCAAGAGAGACATAGTATTCAATTATGGGTTAAAGAGATCCACACTGAATGATCTATCGGCCTTATCTTCACTTAGTTTAAGACTATTCACTTGGAGAGCCTGCATGTGCCCCCACTTCAAGAGCATATTAAAGTCATGTAGAACTTAGAGAAGCTATCTTTAAGCTTTTAGTGAAGAATGGAAAAATGTCTGGGTTCAATAACAACCAGTCGAGCATTAAGCTTCCAATAATGCTAGATTTTAACTTGGAGCACTTTTGTGATTTGGAGGATATGCCCCCTCGTATTTGTGACACATCTTCAGTTGTGAATTGGACTATTACTAACTGTCATTTCCTTCAAAAGTTACCTGATGACTTGGGGAACCTCAACTCTTTAAGAATGTTAAGGAAGGAAAGAAAGTACATTATGCTAAGTTATCTTATGCTTTTCAAGTTTTTCTTGGATATCTACAACGTTTCAGGTAGGAAAGTACATTTTGTTAATGAAAATTTGTCTTGATAGAAAGGACCAATTTCAAATTCTAATGCTTTCAAAAAACATTGTATAACTGTAGTGTTTCTAAAAGGAAAGCATATTTTTTCAATTTAAGTATCATGATCCCATATTCCAACTTATTTTTCAGTAACCCATTAGGCTTTGTAGCTTTGAATAAATCCATGTCTTTTGATAAGATCCTCTTCCAAATTAGAACGCAGTTTCCTTTTGGCAATAACCACATACAATGTCTTGATTTTGTTATTGAGAAAATAGAGGTTGTGAAACAAGCTTGTGCCATACAAGGACTTGATTCATGATTATGTATCAATTATGGCTCTTGATGTAACAATGTCTTGATTTTGTTGCTTGAAAATAGAGGTTACGCTTTACTATTTCACAGAATTTCTTACAATCTTTCCATAAGTATTGATTTGTAATCTCAGTCACTGAGGGATGACAGTAATGACAAAAGGTAATACTCCATGGTTTGAAGTTACCCTCTTACTAAATATTTAAATATATCACCACAATTTAACTGTTAGTTAAAGGAATTGTATTTGATTTGTAAACAATTCATTGCTTGATTTATAGATTTTGATTTTTTCCCTTTTTTATTTTTTTCTCAGATTTGGTATGAGATATCTTCCAATATTTGGGTTCCCTAGTTTCCCCACCATAGCTATGAGGTTCAGATGCTATCATTAAATATTCTCATAACGTTACAACTTTTCTAGTAAGTGTACTTTGAAACATTGTTGTTGCTTTTCCATGGTGTTAATGCAAATAAGCACTACAACTTGTGCCATTATTTAGATTAAGTGCCGAAATCTAGGTGGTCTTGTAATGATGGAGTGATTGTTTTCTAGCTATTAAGGCCATATGCATTTTTATCTCTTATGTTGTCCTGAGATATTCAAATTCAGAATAAGAATTGAGGTCTCGTTTCCACTGTAGATTGCAGACAGTTTCTTGAACATAATATATAGTAGACTATATTTTACTAATCAACTGTGGATGTGATCCCTTGCAGGAAAGGAAATTCAAAGTGACTTTGATTTCACATCGATTTGTCAAAACATCCACACAGAAAAGGAGATTCAAAGTGACATTGATTTCACACTGATTTGTCAAAATGGAGGCAAGAGAAAAGGAAACTTTGTATTCAACATTGATCTTAATTTCATATGTACATGCACAGACATATTAGTAGAAAATATTGAAGGGTTGCCTAAGTAATATTTTCCATTCCACTACATTCTTTACAACTTGTAAATAAATAACTCGGAACAATTCATTACACTACTTTTTATTTTTTATTAATCAGTGGTTAAGATTTTGATATTGAACTAGCTAAGATTTTTCTTCCTTCTGTGAAATTGTGTGTTCTATAATGCTTCTTTTTCATTCACTATGTATAGCATATAAAGTTTGTCTAATGGAGTAGGAAGATTGGAAAGTCTTGTGATCCTTGAACTATGTTACAAGGCAGAAACCCAACGGGGCAGGGTAGGTGCATCCCCACAAAGGGGTCACAAATACCAAAGTTGGTATTGGCTAGTGCCTTGAGCTAGAAAATTTCCTTTACCCTTGTATTAACAGTGAATCCGGAGAGGATTCTAATATTATCCTTATAAGATTTATATTAGTTAAGATTGATGAATAAAATTCACGAGACATGAGCTAGGATGTCCTTGCAAGGTGGTTGTTGATTATTGGAAGCTATGATGGCCATTATGTCAGGCTAGGTGGTCACACTCCCTTGATCGTGAGCACGATTGTAATCAAGATGGAAGACTTCATAGTCTGGATTTATTGTTTAGCAGTGATAATTAGTGGGCTCATTCACAAAAGCTTCTATTTCACTAATCCTTTTTATTGAGTTGTCAGATTCAATTTCCAAAGGTTTTAATTACACTATAGAGTTGAGTTCTGAGAGAGTTGTGATTAACAGTGTTAAGTATAGGAGCTATGACACTTGAATGAAGACAAGCATAGTAGATGTATCAGACTCTGTTATAAGCTTACCTGCATATTATAAGGGACTTGGTTGGCTTTTTTATAATTTTATAAACAAGTTCCATTTCGTGGAAATGTGAAAAAATCAGTGATATTGCCACCATGTGGCTCTTGTCATATATGGTTTTATACTTTTTCAAAAAATTCTCTAAGAGTTCACAATGCTAAGATTCACTAGGACCTTACAAAGTTCTATTATTTAGTGAAAGACTCACCAAGATCTTACAAGATTTTATTATTGAGTAAAATATTCACCATGCCCGGTGAGAGATTTGCCAAAAAATTATATATACATATTATATATTGATAAAATCGCCTTCCATTTTTCCTATATACCATGGAGATTCGCCCATTTATTATACATATAAATTTAGGAGGGGTTCTTAAAATTTTCCCTGGTTGTAGCTGTGTAATTTCGGATCTTCAAGGTCTAAAATTTTGTTTTTCATTATCCCTCTGAGTCTTCTTTCCAATCCCATAAGTTAGACTAAGATTGGATTCTTCAATAAATAGTTATGCCCAATCTTCCAAGATGACTTGATTATAGACTAGCTCAATAAAGCGAACTTGTACAGAGGGCATTCATGGAGTTGAAGGATCGCCTCTGCACGGCACTAGTGCTCGCGTTACCAGATTTACAACAACCATTTGAGGTCGAGACAGATGCCTCTGACTATGCTATTGGGGCAGTCCTTACTCAACATGGACATCCAGTGGCATATCACAGTGAAACACTTTCAGACATAGTCCGGAAGTACCCCACTTATGATAAAGAGATGTATTCCATTGTACAGGCCTGCCGACAATGGAAGCATTACATTTTGGGGAAGGAAACGGTCATCCACATAGACCACCGAACACTGCAGTTCATACGGACCAAAGGGAAATTGCAGAATGATCGCCATCAGAAGTGGTCTAGATACCTGCAACAATTCCACTTGAATATCAAGTATAAGAAGGGCAGCACCAATAATGTTGCAGATTGCCTCAGTCGACCACCGATCATGGCGTTAACCACTGTGCTCAACTCTTGTGGGCACGAGACTTCTGATTGGCCACTTCTCTACAAAAGCGACCCAGAATTCGGCCACACATACCAGACACTCTTGGAGGGTCGGCATGTTCCAGATTTTCACCTCCAGGATGCCCTGTTATGCCACCTGGGTCACCTTTGTGTTCCTTCAAGCGAGCGTGCCAAGATGATTTGGGAAGCACACTACAGTCGGGCTGTTGGGCATTTCGGGGTCGAGAAAACAGTGGCAGTACTGCAAAATTATTTCTATTGGCTGAATCTTCGATAGGATGTTGGAAGTACATCAGATCATGTACTGCTTGTGCTATTGCCAAACCGACCATTAAGAAGCACGACCTCTATACCCCGTTGCCTACCCCTAGTCAACCTTGGGAATCCATCTCCATGGATTACATGTCAGGCCTTCCTTCCACTAAGCATGGAAATGACTGTGTTTTTGTGGTCGTCGACAGGTTCTCGAAGATGGCCATTATGGCGGCCTGCAAGAAGAATATCACAGCAGAATCCACTGCTAAACTCTTCTTTGAACGAGTGTGGGTGCACTTTGGGATCCCACAGTCTATCATCTCAGATCGGGACAGTCGGTTTCTCAGCACATTTTTGTCTAGTCTCTGGTCAATGCTGGACACCAAACTCACGAAGTCCACAGCCTTCCATCCTTAAACTAATGGCCAGACAGAGGTTGTCAATAGGATGATTGTGCACTTTCTGCGCATGTATAACTCAAAGCATCCACGCACATGGGACAAGAGCCTTCCCTATGTTCAGCACAACTGCAACTGAGCTCTTCACAGCTCCATTGGCCATAGCCCTTTTCAGGTGGGTTTGGGATTCCATCCACTATGCCCCATTGATGTGGCCATGCCACTTGCAGCTACTCGCATAAATTTAGCTCATGTCCAGTCTGAAACAGATAAGGCCACCAGCTTCATTGAGCGCATCCAACATATTCGCCAACAGGTCCATGAAATTCTTGAGAAATCAAATGCCAAGTACAAGCAGCGACATGATCAACATCGGGTGCCACACAAGTTTGAGGTGGGCGACAAAGTCTGGTTGCATTTGCAAAAGGAACACCTTACTGGAGCCTATCGGAAATTGAGACCACTCTGATATGGTACTTACACCATTACTAAGGCTATGGGAGATAATGCATTTGAGCTCAGCATTCCCTCATTCCTTGGCCTGCACCCAGTGTTCAATGTGGACCGCCTTCAGCCATACTTTCCACCATTGCTAGACACATCCGACATTGCAGAACAGCTCAAACCCACAGAATTAAATCCAGATTGCATGGAACAAGCTGCAACTAATCAGATCATGGACACACAGATCAAGAACACTCACCAACAGAATATCCAACTGTATCGAGTTGTCAAAGCAGGCCAACTCTTGCAGCAGGGCAAGTGGCTCACCAGGGAACAAGTTCAGCAAAAGTTTCCTCATCTCATGGAGGAACTCAACGCAATGGGGACCATTGCTTCCTAAGGGGGGAGGAATGATCCAGGTGGATATTGGTGGCCACCTGCCAAGTCCACCTGGACCCCCACCATTGTTTCTCTCAGCATTTTCAGTTTCCTTAATTGTAGCACAACTTACTATTTTTAGCAGTTTTTCGGGTCCTGAACTTCTGGAGCCGTTTTGAGGCCCTAAACGACGTTTTTTGGGAAATCTAGGGGCAACGTGGGTCCATTGACCGATGTTTCCCTTCCCAAAGTGGCAGTGCTCGGATAGATCTTTCTAACGAGCTATTGTACGCATCAAACGGAGATCGTATGCCAAAGTTACGACCCGAGAAGTTGATGTACCAATTTACCCAAACGGGGCCCAAAGTTTGGCGTTTCATCTCCTAGGGTTAGGTTTTGGAATGTTAAGGGTTTTCCATTGTTTCTCAACAATAAATAGGCCTTCGAGCCTCATTGTAACACAATTCAGAGACATGTAGCCACCACATCTCTTCTCAGAGATAAGCTACCATCGCCCTAGCTGGTTTATTTCCATTTCTGGTTGTAAGCATATTTCAGTATTTTCCATTAATGAAATGAAGTATTATTTCCACTGCATCTTTGTGTATATGGTTATCTCTGTAATTTGTTGCGTTCCTGTTTAAATCCGGATCATGTCAACAGTTGGCCACCAAACCAGGACAATAGCTTTTTATCTTACAAAATAAAGAAATAAGAAAAAAAGAAAATGCAATACAAAAAATGTGGAAACATATCTTTTGGATTCATTCTTTTTAATTATACTCTGAAATGGATGGAACAATGAATGATTAAATGGTTAAAAGGTAACCCTGTTGAGACTATGGACGTTTGCTGGCAGCAGTGGCTCTACCTGTGAAAAAGGAGTCATTATACAAGCTAAGTTGGAGAAGTCTCTTGTTTTATCATTATCAACCAATTAAGGTTTACTTAGAACTTAGAATGCATTTAATTTTGAGATGAGAAAGAGATAGCAAAAATAGTTTTCATTATATTCAGAATTTATGATTACCTAGTTATATTAGATTTTCTCTATCTATTAAGGTTTTCAGATTAAGAAAGTTAAAGTATTATATTACTTTCTCAGAGATAACTGTTTCTCCCAGTGAATCACCAATTGTTGTGCTGTACAACAACCCCTCATTTCATAAAAATCTTACACAAAATCTTAATATGAAATGGGTCCCTTTTAAATAAACTTAGTTAGATTTGTAAATTAATGAATAAAAATGGTATTAACCAAATAATAAGGAAAATATTTATTAAAATGCCCAATATAAATAAATCATTTTATAAAACCTTTTAGTAAAAAAACAAAGTGTTTCTTTAAAAAATTAATAACAATTCTACATTATGATAAAGAGATCGAAGATCGCATATCGTAATGACAAAGGGACAAACACAAAACAAAGCCCCATCCAATTTTCTGATTCGAAAAGGAAATTGCAATCGGTAATCGGGGAAATCAAATGCCAAAGGTACACACAGAAGGGCTCATCATACCTTCCGATCTGATATCACAATCGGTAATCAGAGATATTCGTTGATAAAGGGACATACGTAAAAGCCTCATCAAACCTCCTGATGCAATAAAGTAAATCGCAAATCGGAAATCGACGGAGTCATATGACAAAAGGATAAAAGCTTAATCCAAACCCCAATTGCGATCAATTAATTGGCCGCGTATCTCAAAAGGTAAATATACGTTGAAAAATGGTTTGCATGCATAAATACCCCACTCCATTATATTGTAATATTATCTTTCGGCAATCGGAGATATTCATTGCAAGTGCTAAAGTCGTTCCCTTTGACACTCTCGATTGAGATTTGTGATCTATCGCCTATCGCCAATCGATGAAATCTAAAGCACGCATGAAATAATCATTCGGTATATGATTGACGAGATGGTTATTTATGATATTAATTCACCACGATTGGCGGTTCGAACAATTATTTAATATTACAGTTAAGCATAGATCCTTTAAAAGATTTCATGTGGTAATTCTTAACTGTATTTCATTTATCGTATGTCAATCACCATAATTCTATTCATTATCATATTCGCTTGCGGCAAAACTATCTCTGTGTTACGGTTTGCAACTGTTTGTGCAGAGTCTCTTTGAATCCAGACATCCAGAGAAAATGGGGAAGAAATCAAAGAAATCCACAACAGTTCCTGCATCCAAAAATCCAGGACCGAGCAAGAAAGGATTAATCTCAGATACGACATGCCTTGGTATAGGAAATATTAGCTGGGAAAGCATTTATAATCTGATAGAAGCAGAGGAGCCCGAAGAACTATCAGAGGAAGCCACTATTGATTCAACCAATAAGTCAGAGGGAACTCTAAAACAATTGGCTTATTCTTATCTTCATAGAATAACAGTGCGAGCTAAAATCCTGCCATATACTGATGTGGTGAGATGGGTGGTAGAAAAAATTCCAGCGTTAGTTAGAACATTTTCCATGGTAGATGGAAGGATATTTGGCTCATTCAAGGCTGAAGATCTGAGACAAATGTACCATTTACCCCCGCCCTAGAAGAGATAAAAGAAGGCGTTCCTAGAAGAATTTGCAAAGGAAAACGACTCAGAGTCAGCCACGATAAAGCAATGGAGGCATTTCCCGGAGAAACACAAGCACGAGTCATCGAGTAAGTACTTTGTTGATTCATTAGCTTCCCCTTATTACTATGCTCGAGCTATGATGTGTAGATTATGGGGACAACATGATTCTGCCAAATTCACTATATATATGGTCCCGCTAATGGAAGTAGCGATTAATTGTTATGTTATGGATTGGGAAAATATTTTGTCTGATAGATTAGCCACAACGATTTTGGAGTACAGAACAAATGCATATAAAACTTCTCGGACCATTCCCCCTTTCTACTACAATGCATATATTATGGATACTATTTTTTTTAATTCTAAATACCCGGTACTTGGATGGAAATGGACTACCTTAGATCCAAACCCGATTCATATTTATCATAACCAATTGTGGAAAGCACACTACAAAAATCACCTGTACAGAATTTGCAATGGTTTTGTTCTACCTGTTTATTATTCTATTTTCAATAAGCCTACCCCGAGGATATCCCAGGAAGCAGAAATTGACCTGACAGTAGTAGGCAGTTGGTTCAAGGAGGAGAAATTTACCTATGTAAGGCTTTTTGGCAGCCTCACTAAACCCCATGTCCTCCCCTTGTATGTGCCTGATAAATTGTTAGCACGGGAATTGGCATATCAGATAATTGTTGAAGGGACATCAAGAACCCTTAGGGACTCCAAGAAACAGATGTGGCCTGTATTTCCTTTACGATGTGACATTTTTACCCTACATGACTATAAGCAGTAGAAAAATAGGTGGAGAAGATGCAGATGTTGAATCTTGCCACCATTCCTAACAGGCAATATGACCCAAATAAGGTTACCCATAATGTCACCGCTCAAGCTAAACTGGCCAAAGTTGATCATGAATTGGATGAATTTGATGATTTATTTTCTTCGGTTGATACATTTGTTCAAGTTAAAGGATTAGCAAGAATCAGGTATCAAGAAGAAGGGTTAAAAACGTGCAATAGGCTAAGAGACCAGAGGTTGCAAACTCTACCTTTCGACATATTAGCTACAACCCCTACAGTTCAGCCACCAAGTCAAACTGAACAGAAAGCTATTGATAAGGCTCCTGTAGTGGAAAAGATCTCCGAAAAAGAAAAGACGCCAGAGTAGGAGCAGGGACAAGGAAAAGGAAGTGAACTCATTGATTCAGATATTCGTATTGACCCCAAGCTGCTCAAAGAATGGAAACAATTTGACTCAATCATCAGTAATACTGAGAACCTATAAGGATTCGGCACACCTGAGGTGACAACTGGTCAAAAGACAACAACTAATATAGTTCTGAATGAAGAAACTAGTGGCCCAGCCATGACTCAAAATGATATAGAGATAATCCCCGAGAATCCATTCGATTTAATTGTTCTACATGTAGAAGAAATACCACCCTTGGATGTCTTCTATAGCCCTAACCATAAGACTGTGATCAAGAGACAAAGGAAAAAGAGAAAACTTGATCAATCTTCTCTTTTGCCTTCACAAATGGACATAACAAATGTGGTATGGAGAGAAGAAGTCAACCCTTCTGAAGGTCTTACTAAACTCTCTCATATGCTAGAGCATACACAGCAGCTACTATGGACAAAGCATCGGAGGTAAGAAATTTGCTTAAAGAAAAGGATCAAGCAATTATTTTGCTAGAGACACAGGTACAAGAGAAGTAGCAGAGGATAGAGTAGTTAGAATATTAATTAGCAGTCCAGAGGTAGTCAAATGATCAATTAAATGAGAAATTGCTCAAAGAAAAACAAAGGATTGATCGAAATGCAATTTAGAAGAAATAAGAACTATCACAAGCATTGAGCACGCTGCGATTATTAAATGAACAGTTGAGCAAATCAAAAGAAGAACAGATCGATCAACTATCACTGCAAATAGAAAGATATATAGGATATCCCCAAGTGGGAGAATTCAAATCGGAAGCTCTCCAAATTACCAAAGCATTGTCTAATCAGTTAATCTTATTATGTCACAACGTCTCTCTCGTTCTTCCTTTATGTGAAATTTCCTCATCCATGATTGATAAGTCAGTTGTTGCAAGACATAAATTGGAGCAAGCAGATGAAACACTAACAGAGTTTCTCTCTTGGCAAGAAACCAAGGAAGGACAAGCTGCAAATCTACCCCAAATTCTTGAATCCCATAAGGAAATCCTATTCCTTGAATGGAATTCTCAACTGATGAAGGTAGAAAGGGCGAAGTCAAGATGCAGATCGACAACTAGTAATCTAGTTGAATTAATTAATGATACTCTTTATTTGTCAAATTTAATTTCAAAATGTTCTCCAGGGAAACGTCCATCAGTGAAAGCATTGGAACAGACATGGAAACAGGAGCTGGAGCAGAGGGAAAGATTAATCGCAAGTATTCAAACTTTAACATGGGAAACCTTTTGGTTCTTCCTTGTTAAACCGCATAATTAGAGGACAACGATGAAATGCCTCACCGATGTAGTGAGTTACATGATTTACGAAATTAATGATGCCACATATACTGCCCAGTTACATTTGCGCATGAGCCATCCTCCAGAACTGCAACCGATGCTCGCCATTTGCCAGTTCAAGCCATAAGATAGTTAGCCAAAATAGTGAACCATTCTGATCGACAACAAGCATGCCTATTTCGGGAGAGATTTTCATATATTTTTGATTTGGTTATACTAGCACACAACATTTTTATCTCATAGTTTGTTAGTTTAGATAGTATTTATAGACCCTTTCATGTTTTTAGAAAGGGTCCTCAAATTTTGAATTAAGACTTGGATCGGAAGTTGCACTATTGTGCTTCCGATATATATTTTTTTATAAAAACTAGACCTGAATTTTGAATTTTGATGAAGAATACTTTTATGTGACATGCACTATTGCTTCTTGTAAAAGAATTTCTAAGTTGAAAGGCAAGATCTGAATGCGATTTATATCAGAGGAGATTCAAATTCATATGGTACTACTATCTATGTTTTTGCTTCATGCTTTTATGTGAATTAGCATTTATTCATTTTTCTATTATTGATGTATGTATATGCTTTCACAACAATTCTTTGACTTATCACTATTAAATGTTTAATAGTTGTTATTTTTATACATATGTATGTCAATGATATATAAAAAAATAGTGTAATAATGTTTTAATTATTACTTTTTTCAACTACTTGAACAAAGTAATTATCATATGAATAAATATTTTTGTTTATAAGTAGAGTCATCTATATGCCTACTTGTCAATAAGAACCATCAAAAGTTGCACTAAGAGAAAAACTTCCCGGGAAGATTAGTTATTTATTTTACTGCATTTTAGAATAAATCATCCATCATTACCATTAGATATTATAAAATCAATCACTTATCCATCACATTTATAAATCACTGGGAAACTGGTCTCATTATATCCAGTCGGAGCCACCACACCAAACGGAAAAGGAGCTGCTTTTAAGGTACGGACCGAGTGGTTTTCCCTGATGTTGATGCAACGATTTTCGAGGCATCAACAAACCCTTACTCACATCTGTTCTCATTTCCATAATATTTTCCCCACTACCAACCTCCTTGACTTATTCAGTCAAGAAAACTACAGTGACCTCAGAACACTTATTTCCCTCCTTTTTATCACATAAATAAATTCTTAAATAATCTCAAATAACCACTTATTTCTTAAGGTCCAATAGACCATATTAGTCTTAGTGGATGTTAATCATCATCATCATCGTCGTCATCATAATATTGTTTTATTGGAAAAGAAAATGTTAAATTATAACATATTTCTTATTTTTTTTAAACATTCCTATCATTGTAATTTTGATGTTCATTAATCACTTCTAATATAAAATCCCGAAGCTTTGTTATTCTTAATACAATTAATGTTTTACATTTTTTAACTAAATATTAATTTTTATTTTATATCTATATATATATATATATATATATATATATATATATATATATATATATATATAACTAACAAAAATATATTTGTCGAATATTAAGTAATATACACATTAAGTTATTGGCATAAATCTATCTTAACTCTGGATCTATCAAGCGCTAAAAGGGATCAAATCTTTAGAGGTGCAAACTTTTCTTTAAGTTTTGCATTCAAAAAGAGATTTGCATCTTGAGAGATTTGATCCCTCTTAGCGCTCCGCACATCTCAAGATGCAAATATATTTTTAAGGCCAAAACTTGAGGAAAGGTTTTCAATTCGAGAGTTTGAATCCTCTAGGCTCTTGGTAGATATGGTGTTAAGATGTATTTATGTTGATTTTGAACCAAACAATAATAAAATGTTTTAACTATAATATTTTTTTATTTTTTTATTTTTTCGTTCATTTTATATAATATATACATTTAGAATATTTTATTTGTCCATCTCCACATTACAATGTTAATTCATACCCCCTCACATTTAGAAGTAGAAAACATCTCTTTCCATATATGTGTGTGTGTTATTAATAATTTTTTAAATGTTACATGTTGACTTTGGAATATTTAATTTGTGATTCACCTTATTCATATTAAAATGTTCATACGTCCCCTTCGCATTTAGAAGTAGAAATCATCTTTCATGTACATATTATTAATATTTTTTAAAATGTTACGTGTCAACTTCATATTAAACATTGAAGGCATTATAAATCTCCCTCATATTTAGACTTAGAAAGAATCAAGGAAGCTCTCTCTTTTTTTTCTTTACAAAGAATTGATAAAAATTGATGTTATTTAACATGGATATTGAAATATTTTATTTATGGCTAACACTAATTTTTTTTGTTTTTGTTGACACCTAATCATAGGGATTGGGTGAACAAGTGTAATTAATGTAGATAAATAATAGAGAAGATAGAGTGTCATCGAGAGATGAACCAAACAATCACTCCCTCTTGTGTATAATAATGAACAATCTGAATGAATAATATAGAGTTCTGATTTGAGGAGTTACCCCCTGGTCTAATATGGTATCACAATAGGTGCCGTTTTTTGGCTTCCCTTTTAATTTGTAACTCCAATTCTGTTTTTCCTTTGTTTTGCATCTTTTGCAGGCTGACATCTCTGTCAAAACCCTGTGAAATCTCATTCATTTTTGTTGCATCAAATGGTGCATTGAAGCTAAAGGTGCTGTAGTGACTTGAATTTCCTCCCTTGGGACAGATCTCAAATGCTATAAACCCACATATATAAATATCGTCGGGTCTGATTTTAATCACATATCGCAAGTCTCCTTACCCTAATCAATACTGCTACATGTTTTCAATGCAATCATACCCTTCATTAAAATTTTCACATTGGGACTTTTTCACCGTATATCTTTTTCATATTAACACGGTGATGTCATAACCCACTTGGACACAGTTCCCGAGGTTTATATTTATCGGGTTCATTCTCCGCCGTTGATTTCCATCCCAAGATCCAACGGTTGACATTTATTTTGGGTGGCCTACATGCGCAGGGGTTACCCGCCTGGAAAAGTGCTTTCTCTCTCCACCATTGATCAACACTCCCACAATCTGATGGTCTACAATGATTTTGGGTGGCCTACATGCACGAGAGTTACCCGCCTGAAATGAGCGGTTTTTCTCTCTCTTCTAGTTGTTATGTGTCATCCATTTAATGGAATCGAGCGCTCTCCTCTAAATACTACTTACCATTTTTCATCCGCCCGAAATCCGACTTATTGCTTTAAAACCGCCCTTAGTCTTGGTTAACGCCCGACTTGATTCGCTTCCAACAATCATTGATCTTCTATCATCGACGGCTCCACGACTTGGCTTCTGATGACCATTGATTCCTTTCCACTTGAACAAAAGCTCATCTCCGCCATTCATCTCTTAACATCGTTCATCTCTCCGTCGTTCATCTCTTAAACGTCAAACTCTTGTATACGGGTGAAAGAAGGCGTTACCAAGTTGAACATTGTTGGTGTAATGATATGCATTCAATCATATCTATTGTGGGAATTTTTCTCACTAGAAAGGAGAACTATCCTGAGTGGACCTGGAAGATAAAACACGCTCTCATTTTTAATGAGCTATGGAAAGGAGTGTGTGTTGGACAATGAGACGAAGCGCCAGAACAACCTACCTCAGACAAGGAGCTCATAATTTGGGAAAATAAGAACAGCAAGGCCTATGCATTGATTGCAACATCATAAGCGAAGAGGTGAGTCGACATATTTCGCCATTTTCGAATTCTTTCAAAGCCTTACAAAAGTTGAAGGAACTCTATGACTCACACTCTACACTTGAGGTTGTTCAACTCATGATTAAACTCTTCACCCTTGAATTTCAAAATAATGATCCTCTTGCTCTTGCATCCAAAGTAAAATCTATAATGAATGATTTCAAAGTCACTAAGGTTGAATTGGATATTCCTCTGATCACTTTTCTCAAGGAAATTTATCCTACTTACTCCAATTATCTTGAGTCATTGCAAGCAAATGGAAATCTCAAAGATATTACCTTTGACTCCCTTGTAAAAAAATTGTTGAAAGAGAGAAAGCTTTTGGGAAGAAGGCAACCCCTGAATCTTCTGAAGAGGCTGTGTGCCTTGCTCATAAAGAAAATAATCTTGCCCAAGATTCTTCCAGAGGAAGAGGTGGTTTAAGAAGAAGAGGAAGATATTTAAGAGGCAAGGGGGGTAGACACTCTCAAGGAGAAAAGTCAGATTTGCACTGAATATGCTGCAAAAGAGATGGATCACATGATGCCTCCACATGCAAGTTACCTTGGGACAAAATTGAGCAGCAAAGAAACCAAACCAAAGGTAAAACTAATGACAAAGACAAAGGTAAAGCACCTAAATCTGCTCACTATGGTGTGGCACAATGTAATATTGGAGTAAATGAAGACTTATTTAATGCTTCACTTGCTTCTTCGAAAAATGATTGGTTTCTTGATTTAGGAGCAACTTGCCACATGACTTTTAGAAGATATTTTTTTGAAGAATTTACTGACAATGTTGATGGAGCAGTATACTTTGCAGACCAATCAAAACTCAAGCCATCAGGGCTCGGCAAAATCAGGCTTAAATTGCATAGTCTTCTAGACTTTCTTCTGCACCATGTTCTATATCTCCCACAGCTGAGGAGAAACTCGTTGTCCTTGGTCCACATCCGCTAGCAAAGTCACTCCATTCATATGTTTGATGGCAAGCTTGAGGTGAGAAAAGCATCTAACCACTCACTTGTCATGACGGGGATAGAAGAAGAAAGGCTTATCAAGCTGCAGGGTACCTCTTCTCGTGCACAACATTTCTCATACAATTCTAATTATGAAGAAGGTAAATTTCCACCAAGTTTATTATGGCATGCTATATTTGGACACTTGAACTATGACAACCTCCACTTGTTGAAGAAAAATGGTGTTACTGGTTTGCCTACAATTCCTAGGAAACTTAAGCAATGTGATGCTTGCATTCTAAGAAAGCATAGCAAAGAGTCTTTTCATGATTCACATTCAAGAGCACATAGAAAACTTGAACTCATTCATTCAGATTTATGCCATCCAATGCCTATTCCTTCTGAAAATGGAAATAAATATATGATGACATTTATTGATGACTACACCAGAATGTGTTGGGTTTATTTATTGAAGAACAAATCTGTTGCTTTTTAGACATTCAAGAACTTCCATACATGGATTGAAAATGATGCACAATCTCATATTGGCTCTATTCGCATTGATAAGGGAAAAGAATACACTTAAAATGAATTTGAAAACTATCTTCGCCAACATGGGATCAAACATCAAACAACTGTGCCTTATAATCCCCAACAGAACGATGTAACTGAAAGAATGAATAGGACAATCTTAATATGGTATGCTCCATGTTGTTCTTCAAAAATGTAAAAATGATGTTTTGGGCTGATGTAGTTCTATGTGATGTATATATAAAGAACAGATGTCCATCTAATGCTATTAGAAACAAGACTCCTTATGAAATGTGATATGGGCACATTCCTTTGGTAAAGCATCTCAGGGTCTTTGGTTCCACCTGTTATGCCTTGATACCAAAGTTACATAGAAACAAACTTGGTGCAAGAAGTTGTAAGTGTATCTTCTTGGGGTATTCAAACACCTCCAAAGCATACCATCTCTATGATGAAGTCAACAAAAAGTTTGTTGTATCTAGAGATGTAATCTTTCTTGAATCATCCAAAACTGACAACGTTGTTGAGTGGAAACTTGATCGCTTGGATAGATTCACAAATGCAAAATCATTTCAAGAATTTGATAATCAGATTCCAAATCTTGAAGGGGGGATTCTTATACTATATCAACCTATGGAATCTTCTTCTGAAGCACTCTCTCCCCTGCATGAAACTCCAACAACGGATGATACTTTGAGTGATGTGATTGACAAAATTGGGAGACTCAATCAATGGAGCAGCCTAGACCATCTGAGAAAGGTTCCCCAAAGTGGGCGACAAAGACACTTGAAAGTGTTCATCTTCATGAGGTTGGAAAGATAGGAACTAGAAATTCAAACCGACAAAATGGAGGTGATTTAGATGACTTTGTTTCACCTGTTGATATGGATGTTTCTTATGATTGTGAATTGAATCTTTCTACAGATTTTGAACTAACTTCCTTCAAAGAAGCTCCTTCTCATGATGAATGGAAAGAATCGATGCAAAAGGAGTATGTTGCCCTGATAAAGAATGGCACTTGGAAGCTGGTTGATCCTGCATTGGGAACCAAACCAATTGGCTGGAAGTGGGTCTACAAGAACAAGTATAAAGTTGATGGCTCACTTGACAAGCACAAAGCTAGGCTTGTGGAAAAAGGTTTTTCACAGAAGGAAGGAGTTGATTATGAGGAGACTTTTTCCCCCACAATAAAATGGGCTACCATCCAGACACTCTTTTCCCTAGCATCTTAGAGCAGTTGGAAAGTCCATCAAATGGAGGTAAAAACTTCTTTCTTGAATGGAGATCTAAAAGAAAATGCCTTTATGTCCTAGCCTGAAGGATTTGCTATGAAAGGACATGAACATAGAGTATGCAAACTCATGAAATCCTTGTATGGCCTCAAACAAGCACCATGAGCCTAGTATGAAAAACTAACTGAGCATCTTCTAAAACTTAATTTCAAACATTATGATCTTGATGATGCAACTTTGTTTGTCAGAAAGGTTGGAAAAACGGTTGTATATCTTGTTGTATACGTAGATGATATTTTGATAAAAAGGAACAATGAAAACTGCATTTCATCCATAAAGAAGGAATTGAAGAAATGTTTTGAAATGACTGATTTGGGCTATGTTCATTACTATCTTGGTATTGAAGTAACTCAACATCCAAAATCCATATTCCTTTCTCAAAATAAGTACATTGGAGATCTGTTGAATAGGTTTGGCATGATTGGATGCAATCCTATGACTACTCCAATGGAACAAAACTTAAAGCTCACATCCATTGAAGGAAACGAATTTGAGGATGCAACAAAGTATAGATAGCTTGTAGGAAGTCTCAACTACCTAACCACTAACAGACTAGACATTTCGTTTGTTGTTGGAACCATCTCTAGATTTATGCAAAAGCCTTGTGAGGGACATTGGTCTGCTGCAAAAAGAGTTCTAAAGTACTTAAAGGGAACTCAAGACTTTGGAATCAAGTATACACAGGTGGGCGACTTCAGCTTGATTGGATACTCTGATTCAGACTTCTATGGAGACAAAGAAACTGGGTTATCTACTTCAGGTTATGATATGAGTCTTGGATCAAGAGTTGTCTCCTGGAGATCATGCAAACAATCAGTTCCAGTAGATTCCACAATAGAGGTAGAATATGTGGCAGCAGCTGAGGCAACAAAAGAAATTGTGTGGCTCAGGAAAATTCTTGAAGATTTGCAAGTAAAACAAATGCAATCAACTCCACTCATGATTGATAATACCTCTGCAATAAAGTTGGCCAAAAACCCAAAGTTCCATGATCAAACAAAGCACATCAATACTAAATATCATCATGTTGAGGCCAAAACAATCCATCTCTGCCATTGTTCCATTAATGAGCAAATTGCAGACATCTTCACCAAAGCACTTGGGAGAGAAAAGCTTGAAAGATTTAGAATGGTGCTTGGACTGACCAACATCATTTTAGATTAACGAGGGAATGTTGACATCTAATCATAGGGATTGGGTGAACAACTATAATTAATGTAAATAAATAATAGAGAAGATAGAGAGTCATCGGGAGATGAACTGAATAATCACTCCCTCTTGTATATAATAATGAACAACCTGAATGAATAATATAGAGTTCTGATTTGAGGATTTACCCCCTGGTCTAACAGTTTTAAATATTACATGTCAACTGAACATATAATGCATTACACATCATATATTATTAATAGTATTATGTCTACATATTAAGTATTTTAAGGTTGTTGGAGTAAACTTGACTAGGTTAAGTTACTGGTGGTTTTTGAGCTCTATGTTTATGACACCCATGATTCTCACCCATGGTATTGATGTGAAATGTATTTTAGTTATAGGCCAAAAACTCCATGATTATTCTTCGTGTTGGCCAGTGGGATCAAACAATAGAGTCTTCAGACACCACCATATTTCTCTGTGCTTTGTGATCCTAACATATGGTATCATAACCAAAGGTGTGTGGAGAGATCTAAATGAAAATCTTGGTGAATATCAGAGCGAGAGTAGTAAATATGAGAGCCTAATGAATATAAGAATCATAATTGACATGAAAAGTTGTCATAGATGATGAGGTTGCTGAAAGAGAATACTGAGCCAAAGAAGAATCAACGACGACAAAGGAGAATTGCAGTTGTGGCCAAGGGAATGATGATTGGTGAGTGTCCAAAAGTTAGTAGATCAAAGGAGTTCAAGAGTAAATGTTGGAATGATGAGAATATACTGTTGAGAAATCAGTGATGGGTAAAGAGCACATTTGATCATGAAAATTGAGTAGCAATGAGAAAATTGTTCACGATTCGTTTTTTTTGTTGGGTCGAGCCACAAAGTAATCATGAATGCATTTTAGCATGATGCTAGTAAGTAGTTGTGAATTGCCAAATGCCTGTGAGAAATACATAGAGGAACCATGTGTGGAGAAGGCCTTATAGACTATTTATGGAGATCCTATAGCAATAGGTTCTTCTTTCCTCAGTCCAAGAATAACATTAGTCTTGATGAGGAGTTTAGGGTTGCATAACAAGTGGATGAGAAGGTTATGACAGAGGATGGAGCTATGCTGATATGAAGGTTGCGTAGTATGGTCCTATACATAAGATCTGTGAGGTGGTGATGAGATAAAAATCCCTAGCGAGGCACTATGCCCATGCAGAATTAGCAATGAGAGACATTCGAGCCCAACGGTGGCACATGGATGTGGTAAATACATGCCAAGTGGGAAAACATAAACTATCGAGAGGCCACTTCTACGATGTTCTCTATATATATGGTATTTTATTGAAGCAACCATTGAAACTGAAGATGCTTGAGAGGATGGATAGTTATAGTGAGCCACTGTGAGAGTGACATTGTATGAATGTGTGTTGTCAGGAAAAAAAATTCATGTGAAACAAAAGAATGATACCCACTAAATTGGTAGACTTTTGTTAATGAGAGATTAAGCAGACTAGGAAGAGTTGAAAATGAATGATTGCCCAAAATATCATGAAAGAGAGAGGTGGCATGGACAAGAGAAAGAAAAGATATGGAGTCAAGAGTGCTAAAGTTTAATGAAGAAGCCAATGTGTAATGAGTGAACACTTGAAGGTTTTTGATCCAAGAAATTTCCCTCCAAAGCTGTAAGAGTTGATGTTTAGGCAAACATGTTGTGTAGGAGAACACATGATTTTAAGCCCTTGATAGTTTTCTCATGCATACATGTAGCACAAGTAGCACATGGAGTCATCAAACTGTGGAATGGACCACTTGGAGAGGTACTAGAGTGGCAGGTATGCTAGTATCATGGATTGAGAGGGGAATTGTGAAAACTTAGATGAGCTGGTTGATAAATACAACTAGGTTAGTCTCCCAGACTCAATTTTAAGAGGTGGATTATTAGGGTGGATCAAGTACACTTGACTTAGTTAAGTTACTGGTTGTTTTGAGGCTCCACATATATGAGCACCCATGCTTTTTCCTATGGTATTTATTTATGATGTAGCATATATATAGGCCAAAATCTCCATGATTATTCATCATGATAGTGTTGTTGGGAAAAGTATCCAATACGGAATGACCCTATCCCACTCTAAGGGTGATAGTACCTCAGCAACAACCGAATGCAAAGCTATTCAAGATTATTTCTTTATGAGATGTAAGAGAGAGGAGGAAGAGATCCACTAACCGTTATCTTCCGCTAATGATTGATCCAATCTTCCCTCTTTGCTGCTTGCTCCCAGCTCCTTGCTCTTTCACTGGCCCAGCTACACGAAGATCCTGCAAAAGCACAAGAAAGGGAAACTACAAGAAGCATACATCCATAATTGATTCAAGGATTAGAATAAATAAAATATACAAGCATCAATACGCCATTGAGACACATGCATATAGAAGAACCTTAAATGCTTTATTAATGGAAGAAGTAAAGTTATGAGAGTGTTACAACCATAAGAGGCCCAATCCAGCAACACCTCCCAGCAGAAAGAAATCTCCTCTTCACCTCCTTCAAGCAAATCACCCAATAGTTCTATGCACAAACCAACAACACTTCCTTACATTCACAAGATTCCAGCCTCCCTAGACCTCATGAGAGAGCTCTATATATAGGAGTTTTGGAGAAAGGATGAGTCAGCTTGAGCTTGGCATGAAGCTGACTAGTGTCCTCTCCCACTTGAGTTATTCTTCAGTTCTTGAGTCCACTTGGAGATCTAGATCCTCTTACTCATCACAAGGCGAATTCCTTGATCCAAGTGTCATTTTGGAAGCTTCCTGGGCATTTGACACCTTGAGGAATGACTGTGCCACTTGGCCAATCTCGCCCAGCGCAGGTAGCCTTCAGAGCAGTTGACATTCAGCGCAGATGCTCAGTGGAGCAGTTGACATGATCCAGAATTAGCTTGTTTTTGAGTGTTTTCAGGTGGAGAACTGATATTTAGTGCTGTGGTTTGCTGACCTTGTTCCTCTAGGGGTAGGAACAACATGTTTAGGGACTTTGGATCCCTTAGAATATTGAAATTTCATGCTTCATGCTGTAAGGCACAAAAATGTCTATAACAGTTGCCCCCTAAAGTATGAGGTCGTTTATCGGGTGAAATGCTTTATCAGGAGGATCCGAAGTTCATTCAATCGCTGAGAGGTGACCTGTAATAAAATACAATACAATACATTATGATTCATTCTGCTTTCATGATCTAGCTGAGGCGGGCATTCCCATGCTCAGCTTTATAAATTCATTTTGGTACATAGAACAGACGATCGTCTGATGGTAGACTGATAATTCTCTGCTGAAATTATCATCCTTTGAGTAGGATGATCATCTGCTGCAATGATGTACATATCAAATGTCTTTATATTTCCTGAATATATATCGCAGCCCGGATGGATGAAACTAGATCCGGGGTCTTCAAACTCGTTCGATCTTCACTCTAAGTACAAGTCGATCCATGTGAGAATTGCGTTGAAGTCGAACATGGAAATACATCACTTGATTACCGGTCAATAATGTAAACCGTTAACAAGCGCGAGAGGAATCACCGATAATGATAATGACCCTCAAGGTACTGCAGTACAATTCACGTGGTGTGAATAAAGGACTTGGCGTCGAACACCACGCAAAATCTTCTGGTCGAAGGTCATTGATGTATACCTGTCGCCGGAAGTGAGAAACTTGCCATTGAGGCATGCAAGCTTCAAAGTACTGGGGGGTTTGTCCCTAGATCAACTTCTTGGATAATGAGCTGAAGTCGACAAGAAGCGATCCGTCAAAGGAGGGCCTTAATGAATCCCACATCAGTGACACGGAACGGAGCTAATGATTTTAGTGGAGGTGAAAACAATCTGTGAAATATGATTCAGGGTGGCGATCATGGGTGGATGAAGGATAATGTATGGCAGTGGGTGGGACACGGTTGACTCTTTCTGAACAACATCTCTTGAACATATAACGACACTGATGTGATGGATCGGTAGCATTACCCCAAATGTGGATGGTTTGGCGAAGACCATGGTGATGAGACCGGTGAATGAAACAACCCAACCCGATGTGATACGGAGGACAAAGTGTCATGTTCAAGAGCGACTTGCTACCATTAAAGCTTTGAGGTTCTCCCAATTTTTCCCCAGTCATTTCTGACCAGTACCTCTTTATTTTTGTCAAGCTTGAGGAGGATAACATATGCTTGTTCTATAACCTGCCCTTCGGGCAAGCCCATCACTATGTTTTAACGAGCCTAGCGATAGGGAAACTCGTTCTCGTCTAAAGACAAGTTTGTCGCTATTTAATCATTTTAACGAGTCTAACGACAAGGAAAACTCGGTCCTTTTCATTTTTAGAGAGTCTGAAAAGGTACAGAAAGTCAACTCCAAAATTCCTTTTTCGTCATCTAATCCCTTAAGTCCGAAAAAGTATAAAACAATACAGAAGGGATGAGTTTTTGATAATTTTAACGAGCCGAATAAAACAAGCGCTCGACCTTTTTGTGCAATAATCCCTTGGGTCCAAAAAGATTAAAATCTACGGGAGGGATAGCTCTTCCGGTCCTTTTAACGAGCTGGAAGGCCAAAACTCGGCAAACTTTTCATATTTTACGAGTCAGATGAAAAGATCTCAAAGAAGAATCGTCTTTTGAGGAACGAGTGATAAACAGGGATAGCAGCAGATTCCAGGTATAGGTTGGAATTTTCCAATCACGGCAGTGTCACAAGGATGGCTAGGTGAAATCACTCTTCGCAGCTGTTCCTCAAAATAGGTAAACAATCATATGGAGGTGAACGATTGGCCAAATGAAATGGAGGTGGCGGGTGCAAACACGACCAAGGCTTTTTATGGCTAATAAATTTACGATCACAATGGTTATTTACCGGTACTGGTTTCATTTTTTAAAGAGCTTGAATGCGCCAAAACACTGCTCATTCTTATGTTTATTTTTTAACGAGCATAAATTCCGCGGTAAAACTGCTCGATAATACCAGTCATAAGATAAGAAATGTCTCTTGTGAGATAGCTATTTTTTATGGAGCTTTATCTCATGAAGCTATGCTCCTCATTTGGCAAATTTTGACCTTTGCCCCACATCCTTTCTTTATGCAAGTTCAGAAACGACTAATCCAAAAAACAGATAAATAACCGCTCTTGGCTTGCACTCCAAAAGGTTTGCATGCCCCCAGGTATAAAGTACAATTTCAAGGCTGCCCCTACTTATCCGATAAAACATTTTTTTTAAAGGGTGAGGCTTGCCTCTTTCTGGTTACCCAAAGATTGTTTTGTTAACACCATCAAACGAAAACATTTCCTTGGCACTGTCTACCGAAGTAGACAATGGTGAATGACCTTTGTCAAACAAGTAACCTTGACAAAAGAATCCTGTTCCAGAACAACCCCTCTTCCTCTACGGACGGGGTACGGACTAGTCATATTCTCCCGCGGAAATTCTATTTTATACCTAAGGTTTTTTCTGCCCGAAGCAGACCAGGATGCATGCCCCCTGGGTTCCAGTCCCATCTTTCCGAATCACTCGCACTCATCGGGAAGGAGGACTGGGGGTGGAGACATTTCTTGGGTGAATAGACCATTGAGGGTTGGTATGTGACTATTTGCGATGCATGATCCCGGAAATGAAAGTTGGTCTACGAGCTTGACCATTCTTCCTTCGTGTGGAAAACACATTACTCTAAAGAGTGAGGAGACTATAGCTCCCATGCAATATATATAGTCTCGTCCAAGGAGTAGGTTATAATCCAAGGGTCCTTGAACGACCATCACGTTCATTTGAACGGTCTTCCCTTTCGATGTAACAGGTACATTGGGGAGGATCCCTAATGGTCGACTGGTTCCTTTATCAAAACCCGAGAGATTTCTTATCTCAGGCAAAAGCGCCGGGGAACCCAGTGCTTTCCAAGCAATAGAGGAAAGGATACTCACAGATGCCCCTTCATCAATGATAGTTCCAGCCATTACCATTCTGTAAATTTGGACAATGATTCTGAATGGTATACTGGCTGGCAACCGGGGTCTGCCTAGTTGGTTCCAATCAAAGGACACAACCAGGTTGCTTGGTGGTGGGACCGAATACACGGCCGGATATGACCCTGACGATGTTCCTTCCTGCGATAAAGGAATGGGCGCATTGCCCTGATGCTCATCAGAATCTGTGTTGATGAAAAGAATCTGGATGGTGTCATCCTTATTCTCTTCAGTGAGGGTGTCATTTGAAGATGAATCTTCAGTGACGGTGTCATTTGAGGATGAAACCTTTGAAGGAAGAACCGGGTCAACTGCCGTATAGACCTTTAGACTTTCGTCTGGTCTGGATTCAGTAGGTTCATTTTCAATGACTGACGCTTCAGCTGACCACTTGAGCGGGCCAACTGTATTTTCAACCAACGAAGGACTTGGCACGAGTTTTTTGTATCCAGGAGGAAGTCTCAACGGTGAAACCGGGCGATCTTCCAAAACTCTCTTCGCTTCGTCTAAGAAGGGACAACGGTGGATGGCGTGATCGCCTTCACACAGTCTGCAGGGGAATCTTGCTCCCCCTCTTTGTCTTGAAGCCTCACTTTCGTTGGTTGACGGTAAGCAATCAACATGGCTATCAGAGGTTGATGCTCCCGAATTGTGCAACCGAGGGGACCAGTCCCTTAGTATCCGGGGAATACAGGGACAATCTCTATGGAAGTGGTCTCATCTACATATGACACATGGCGATTTAGGCCCGGTCTGTGCTGTGTGTGGATTTTTGTCAGATGTCTTTTGCTTGCCCCCAGTCGCCTTAGGCTCCTTCTTCTTCTTCTCCCTCTTCTTCTTCTCCTTCTTCTCCATGGGAGCTTGGCTTTTGCCGGCTCTACCTTGCGAAGATGAAGGATTGGAGGAAGAGTTATAGGAAGTAGAAGGCTGGTGGGCAGCTCTAGACTGATCTAACTGTTGACTCGACTGTTCAGGAACCATGGTGTTCTGAACTACATTGGTTGAGAATAGCCAAATAGGCAGGCCAATTGTCAGTCCTGGAAGCGACAGTGTGGCCATGTGGGGCGCACCAACTTCTCCCCAAGAGGAGAAAGGACTAGGATTTCCATCTTGTGGAATTCCTTGGTTGGGGCGTTCCATGTTCTCAACCTATAGATCAACGCAGGAATAGGAGGTGATTATGTTCCGTTTAAAATAAATTTTATAATGACGCTTTAGACACAACTTGCTTTTTCACTTTTTAAGAGTCGAGAAAAAGCTAAAGATGACTCTAGTCTCCTTCGATGTTTTAACGAGCCCGAAGTGACAAATGCTCGGATGGACTTTTTCAGTTATAGAGTTTGAAAAAGGCCAAAAGAAACTGCTCTGGAGTTCTAGGTAGAGGGTGTGCCAAAATTTTCGCAAAACCACAGAATACGTTTTACGGTACGAGTGGTCGATCTTCGTGAATGCTGTGTTCACTGCATTGCGATCAGTAGGGCGGCCGACACGGTTTCCTATGGATAAAGGCTTTGTTCCTATAGGGGTCTCCCAATATATACGCGACGGTACGTGGGAGCACAAGTCCGTATTGATACTTATCGCTTCACCGTGGAGGAATCACCCAACCACTCAACGCTAAGATATCACGTTTAACGACGCCGGAACACGTCTCTAGCTTAGACCTCTATGTGTTTGCATTATGTTTCAATGCGTTGTTATGTAAATTCAATTTATTTTAAGGTTGATCTTGTTTAGCAGTTTGCCTTTATGGATCACCACGAGATGTATAGTAACACTCCTAAATGCAGTCTAAGATGATAAGCAAGCTTTTCAATCTTTCAACTTTGAAAATCTTAACTACTGAGGGAAAAGAAAGACAACATCTTTTCACACAGATCATAGAGCACACACTAATGAACTTTTTCCTAAATCAACATGCAAACTGTCATAATGCACATGCACAATGCAGATATTTCTTTTCTCTTTCTTAATGTTTGTGCGATACAAAAAGAAAGCTGTTGTATAACTTTGAATTCAATTTCAAGTGAAAGCGAACAAGTTTGTCCAAAATCAAAAGACACCTTAAGATTTACTTGTTTCGACACTAGAAATATGTAAACTCAAACCATATGACGAAAGCAAAAGCTCAATCAGCTATGAACAACAAACAAACTAACTCTTAAGATCAAAACGACACTTTATCACAGGTCTAGATCTAAGAGGCCACAACAAGACTAGTTCACTTTCGTTATGGGAAACTGCAAATGATATAAGAAATACACAAAGAAAAAACACAGTTTCTTTATACAACCGAGGCGGAATAGTGGCAAGGAAAGTTGGTTTCAGATAGGTACATTGACTGGTAACAGGTTGCAAAAACAAGGGTGAAAACAGGGCAAGAAACAGCAGGAAACCCCAGTAGCACAAGGCAAGACTGGTTCAGCGCAGGTAGTACACTGTCAGTTTGACATTCAGTGCAAGTAGCCCCTTCGGGAACTGCGCTGAAATGCAGACAGCCTTCACATAGCCTGCACTGAAGAACGAAACTTTCGTTTCTCTTGGTTTCCGGGTCACAGATTGCTAAAAAATTCACAGTTTTTGGCCAAATCAGAAGCTATCAGTCAAGTACACACTAAGGGATGAAAAGAAGGATGAAAAGCTATCACTAAGAGCTATTTAGAGTCCTTGTGGATCAGCTCTTCAAATCATAAACTTGCCTAGAAACTGAGCTAGAGTAGCTGCCCTCTACTTTGCATTTGAAAGATCCAAATGCAGTTCGATTCGGTACTCCCTTTGTTTATGAAATGAATAGCAAAAAACATAAACAACCAACAAGATACGATCCCCAGTGGAGTCGCCAATTTGTTGTTGGGAAAAGTATCCAATACGGAATGACCCTATCCCACTCTAAGGGTGATAGTACCTCAGCAACAACCGAATGCAAAGCTATTCAAGATTATTTCTTTATGAGATGTAAGAGAGAGGAGGAAGAGATCCACTAACCGTTATCTTCCGCTAATGATTGATCCAATCTTCCCTCTTTGCTGCTTGCTCCCATCTCCTTGCTCTTTCACTGGCCCAGCTACACGAAGATCCTGCAAAAGCACAAGAAAGGGAAACTACAAGAAGCATACATCCATAATTGATTCAAGGATTAGAATAAATAAAATATACAAGCATCAATACGCCATTGAGACACATGCATATAGAAGAACCTCAAATGCTTTATTAATGGAAGAAGTAAAGTTCTGAGAGTGTTACAACCATAAGAGGCCCAATCCATCAACACCTCCCAGCAGAAAGAAATCTCCTCTTCACCTCCTTCAAGCAAATCACCCAATAGTTCTATGCACAAACCAACAGCACTTCCTTACATTCACAAGATTCCAGACTCCCTAGACCTCATGAGAGAGCTCTATATATAGGAGTTTTGGAGAAAGGATGAGTAAGCTTGAGCTTGGCATGAAGCTAACTAGTGTCCTCTCCCACTTCAGTTATTCTTCAGTTCTTGAGTCCACTTGGAGTTTCTTGCTTCCACTTGGAGATCTAGATCCTCTTACTCATCACAAGGTGAATTCCTTGATCCAAGTGTCATTTTGGAAGCTTCCTGGGCATTTGACACCTTGAGGAATGACTGTGCCACTTGGCCAATCTCGCCCAGCGCAGGTAGCCTTCAGAGCAGTTGACATTCAGCGCAGATGCTCAGTGGAGCAGTTGACATGATCCAGAATTAGCTTGTTTTTGAGTGTTTTCAGGTGGAGAATTGATATTTAGTGTTGTGGTTTGCTGACCTTGTTCCTCTAGGGGTAGGAACAACATGTTTAGGGACTTTGGATCCCTCAGAATATTGACATTTCATGCTTCATGCTATAAGGCAAAAAAATGTCTATAACAGATAGGTAGTGGGATCAAACGACAATGTCTTTAGACATGACCATGTTGTGGGGAAAAATGCCTATGCAAGACGATCCTATCCACCTAAGGTGTGACAACGCCTTAGCAACAAACGAATACAGCTATTATGATTTCTTCCTTTATGAAATGTGAAAGAGGGGAGATTGGCAGACTTACCGTTGTCTTCCGGTTGTCCCTCGATCTAGATCCTCTTCCCTTTGTGTGTCCACAACTACTTGTCTCCTCGCTTGCTCAAGAGAACAACTACTTGAATCCCACGAGATCACAAGAGAACAACTACCTGTGACAAGAGAACAACTACTTGCGACAAGAGAAGAACACAATGCAAAGGCAAATATACATATTCATAAATGATTCAGGATTAGAAGTAAATCAAATACACTAATGCAATCATACAAATACACCAGTATATAGGAGAAAACCAAGATAGATTTATTGATAAGTAACAGGGTTCAGGAAGAGATACAACCCATAGGGCTCCAATCCAGCATCTCCTTCCCAGCAGAATGGAATTCCTTCTTCAGCTCCCTTCAAAGCATTAAGCACCCAATGATCCAGTCTCAAACCAACAACAATTCTTTGCATTCACAAAATTCCAGCCTTTAGATCCCATGGAGGAGAGATCTATATATAGATGTTTGGAGAGAGGATGAGTCAGCTTGAGATCTGACTAGTGTCCTCTCCCTCTCTCAGTTCTTGAGTCCACTTGGAGGTTCTTGCTTCCACTTGGAGATTTGGAACCTCTTACTCATCACCAGTCGAATTCCTTGATGCAAGTGTCATTTTGGAAGCTTCCTGGGCATTGACACCTTCAGGAATGACTTTGCCACATGTCCAAACTTGCTCAATGCAGGTAGCTAGTGTTGGAGTTGACATTCAACGCAGGTAGCCAGTGTAGCAGTTGACATTTAGTGCAGATGCTCAGTGGAGCAGTTGACATGATCCAGAATTGGCTTGTTTTTGAGTGTTTTCAGGTGGAGAACTTCTGTGAATTGTTGTGGTTAGTTGGCCTTGTTCCTCTAGGGGTAGGAACAACATGTTTAGGGACTTTGGATCCCTTAGATTATGGACATTTCACGCTCGAGGCTGTAAGGCACAAAAATGTCTATAACAGTTGCCCCCTAAAGTATGAGGCCGTTTATCGGGTGAAATGCTTTATCCAGGAGGGTCCGAAGTTCATCCATCTGCTGGGAGGAGACCTGTAATAAAATACAATACAATACATTATGATTCATACTGCTTTCATGATCTAGCTGAGGCGGGCATTCCCATGCTCAGCTTTATAAATTCATTTTTGTACATAGAAAAGACGATCATCTGATGGTAGACTGATAACTTTGGCTAAATTATCATCCTTTGAGTAGGATGATCATCTGCTGCAATGATGTACATGTCAAATGTCTTTATTTTTCCTGAATATATATCGCATCCCGGATGGATGAAACTAGATCTGGGGTCTTCAAACTCATTCGATCTTCACTCTAAGTACAAGTCGATCCATGTGAGAATTGCGCTTAAGTCGAACATGGAAAGACATCGCTTTATTACCGGTCAATGATGTAAACCGTTAACAAGCGCGAGAGGAATCACCGATAATGATAATGACCCTCAAGGTACTGCAATACAATTCACGTGGTGTGAATAAAGGACTTGGCGTCGAACACCACGCAAAATATTCTGGTCGAAGGTCATTGATGTATACCTGTCGCCGGAAGTGAGAAACTTGCCATTGAGGCATGCAAGCTTCAAAGTACTGAAGGGGTTGTTCCTAGATCAACTTCTTGGATAATGAGCTGATGTCGACAAGAAGCGATCCGTCAAAGGAGGGCCTTGATGAATCCCACATCAGTGACACGGAACGGAGCTAATGATTTTAATGGAGGTGAAAACGATCTGTGACATATGATTCAGGGTGGCGGTCATGGATGGATGAAGGATAATGTATGGCAGTGGATGGGACCCGGTTGACTCTTTCTGAACGACTTCTATTGAACACATGGTGACACTGATGCGATGGATTGGTAGCATTACCCCAAATGTGGATGGTATGGCGAGACCATGGTGATGTGACCGGTGAATGAGACAACCCAACCCGATTGTGGTACGGAGGAAAAGTGTCATGTTCAAGAGCGACCTGCTACCATCAAAGTTTTCTTTAGTTTTCTCCCAATTTTTCACCAGTCATTGCTGACCAGTACCTCTTTATTTTTGTCAAGCTTGTGGAGGATAACATATGCTTGTTCTATAACCTGCCCTTCGGGCAAGCCCATCGCTATGTTTTAACGAGCCTAGCGATAGGGAAACTCGTTCTCGTCTAAAGACAAGTTTGTCGCTATTTAATAATTTTAACGAGTCTAACGACAAGGATAACTCGGTCCTTTTCATTTTTAGAGAGTCTGAAAAGGTACATAAAGTTAACTCCAAAATTCCTTTTTCGTCATCTAATCCCTTAAGTCCGAAAAAGTATAAAACAATACAGAAGGGATGAGTTTTCGATAATTTTAACGAGCCGAATAAAACAAGCGCTCGACCTTTTTGTGCAATAATCCCTCAGGTCCAAAAAGATTAAAATCTAGAGGAGGGATAGCTCTTCCTGTCCTTTAACGAGCTGGATGGCCAAAACTCGGCAATCTTTTCATATTTTACGAGTCAATTGAAAAGAGCTTAAAGAAGACTCGTCTTTTGAGGAATGAGTGATAAATAGGGGTAGCAGCATATTCCAGGTACAGGTTGGAATTTTCCAATCACGGCAGTGTCACAAGGATGGCTAGGTGAAATCACTCTTCGCAGCTGTTCCTCAAAATGGGTAAACAATCATATGGAGGTGAACGATCGACCAAATGAAAAGTGGAGGCGGCAGGTGCAAACACGACCAAGGCTTTAATGGCTGATAAATTTACGATCACGGTGGTTATTTACCGGGATAGGTTCATTTTTTATTTAAAAATGAGCTTAAACACTGGAGGAAACTTTTGCTCACTGTTTTTATTTATTTTTTAACGAGCATGAAGACCGCGTTAAAACTTCTCGGATCTTGCGTTTATTTTTTAACGAGCATGAACTTTATGCTAAAACTACTCGATTACCCAGTCATAAGATAAGAGTGTCTCATGAAAGATCCCATTTTTTATAGAGTTTGCACCTTACCAAAGCTATGCTCCCTCTCCTTTCTTTATGCAAGTTCGGAAACGACTAATCCTACGAGTTTAAAGGGTTAGACCTACAGGTTTAAAGGGAGGACCTAAAAATTTAAAAAATAAATAGTCACCCCTTGCTTGCACTCCAAAAAGTTTGCATGCCCCCAGGTATAAAACAGAGTTTCAAGGTTACCTCTACTTACCCTCCGCCAAAACATTTGTTTTAATCGAGAGAGGCTTACCTCTTTTAGGTTACCCAAAGATTGTCTCGTTACTCTTTCAAACAAAACACTTCCTCGGCAATGTCTACCGAAATAGACAAGGGTGAATGACTGGTGTCAAACACGTAACTTTGACAAAAGAATCTTATTCCAGAACAACCTCTCTTCCAACCACGGATGGGGTACGGACTAGTCATATTCTCCCGCGGAAACCTACTCTATACCCAAAGTTTTCCTGCCGAAGCAGGCCAGGACGCATGCCCCCTGGGTTCCAGTCATACCCTCCGAGATTACTCGCGCTCATTAGGAGGACGGACCGTGGGTTGAGACACTTCTTGCATGAATAGACCATTTAGGGATGGCACATGACTATTTGCGATGTGTGATCCGGGAAACGAAAGTTGGTCTACGAGCTTGACCATTCTTCCTTCATGCGGAAAACACATTACTCTAAAGAGTGAGGAGACTACAACTCCCATGCAATATATATAGTCTCGTCCAAGGAGTAGGTTATAATCCAAGGGTCCTTGAACGACCATCACGTTCATTTGAACGGTCTTCCCTTTCAGTGTTATAGGCACATTGGGGAGGATCCCTAAAGGTCGACTGGTTCCTTTAGGGGTAGGAACAACATGTTTAGGGACTTTGGATCCCTTAGATTATGGACATTTCACGCTCGAGGCTGTAAGGCACAAAAATGTCTATAACAGACCATCTGTTAGAATAGGTTAGTTTGTCAGTCGAAAGGTACTTTGAGTTAATTATTTGTTGTTTTAAGGAAGGTCAAAATCATAAAATTTACTCGCTATCATGTTTTGACCTATCACTGCTCAAAAGATCCATCATCAGTCAAGTGATCAATTTGGTCATCAAGGTCAGACATTGGGAAGGAGTGTCTATTGTTTGGGAATATTTTATTGTTGAGTTATTAGGTGACGATAGGTTAGTAACATGGTCGAAGTGTCAGCTATTGAGAAAAGGATTTCGAAAAGATCCTAAACATTAATGTTTTGACCTATACCTTTGCTAAAAATCGTATTAATCCCTCTACCTATCTCCTTTTCCTCAGTTCATTACTTCCCTTCATTCCCTTATTCCCCTCATTCTCTAATGTTTTCACTACTCCTATCAATTTATTCTAGGTCTAAACCCTTATTTTTTTTCACCTAACCACATTTCCCTAGGCCTAAAACTATCCCCTTTCCTAAACATCATTACCCACCATGATTGAACCATCATCCTTCCACCTCCGACAGAAAATTGGTTACCAAAGTTAGAATATCTGAATCTTACGCCACCCTACAACATTTGAAAAAGACTTTTTCAAGCATGTGAAATTTCATAAGGAATGCGGGTTTCACGTCCATTTTGTTACATCAACACAATAATTTGAAATCATTGTAAAGGCTGCCAATTTTCTATATGATTGCGCACAGCTGATGGAATCTTCCCTCATGCAAAGAATGAGATGAGTGATTTTATTCCAAACCAGAGGTCACAAGGGAGTTTAGAAATCGTAGGGAGGTTTACAGGTTGCAGAACAGTTTGAGAATGGCACGGTATTTTCCTACACAGAGAAAGGTTGCATCTCAAGCTAGTATTTAGTGAACAGATTGAACGCAGAGATTGGAGAGGTAGGGAGTCAGTCACCCTTGCTGTAAATTCTTATTGCAAATTCTCCTGGTCCCTTTGCTAAAAAGTGTGTTTGTCCCTATTTAAAAACGTGTGCTAAGCACACCTATTCCATTTGAAAACACAGACTTTCCTCTAAGTGCATTGTCTTATATGCTCTAAACTTAAAATTTCGATGCTGAATGTTTCCTGAAGTGTTTAATGTTAAATATATTTTAATTTTTCAAAGACTCCTGCTTTCATTCCACCACATAGATTGTGTTGTCATCACCCTGTTATTACAACTGCTTGAGTAGAACTCTGTTGTCACTCAAGCCTATTCTCACTCCTTCGGGTCTGCAAACATACCCATAACCTAAAAGTCAAAATCAATCAGCTAGGTGTTGAGATAGGATGGTCCCTCCTTCTAGCAAAAAGGAGGAGACCTTGTTTGCACTGAACCCAGTACTTTGAGTCTGCTCAATTCGTCCCCTCCCATTAGAGTGGCTTTTGAGAACACAAGGTGCATTCCTTTCTGTCAGAAGATATAGAAAGTAGCTCATAATGCCAAATTGGCTAGCATATTTACTCTTAATTTTCAAGCCAGGAGAGGGAAACTAGGAGACCTGGAGATTATATTAACTAAGAAGTTCATATCTTATGCAACCAATCTCCCAACAACAAGGGAGAAATGGTTCAAGGGGGATGATTTAGACATTTTGGCTTACAAGTAGTTTGTGAAACCAAGTTTGCTTCCACCTTCCTCAGCATTTATCTTTACAAGCAGTATGTAGACCTTCTGAAGGTTATCCAAAGATATTTCACTTTCGAGGGTAGGTTCAGTAGAATATACTAGTACCATCTCAGGTTACTATGGAATTTCACTGAAAGAAAGCCCATTAACCTCCCTTATTTCTTGCTTAAGATACTAGAAAGAATGTCCACGAAAGTAAAAATTCAAAAGGATAACCATGCTTCAAGTCTGTTCCATTTATCTTTGATCAAAATCTTAGTTAAGCATGTTGTTGAAAGAAATAAAATGCTTTGGTCTGATTTTCTTGCAAGTATTGACCTCTTGCCACAAACTGGGTCACCATCAATCAAGGTAGATAAAGAAGAGCCCAAGCAAGAAATTCCTAAGAAGGAGAGCACTCATTCAACCATCGAAATGAAGCCCATAAAGAAGGAAGGTGCCAAGCCAGGTAAGAAACTTGTAGGCAAGTTGAGCAAGAAAACTAAATTGTGAATCACAGAGCATGACAAAGGCAGACAAAGGAATAGAAGAACAGGTGACATCAACTCAACAAGCATGACTTAAGGCCAAAATTGAAGACACAGTACAAGATGAGTTTGTGATGAGATGAAGAACAAGGTCTAGAGTTAGAAAAAACCAAGAAGAGGCATCTCCTCAGGAAGTTGTGGAAATATCTGAAGACAAGCAGATAGATGCACAGGTTGATGAAAAAATGGATGAGGTCAAGGGTCTAGAAATGGTGCAATCATATTATGAGGAGGACATAGCACCACTTGAGACAGGTGTTGTACAGTACAAAGTAGAGGACCCTAAGAAAATAAATATGAGAGAGGCACTGTTTAAAAATCAAATGAGAATAAAATGTATGGAGAAATAGAACAGATACATAAAACATGCCATTAAACCAATAGAAGACAAGATAGATTCAACTTCAACAAGTGCCAAAGGGAAGAAAAACATGTTTCTTTTGCTGAAAAAGCTAAGAATGTTGTAGTAGGTCCTAGTGAGCTAGCAGTCAAGGTGTTCAAATCAAAGTTTAAGTACGTGCAACAAATAAAACAAATAGCTAAAGACCCTAGTAGACCCCCATTCAGTCAATGGAAATATTATCAGAGGTGCTTGGAGGAGTTAGAAGAAAGAAAAGACCATGTCAATCAATTCAGGCAACAAAATCTTGAGTATAAGAATTCCATTCAACATATTCTTGAAAAATGTGACCATGAAGTCAAAGAGGCATCCAAATATCTTGATAGGAGTAAGAATTTTTTCAAGTGGTCACAGCCAATTAGGAGACAATGCAGATATTTATATGTCAGAAACTTGGTCCTGAATGCATAGCTAAGAACTATGAGGTAAGATTTAAAAGAGGCACTTAGATTGTTGAAGAGATATGAGGGATCTATTGTAATAACTCCGCTCATGAAAATGCTGAAATTTGATCCTAAATCCAAAGCCACACCACCACCTGTGAAGCAAGAGGACCTCATTCCTCCAGATCCCAAGTCCAAGACTCCCAACATCAATGCCTCTAACAGTAAATTATCAAGCAAGAGGAAAAAGAAACGATTAGGATTTTCTTCTTATTCTCAATTTTTGTTTTACTTTTCTGATGTGTTGATATGTTGAATTTGATATGATCGACATATAGTGTCATGACAGCATTCAGGAGCAATGAAAGGCATTCGAAGAACAGTTTCAACAATTTTTTTATGCAAGCATTGCACACTCACTACGCAGCCCATGCTCTGACCATCTCACATACATAGTACGATGGCCACCTGTCAGGTTTTGAAGATGTTGGCGTGGAGTACATATGGTGTCCATCTCACCACCCCAACTACTTGCCACGTGCCAATTCTAGAAGAATGAATTTTTGGGCGTTGCGTAGGCTTTTCAATAGTAAAAAAGGAAGCTTTTTATGCTTTTTTCTATTTCAGTCATGTTGAACAATCAAAAGACCTTTTTAAGATAATTTGTATTTAAATAGGTTTTTTTTGCTTTTAAAAAGGCAAAAATAAAAGCATATTTTATGTTTGGGTGAAAAGCATGTAAAAAACAACAGTGTATTATGTTTTTCCAATATTGAATCGATCCTATGAGGGATCGTAGATGCAGTGAACTTGAACGTGTTTTCATCCATGTATCTACTATATATTTTGATAAATGAAGATAAATAAGGTTGTTGTTGGTTTCTCAATTGCTAGACGATTTATTGTAGTTATGCTTGTGATTTGGTTTTAAATGAACATGCCTGAATGTTGAAGGGGTTCCAGTCGATTTATGGAGATTCTTATGGTATGAATGTTTTTTGGAATAAATTTTTTCTCTCTCAGTTTATGAGTCATACCCTTGTATGTTTTCTTCATACTGTTTTAAAGGTCTAGGGGACAGTTATACTTGAATTCATCTTATATGATCATGTTTGACTGAACCGATTATATTTCAATTGCAAATGAAATATGTATGCCTTTAAAATTATTGTGTTTTCTTCTTGATGCTCATTGATTTGAGATGCAGTGATAAATGTTATTATTTCTTCTCTTTTTTATAAATGTCTTGATACTCTCACCTTTTCTATACTACAATTTTGTTATTCATTCCAAAAATTGTACTAATTAAGCCTCCATATATGAAGTTGGTTGGAAATACATCAGCATGTCACAATAGGGATACCAGTATTACTGTCAATAGTTTTTCTTATAATCCTCTACCACCTTCATTATCAAAATCCAAACATTTCTAGAACTAGTCTCTGTATGGTATAGTGTCAAATCTTTAGTTTTCTTTAGTTGAGGGAGCTCCCTCTGGCTAGAAGGGCCAGGTTTCTAGCCCAGAGATGTTTTTAGTTACCTCTGTGGCCCTTTTCTCAGCCTGAAGGGATTTATGGAGTGATAACATAGTGGCGTCATTGCCAAGGATTCGGAAGTTTAAATTATCCTGGGAAGTTTCATGTCCAAAATTTATATCATAGGCTAAATTATAAATAATCTTTTGATTGTCAGAAATTTTCATTACATGCATCCTTGTCTAAGAAGATCTGGCTTCTAGTAGGTTCACTAGGCAGAGCCTTGACCCAAATCCTCCTGTAGTGGTTTATGATCCTGAAAAACTCCTTAGGAAGGAGAGAGTGGTGTTGGAAAGTCAAGCTAGTTATTGTCCTATCAGGAAATTCGTTTCTTCATCCAAAATTTCTTCTGAAATCCCATTTTTTAGAATGAGGTCTTGTTCTAGTATCCCTGAAATTATAGCAAATTCAGACAATCTAACTTCTTGTGTATCATCTCCAAGGATTGAGTTTAGTTAGAATATCATCCAGCAGTTCAGTAAACTCAAAGGTCTAGTTGACAAAGTTCAAAAAGTTGCTGAAAACAAAGTCCTATCTCAGATAAATATCCCTGTTTAATATGTTTTCGCTACTGTCTTTATTTTGACCTCATTTCAAAATCTGTCATCCTCAGTTTCAAATTTCATTCACCTAGTTCTTCCATCCTCTACTTTTGTTGTTACACCGCCTGTCAGTCACCAAACTACTCAAGTAGTAGTTATGGCAGCAAGGTATGCTCCTTTGGTTTTGCCTGCTCAATCTTCATGATCTACCTCTCAATTATGGGCAAAGGCTTCCCCACTATGATGGCACAGGAGAAATCACTTCTAAGCAGCATGTTGACAAGGTTAGTGATTTCATGGATTTGGACGAAGTAGACCATGATGATGTTAAAATTAGATTATTTTCTCAAATTTGCTCCAGTGATGTCAAGAAATGGTTCAAAAGTTCTCGCCCGAGAGAATTTGCAAATTATCAGGAGTTAGAAGATGCTTTTCTTGCAAGGTGGAGTGAAAAGAAGAACCCTTTGCATATTTTGGCTTAGTACAACAATCTAAAGAGGCAACTCTGAGAATTTCTTCAAGACTTTTCTACAGGGTTCAACAAATTGTACAATTCAATCCCTACAGAGATTAAGGCTCCTCCAGGGTTGTCCTTACTACATTATCCGGATGCTTTTGACCCTGAAATGTCTTATCAACTCAAAGAAATAAATGTGGCAACACTGTAGGATACAAAAAATAATGCATTCAGTGTGGAGGCTAATCTCTTGGCGAAAATGTCTAACTTGAAGTTCGAGAAGAGAGTCATCATAAAGAAGGATCCTGCCATTTCCTTGGATGCTAAATTCTAAACATTGGTCAAGACAATGGATAAGATGATGGAGTAAATCTCCCTAGATGACCGGGCAGTAGTTCGAGAGACCTAGATTGGTCCACAAATCATAATCCTAGTTTCTGAAGGTAGCCACAGTTTCCAGACAAACCTTAGGAGAAGAAAGGTCCAAAACAATCACAACAACAAATAAGACCACCCTTCCAACAAAATTTTGGTCAAGATCAAGATGAGGAAGATGAGCCAACTCCTGAAGATCATATTTTATTTTTTGGTGATGAGCAGTAGGAGGTTTTTTTCACCAAAGAAGATCAAGAATAACTCTTGAGACGGAAGATGAAGAACTCTTGTTGTCCAATCCCAAAATGATGGATTGATGATTAAATCAGAGGAATATAGAAAGGGTTTTCAGAATGCTATAATGCAAGTGCAGCGACATTATAATTTGAGAAATAGGAATGTGGGGGGTAATGTAGCAAAGAAGGATGCACCAATTAGCAACACAACAAGGAAAGAAGTGCCTACTAATGATGTTAAGAAGATCCTCCCCAGTACAACTACTCAGAAGAAAGATATTCCTAGCACAAGTGCCCAAGTGAAGGAACCTCCTATCACTATCTTGTAGAGGAAGGACAACATACCCAAAGACAAAGAAGTTGTATAAAAGAAGGATTTATTTCACAAAGAGACTGAAAAGCTAACAAGTCTATTTAATCTCGAAGCTGAAGTCGCTAAGTTGAAGATTTCTATTCCTCTTGGTGAATTAGTGAGAAATGATCAATATAGGTTTCAGATTTTAAAGGCACTTAAAGTAGATCAAACTTTTGATATGGTTAATATAGCGGATGATCATCCAATTATCATCTTTGGGACAAAAATTGAGGATAGAACATAGGATGGTGATGTTCCTCCCTTTTATGTTAGTTTGAATGTACATGAACAAATCCTACACAATGCTATGTTGGACCCTGGGGCATCACATAATTTAATACCTGTTGGGTCCCTATAATACTAGTGATTACCCCATTACTATTGTAGTTATACCCCTTATTTATATTGTTGTGCCCCCATTGCCCCCCATATTGTTATTAATGTGCCCATAGAATCCCTCTATTGTTATTTTTGTGGCTTTATATTATTATTGTTAGGTCGGCTGGATTATATTGTGACTCCTTAGACTCCTATATATAGAAAGGAGGTTTTGTCATTTGAATCATCCAAGAATTGTTCATTTATGTAATGTAAAGGAGGTTGCCCCCTCGAACAGGCTGAATTCTAAGGCGTTGATCTTTCTTTTCTATCTTTTCTTGAGCTGGTTTCATAACATTTGGTATCAGAGCTTTGGATTCTAGGGTTTCATTGCTCCAAACAGGTCATCGTGGCATTTTCGATATAACTTTTTTTTCTGTGACGTTTCAGAAGTCGCAAAAAAAACCCATTTGAGAAGAAATCGCGTGGAACCTTGGGTCTGAATTTTAGAGCTTTTCGCGCGATATTTTCGGAGATATGATCTGAGGAAGTTGGTCTTTTTGCAGACTCCTGAATTACACTCAAAACAGGTGACCTGGGGAAAATCGTCATAACTTTCTTTCTGAGCATCGGATTGAAATTTCGTAAGAAGCTACAGAAAGAGGACAGACTTTAGTTTTCTTTTATATATTTTTCAGAGTCAAAGGTTGAAACAGTGACACGTGGCACTTCGTACAAGTTCGCTCTACTGAACTAGTCTATAATCAGGTCACTGCGGGAGATTGTGCATAACTCTTTCTTGGAGAATCCAATTTGGATCAGACTAGTGGCATTGGAAAGAGGACATAGAAGGCTACTACAGGTCAAAATTTTAGAACTGGATGATTCGAAATTACAGAGATACATCAGATTCAATATCAGGATTCTACAAAGAAAAAAAAGGTGTGTAGTTTTTTTTTTTTAATTTTTGCATAAGCTTGGTTCGAAGGAATTCAAAGGGCATAGTAAAGCATTATTATCGGTAACTGATGCCCCGAGGAAAGAAAATGCAAACACCTAGTAAGGAACCTGAAAGCTCTAGCATGACTCATGAAGAAGAGGAAGAAATGCTACATGATATATCAAAATTACAAGAACAAGTGCAACAAATGTCATGCTCACAAAAGCTAACAGATGCTAAGATAAATGGTGTGGAATCTAAGATAAAGGGCATGGAAGCTAAGATGGATGGCATGGAAGCTAAGGTGAATGGCATGGACGGTAAAATTGATGGCATGGATGATAAGATGGAAGAATTGAAGATAAATATGAATAAGTTGCTACAAGAAATGGTCACTAAGGGTGAAAGAGTAATAAAGGAAACTCATGATGAGAACAAAAGAAATGTTAATCATGATTCCATAGACTCTAATGCTGGATCGAAGACTCACCATGTTCCAAAAATAGATATGAGGAAATTTGATGGCAAGGATCCCGCCACATGGATATTACAGATGGAGCAATTCTTCGATCTCAATAATGTGCAAAACACACAAAAGGTACGTATGGCAACTTTATATTTGGAACCAAATCAGTTTGTATGGTATCAATGGCTTTGTTCTCGTAAACAGTTTATCACTTGGGAAATTTTTACGGAAGAATTGATAGAACATTATGAGGATACAAAAAGCAACACTTTTTTTAGCCAATTGATAAGTCTCAAACAAAAGGGTTCAATAATGGAGCACATTGAGGAGTTCCAAAAATTGAACATAAGGGTAAAAGATATTCCAGAGGAGCATAGGATTTATGTGTTCATAGGGTCTTTAAAGGATAATATCCAACATGATGTGCGCCTTTGGGAACCTGATTCATTAGAGAAGGCATTCAGGTTAGCAAGAAAAATGGAAAGCAAAATTATGGCAACTAGGAAGCATACCATTCAAAACTATAAAGACGGAAGTGTTGTTGCCCATAGTCTTCCACAACCTACAAGGTTGACACCACAACAATTGGAAGAAAAAAGAGCAAAAGGGATTTGTTACAATTGTGATAGCAAATACACAAAAGGTCATAAGTGTGCTGAGAAGAAATTATTCTACATAGATTGTGAAGAGGAAGAAGAAAAGGAGCAAGAAAGGTCAAAAGAAGAGGATATATTCCAGGAACAAAGCCTAGATGAAGAACAAATAAATCCGACCATATCTTGTAATGCATTGGCGGGAATTACCAATCCTCAAACCATCAAGATAGAAGGACAAATCAAGAAGAAAAAGGTAATAGTGTTGATTGATTCAGGAAGCACCCACAATTTTATTCATTGTAGGGTAGCAAAAGAATTGAATTGCTTCCTATATCCAGCACCAGAGTGTCAAGTGATGATTGCAAATGGAGGAACAATAAATTGTTCTGGAAAGTGCCATAATATCAAGCTATCCATGGGAGAATATGTATTGACTAGCCCAATGCTTTCCATTCCAATGGGAGGTGCTGATGTTGTACTAGGAGTCCAATGGCTACAATCCTTGGGTACAATAGCTTTTAATTTTCAAGAACTTTTCATGAAATTTTATGTGGAAGGAAAGGAAGTTGAATTAAGGGGTATTGCAGGGAAACCAGGAAAGATAATAAGCTCTAATGGCATGACAAAGCTTCTAAAAAAGGATCAAAGAGGTGTAATTTCACAATTATGTTCGCTAGATGTTTCCACATTGGAATCATCTATTTCTCTAGATCTCCAAAAAGTCCTGGACAATCATTCCAAGGTATTTGAGACTCCCAAAGGTCTCCCACCTATGCGTGATCATGATCATGCTATTCATCTGATTCCAGGAAGTGTTCCTCCAAACATCAGGCCGTACAGATATCCCTATGTCCAAAAAAGTTAAATTGAACGTATGGTTGCAGAAATGCTAGAGGCTGGTATAATTCAACCGAGTCAAAGTTCTTTCTCTGCTCCAGTAGTATTGGTGCACAAGAAGGATGGATCATGGCGCATGTGTTCGGATTATAGGGAGCTCAACAAGCTCACTATTAAAGATAAGTTCCCCATTCCTGTCATTGATGAATTACTGGATGGATTGCATGGATCAATTTACTTCACCAAGTTGGATCTTCGTTCAGGATATCATCAAATCAGAATGAAGATTGAAGACATTCCAAAAACGGCATTTAGAACTCATGAGGGTCATTATGAATTTTTGGTCATGCCTTTTGGCCTTACCAATGCACCTTCAACATTTCAAGGTTTGATGAATTCAATTTTCAAACCATTCCTTAGAAAATTTGTGTTAGTATTTTTTGATGATATACTTATCTACAGCAAGTCTTGGAAGGATCATGTTGAACATGTTGACAGGGTGCTACAACTATTAGAGGAGAAACAATTATATGCCAAAAGATCCAAATGTTTTTTTGGAGTCCAGGAGGTGGAATATTTGGGTCATATTGTATCTCATGAAGGAGTTAAGGTAGACCCTAGAAAAATTAAAGCCATTAAGGAATGGAAAATCCCCACATCCATAAAGCATTTGCGCGGATTTCTTGGGTTGACAGGGTATTATCGCAAGTTTGTTAAGAATTATGGGAGAATAGCAGCACCTCTAACGACATTATTGAAGAAAGATGCATTTTCATGGACTCCGGAAGCAACAAAGGCCTTTGAACATCTTAAAGAGGCAATGTGCCAAGCACCGGTCTTAGCTACACCGGACTTCACAAAAACCTTTATTGTGGAATGTGATGCTTCAGGAAATGGAATTGGTGTTGTTCTAATGCAAGATGAAAGACCCATTGCTTTTGAAAGTTGTCCAATCAAGGGAAAGTTTCTAAGAAAAGCTATTTATGAGAAGGAAATGTTGGCAATACTCCATGCACTTAAGAAATGGCGACCCTACCTAATGGGAAGACACTTCAAGGTAAAAACGGATCATGATAGCCTTAAATACTTTTTAGAACAAAGATTATCCTCTGAAGAGCAACAAAAGTGGGTCACAAAGATGTTGGGTTATGACTTTGAAATCATCTACAAAAAAGGGAAGCAAAAGGTGGTGGCAGATGCACTCTCAAGAAAGGATGAGGATGTGGAAGCATTGTTGTGCGCTATTTCTATCATCCAACCAGATTGGATAAATGAATCAAGGAAGGAATGGAAGAATGACGAAGAAGTGTGGGCTCTTATTCGAAAGCTACAACAAGATTCCAGTACGTCTGGTACATTTAGCTGGAAAAATGATTCGTTATGGTACAAAGATCGCTTATACCTCTGTAAGAATTCCCAGCCAAAACAAAAGATTCTTATGGAATTGCACACTTCTCCCTTAGGAGGGCACTCAGGATTTTTAAAAACTTACCACAGGGTTAAGAAGGAATTTTTTTGGGATGGCCTTAAATCAGATATTCAAAAGTTTGTGGCAGAATGTTTGGTTTGCCAACAAAATAAAGTTGAAACAATTAAGACACCGGGTCTATTACAACCTTTATCCATTCCAAGCCAACGTTGGGAGGAGGTATCAATGGATTTTATCACAGGTTTACCCAAGTCTGAGGGAAAGAGTGTCATCATGGTGGTAGTTGACAGACTTACCAAGTATGCACACTTTTGTGCATTATCACATCCATTTAGAGCCAGTACAGTTTCTACTGCATTTATGGAAACAATTCAAAAGCTACATGGAAACCCAAAGATTATTGTAAGTGACAGAGATCCCATTTTCACTGGAAATTTTTGGACAGAATTATTTTCTCGTCTTGGTACTCAGTTAGCTCATAGCTCATCTTATCATCCTCAATCTGATGGGCAAACTGAGATAGTAAACAAATGTTTGGAAGGATATCTTCGTTTCTTTGTATCTGATAAACAGACACAATGGGTCAAATGGTTGCCTCTGGCTGAATGGTGGTATAACACTTCCTTTCATACAACAACAAAAATGAACCCATTTATGGCACTTTATGGGTATCAACCACCATCCATCACATCATATTTAAGAGAAAATTCTAAGGTTCAGGCAGTGGAACATCACATCGAACATCAACAACAAGTCCTCCAACTCTTAAAGGATAACCTTGTGTTGGCACAGAATAGAATGAAACAACAGGCAGATCAACATCGCAGTGAAAGAAGTTTTGATGTAGGTGATTGGGTATTCCTACGGCTACAACCATATAAACAAATGTCCCTCAAGCAAGCTAAGAAGGATAATAAATTATCACCAAAGTATTATGGTCCGTACAAGGTGTTGCAAAAGATTGGTACTATGGCATACAAATTGGAGCTTCCTGCGGCTTCTCGATTGCACCCAGTTTTCCATGTTTCATGCTTAAAGAAGGTTATAGGCGACAAGCTCCCAGTTCAAACAATATTGCCAGAACTTGACGAGGAAGGAAAAATTATATTGGAACCGGAAGCAGTTATAGAAACAAGAACTCGACAGCTACGAAATCGATCAATTTCAGAGTACCTTATCAAGTGGAAGAACTTATCCGTTGAAGATTCCACATGGGAGGATGAGAATTTTATGCAGAAATATCCAGAACTACTCAAGCGTTGAGGACAACACTTTTTTGAAGGAGAGGGGCATGTTGGGTCCCTATAATACTAGTGATTACCCCATTACTATTGTAGTTATACCCCTTATTTATATTGTTGTGCCCCCATTGCCCCCCATATTGTTATTAATGTGCCCATAGAATCCCTCTATTGTTATTTTTGTGGCTTTATATTATTATTGTTAGGTCGGCTGGATTATATTGTGACTCCTTAGACTCCTATATATAGAAAGGAGGTTTTGTCATTTGAATCATCCAAGAATTGTTCATTTATGTAATGTAAAGGAGGTTGCCCCCTCGAAGAGGCTGAATTCTAAGGCGTTGATCTTTCTTTTCTATCTTTTCTTGAGCTGGTTTCATAACAATACCAAAGGTGATTATGGGGAGGTTGGGATTAGATATTACATGACCATACAAGGAACTTTATTCTTTTGATTATAGTAAGGTGAAGTTTACAGGGTTAATTAAAGATCTAGAAATATCCTTGACTCAAGTTCCTTCTATATACATGGTGATGGATGTCGTGGTGGCAGACATACCTCCTAGGTATGGTATGTTGTTATCTAGAACTTGGATAGAAAAATTGAATGGAGCATTACAAACTGACATGTCATACATTACAATTCTAGTTTTTGGAGGACAGATGAGAAGGTTATACAAAGAGCCCATCATGCAATATATGATCAACAGTAAGGAAAAGCTTGTTAATCATCCAGTTTATGTTGTCTATTCTGATGTAGATTCATTTGTTCAGTTTAATTCAAGTTGTCTCGTTGATGAAGGTCTTATTTCAGAGATTGAAGAAGAGGGAGACAACACTCATAACAAATAATTTTTTCATGAGGATTCAGGGGAGGACAGCCAAAGTAAATTGAATGTCAAAAAGAAGGAAGACATAGAAATGAAGTGTTGGGATGGGGTCCCTGGGGTTAGATTTTGTATTTCATTTTTGGAAAAATGGAAAGTCTCTGTAATTTGTGAAAGCAGAGCGCGAAGATAGTAAGATTCAAAGGGGCTTTAGTACCTTATGTTGTTAGTGTTAAGAAGGTTTTGATACCCGCCCATGGTCCATGGACCATGGTATTGTAAATGGAAAGGCTATAAATAGAAGAGTCATAACAAGTCTAGAGGATCATCAGAAGGTAGAAGATCATTGTTTTGGGCAAGTAAGCTAAGGCAAGAATGTTTGTTTCCTATACTTAGGCGAAGGGGAAGGCTCTTACAGCTAACTGAGTAAAGACCTTGGTAAGTTCGCAAGCTGAGTGTGCGAGCCCTAGCAACTGAGTGCGTAGGGAAGAAGAGTCTGTACTTTGAAGATCACATCTAATAAAGATAATTTTGATTCATACATTACGTATTTGTTCAAATGTATTTACTTCTGTTATTTATGTGGTTCCGCCTTGCATCTGGAAGTATATGAAGTAATGTTTATATAATGCACGGAAGAGGTAGATGAGTATAATTTATGCATGTTATGACTAGTTAATGACCTTCGCTATAATTGTAATGTATAAGATATATTGTTATTAACTGTCCTGGAAGGGTTGGGATTCGTTATTTGTGAAAGTGGAGCAAAAAGCTAGTAAGAGTCAAATGGGTTTTAGTCCCTTAGGTTGTTAGGTGTTAAGAAGGTTTTGAGACATGCCCATGGTCCGCGGACTATGGTATTGTAAATGGAAATGCTATAAATATAAGAGTCATAACGAGTCTACACGATCATCAGAAGATAGAAGGTCATTGTTTTGGGCAAGTAAGCTAAGGCGGGAATGTCTATTTCCTATACTTAGGTGAAGGGCAAGGCTGTTGTAGCTGAATGTGCGGAGACCATGGTAAGCCCACAAGCTGAGTGCATGGGCCCCTGCAGTTGAGTTTGTAGGGAAGAAGAGTTTGTACTTTGAATATCACATCTAATAAAGACAGTTTTGATTCATACATTGTGTATATGTTCAATTGTATTTACTTCTGCTATTTATGTGGTTCCACCCTGCATCTGAAAGTATATGAATTAATGTTTATATATTGCATGAAATAGGTAGATTAGTATAATTTATGCATGTTATGACTAGTTAATGACTTTCGATATAATTGTTGTGTATAAGATCTATTGTTATTAACTGTCTTGGAAGGATTAGGGTTTGCTAAGACAAAGCTAAGCCCTAGAAGCCACAGGAACACATCATATAGACCTATGGTTGTAGAAACCTAGTTTTGTCATCCCCCAATACTACTTCGAATGAGACAACAGCCTGCGCCTACGCGGGTTGTTGCTGAAAGGGCCAACAGTTTAGGATTTTATTGGTTGGCACAGCTAACGTTGAATCTAGGTCAGGCCCCATCAACCCAACATGAAGTCTGATGTTTTGAATAAGGATAAAGATACATCTACAAAACAAATTTCTGAAGTAAAAAGCCTCAAAAAAAAAGGGCAAGACAACAACGAAAAGGAGCGACAGATCAACGAGTTTACCCTCAAAAGAACTAAAATTTTCAAAGTCGAAATAGATGGCAAAGCAAGGAAGAAACATCAAGTTTGGAAAATGCATTTTGATGGAGCAAAAATAAGAGAAGGAGCTAGAGTGGGGGTGTAGATTATCGGTCCGGAAGTTGGTAAGTCAAAACTTTGTTCATATAAACTGGAGCTTGATTGTACCAACAATATGGTGGAATGTGAAGCTCTGATTTTGGGTTTAAGGAATTTAAAGAAATTAGAGGCTAAAATAATTGTTGTTTTTGGTGATTCTGAGTTAGTGGTTAGGAAATTTAAAGGTGAGTACCAGACCAAGCATTCCCGCGTGCAAGCCTATCAGAATGTTGTGCTTGATTATTTGCAGAATTTTGTTGAATATAATTTTTCAATGGTTCCGAGGAAAGGCAATGTTGTTGCAGATGCATTGGCTACTTTGGCCTCTGATTTTGACATACGTAGTAATGTTATAGGAAATTATAGGGTAGAGGTGAGACATAGACCCATTGTTCTTGATAACAATGGTCATTGGAAAGTATTTGAGAATCACAAGCAAGTAGAGAATTTCTTGCTAATGAAAGAAGAGTTTGCTAGAATGAGATGGGAAAGGGACAGTGAGTGGGAAGATGTAGATAAGGAAAGTTTCATAAATAAGATGAAGGATAAATTGGATAAACAAGGCTCTTATTTAAATATATTGCATCTTAAGGACAACATCCTTCCAAGAGGTCTGGTACCTTTGGAGGAATTGTTTGACCAAAATGATGTCACCAAAAGTCTGAAATTAGAACCGATTGGACAAGGAATTTAAGAGTGAAATATAGGTACAACAGAACACCCAAATATGATAAAGTTGTCTAAAACCTTAAGCCCTGATATGAAAAGAAGATATTTGGAATTGTTTACTGAGTTCTCTGATGTTTTTTCTTGTGGGTACAAAGACTTTAAAGTGTATAGCAAAGAGATCATTCAACATATAATACCAATAAAAAAGGATAAAAATCCATTCAAGCAGAAGTTATGGAGGACCAATCTGGTATTGCTGCCCTTAATTGAAAAATAAGTAATGAAAATTTTTGATGCTGGTATTATAGTTCCTGTTATCACCTGGATTGAACCTTAGGCTGAAGGAAGGCAATGCCAGGGTAACCACAAACCACGCTTAACTAAGTAGCTAGCCCTACTAGGTCAGGAGAGGGCTCTCTCCGTGAGGATATCAGCCAAGATGACTAGATCAGGAAAAGGATATTAGGCTAGGTATAGTAGCACGAAATTTTGATTGGATTTTGAAGGGGTTTTGCTGGATCAGGAGGAGCTAGATAGTTTAGGGATAGGGAATTAGGCCAAAATTGCAGGGTGTTCAATGGGGCAAGGTAGGAATAAGGTTTAGCACTCTAGGGCTTGATGGGTTAGGTGTTTAAGATTGGTGAGAGGCTAGGAAGAGCATGTGATTATCATGGATCCTTCCCAAACTGTAGAAAACATATAATGGTGAATATTTCCCAAAGCAGAGCACTGATGTAATGAATTCTGCCTATCAACTTGAAAACATTCACTTAGAAGCAATGAAATGATTAATGAAGTACATAAAACACATTAACATATGATCACAAGAGAAGAAACTATACTAAAAATCCATACCACATGGGTCCCATAAAAATAGCTGCAATTCTTATTAATCTCCTGCTAAACTGATACAAAATGATGTACAATCAAGGTCTGAGCATCCAGCTGAATCCAACCCTATACAATGAGAAATAATAAGAAGATATAGGCTTTGTTTTAACCTCCTCCCATCCTCAAGGGTCGAATCCCTAAGATGAGGAGCTAATCTAACCAACTCTGACAAGAAACTGGAATATAAACATCTTAACAACTTGCCTCTAAAAGTGAAAAAATTGATTCATTTAAGCTCAAATTGACTTTTAATCTAATGAATCTACCCTCTACTACTAATTATCGATCACATTTACAAGCCAAGTCATAATTTACATTAGTAAAACATCCTCCATGAGAGAAAATCCATGAACACAGTTAAAACATAGAAAAATAGCCATCCTGTGCAAAATTTGCCCTACGCGCAGTGCCACTAGCCCAACGTGTAGCACCACTTGCAGGTCCTTTTTGGAAGCCTTCCCGGCATCCAAATTGAGTTCATGATAGCTCATTGGAAAGGTATTCAAGTCTACTTTCGAAAACACCTAGAATTGCTTCATTTGAAGCTCATGTGACCCCGCAAAACTTGATTCTCCCAAGATTAATTCTATGTGTCCAAAAAATGGTAGAAAGGTCATTTTTAGGGTGTTTTTTGACCTTTTGGTGGACCACTTCTGCCCCAAAAACTTAGAAAATACATAGGGTGCATTTAATCATTTCTCTAAATCAAAAAATGCAAGCCATTTTTCCATTGGATGACCCTAGGAAAAGCGCAGTGCCAGTGGCGCTGCGCGTTGAGGCAGATTTTCTGTGTGTAAAATTTCAAAATTTGCAAATGAAAAAAACTCCTCTAAACTTGACCAAAATTGGTGAGAAGTACCATCATCAAGTACCCTAATGAGCCAAGCAAGCTTCAGTAAGCAACCTAAGCCTATCCTCCTCCTTTTTTCCTTTTAGAGCTTGCCTTAGCCTAGCTTTCATCTTTTTGACCCTCATGTTGCAAATTTTGTTTCGAGTCTTGTAATGGTAGGCCATGTGTCTAATCATTTGATTATCCCTATTGGCATTCTGTAACAGCTTCTCTAACTGTAAATTGACCCTCTCAAGCCAATTCTCTCTATCATCCTCAATTTCCTTCTCAATAGGAGTCAAAGTGACCTGTGCCTCCTTGTCACCTTATCGTTTTACCTTGAGAAGTTCCAGCTCCATGAGGACCTACTTGTCTCTCAACTTCTTGTTCTCTTGTTCCAAATTTGTTATAACAAACTTGGCCCTCTCCAAATTGTCCATCAAAGCTTGGACTTGAGCCTCCTTTTCCTGTATGATGATGTCCTTTATTGTTTCTTCATCCTGAGCCTCTAAGTCAATTATTTCCATGCCATGATGAGTATAACACTGCTCCGGCTGATCATGCTCTGTCAAATCAAAGTACCTTTCTTTCTCCTCATCATCAAAACTTTCCTCCGACATATTTTTCTTCCCTTTGTGCAGCTGTTTCACCTATACCTGTTGTGTTGATGAAGAAGGCAAAGCCCCTTCCACTCCTTGTGGAGCAAGCATTTGCCTATGGGTTGATGAAGAAGGCAAGGTCCCTTCCACATCCTGTGGAGAAAACACTTGCCTATTGGCTACAAATAATCTCCTTGTGCCCCTCTGATATTTCATGTAAGTCCTGAGCACCTTAGTAACTCTAGTCTCTTTGGACTCCTCATCTATTTTCACCTGAGCACTGCTAGAAGGTCCCCCTGCTTCTTAAGACACTGGTGGAGGAATTTGAGGACCCCTGAAGATGTCATAGCAATAAATGTCTCCTAGGAGATGTTGAAGAGGCTAAGATGATGAAGCACAATCATCTTGATCAGGGAATAATGATAGAGACTGCTCATCTGCTGAGGGTATGGCTTTTTCTGCACAAAATGGGCCATCTTCTCAATATTCATGAACAAGAAATAAGGGAGGTTTAACATCCGCACCTTGGTAAAATGCATGAGAAGCCTGATGTGATAGGTGTACAGCCTGGAAAATCTACCCTCACAAGTGAAATATTTCATGATGATTTTCACCATGCGGGCATACTTGTCCTTAAGGAATTTGAAAGGAAAATGTCTTTTCCCCTCATTTCTATACCTGGGTTTGATATAAGGCTCATAATAATGTTCATCCAGGTCCTGTGCCTTGTACCACCTCTCCCCTACATTCAGAGTCCTAGTGGCATCTACAATAATAGAAGGTGAGACTGTGAATGTCACCCTAGCAAGAGTTACCTTGTTGTCCTGAAGATGGGCTACAAAAAGTCTGGTGAGATCAGGGTGGTGTTGAACTCTCTCTACCTGCTCATAGAACTCATAGCACCCATGATGTCTGAAACAAGTGACAGCCAACTGAGAGGCCTAAAATTCTCTGAGGTTTGATGGCTCTTCCCTGATAATTTTGCCTCCCTTGTGTGGTTTTCTCTGATGCCTAGGTCTATCTGTCGAACTGTCACTACCTATGTTTTCCTCCTCCTCATAGTCCAAGTCTTCTTTGTCCATGTTTGCAAGGCTTGAGACTGTACACTCCAAGAAAAGGGATAAAGGGAATGAGAAAGAGTGATTTAGGAGTGAGGGGATGGGAGATGACCTTGGTGTTTGGTGAGCTTAGGAAATGAAGGGGAGGGTACAAGTCATAAAAATGAGAGGGAGGACTTGGTTTGTTTGAGATATTGTTGTTTAGGAAGAGGAATAAAGGGATGTGGATGTTATGGAATGATATAGGGAAAGAGTTAAGAGTTTTAGTGATAGGTGATAGGAAGGATAATTGGGGTTTAGGGTTTAGGCATAACGAAAGGAGAAATTTTAGGGTTTCACACTTTCTATGGGGAATTGTGCTTAAAAGTTTGATTGCAAACCAACAATGTAGTATGGGAGGAAAACTTACTTGTATGAAGGAAAGGAGGGAAATCTTGAAGTTTTTATAAATTTTCAGGCCTTTCTGGCCCTTCTTCTCAATACATAGCTGCAACCCACAGACGCACAACGCCACCTCCAAAAATGCAGCGCAGTGAAAATTTACACTGTGGAAATCTACAGACACGCAGCGCTGGGCCCAGACGTGCAATGCCAAACCCTCAACGCGTAGCACCAACCCTCCTACCTAAATCGTGCAGCACCAGACTGTAGAAGCGCAGCGCCACTTCACCACTACTCCAAACGCGCAGCGCCACCCTGTAGAAGTGCAGCGCCACTTATCCTTTACCCAAAACTCACTCAACCTTCCCTCTTCTCCTCACTTTTTGACTCCTTGCTTTCCAAATGGGAATGATGAACTTGAAAATGAAATTTGAGGCCTTATATAGGAGTAAATTTTGATTTTTCACTTGAAAAACCCACTTTCTAATGTTTCTTGACTTTCTTCAAAACTCTGTTTTTAATGCCTTTTCTTCTTTGTTTCTTTTCAAGTGGATAATGCTCAACTTGAACTGATTTTTGCAGTGTTTATTTGTCTTGCAACAAGGAGAGATGCTTTGGTGAAGCTGGGATCATTTATTACATAAAGTGACTTAAAATTACATAAGAAATACAAATTAACTCAAAATACTCTGTTTTCACCTCAAAAACATGTTTTTGAGGTGAAAATTACATCAGTTTAAAAGATAATTATATAGTGACTATGACCTACAAGCCATTATGCTTGACTTATTTATCATCCTTATACCCTTTCTGCCCTTTATTTACACTTTTAAATCATGCTCTTGACCTTGGTAATGAAACCCTAAGACCTAATGAAAACATGCCCTATAACCTAATGAAAGCATGGTTGCAAATTGACCATGAAACCATAACTGAAGACAACCTGAAGAAGGGCAAGCATACTTTACGAGGGAGAAATTAGATTTTCTGAAGAGAAGACAACCATCAGTGGATCATTTTGACATGACCTAATGAAATGATGTAAGAATTTTCAGTATGAGACCCCTAAAATGAAAATGCAAAGGGAAAATTTTGATCACTGATGGAAGTATGCAGATACTGACACTAACAGTTCCCATCCTTTTTTCACATTGATTGTCCAATTTAGTACCAGTCAGAAAGAAAACGAGTGAAATTTGATTGTGTGTAGATTTTAGGAACTTAATTAGGGTGTCCCTCAATGACAATTATCCGTTGCCAAAAATGGACCATGTTCTCCATAAAGTAGTGGGTGCCAGAAGAATGTCACTATTAGATGGATTTTATAGGTATAGCCAGATTTTGGTTCACCCAGAGGACCAAGATAAGTTCGCATTTAAAAATCCTTTAAAACTCCTTTAAAACTCCTTGGGGTACTTTCAAGTATGCTAAGATTCCCTTTGGTTTGATTAATGTGGGAGCAACATTTCAGAGGGCGATCGACATAGATTTTGCAGAAAAAAGGGATAATTTTCTTGTCATATACTTGGATGACATTACTATTTACTCACAGTGTGATGAGGAACATGTTATCACTCCTTAGTTTTCCCAAGGCTAAGAAAGGAAACCAAAGAGGTAACCTCAGACCAACTTTAGACTTGGCAACTAGCCTTGCCAAATCAGAGAGGGTTCTCTCTAAATCAATCCTCACAACCAATGGAAGTGACTGGAGAATACTAGGGTTTTAGGCTAGTTATCAGCTCAGTAGGGTTTTGATTAGAGTTTGTTAGATAAAAAGCACAAGGTCTAGGAATTATGCAAAGTGGGTCAAAAGATTAGTTGCAGACTGTTAAGTTTAGGTATGTTCTATGCTAGAGCAATTTATTTAAATTTTCACAGTTAGCAATCACATCAGCATTACGATAAACTGCAGATAGAACATAAATATAAAAAGTAGAAGACAAGCCAAGACAAGAGGACACAAGATGTGGCGCGAGCCAGGGACAAACCCCACAATGTGTGGGGAAACCCTTTGATCAAATATTCTTTTATCTTTAAAGTTCAACAGAGAAAGAGAGAGAGAGAGAGAGAGAGAGTACAATTACAACAGAAGTCAACACTTTGACTTGTCTAGATCTAAGCATAGATCATCTTCTGTAACAATGAGATCAGTTGAAGACATTCTGCTTCAACTGATTCTCTAAGGTGACTCCTTCACCTATCATCGTGCTGCATCTCGTCCGTTTGCTGCAACTGACCATGTAGCACCATCATGTTGTATCATCGAGTTGCTCATGATCATTGTGCTGCCCACACATCATGTTGTACATGACCTGATACATCATGCTACCCATGTGTTGTGCTGCTTCTTGATGCTGCCTATTCATTATGTAGTGCTGCATCCAAGTATCACTGAGTTGTCCTCAACATCAAGCTGTCCATGATTATGCTGCCCATGCTCATGATCCTATCCATCATCATGCTGCTATACATATATATGATTAACATGATCCTTGTCACTGTTCTTTGAAACATGATGAGATTGCCATATGCCAAGGATCTCTGACTGTCATTGAAATCTATTTCATTATCAGAGTTGTGCAACTTCTAACATAGTCTTCATTGAGCTAAGAGAATAGATCTATCATGTTGTTCATAGTGCTGCCACATGTGTGCCACCTTGTGTAACAGTGACACCTTCATATTGCGTAAGATATTCCTTTTGGCAGCTACAAGCCTCCCTTCTAACTGCGGCCAGATCTCTGACTTGCTGTGTATTTACCCTCATATATAAGGGCAATCTTAAACATGGACTACATTATGCGTATAAGCATCCCTCATACCAGCGTATTGGAGTTTCTATGACCAGCGTATAATAGGTATCCTTGCATGAACTAGACTGCGTGTATCTCTAGCATGAACTGGACTACAAGTATATATGAACGAGTTCTTGTATGACTACGTATACATGTATGAGTTCCAGTGAATGCGATGACATGATAGCATATGACTGATATCTCTATGACAGCGTATGACTGTATTGCTGTTTTCCGCATTGTTGTTGGCTTCATATTTCCAACGTATATATGAACTCTTACAAAGCATATTTAACAACGTACAAATAATGCCCAACGTATATGCAATCATGACTACGCTTACCTTAACAACATGTAACTCTCTAGCGTGTAAGTCAACGGATTAGAGATTGTTGTACGTAGTTGATTCATATCAGCGTGAGAGCTAGGGCATCATGAAAGCGTTCCATTATATATATCTTTATTTCCATATTTCGTATCGTTCCACACCCATACCCATATTGCGTATCAGCGTGTATATGTATATGTGTCCATGTATCTCACGCTGCCAGATCTAGGGTATGACAGCGTTTCATACAACCACGCTGCCAGATCTAGGAACATCACTGCAGAGACGGCTCCCTTAACTGCGGCTCTTTTCATACTTGTGACTGCGGCTAGGTTTCCATGAACAGCGTATTACTCCATGACCAGCGTATTACTGTTTCCATAATCTGCGTGTGAATACCTGACTTCCCAACGTATGACTGTCCAACGTATAACGAAGACTGCGTTGCCTCTTCATCACTGTGGCTGAGCTTTATGGACTTGCGGTGTGTATTACCGGCATATTATATCATTGCCTGCGTCCTGATCATGAACAGCATGTAGATATTACCACTGCATATATTATTGCCTTCTCTTGGTGTCTCACTCTTTCTCCAAAAACCCAAAACGTGGAGAGGAGGAGATCACTCAAGGGTTGTGTTGCCAAATGACTTCAAATCCTCCTTTATTTATACTAAAAACGTAGAGGTTGAATAGACACGTCGGCTGGGCTTCTAGAGCCTACATAAGAGCTGGTCGGCTTGATAATAATTACATAAACAAAATAAATTCATATCTCCATAAATACTTATCAGAATCGGATGATCTTTGGATCAATCCTACACCTATCGACGAGAGGGATCCAATAAAAATATCAGCTGCCATAAATAAACTGACCCACATGGAGTTTGGCCCTAGTTGCCAATTTAACACTCCCTCTCAACTAGGGAGAACTCCATTTGCTGATCCATATGTACGACTGTACTATCTCTGCCATTAGTGCCTTGCACTAATCTGCCTAGCTCTGCTAGCTCTACTCAGCTCTGCTATGCTCAACTCTACTGGCTCGGCTCTGCTCTGCTCAGTGCTGCTGGCTCTGCTGGCTTTGCTCTGCTCAGCTCTACTGGCTCTGCTCTGCTCAGCTCAGCTCTGCTAGCTTTGCTCTGCTGGCTCTGCTCTGCTCTGCTCATCTCCGCTGAACTATGAAGAAGAAGAATTGATCGAGAATGAGTCATATCATTCTCCACTGACCTGAAGTCAGTCTCAGAGTGCATACCACTAGTCCCAGACTAGTCTCAACTGACCCGAAGTCAGCTTCATAGTAAGTACCACTCCTACCACTGGTCCCAGACCAGTATCGCAGTCTCAGAGAGTGTACCATTGGTCCCAAACTAGTCTCAACCGACCCGAAGTCAGTGTCATAGTATGTACCACTCTCACTGGTCCCAGACCAGTACTGCACTGACACGAAGTCAGTCTTGGAGTATGTATCACTGGTCCCAGACAAATCTCAGCTGACCCGAAGTCAGCGTCATAGCATGTACAACTCCTACCACTGGTCCCAGACCAGTATCATTGATCCCAGATCAATGGAAGACATCCTAGCGCAGGGAGTGCGGTAGATACAACGATGCGTCCATCGGTATTACTATGGTCCCTAACTTCATTTCCCTGCTCATTGATCAGATGAGAGGTACTTCCCATGAGTCCCCGACTGCATGGGTAGGAAGCCTTGACAGGAGAACTTAATCAATTGTGTCCTCACAGGAGAACACATCAATCCTGCTACAATCGCCATGGAGAACACATCAATCCAGGCTGCCATGGAGAACACATCAATCTAGGCCTCACAGGAGAACGCATCAATCCTGCTACAATCGCCATGGAGAACACATCAATCCAGGCCTCACAGGAGAACACATCAATCTTGCTACAATCGCCATGGAGAACACATCAATCCAGGCCTCATAGGAGAACTAATCATCCTACTACACAAGAGAGCGAATCATCTTGTCCCACAAGAGAGCGAATCATCTTGTTTCAGTGCGCACCACCAGGGGAGGGTGAGTCACCCTGTGGTCGTATGTTGCTCCAATAGAACTGCAGGACCCCAAAGCTCCTAGAGCTCAATGTATGCAGCATGCAGGACCCTTTTACAAAGGTCTCTCGACGACTCCTAGTCGTTCGGGAAAATCACAAATTTGATCTTTCCTCAGGGCTCTGTCCTATACATCATCTCAGTGTGATGGAGCCTCCTTGATCATCGACTTACCATATCCCAGATAAGGCAGTAATTGATGTCTATCTGCTGGAGCAATTGTCAAATACGGGATTCCTCAATAATCGAATCCCATCTCTGGTTGTCACAAAGATTCACAGTGGTATTCATTATGTGTACAAACAGCTCACTGAAGAGCTTCAGTAACCAGACCGCCTCACAGAAGGCCATACTACCAGCAATGAATTCTGCCTTGGTGGTGCTCAGAGTCACTGACTTCTACTTCCTGCTCATCCAGGATATCGAGGCAGATTCCAAAGAGAAACAACACTGAGAAGTGCTCTAGTGATCCTCCATACTGCCTGCCCACTCATCATAATCATGTGGTTTCATATTTCCGGCAGTGTATCTCAATCCATGACAGATTGTGCCCTGAAGATATCTCAGAAGATTCTTGGCACCAATCCAGTGAGGCTCAACCAAATATGAGCTCACCATGCTAACTGCAACACATATGTCCAGATGGAGGTTCTCCAAGAACATCAATGCGAATGAGTTTATGAAACTCAGAGGCATTTCCCAAATCTGGTCCGACATCATTACCATATAACTTATGAAAGTTAAGATCCTCGAGGCAGTCACAATCTTGCATCTTATCTTCCCACATTCAGAATCCAACTCCCTCTGTCTCCTATAAATGGGAGGGTCTGCACCTGTCAGACATAGGTGCCGGTATGAGAGGTTTATCATCCACAACCTTTGAGTAATGGTTTGGATCGGTTTCACTCCTAATGAATCTCAGCTGCATTAGACAGCTATCAATCCTCTCATATTATGCCTGAGGTGTTTTTCTTCAAGCCATAGAGGGCTTTCTTCCACCTGTATACATGAGATTCCTTGATCATGATTCTCAAACTCCTCGGGTTGTTCCAAACCTGTGAACCTGCTGCATGAGGGGAATGGTCCCCTTATAATATTTTCCTTCGGTACATTTCAGACATGTACCTTCATGCTTGTTTTTGAATTCAGGCATCCTAGTCACCATTTGACTCACAGACCTCCGGAGTTGAGTCAATGGACATGGTCCCCAGTGGACTTCCTGTAACTTGATACAACCATGAAAAACATCTTTAAAAGATCTATTTTCAAACACGTACCTTTCCATCGATAAGTGCCACCCTGTAACCTTTGACTTCCATTTCCGAGATGGACACCAGGTTCAATCAGGTACATAAAAGAGATTTTGGGGTTCCTTGCTTTCGTGGAAGAGTCGACCAATTCCTTGATGACCTGCATTACCAGTCATTCTTTTGATCATAGAAGATGTCCCAGGAATGATTGTTATCTTCATCAAGAGATGTGTCTCTGCCATTCGGACACTCCTTCGCATAACGGCCGAACTTATTTCAACAAGGCATCCGCCTTTCCTTCCACCCTTAGATCCGAACTTCCCAATGAAGTGATCTTTAGATGGGCCATCAGAAACTTCTGCTGTGCCATTCTGATAACATTCTCTGCTTCGACTTCACCCTAGGTGAATTATGAGGAACTCATTGATCCTTCTGTCTTGTCCCAACTGTCTTCGGTGATTGCTCTTTCACTCTTGCTTGGGAATTGTCTTAACCTGGATCTGATACCATGTTAAGTTTAGGTATGTTCTATGCTAGAGCACTTTATTTAAATTTTCAGAGTTAGCAATCACATCAGCATTACGATAAACTGCAGATAGAACATAAATATAAAAAGCAGAAGACAAGCCAAGACAAGAGGACACAAGATGTGGCGCGAGCCAGGGACAAACCCCACAATGTGTGGGTAAACCCTTTGATCAAATCTTCTTTTATCTTCAAAGTTCAGCAAAGAAAGAGAGAGAGAGAGAGAGAGTACAATTACAACAGAAGTCAACACTTTGACTTGTCTAGATCTAATCATAGATCATCTTCTGTAACAATGAGATCAGTTGAAGACATTCTGCTTCAACTGATTCTCTAAGGTGACTCCTTCACCTATCATCGTGTTGCATCTCGTCCGTTTGCTGCACCTGACCGTGTAGCACCATCATGTTGTATCATCGAGCTGCTCATGATCATTGTGCTACCCACACATCATGTTGTCCATGACCTCATACATCATGCTACCCATGTGTTGTACTGCTTCTTGATGCTGCCTATTCATTATGTAGTGCTGCATCCAAGTATCACTGAGTTGTCCTCAACATCAAGTTGTCCATGATTATGCTGCCCATGCTCATGATCCTATCCATCATCATGCTGCTATACATATATATGATTAACATGATCCTTGTCACTGTTCTTTGAAACATGATGAGATTGCCATATGCCAAGGATCTCTGACTGTCATTGAAATCTATTTCATTATCAGAGTTGTGCAACTTCTAACATAGTCTTCATTGAGCTGAGAGAATAGATCTATCATGTTGTTCATAGTGCTGCCACATGTGTGCCACCTTGTGTAACAGTGACACCTTCATATTGCGTAAGATATTCCTTTTGGCAGCTACAGGCCTCCCTTCTAACTACGGCCAGATCTCTGACTTGCTGCATATTTACCCTCATATATAAGGGCAATCTTAAACATGGACTACATTATGCGTATAAGCGTCCCTCATACCAGCGTATTGGAGTTTCTATGACCAGCGTATAATAGGTATCCTTGCATGAACTAGACTGTGTGTATCTCTAGCATGAACTGGACTACAAGTATATATGAACGAGTTCTTGTATGACTGCGTATACATGTATGAGTTCCAGTGAATGCGATGACATGATAGCATATGACTGATATCTCTATGACAGCGTATGACTGTATTGCTATTTTCCGCATTGTTGTTGGCTTCATATTTCCAACGTATATATGAACTCTTACAAAGCATATTGAACAACGTACAAATAATGCCCAACGTATATGCAATCATTACTACGCTTACCTTAACAACGTGTAACTCTCCAGCGTGTAAGTCAACAGATTAGAGATTGCTATACGTAGTTGATTCATATCAGCGTGAGAGCTAGGGCATCATGAAAGCATTCCATTATATATATCTTTATTTCCATATTTCGTATCGTTCCATACCCATACCCATATTGCGTATCAGCATGTATATGTATATGTGTCCACGTATCTCACGCTGCCAGATCTAGGGTATGACAGCGTTTCATACAACCACGCTGCCAGATCTAGGAACATTACTGCAAAGACGGCTCCCTTAACTGCGGCTATTTTCATACTTGTGACTGCGGCTAGGTTTCCATGAACAACGTATTACTCCATGACCAGCGTATTACTGTTTCCATAATCTGCGTGTGAATACCTGACTGCCCAACATATGACTGTCCAACGTATAACCAAGACTGCGTTGCCTCTTCATCACTGCGGCTCAGCTTTATGGACTTGCGGTGTGTATTACCGGCATATTATATCATTGCCTGCGTCCTGATCATGAACAACGTGTAGATATTACCACTGCATATATTATTGCCTTCTCTTGGTGTCTCACTCTTTCTCCAAAAACCTAAAACGTGGAGAGGAGGAGATCACTCAAGGGTTGTGTTGCCAAATGACTTCAAATCCTCCTTTATTTATACTAAAATGTAGAGGTTGAATAGACACGTCGGCTGGGCTTCTAGAGCCTACATAAGAGCTGGTCGGCTTGATAATAATTACATAAACAAAATAAATTCATATCTCCATAAATACTTATCAGAATCAGATGATCTTTGGATCAATATTACACCTCTCGACGAGAGGGATCCAATAAAAATATCAGCTGCCATAAATAAACTGACCCACATGGAGTTTGGCCCTAGTTGCAAATTTAACACAGACATAGAACGAGGAAAGGTAGGTGTAATCAGTGACTCAAATGGTTTTTCATTGTAGTATGGTAATGAGGAAATCATATGAAAGAGAATAAGTGAGAAGATGCATGAATTCACTTATCTGGAAGAAAAACATTTAAATGCTAATCTCAAACAAAACAGAAATTTGAGATAATGATTTATGTCTAACACTCAAAAGATAAAGCATAAGAATAAATATGAATATCTACTGAAAGTATCTAATAATCATATTCATAAGAAAAACTGGAGAAAAAGAGTGTCACTGAACACAACACATGAATCCCATAAAAATAGTTGCAATTGCCTGTATTATTTATGTCAAAATCAAACATGTTAGTTCGGAATGTATGGGCTTCAAGTATCCAACCTTTGATTACATTACATTTAAGCCTAATATATGATATGAGGTCGAATTCCTCCGAAGGAGGTCTAATTCCACTCTAAAAATTCAAATACATGCATCTATCCTATCTTTGCCAAATCCTAGGGGAGTTAGAACAACTTTCCCCTTTTTGCTAAACTACCTGAGCTTATCTCTCAAACAGTATCCAATCTCTATTTCGACCATACCATAGCATATTAAATTTACCAAGTCTTAAATTTTTTTTATTTTTAACATTTACATTCATGAAATTACTATTTCATTATTCACATAGGGTAAAAATAGTTTCTGCACAGAAGCGCAACACCATGTGTAGCAAAAATGCAAGAGAGTTGAAAATGCATTTTGATGTCCTTGACTGATGTTTGTTCCATTGATGAAGACTGAAAAGGGTATCCATGACTGTCCACTATACCTGTGCCTATTGAATTCTCATAACAATCCATCAAATTGATCGAAAAATAAAGATTTGCACAACTGCTCCAGAAACGTAGCAGTGAAACACAGAAGCACAACAAAAGTTTGCAAGCTAATTTGGATACCTTCCATGATGAACCTTTTTTTACTAGAGAAAGGAATTGAAATATGAGGATGTGCAATTGATGTATTCATATCTGATCCTGCTCAAAAATGAAGAAAATGGCCTCAAAAATTGAATTTTGTGCAAGGTATCCCAGAAGTGCAGTGAAACATAGGGGTCAAAGAAGAACTGATATCTATTTAACAATAATACATGTTACAAACCTGGGAGACTTTTTTGTAGCTAAGGTTGTCTTGGAGAAGAACCGCTCTCATTTTTGTGAAATGCATTCCCCTATTCTCGTAATCTGTTCCATAAAATAATGACTAAAATAGGAAAAACAGAGTGTTTTATTTTCTGAAAAAAATAATAGGACTCTAAGATGATTGAATATATCCCAAATCATCACGTATATTAAAAAAATAAGAGAGGTTTTTGTTTTTGGGTATGTTATGAACAAAAAAATCCCCATGTTTCAAAAACACTTTCCATTTTTTCATAATGAAAGTTTGAGGTTGGTCACTAAAAACGTAGCACATCTTGCAAAAACGCAGCAAATTACCCAGACGCGCAACAAATTTCAGCAGAAGCGTAGCAAATGTTTAGGTTGATATTTTGATCATTTGTAGAGGTTATGATATTTTATGAAGACCTGTGAAGATATTTTAGGATGTCTACTATGCCCTCGAACCCTTGAGTCATCCAAAAACATGATTTCGACCTCCTCAAACATGATCTTAAAACTAAGTGTCCAAAAACACATCAATAATCCTAAAAAGGTGGCAGCAAGGTGTAACCTCCCCTCACAAGTGAAATACTTCATGATAATCTTCATCAAAGGGTTTTACTTTTCCAAAAAATGTCTTCTAGGAAAAATATGAGAAGGAGACTCCTTATACTGTGGTTTCAAAAACATCTTGTAGTGCTCTAGGTCTAAATCCACTCCCTTGAAAAAAATCTCACCTTGATTAGGGATAGTAGTTGTTGAAGCTATGACCTCTACTGACACTGGAAATTTCACCCTTGCTATAATGTCCTTGTCCTTCTTGAAGCTAGTAGAAAAGAGGCTTGTTAATTCATGGTGGTAACCTACCTCTTGCAATTTCTAACAAAACCCTAGGCAACCTGCCTGCTCAAATGATTTTCTAATGAAATATGATGCATTGACCTCTTGCACATTAGTTGGCTCATAACTTGAGGTCTCTTATCCCTTATATCTCTTCCTTTCACTATTATTCACCATGTTTGGCTTCACTTTTGATAGAAAAACCTACTTCAAGCAAGAATGAGAAAGGGATTTGTGTTGAAAAACAAGGCTAAAAGCATAGCACCTTGAGGGAAGGGAATGGAGGGGAAGGACGATAATAATAATTCTAAGGAAATTATAGGGGTTAGAGATAAGGGTTAAGGATACGATGAAAGTGGAATTTGTCAAAGTGAACAAGAAAAAAGGGGTGAAAATGGCGAAACACATCCCTAAGTCAGAAGTGCATCGACTAGCTAGGTCTGTGGAGGAAAATGATGAAACAAGTGAATTTAAGTGTGGGGAATGAGGAGGGGTGTTTTATGAAGGTAATTAAGGGTGTGTAGACTTAGAAACAAGGGGAGTTCGTCTCAAAAGGAGCAAAAGACAATGAAAATGAAAAAGCGCAGTAGAAACGTAGCAACAAACCCTAAGGATAGATTTCAATCATTTTTTAGGAGAAAGACTACATGGATGGTTTATGAAGCTTTACTTCTTGGTTTAAAGAGGCCTTGAAGCATGTGTGATGAAAACCAAACCTACTTTCCCTCCCTTTGGTCTCCAAATAAAAATCACAACAACTACCTCTAGAAGCACAACAACTACCTCTAGAAGCATGGCAAACAACTAAGAAGAGTAGTGGTGGTGAAATTTAGAATTCTAATGGCTATGGCGAGTATCGAATTGGTAGAGATGAGCTCGTGGAGCTCTTGGAAGGATGCAATGAAGTTTTGAAATGCTTTGATGCTCCTTATAGCTTAGAAACTCGACTTTGGCTTGATAATGGGATGACATCATGTGTACTTTGACAGAATGACTCGGTGATGTGATTTGTACTGAAGCATCATTTCTTTAGTAGGAAGGTTACATCTCCATGTGACATAGGTGCACTTGATTCTTTTTGAAGAACTTTATCCCCTGATGGTGACCATAATAGATGACATGACTCCGTAATTGATATTTATGACTAATATAATGATGACGATCAAATGCATATTCTAGACCATGGCCTATATGACCAACTAACTCATTTGATGATCTATAATAGGAAATGATGACATGACCATGATGGCTATTTGTGACCTTGAATAAGTGGAGGGAGTAGAAATGACACCTAGATAATGACTTATGACCATTTGACAAACATGAAAGATGTCAAATTTTATTTGAAAATATAATAATTTGACCTAAGACTTTATAAACAACATGAAAGATGTCAAATTTTATTTGAAAATATAATAATTTGACCTAAGACTTTATAAACAACATGAAAGAGTAAATTTGATCACTGGAACTAATGGACACTAATAGAACATTTGCAGCACCTAAGAGCAGTTTCAGAAAAGTGTAGGAAATAGGACATATCACTAAATCCTAAAAGGTCCTTATTTGGCCAGGAGGAAGGCAAACTATTGGGCCATATTATTTCAAAATATGGCATAAAAATAGACCCTAGCAGAATTGCAGCTATTAAGAAAATTGATGCTCCTAGGAGTAAAAAGGAGATTCAATCATTTTTGGGAAGAATTAATTTTTTGAGAAGATTCGTTCCAATTTGGCTGAGATCTCTATGAAAATTATAGACATGATGAAGTGGGAGAGCGAGGTGAAATGGAATGAAGACAGTAAGAAATCATTCAGTGAAGTTAAAGAAGCCTTGTCACATGCTCCTACCTTAGCCAGGCCAGATTATACAAGGGAGTTCATGGTGTTTTCTTTTGCATTTGAACACTGTATTGTTGTGTTCTTTTGCAAAAAAATAAGCAGGGATTCGAACAACCTATCGCATTTTTTAGCACAGTGCTCAGAGATGATGTGCTCAAGTATGACATAATAGAAAAAGAAAGCATTTGCACTTGTTAAGGCCCTGAAAGACTTCCAGGTGTACATTTTAAATTCTCATGTTGGGGCTTATGTGCCTAGTGCCGTGGTTGAAAATATTTTGATCAAAGTTGCCCAAAAGGAAGGAGAGGCAAGTGGATCACAACAATTCTTGAATATGACATAGAAATTAGACCGATAAAGTCGATTAAAGGTCAGGGTTTCACTCGGATGATGGTAGAATCAAATTTGCAGTGCCTTCAAATTAATTTTCTCGATGTCCTAACAAAGGTAGAACTCTCAAATGTTGTTCAACAAGTGTTGGAGAAATTTGCTACTTCACCATGGTATGCAAATATCCTATATGTTTTACAGCATTTGCAAGAACCACCAAACTGGCCCAAAACTAAAGCTCGGTTTTTAAAATTAAAAGCAGTAAAATCTTGTATTATTGACTAATTGTTATACTGGAAAGACCCTGGTGGGATGTTGCTTAATTGTTTACTAGGGGGTGAGACCCAAACAACAGTAGAGGAATTCCATAAGGGGGATTGTGGTGGTCACTTATATTGGAAAACTACATCGAATAAGATTTTAAGATCTGGCCTTTATTGGCCTAGTTTATTTGGTGATGTGTATAAGAAGGTGGCCAATTGTAAGCAATGTCACATATTCGAGGGTAGAAATAAGTTGTTTCCCCTGCCTCTAAAGCCTATAGCAGTCGAGTCACCATTTCAACAATGGGGACTTGGTTTCATTGGAGAGATTCATCCTTCCTCGTCCGGGCAGCATAAATGGATTTTAACAGGAACAAATTATTTTACCAAATGGATTTAAGAAGTCCCTACTAGGCAAGCTACAAATGTAACTATCATTTAATTTCTGTAAAAAAGCATGTTGTCCCGTTTTTAGTTGTCAGCAAAAGATTATCACAGACAATACCGCTTCATTCAAGTCAAAAAGGATTATTGAAATTTGCTAGAAATATCACATCAGTCTGAGTCATTCCACAGCCTATTACCATTAGGGAAATGGCTTGGCAGTGTCATCCAACAAAAGTCTAGTCAACATTATTAGAAAGTTGTTGCAAGAGAATAAAAGGAACTTGCACAAAAAACTTGTCCATGCACTATCAACAGATCCTGTGAGTACTAAAAGATCCATAGGCATGTCGCCATTTGAGTTGGTGTATGGAACAAAGGTGATTTTTCCTTCATCTCTTAGAGTGTCAGTCATGAGATTGTTACAAGAAGCGGAAGCAGAGCCAAATGACATGCAACGGAGAATTGGCCAAATGATCCAACTCCAACAGTCAAGAGAAGAGGTATTTAAGAACACCTAGTTTTTACAAGCCCAGATAAAGAAGATCTATGATAAAAGAATAATGGGAGTAGATTTTTCAAATTGCAGATTTGGTTTTGAAATGGGATGCTCGGAATGAAGATAAGGGCAAGCATGGGAAATTTGAGAACTTGTGGAGGCCTTTTTAAGTTGCTGCATTTAGAGGGAAAAATGCATATTTACTTGAAGATTTTTCAGATCAATTAGTTGGAGCAGGGCCTGTGAATGGCAGCCTACTCAAACATTTCCTCTCTTAAGTTGGATTTTGGAAGATCATTTCATTGTCTATACCATTTTGATGTTGAATTATGCAAGTGTGGATAGTTATAGTTAAGATTTGAAGCTCGAAGTGAAGGCCATGAGATCTTAACTAATCGCTGCCATAAATATTTGAGTATGTCAGCGAATTTTTTTTATCATTTATAGTCGTTCTAGTCAGTCAATGTAGAGTCTCCAAAATGTATTCAAAATATCATCAAAATTCACCTTTATCACCACCATTTCTCTCACATCCCACAACTCCATGACCATATAACCTTTCATTAGCCTCCTTTTTCATAATTATATGGGTTACCTTTGTGTTTTCCAATAGTTAATGATTTCTAGTATTATAAGTGAATTAAATGGTTAAAATTTAGAAAAATGACATATAGATGCTAATACTTAAAAGTGTCTTGAGTTTTATGACATGTGTAGGTCATTTGGAAGCTTCCAAGACACCCTTATGTTGCCTCCAATACTCAAATTCGAATTATCTTCAAGATATGGAAGAATATTTGGATAAAGGTCAAAGAGGATATGTGTCTCATCATTACCTATTTGAGTTGTAACTCTATGAGATTTTCTAGGGATCCTGGGAGAAAATAATGGACCTCCATTAATGAGGTAGCTTCTTATATTTTTGTATAGATAGGAGAGCCTTCTCCTTTGAAAGGAATGTGTAAAGTTGGGGAAAGCTCATGTTTTGAATATAGAATTTGGATTTGGCACCATGTTCATGAATGATGTTCACTTTGATTTGGTTATGCTTGCATTTGGAGCCTCTTAACTTGCCATCTCTCATACTTTTGGATTGGGCACCTACAATGTGTGATATTTATTGTTTTTTTTAGATTTATTTCTTTCATAGATTAAGATTTATTTCTTTCATATCTTTTCCTGTGTGAGAGGTTAAGAGTGGTTGTTTTTATTTTCTTTCTACCTAGAAGTTAAGAGCATTTTCTTTTATTTCTTTCATATCTTTTCCTGTGTGAGAGGTTAAGAGTGATTGTTTTTATTTACTTTCTACCTAGAAGTTAAAAGAATTTGTTTTTATTTGCTTTCATATCTTTTCATGTGTGAAAGGTTATGAGTGATAGTTTTTATTTGCTTTCTACCTAGAAGTTAAGAGAAAATGTTTTTATTTTCTTTCATATCTTTTCCTGTGTGAGAGGTTAAGAATGATTGTTTTTGCTTTCATTTCTGAAAGAGTGGTGCACTTTTCAATTCATGCAAGTTTTAAATATTAAAATTTCAATTCCATGCGTTGTACTATAATTGCACTATAATTTCTTTTGAATGGAGTGCTGAATTAGAATAGGTGAATTTCTTTTTTCATTATTTGGTTTCGTAGTTAGATTGATCTAAATTGGAAGTTAATTTCTAGCATATATGGTGCACGCATGCTTCGAAAATTTTATGAAACCCCTTGGTTGACAATTAAATGATAGGTAATTAATTTGCCTCAAAATTTTAGTGTCATTGCGGGGGAAATGTGCATAGGAACTAGCTTTCAGTCTAGAGTTCATATTTTTAGATTTTTCCTAGATGCATGATTAAAGCATGTAGATGCATAAATCATTTAATTGCATATCAATTTTATAAAAATATAAAAAAAAATCGATATTAACCATTTATGGACAAAGAATCTAGAATGCAAATTAAACATTCTTTGGGCACAAGGACTACATTGAGGAATGGTATCAAAACGCATTTGTGCCACAACATTCGTCTTTTTTTCAATAGGTCTTTGCGACAAATCTAAAGTTCAAAATGTCTTCTCATTTCCTCATACACAATCAAGTACATTTTGCAAATTTGGAGATGAACATTTTAGAAAGTTTAATATGTAAATGGCTCCATTAGAAACATTCATATACTTAATATATATATATATATATATATATATATCTTTCAAGTAGATAAGTTAGGAAAAATAAAATCAAGCTTGATTACATTTTTTTTTTTAAGTTCTTGATTGTATTTTTTTTTTAAGTTTTTAGACTTTAAATCTTTTAGAATTTTATTTATTTTATTGCATTTTCTTCACTAACATCACAAACATTAAAAAAAAAAAATGTTTTGATTTTAAATAATTAAAAAAATAAAAAAGTCATGTTAGGTTTTCTGTAGTTCCCACTCTAGTTTCCTGACCCTAATACGACATTATCTTAGACACTCTATTCTTCGAGGACCTCAGATTGAGGATCTGGACCCATGACACTATTATTAGCGATTGAGATATTCATGGTTGTGATGTTATGAATGCTTTCCATTGATATTATGGTAGCATGAATGGTTATGTATCTTATCTATCAGCATTCTGATGATTGCAATATTAAATAGTTAAGTTGGTCTCTATTTGAAATTATGACGAGGGTAGTAAAGAATATGTATGCGCTCTACTAAAAGCATAATGAGGATAAATTTATGGATAGGTATACTTCTACGATGTTACGATGTTGATAGCTTAATGAATATGTATGTTCCATTGATGATTATTGATGATAGCCATGAGGGATGTGTCCCCTATGCTACCTACTTCCTTTAGTTCAGACTTACAATGGAAAATGATGTGAATGACGAGGAATTGTTAATGATGCTATTATGATAATTGACTAACATTGAGAAACCTTGTTACTAATGATTATTGAGTATGGCAGGAAACCATCAGAGGCACTCGCATATGACATGTCGATGACACCTGGTTTGATGAAAATTTATATTACTTTATCTTTGAAAGTCTAAGTCGATCTTGGAATCTGCCATATATGTTTAACTATAATATGATGATATATTAATGGTTGCAGGCACAGATTATTTTCTTGACCGAATGACTCACATATGGGTGATGGGGTTGTACAAGTGGATGTAACTACATGGGAGGGGTGGGACAGAGTCCCTGATCTCACCCACTAGCACTCCCATTGTGACTTGGGCTGGAAGGGTTGAAACACCTTCACCTTGAAGATCACGATGCCATGAGGGCAGGTTCCAAAGTTGGTTCGCTCATGAGGACTTTATCGCGGGGCGCGCATCAAGGCGGATTCCTTGATCCCCGACACCATTAGTCTCACTATAGCAGGCAACATAAGAGATGATAGTGGTCTATGACTTTGCATTATACTTTTCCCTCGTAATCACTGGATGCTTGAAGGGAAAGTGGTGTGGCACCCTTGGAACTTCAGGGGAATTTCTTGAAGGGCACGACCAACTTGGCACCCTTGGCATCACAAATAAACTATTAGGTGTGGCACCCTTGGAACTTCTAGGGAAGTTCTTGAAGGGCACAACCAAACTGGCACCCTTGACATCACCAATAAACTATTAGGTGTGGCACCCTTGGAGCTTCTAGGGAAGTTCTTGAAGGGCACAACCAAACTGGCATCCTTGACATCACAAATAAGCTATTAGTTGTGGCACCCTTGGAACTTCTAGGGAAGTTCTTGAAGGGCACAACCAAACTTGGCATCCTTGGAATCATTAAAAATAAATAATAATAAATAAATATAAGCAAGGAATGAAAACTAGGTAAATTTACATCAAGGGTAAATGATGATTAGAAACCAATGTAATTAAATCAAAAATAAAACTTGGAATAAGGAGGATCATAGGAAGAATTAAAATAGAGTACCTTAAAAACTCTACCCTTCCCATTTTGGAAAATGCTAGGAAGATTATGTGGTTTAAATTAGGAAAAAGGGGAAAGACAAACATAATGGTAAGGATAAAGATTAATCCTAAACTAATTTAAACCTAATTAAGAAAAGGGGAAGGTGAATTAAAATGAGAATAATAAATTAAATTTAGAGAAATGTAGAGAAGCTCCATGTGTCAACAACCAACATAAGAATATCCATCTAGGAGATAACCTGAGTTAAATTAGGGAGTAGATTGGGGATAAAATCTTGACTCATTAATTGACTTCAAGTAATGAACACAAATTAAGGAATAAAAGGGGGGAATAAAGAGACAACTAGGAGAAGAAATCAGAATCTTCTTGAGGTGAGGAAAATATTAGTTTTAAATAAAAATTTAAGTAAATAATTTTGGGAGACCCTTGATGTGAGAATGACACATGGGTGGGTGAATAATCAAGCTATTGAATTATAAAAAAAATAATTAATTATGCATGACATGATAAGTGTCACCTATGAGGACTCCTATAAAAGAAGGGGCAAGCCATGGGAGAAGGGACTTTTGGGAACCCTATTGTTGGATGGATGAGATGATGTCAGAGCAGTGATTACGAAGCTATAGTGAGTTTGGTGAGGTAGAGGATTTTAGAGAGGGGACTCTGGAGCCAAGGTGTGCTCTCCTCTATCAGCTAGTTCTTTCCTCCATTATACAACCCCATTGCAGCTCGGGGGTCCGCGGGGAAAGAGAGTACCCAAGGAGTAGGCTGGGAGGTTAACCGGTGGGTCTTCGCATTCAGATCAAGTGCGTCATCATTCACTCGTGGAGGTGACCAACTACAAGGGAATACCAGCAACAACAGAGCAAGTGGAGTCTCGCCTTCTGGTGAATGGTACATATGTATTTCATTACTATTGATCTTAGTTAAAAGTATGAAAACGTTATGATATGTTTCCTGAATGAGTGGCAGGAATGTGTGTGTTAAATGAATTTGAATTTCACTGCGTTTCTTTTCTGGTTGTATTTGTTGTAAAAAAAAAAATAAAAAAAAAAATAAAAAATGTATACAGTCTGGATAGGGTCCTCACATTTTCAATAAAAAAAAAAGAATAAAAAATCTTCATATTTTTTAATAAGGGAAATGTAAATTTTTAAATAAAAATGTAAATTCCTTTTTTAAGAAGAATTGACAAATTGATAACTAGCTCTCATGTGACTTGTGAAAAAAAAATCAATTGCATTAGCTTAAAAATCAAAATCCAAAATTCATCATTAAAAAAATTAAAAAAAATAGATAAAAAATAGATCTTGCTTTAAATTGTTGAATATCTATTCCCTTTTTTAGGAGCTATAGAAACGACTAGTTTCTGCAGCCAAGCCTGATTTGATCCATATCACCCACATGAGAGCCATCACGATCCGATAATATTGGTAATCTATCGCCAATATGTACTGAGAGAAAAGGCTACTTCAACGCTGGATCCATCCACAAGGTTTCCCTATTCTACACTTTTACTTAGTTGTAGGATCACTTGGTAGGAAAACTTTTCCTTTTCTTTGTCTTACTTGGCCTGAACTACCATCTCTTCCTGCACTCACATCATGAATGTTAGCCAAAAGAGACATTTGAAACATTATCCACGGTAATCTATTAACATGATATGATGGTATACTAGAGCAAGAAACTATTGATTGCAAAAAGATGAGTTGACCAGCGACACAGAAGGAGAACCAACAGGCCCTTCACACTTAAAAATCAATGTGTCCTTTCCCCCACACTAGCTTGACCCCGCTCTATAACTAATGAAAGATTCAAAGTGGCAGCATGTTTAGTGTATAGAGATAGATGCATATTGGTCGTCCATATGAATTGAGACTCGAGCTATGTTGAACCCTTGAGGCCTATGGGCCCATGCATGTATGGCTAGTTTTGTTAGATAATATGATAAAAATTTCTAACTAATGTGACGAACTCGACCTCCTCCTGCGTTTATCCCTTGCAATTTCGTCTGGCGGGGAATTTTAAATAATCTTTGCTCACAAATTCGTCAAAATTTAGTTGTTGCCCTGTTTTTTTCCTTTGAAATTCTAACCGCCGAGGAAATCTAAAACATCTCTGTTTAAATTTCATGAATCTGGTCCTTACACTAATTTCAACATTGGGATATCAATGTTTACATTTTAATCCAATGGTGAACATTCCAACATTTTATTACTGGGTGCTTATTTATCACCATTTTTAAGAATGCCTGTACATTTACTGAGACCATCACTGCATATTTCCTGAGATTATCACTGTGTAATTACGAAGATCATCACTCTTGCTACGAAGTCTATCTACTGAAATTGCACCGAGATACTCTAATATGATTATGCCTTTGCAATTATATCTACGTTACGTTCATGAACTCACTGTGTCATGATTATAACTGCGTCCAGAACGTGAGACAAGGTGTGTTTGCTAAGATCTTTATCATCATACTTACGCCTTGACTGTGACTGTTCTTATAGAGTATTCTCAGTGTGTATCCCTTCATTTTTGAAGATACAGAGACCATGACTTCATCTTGTAAGTATGCCGAGACAGAGACACTGTGATTATAGTTATGCTGAGAGTGTAATATAACAGGTGTCAGGACTGTAGTAGGATCATTGTGATCCTCCATCATGAATGATTATGCTGAGACTACAACTTGTACCACTGCAAATATACACGAAATTTCAGAGACCTCAAAATAGTGTCCTCCTATAATACGAATTACAGACTCCTACACCTATCAAATTAATTCAGAATGTCAGAGTTTCTCCTTTATACTGTACCCACGAAAATCACAGAGGAATCTGATTTTCCTATCTCTGTTTTGCGCAGACCCTCACTAGGTATATATAGTGGTTTCGTCTCTATAATTAGCCGACCTGATCAAGTGAACTGTTGTGTAAGCCGACATGGCTTCTATTTAATTCTATTTAATGCCTGTACATTTTTCGTTTCTAAGAATGTCTGTACAGGGTGTTGCTTTGTAAAATAACTGAAGTAACCATCTGTATTCTTGTGGCGATTGGAATTAATGCGTGGAATGTAAAATTCTTTAAGAAGTAACCCTATCAGCGGTTGCAGAAGATTTCTCTTACTTTGAATGGCTGAGTGAGGATTTTGAAATCTATCCTATAAATGTCGTGTCAATTAAATGGAATTTTCAGTTTGGAATTTTGGTTTTTGTCCATACCAGGAATCGTATTTGGATTTTAAGAATTTTGATCATTTACCATTAATTAATGGCGGCGTTGTAGTATATATATATATTTTAGTGAAATTGGTTCTGAAACCTTTTGGGATGAGTGGGATGAAATCATTGTGTTGCAACAGGTATATTTTTATGGAAAGTGGTTCCGATTTATCTTATGGAAAGTGGTTCAGTCTGGATTTATCATTGTTTTTGAATTAGTTTGTTTCCCTCGTATGACTTTCGGTCATTATCAAGTCACAATTTGTGATGGTCAACCTCAATTTTCTTCGTAGATGCCCAAGAAAATGCGTTTTCATATGGATGAACCTAGGAAAAGGTTCCCGTGAGAGGTGGGTTTTGCCCTGGATGGGATCCTGATAATTAGAGGCCCCTAGAAAAGACAAACCAGGGACAAGTGGGTATCCGAAAATAAAGCATGCTTGGTGGATTCATGGATTGCAAATGGTAGTAGATCTCACTTTGATGCCTCATGGGAATGCTGGACCCAACCCACATCATGAGTCTGAGAAGGTCATCCCTGCCATTCTCATGTCTTAGCTATACTCACTGAAAAATTCTACCTTTTGCTGGTTTACAGACCCCTATGACCCGACATCCATTAGCATGTGGCCTAAGGGCCTGCTTAAGGTTTTGCATCGCAAATGGAGGTGGAGTATCTTCATCCCATGGTTGCAGATGAATTTCCAATCTGCTTTAAGGATCCATAACCTTTGCTGGATTGACTAATGCTGCCTACATTCCTAATGAATTTGCCAATGATTGGTTGAGACAGAAAGTCTTGGCACTGTAAAAAAGAAAAAGAAAAACTCCTTGTATGAATGCTAGAAGGCCTTTGTTGGATATTATCATATGCAATCGGCCTAATTCTCCAAGAAATATAGCTAATTTTAAAGAAATGCAGAAGTTGCTTGAAAAAGAAATGCATCTAGCAGTAAAAGTAATTGAACCTGGACCACTCGAGGTCTGTCAGCAAGTTAGGCTGGTAGCAGAGGCAGATGTTCTGTTAACTCCTCATGGGTCCCAAAATGCAACAGTTTTGTTTTCATGTCCTACCTCTAATTTTAGAGGTTTCCCTCTTCCCGATTACATTGATTGGCTTGGAAATTTGTTGCATGCTGGAAAAGTGTATCACTATGAACTTTATGGGACATGGAAAACTGAAAGGTTGGGAATGCCTTTTCAAATGCGCCTTTATGCAGTTATTTTGGGTTGGAAGAGATGCTTTTCTGTGAGGGGACGCATGAATTATGGAAAGAGAAGATTTTTGTGGATTTAGATCAATTAGAAGAGATTTTACACACTTTTATACACAACTGTCGTCTAGCAGTCCATGGATCAAGATGTCAGAGCATATGAAACACAATTAATTTTGCCTCTTGAACATTAATATTCTTTTAAAGTTTTCATTCCTCATTATTTGTTTCAGTATATTTGTCCTAGATGATCTCAAGAATTTCATATAAACTTTGCACATTGTGCTTGGTGAACTTGAGGTGGCTTTTGAATTGGTGAGCCTTCCAGAATTTTGAGGCCATCTGAATATATGCTGCATTCATCTTACCCTTAGATATTAAAAACGGTTTTGTTCTGCTTTAAATTCTTCTCGCTTTTGCTCTCATGGTTTTGTTTTTAAGGATGTTCTTGTCAATGAACTCCAATAGATTTGGAGGACAAGGTTATAGCTTTACTTCCATGGTCTAGCACATGACATTCAACACGTTTTCTGAGAAGAGAGAACATTATGAATTTGTTATTTACAACAAAGCGCTATCTAGCTTTGTTTGTTAAGTGTTTGATTTGACTCAATGCTCAAGATCTATGCAAATTTGTTTTGGACAAATGGAGAAAAAAATTCAGTGCTTTAGGGCCCAATGAAGGTAAGAAGTTGGTAGATCTGGCAGTCATTAATTTCGAGGGAGGTGATTGTATTTGTCATGACTTAAAGTGAGATTTTTGTACATAAAAATGGTAGTCAGTGACAGTCTTCTTCCTCACGCATAATTGTTTCGTGTAGCATGGGATCAAATGGTTTTCCAACAGTATTGACCACATTAACATTAAATCCTTTCATGATTTCTACGAACTGTTTATAAATACTCCAGGCAAATTAGGAGCATTATTAGCGTCTAATGGAAGCCAATCTGTAAAGTAAATTGGAATGATAGGATTGACGACTCCTTCACTTCTAAATTGTTTTCATGCCTACATTGCTAAACTATTTTCATACAGGGGTTCGTAAAAGTAATAATAAGCATTATACAAATATTTGATAAAAAAGTTTAAGGCATATCTTAAACAGTTTAAGAAAATAACAGGGGTTCAAGGCATATCTTAAATAGTTTCTATATTTTCAATTCAACTTTCCAATTGCCTGACATTAGCCATCTTACTGGCTTTCTTTTTAAGGAATTCTTGAACATATATCTCTTTGTATTATGGGTTTACCAGTTATATGGTGACGTAGAAATCTCAGTTGTCACAATTAATTCCTTCATATATTGTTTCTCTGCTTTATTGGCAAAGAAAAATAAAGTTGTTGAAGAGTATTCAGAAGCCTTTTCCATTCATTAAAACATGGAACATGTAATCATATACATTCGACATTTTCCATTCATTAAAATTGGGTAAATCTAGAATATTTAAAATATCTTTCTTAGATATTTGTATTTCAATTTTCTTTGCAACGATTTTCCATTTCAATTGCATTTACAATTTTATGGATTCTGTGCGGTTGGTCGAGTATTTTGGTCTGTAAATTATTTGATATTTTAATGTTTTCGAGCAGGTGGTTTTGCCATGGAGAATTTAAGTGAGATATATTGAAGGTATTATTTTTAATTGAAATAAAATTTCCAATAAAAATTTACAGTGTAATTCTAATTATTTTAGTTTCTATTAAGTATTCAACTTTCTTGACTTATTGTGATTTTTCTCTTGATGTTTAGCTTGCTCATTTGGGTTTCCTATAAATTGATACAATAAAAAGTAATCTAATATATAAACTTAAATCATAATAGTAGTAATAGAACTATATTTATTCTTGAAACTTCTATAAAGAATTTATCAAATTTATAATGGAATAAATCCCTTGTTGGTAGATGAAGTTTGATTCCAAGAGTTCAGCCTTATTTAAGATTATTTTATCCAACAACAAAGAATGATCCAGCAAAGGGTGATTATGTACATGCAATGTCTAAATAGGTCTTATTGTTTATCAATGGTAAAGGATTAACTGAGACTAATTCCAATTAGAACAATTGAAAATGGACCAGAACAACAAGAAGCAACATAGGAGCATATTACAATCATGATAATATTATACATTGTAATATTTATGATTTATATATTAATCTGTGTTTTGGCTCTTTCAAAATTGTCCACCATAGGCAGCAGATTTTCAATTACATCACCTTGAATGTTAGATGCCAAACTTAGTCGTTCTTTCTCTGCTCTCTTCCTGTAATCTCACAGGGAGTTTGAGTTTCTCTTTGTTTGATTTGATTGACTTCTTTGTTCAATGTTTTGTAATGTAACAAGAAAACTTTGCCTTTATGACTTTTTGGATTCTTTGCTAGTTCTTAATGCAGAAATAGAGCTATAGTATTGGTTTATGGTTATCTGGAGCACCATACTTCTACCAATGCCATTCGATACAGTCAATGATCATTTTAGACATGGGTTTCTCTCTATTGTTTTACATTCTGTGCATATCTTTGGCTTCAATCCATATAGTTTTTAGTTCTGCTTGGAATCAAGCAAAGACTGGTAAATGATGTCTGCCTGCCATCTTTGGTCACTAGTGAAACTTGCTATATGCTTTGTCTTACATTGGCTTGGATGGCCAAACTGCGAGAGTATGTATTCCTCATCACCAGGAAATTAAGAGCCTTAATAGTCACAACACCTTTAAATATTGCAACAATATTGCAGTCCTTATCATTAGATTCAGTAGGATTAAATGAAGATAGGCCCCTGATAGCCTCACTCGCTTACCCTAGCGAAAGGAAGTAGGGTAGTTGGGTTTGAAGGGATGAAGGTTTGGACTACTCATTCATTGCAAGTGATGATTACGTTCTTGTAGTTAACATATTTTTATCTCTAGATAGTGTGTACCATTAGGTATCCACTAGAAAGGAGTGGTATGCATTTATTTTAAAGTGCAAATGGTAGTTGTACCACATTGAACTTTCAGAACATGGATCATGAAGGTAAATCAAGTCTCTAAGAAGGTGTAGTAGGCATTGTTAGGTCCCCCTAGCAAGCAGTGGCATATGTTTATTTTCAAAGTACTAATTGTAGTTCCTAACAAAATTGAAGATTTAGAACATGGTAAACAAAGGTGGATTACGTCATAGGTGAAATATCAAACAATAATTAACACAATTATTATTGACCATTAAAAATATTGAAGTCCAAGCTTAAGGTGGGTAGTTCCTCCTATGAAAAAGGCATAGGCATCCCCTATGAATTTGAGTTAATACAAAATTATTTCTATCTTAATTGCATGATTGAATGAATAAAACTAGAGAGATTTCTCCTAAATTAGTCAATTTGTCATTTGAAGGAAGGTGGGTGTTATTAATTGTTGCTTTAAATAGTTGTGATTTTGATTATGATGATTTTGTTGGAAAAGTTTATGTATGACGCTTCCTTTAACTATTAATTTTAATAATATCTATAATGTATGTTTTGTACATTTATACAAAAAGTGGGTTGCAATGTTCCCCAGATATAGTCCTTCAGTTATAACGAAATTCGTGTTATAGATACCTTGGGAAAATTTTAACCTGCCCACCAGAAGGTTGGCAAGAGTTTCAGGAAGGGTTCCTAAGATTATGTGTCGCCGTTTCTCCTTTATGTTATAAGGACTTCGGGACGAAGTCCATTGTTAAGAGGGGGTGTATGTAGTGCCCACTCTAGTTTCCTGACCCTAATACGACATTATCTTAGACACTCTATTCTTCGAGGACCTCAGATTGAGGATCTGGACCCATGACACTATTATTAGCGATTGAGATATTCATGGTTGTGATGTTATGAATGCTTTCCATTGATATTATGGTAGCATGAATGGTTATGTATCTTATCTATCAGCATTCTGATGATTGCAATATTAAATAGTTAAGTTGGTCTCTATTTGAAATTATGACGAGGGTAGTAAAGAATATGTATGCGCTCTACTAAAAGCATAATGAGGATAAATTTATGGATAGGTATATTTCTACAATGTTACGATGTTGATAGCTTAATGAATATGTATGTTTCCATTGACGATTATTGATGATAGCCATGAGGGATGTGTCCCCTATGCTACCTACTTCCTTTAGTTCAGACTTACAATGGACAATGATGTGAATGACCAGGAATTGTTACTGATGCTATTATGATAATTGACTAACATTGAGAAACCTTGCTATTGATGATTATTGAGTATGGCAGGAAACCATCAGAGGCACTCGCATATGACATGTCGATGACACCTGGTTTGATGAAAATCTATATTACTTTATCTTTGAAAGTCTAAGTCGATCTTGGAATCTGCCATATATGTTTAACCATATTCTGATGATATATTAATGGTTGTAGGCACAGATTAGTTGCTTGACCGAATGACTCACATATGGGTGATGGGGTTGTACAAGTGGATGGAACTACATGGGAGGGGTGGGACAGAGTCCCTGATCTCACCCACTAGCACTCCCGCCGTGACTTGGGCTGGAAGGGTTGAAACACCTTCGCCTTGAAGATCACGATGCCATGAGGGCAGGTTCCAAAGTTGGTTCGCTCATGAGGACTTTACCGGGGGGCGCGCATCAAGGCGGATTCCTTGATCCCCGACACCATTAGTCTCACTATAGCAGGCAACATAAGAGATGATAGTGGTCTATGACGTTGCATTATACTTTCCCCTCGTAATCACTAGATGCTTGAAGGGCAAGTGGTGTGGCACCCTTGGAACTTCAGGGGAATTTCTTGAAGGGCACGACCAACTTGGCATCCTTGGCATCACAAATAAACTATTAGGTGTGGCACCCTTGGAACTTCTAGGGAAGTTCTTGAAGGGCACAACCAAACTGGCACCCTTGACATCACAAATAAACTATTAGGTGTGGCACCCTTGGAGCTTCTAGTGAAGTTCTTGAAGGGCACAACCAAACTGGCATCCTTGACATCACAAATAAGCTATTAGGTGTGGCACCCTTGGAACTTCTAGGGAAGTTCTTGAAGGGCACAACCAAACTTGGCATCCTTGGAATCATTAAAAATAAATAATAATAAATAAATATAAGCAAGGAATGAAAACTAGGTAAATTTACATCAAGGGTAAATGATGATTAGAAACCAATGTAATTAAATCAAAAATAAAACTTGGAATAAGGAGGATCATAGGAAGAATTAAAATAGAGTACCTTAAAAACTCTACCCTTCCCATTTTGGAAAATGCTAGGAAGATTATGTGGTTTAAATTAGGAAAAAGGGGAAAGACAAACATAATGGTAAGGATAAAGATTAATCCTAAACTAATTTAAACCTAATTAAGAAAAGGGGAAGGTGAATTAAAATGAGAATAATAAATTAAATTTAGAGAAATATAGAGAAGCTCCATGTGTCAACAACCAACATAAGAATATCCATCTAGGAGATAACCTGAGTTAAATTAGGGAGTAGATTGGGGATAAAATCTTGACTCATTAATTGAATTCAAGTAATGAACACAAATTAAGGAATAAAAGGGGGGAATAAAGAGACAACTAGGAGAAGAAATAGGAATCTTGTTGAGGTGAGGAAAATATTAGTTTTAAATAAAAATTTAAGTAAATAATTTTGGGAGACCCTTAATGTGAGAATGACACACGGGTGGGTGAATAATCAAGCTATTGAATTATAAAAAAATTAATTAATTATGCATGACATGACAAGTGTCACCTATGAGGACTCCTATAAAAGAAGGGGCAAGCCATGGGAGAAGGGACTTTTGGGAACCCTATTGTTGGATGGATGAGATGATGTCAGAGCAGTGATTACGAAGCTATAGTGAGTTTGGTGAGGTAGAGGATTTTAGAGAGGGGACTCTGGAGCCAAGGTGTGCTCTCCTCTACCAGCTAGTGCTTTCCTCCATTGTACAACCCCATTGCAGCTCGGGGGTCCGCGGGGAAAGAGAGTACCCAAGGAGTAGGCTGGGAGGTTAACCGGTGGGTCTTCGCATTCGGATCAAGTGCGTCATCATTCACTCGCGGAGGTGACCAGCTACAAGGGAATACCAGCAACAGCAGAGCAAGTGGAGTCTCGCCTTCTGGTGAATGGTACATATGTATTTCATTACTATTGATCTTAGTTAAAAGTATGAAAACGTTATGATATGTTTCCTGAATGAGTGGCAGGAATGTGTGTGTTAAATGAATTTGAATTTCACTGCGTTTCTTTTCTGGTTGTATTTGTTGTAAAAAAATAAAAATAAATAAATAAAAAATGTATACAGTCTGGATAGGGTCCTCACATTTTCAATAAAAAAAAAAAGAATAAAAAATCTTCATATTTTTTAATAAGGGAAATGTAAATTTTTAAATAAAAATGTAAATTCCATTTTTAAGAAGAATTGACAAATTGATAACTAGCTCTCGTGCGACTTGTGAAAAAAAAATCAATTGCATTAGCTTAAAAATCAAAATCCAAAATTCATCATTAAAAAAATTAAAAAAAATAGATAAAAAATAGATCTTGCTTTAAATTGTTGAATATCTATTCCCTTTTTTAGGAGCTATAGAAACGACTAGTTTCTGCAGCTAAGCCTGATTTGATCCATATCACCCACATGAGAGCCATCACGATCCGATAATATTGGTAATCTATCTCCAATATGTACTGAGAGAAAAGGCTACTTCAATGCTGGATCCATCCACAGGGTTTCCCTATTCTACACTTTTACTTAGTTGTAGGATCACTTGGTAGGAAAACTTTTCCTTTTCTTTGTCTTACTTGGTGTGAACTATCATCTCTTTGTGCACTCACATCATGAATGTTAGCCAAAAGAGACATTTGAAACATTATCCATGGTAATCTATTAACATGATATGATGGTATATTAGAGCAAGAAACTGTTGATTGCAAAAAGATGAGTTGACCAGCGACACAGAAGGAGAACCAACAGGCCCTTCACACTTAAAAATCAATGTGTCCTTTCCCCCGCACTAGCTTGACCCCGCTCTATAACTAATGAAAGATTCAAAGTGGCAGCATGTTTAGTGTATAGAGATAGATGCATATTGGTCGTCCATATGAATTGAGACTCGAAATGAAATTCTTATTTCAATAGAAGAAACAGATATGCGTATTTATCTTGTGTCATTTTGTTGTGGTGAGTAGTGAAATATAGATTTTATCTACTTCAATTGGGGATTCAGGATACTTGATGAGAGTGATTCAACATTACACTCTTCAATGACGCCACTAAGGAAATTCTGATCAGAATCGCACCACGTTAGAAGCAGTGAGGAAATGCATAGCAGCTTAAAAACATCAATTTCAAAACATGATTTCTGGCCAAATGAAAACGAATTTTGAAAAAATAAATCATGGGTTTTCCTCAGAACAGGGTAGTTATAAAACCCAGAAACGATTTTCTCAAATTCGTAACCAATTGGGAGATACTTGGGGTTTTTGGAGCCTTACTTGACAAATTGCGTGAGAAAAAAATGGTTTTTAATTAATGCACATAGCCAGTTGCGGCCCTGATCTAATCTCCCTGATCTACAGGAGGTAGATCCGCCATGGAGATGCTAAGAAATATCATATCAATTATCAACTTGGTGAGCTGGATATAAGCATTCGAGTTGTCGCTCCTATGCAATTTTGAAAGATGCTGAGAAAGAAGTATCCTCAGTTTTTCCCAGCAACATAATGTTACAAACAAAAAATGCACATTATGGCAAGTTCCAATATACCAGGCCTACAACAACACAACACAATCAGAATAAGAGACATCAACGGAGGCAAAAGAAGAAAGCGATATTTATATGGATTGAAGGACTCTCGCAGCTTCTGAACTTTTCATTCTTTGGAGGAGAAAGTTTGTCCACATGACTGATGACGAAAGTTTGTTCACTACTTATTATTTATAATTATTTTATATATTACTTTATATATTTGTATGCAGGCGTTTAATTTATTCATATATTATAAGGTCCTTTATTTAACTAAATTTCCTTTTAAATACTATTTAACTTATAATTTTTAATAATATTTTTTGAACTAAATACCCATTAAAAATATTTTATATATTTTTAAGGGATTGGTCCTAAATATTACTAATTAATTTAATAAAATAATTTTGACCCCGGTCCTAGAGTCAAACTAGCCGTTGGTCAAGTTAGCCGTTGGAGGCTTTGCTCAGACTATTTAACATGCTAAGCTGGATCTGTTTCTTCAACTTGTCCTGACGATGAACCACACTAGTTGGTTCGAAACACATCGAAAAATGGTATTCCATGTGATTTTCACCGAAAAATCTCTCACAAACCCTCTGTAACATTCAATTAAAAAAATATAGTATTTGGCTTGTGTTGGAGGAAATCTATGGTTGTGATTATATAAAAAAATCTGCCATGGAGTCTTTGAGATTAGTAGTTCTAGGTTCTACTCATTTAGTTTCTCATTTTGTTATTCAAGTTGTGATACTTATGGTAATATTGTTGAATGACTGAACTTATGGAGCTGCAACAAATGATTTTGATGGCACTCCTAGTCCTAATCAAAGCTTGGATACAGGAGGTGTTTCTTCTATTCCTCTGCCATTCATTTCCACAATGAGAGGGTTGTTTTTTTTTTTCCAAAGAAAAAAGCGAACTTTTTTATAAGAAGTAAAAAAGTTACAAGCAGATGAGTTAACATTCTGAAGTGTTCTGCCTAATAAAAGGCCAGCCTCCTCTAGTGAGGATCATCAGCACCCCTACACCGTGCTGCTCAAAAAAGTGCACATGCTCTCGGCCTAGACAGCCGTACCCAGAAGGAAAAAACATGATCAGAAATCCGAAATCCAGCTGGGCCTCCTTTCAAGAGGAAAACGACCCAGCTGATCCCATACCGATATATAATATCCGCAAACCGCTCTAAAAACCAGAGCATCATGGTCTAAGAAGGTGAAACGTAACAACATAGTGAAAACATATGCCACCAGATTTCCTATGAAAGACAGAACATCTAGTGCATATAGCAAAAAAAGAGAAACAACTATGCATATGGAGGTTGATCCGACACACGGATCTGGTCCTGGATCTGTTCGGTTATTCTCCACGAGCCCAAATTTTGTTGAAGACCTGCCTTAGAAAGCCCATCTGCAACCTCATTGAATTCCCTGTATATGTGTTCAATGGAAAAAACATTAAACTGCTGCTTTAAGGATTGTATTTCTTCTAAAAGAGGCAACAACATATAATTCTGGCATCTGAATTTCCCAACAACCCAGTTTATAACATTCATAGAGTCTCCATAAATCTGAATAGTGAGGATATTTTTTTGAATGAGCCAACAGAGCAGAAGTTTTAAAGCAGAGAGCTCAGCGAAATTATTTGAGCCCATTCCAATTCCTACTGAAGCCTTGAGAGAGTGTGAATTATCTAAGTGAATGCATATCCCAGCACCCGTGATATTATTTTGTGCGGCACCGTCAAAAAAAGCCCACGGAATCCCCTCCCTAATATTGGGTGCTTTCCTCTGATTATGATTGTCATGATCCTCGTCCACAGGAATGCTGTCAAGAATGGCGGTACTTTGAATGGCCACTGCTGCCACGGGTGTCAACTTTTCTCTGAAGATACTGCGATTCCTTGCAAGCCAAACACCCCAGCAGATAATGGGGGGCAGATTTCTCAAATTCCTCCCCTGAAAATGGTTCCACCAGAATTCCCAGGCTGCATTCATACTGACCCCTTCCCATCTTAGTTTTACATTTAGGAGCCTTTCTGCTTCTAGCCAAATCTGTTTTGTAAACGGACATAGCAGAAAAAGATGATCAATGGTTTCTTCATCCGCGAAACACAAAGGGCATCTTCCAGGGCCCTGTTTGAAGCGAGCTTGGAGAACTTCCCAGGTAGGAATCTTAAGGTTTAAGGCACACCAGAAAAAAATTCTAGATTTTTTTGGGCATTTTAACTTAAACAAAGGTTTGGACCACCAAACAGGAGGATTCCAACCTTTATTCTTCATCAAGAAATTATAACCAGCCTTTGGAGAGTAGAATCCTGTTTCAGCATGTGCCCAGACAAGAGAATCTGGCCTATCCTTTATTCTGACATTTGATCTTCTCAACTCCTGAATAAAACGCTGCCATTCGTTTCTCCAGATGACATTTAGTCCTATCTCATCTTCAGTCTTCCAAGCCTGACCCCAAATAGAAGACTGCTCCATACTAGCAATCTGACTTAAGCACCTTATACCTATGTCATCCAGATGAGTAAGCAGTCCTGGGGAGAGGGCAAAATCCTCGCTGCATCCAACCCACGGGTCTCTGCCAATCCTCAAACTTTCTCCATTCCCGACCCGCCATGCCAGCCCTTGTTCAATTACCTTAAAAGCCTCCGAAGTGGCTTTCCATATGACTGAACAGTTCCTCCCTTTCTTATTAGGCCTTCTTATCCAGTCTTCAAGCGGAATGGGGTCAATGTATTTCCTTTTTACCACCTTAGTCCAAAGATTCTCCATAGTAATGATTCGCCATCCTGATTTAGCTGCTAAAGCCTGACTAAAATCAACAAGATTTTTCAGCCCCCATCCTCCCCAATCTTTTGGCCTTGCGATCTTATCCCACGCCACCCAAGGGAGTACAGACTCCTCCTTGGACCCTGACCAAAGAAATCTGCTGCATAGCTGTTTTATTTTGTGGAGGATTCCTTTGGGTATCCATGTCAAGGCTGCCCAGAAAACTGGAATAGCCTGCAGCACTGAATTCACCAAAGTTAGCCTACCTGCCCTCGACAGCCACTTGAAGCTCCAATGGGAAATTTTTTGTTCAATCTTTGCTACTAACCAGTTCCAATCCTGCTTCCTGTAGGATGTTGGCTTGAGCCAAAACCCCAGATATTTAAAGGGCTGCTCCATATTACATGTTCCAAAGGGCAGATGGGCCACAATTGAAATCTCCTCTTGCCTACTAAAGCCCTCAAATATTAGTTGAGACTTTCTGTCATTTATTTTAAGCCCTGTAGCTTTCAGGAACAGATCAAGAATAGTCTTTATTTCTAATATTTCAGATATATTCCCATTTGAGAACAGCAGAATATCATCAACGAAAAGCAGATGTGTAATGAACAGGTTAACAGCAACTTCCAAACCTTTGATCAAACCTGAATTTTTAGCCTTTGAGATAAGTCTGCTTAGACCTTCAGCCGCAAGAAGAAAGAGCAGGGGGGAGAGCGGACACCCTTGGCGAAGTCCTCTTTGACTCTTGAAAAATTGGGAAGCAGCTCCATTTATCAGGACAGCAAAATTTACATTTGTGATGCATCCCATAATCCATCTTATGAAACCCACTTGAAAACCAAGGTGAGTCAAGAGCATCTTGAGATATGTCCAGCTGACTCTATCATAAGCTTTGGATAGGTCTATTTTGAGCACTGCCCCTTTCTTGTTTGCCTGCCTGAGACTGTGAATGGTTTCTTGTGCTACCCCGATGGCTTCATGAATCTGCCGCCCGTTCAGGAACCCAAATTGTTCCTTTGAAATATAGCAGGATAGAATAGGCTTCAAGCGAACCGCAATAATCTTTGCTATAATCTTGTAAATGGTATTGCACAGAGAAATAGGCCTGAAATCTTCGAAGGAGTCAGGATCTTCTTTTTTTGGAATAAGGGCAATGAAAGTTGCATTAAACGGTCCAAATATTTCGCCTTTAATTCTAGACTCCTCCACCACTTCAGTAAGTTCTGACCCAATGGATTCAAAAAAGTGAGTGTAGAGTTCTACAGTCCATCCATCAGGTCCAGGGCTTTTGTCTTTTGCCATGGACTTTATAACACTCTCAACCTCCTCTTTTGTCACCTCTCTAAAGAGATCTTCAGCCTCCTCCTCCTCCACAAACCGAGGAAAAGCCTGTGCAGTTCTGATGATTTCAGGTAAATTAATACCCCCTGGATCAGAAAAAAGGGCCTGAAAGTGATCTTTCCCCATAGTAGACAGATCTTCAAACGTGGATGCCTCCCTACCTTCCGAGTCCCTCAACTTCCAAATAGTATTTGCATTCCTCCTCCCTTTTGCATAATTGTGAAAAAATTTTGTATTTTCATCCCCTGCTTTCAACCAGATAGCTCTGCTTTTCAATCTCCACTCTTCTTCTTTATCCAATAAAATCTTCGCCCTTTTCTTTTCCAACTCCAAGATTTTCTCTTTTGATTCCAACGATGCATAGGCATCAGATTCTGGATCTTCAAGGACCTTCAGAGAGTCATCGATGCTTACTAAGTCTTCAGATTGTTTTCTCCTTCTATCTGAGGCCCATTCAATGGTTGCTTTCTTAAGTCTTTTTAAGTTTTCCAAGAACCTCCCAGCTTTGCTCCCCACATACTCAGGCCTCGGATGTCTCCAAGTTTCATTGAAAAGCTTTATGTAAGAGTCCTCCTGGAGCCAATGAGCATTGAATTTGAAGGGCGCGGCCGGCTTAGGGGGAGGCTTTGAGAACTCAAGGAGAATGGGAAAATGATCTGAATTCCCACCTTCCCCAACCCACTGTCTGAACAACGGAACCAGAGATGCCAATCTTTCGCTGATGAGAAACCTATCCAACCTTTTAGCAATTCTATGCTCCCCAGTCCTTCTGTTCCTCCAGGTTGGTTTGGCTTTTATAATGTTTACATCAATCAGCTGATGAGACAAAAGGGCATTTGAGAAGAAATCAGTCAAGGGATCCTCCCTTGCAAGCGGTCCCCAGGCTTCAGATGTCCCCATAGAAAAATTAAGATCTCCTCCTATGATGAGATTCTTGTCATGTATCAAACTTTTTGAGAGGAACTCATTCCAGAACATAGCCCTTCCCTGACATGGCCCGTAGACATTTACAACTGTCAAGGGGATATCAAAGTCAGGTGACACAACCTCCAATCCCAACGCATTTGGAAGTCCCCATGAGGTTAACACTTTCAGCTTTCCTTTTTTAAAACCTGTAGCAATACCTCCCGAGTGTCCTGAGGCATCCACAGCCATGAAATCCCATCCCGGGAAGAGGGAACAGAGAGATGCTTCAATTTCCATACTTTTGCCTAAGGTCTCCTGGAGGAAAACTATGTCTGGGTTACAACGAGAAATGAGTTCTTTAAGAGCTAGTTTTTTAGGTTTACTAGCTAAACCCCTACAATTCCATGAAAGACAGATCATTTAATAACCGTCTCAGGGGGTTTTGCTGCTCTAAGCGCCCCAGGAATTGTCATCTGCTTCCCATCAGCAACATCAAAAATTGCTTTTTCTTGAGTTTTAGATAGAATTGATTTTCTCCCTCTGCTCTTCTTTGAATAGCATTTAGGGGTCTCAAACCCTAAACCTCCTACCGGGTCCAAAAACTCATTCGGGACAACCGGCTTCTTGCTTAAAGATCTCAGGTTATAGTGCCGGGCTACAGAGGATGGCCCAGCACCGATCCCCAAAGGGGGGAAATCCTCACCACTCAGATTTATGGAGTCTGACTCAATAGATAGATTATCAATTTTTTTCATCACATCATTACAGTTGTTCAACCCAGAAAGCCCCCCAATACAAGAATCAGATATAATAGTAGAATTCTTTAAAGCAGGTGACGGCATACCCGATTGATCGCAAGTGGTTTCAGCGTTCGGCTCCATAGGAGTGTCCACCATCGGCTGACTATCTGCAAGGCCCACCGGATCTCCCACCTCCTTTGGAAAATCTGCCGCTGTCTGATGGAATTGGTCCTCCACATTTGCCCCCGCGCGAAATGGCTCCTCTACCTGAAACTCCTCCTGCCTCATATGTTCTTCCCATCCCTCAGCCTCCTTTTGCATCCTCCTCCTCCGCCTTCCCAGCGGGCAGTCTCTCGCCAAATGCCCATATTCATGGCAGCGGTGACAACGAAACGGAAGGTGTTCGTAATCAAGCTTCTGTTCAATTCTGTAATCCTTATAGCGCAGGGGTATAGATTTTGCCAGGCCCTCCTTGGGATTGAGTCTTACCAGGATCCTTGCCACTCTTTTCTCAAAAGTTTGCAAATAGGATCTATCTGCATCCAGATAAGTCCCCAACACGTTCCCTATCGACTTGAATACCGAGTCCGCCCAAAGATACGGGGGAAGATTTGGTATTCTTACCCAAACCGGGAACTCGTCCATCCTCTCTGTTTCAGCATCAAAGAGTGGCGTCCATCTCTTGAAAAAAACCGGCCTATTCCCATATGCCCAGTTCCGCCCTTCGACCCACTCCATAGCCTCCTTACTGTCGAATTTGACCATAAACCAACCCTTGACAAGCGCATTTGATTTAAATGTGGCCGCCGGAGTACCCGACCACTGGTTCTCCGCCCATTGCCTAAAGGCTATACCTGAGACTGGCTGTCCTCTAATTCTGCCCACAAGCGTGACCTCAGCCACATCAAGCACATCCTCAACCTGTACATCCATCCCCAGAACCACCTCTGCAATCTCCCTCGTCTTCAAAGGTTTTGATTTCTTCCTCTTCCCCCCTGTCCTTCTTACTTCAGATTCGTCAATCTTATCCCCAGGTTCCTGGGATTGTTCTTCTTCTCTCCTCCGTTCCCCTTCTTCCGCCCCTTCTGCATGCTCAATCCCTTTGCTTGTCGAGGCCTCGACAAGACCTGCAATCGGACTGCCACCACTCCCTGCCCCCGCGAGGTCATGAAATATACCGGCACTTTCACCCAACACCTGCCTGGCGTCTCTGTCCGCTTCAACCACCTTCGGCCCAGTAAAACCCTGCTCCGTTTCCTTAGGAAACAGATCCCTATTGACCGCAAACAAATGAGAGCTCCTCCCGGATTCGGTCCTTGAGGATTTTAAACCCCCAACAGGCCTCCAGACGCCAACATTTTGAACCGAATTAATAATATCTTCTAGACCCCCAGATGGGCAGAAAATTTTTGATGGAGAGAGTGACTTACCAGACTGCGGGATAGAAACCTTGTCTTCCCAGGAATGTGTCTCTGATATGGTGGAGTCCTTCACAGGTTCTTTCCCAAGAGGCCCCAGAAACCCCGACAGATCCCAGCTTTCTTCCGACAAAACCTTGGCGTAGCTGGAGACTCTAGATGCATCCCCCGCGCCCGTAGCAGCTCCTAACCCTTCTTTCTTGCCTGTTAACTCTCCCCGAGTCTGTGCGGCGAACTCTCTACCCCAAACCGTTATCAGGTCTTCAGGAGAAGGGTCTAGCTCCAACGCCTCGCTCGAATTTACCATGGTTTTAATGTAGACCGGAAATAGAACCTTTCAACCGCTGCCCGAGACAAACGCTGGCGAAACCGCTTACAGGTAACAATCTCAGTAAAGCAGCTGGCCTGGACAGTAAAAACTTCCAAGAAGGGCACTGGAAAGTAAAAGATCTGAAACCACCTCCGCGACCAACTAAACCAAAACCAACAAACCGCCTACTTGGAAGGGGTTTTCTTCCTCCAGCCGTCGTCATCGCCTTTGACCCATGCCGAAAACCGTACTGTCGCCAGCTGCAAACACCGTACCTGCGTGTCACCAGCGCAGACCTGCGTTACCTAGGCCTAGGGCCTAGGGTTCCAGTATCGAAACCCTCCCTCACCATCCGAGTAGCTCCCTCCAGTTTTCACCCTTCTCTCCCACTGGTTATGCTTTAGAAAAAATTCCTTTCTCTCACGTAATCGGAGGGTTGTTTTTTGCCTACGTCTTTATGTTCATTTTCTTCAGTTGACACTAGAAAAATGGAATGGAGATACAACATCGAAAAGACGATAAAAAAGGAACGGAGTAGCATATGAATATATGTATATGTTAAATGTTTACTCTGTCACGTCCAGATCCTGTAGACTCTCATTAAATAAATATAGAATATGATACCTCCAGGCTCCCCTATTTCTATAATAAAATATAATTTTCGAGTGTAAAAAAAAAATTGTTATTTTTTCTGGAAGAGGTATTGATCAATTTGAAGATTGGACTTCCTAATTGTTTGTAACAAAAAAAATGAATAGTCGTGTGTATTTAACTGTCTATTCAGGATTTTAGCTACAGAAACTGCACAATTCTGCAGCTGAACCAAAATTCTACAGCTGGAAAACAATTCTGTTGTTATGTATTTAACTCAATGATCTACTTGTCAACAATGCATTCTAATTAGAAAATCATGATCAAAATTTATTGGTTTTGTCTAATGATTATCTTTTCAAGCATGATGCATGAAAGAAGAAGAACTATGAAGGCACTTTATCTGCAAGATCGATTGATAAATTTTTTATTGAGGATTATTTTGCAGGAATCATTAAGCATTCACAAATAATATTTCTTTATCTTTATGAAATGCTATGATTCAAACATAAATTGAGGAAATTGTTTTCTTTTAGAAATTTGATTTATTATCACAATTGTGAAATTGGACTAACTATTTGAAATTGATGCAGGAGCATTCAACCCAAGAGAAAATCATTGTATTTTAGTAGACTTAAAGGGGTCATGTGTTTTAAGGATGTTGGATTCCTAAGTGTTGAATTAATGTAATATTTAGGCTTTTGAGTGAGTAGGATAGAAATTAATTAGATAATATGAGATATTTTGTAAATGCTCTCAAATGAAGGAGAACACATGTGGTTAATAATGACGAGAGAGTTAGAAGTCAATTATAATGCTTAAGGTAGTTTCATGATTTGAGGAACTAGAGAGGATTCTTAGGGATTAGCTGGAGCTAGAAGTGGACTTAGAGGACATTTAAGAGTCAATTCAGTACATTAAGGATCTGAACCAGAATTAGTTCAATAGAACCTTTCTGGTATAAATATAAGCCTACAGGCAAACTGTAAAAAAAGGAGGCCACTGATAATGAAGATCAGGCCTAAGAGGCAAAGAGTCTCATTATGTGATCAGTTGTTTATACTTATATATAAATAGAGGTTTATTCCATAACTATGTAAGTGTGTGAAATGAGTATTTAATAATTGAATTATGTGTAAGTTGTGTATTCTGTAACAGAGGTTGCAATCAGAGTTCTGTAGAACTACATAGAGGAGGAGAATGATTCAGAGGAATCATAGTGGGTCTTTGAATCTAGTTGAAGGATCAGAGTGAAGCTCTGGAGAGACTGCGATGTGAGAATTCACAGAGGTCAAGCTCAGGAGTGAGTTGAGCAGCGGAAGTGGAAGAATGAAACCCTGAAGAAACCCAAAACCACAGGAAAACATTGAAGAAATAATGAAGTCAAGAAAAGGGACGAATAGAGAAGTGAGATGTCAGTACACAAGAGCCGTTGGATCTCAGAGATGAACGAAAGAGGTTGTCAGATGATAAGCAGCCAAGATTAAATCACATAGATTTGAATCAAGGAATGAACGGTGGAGATTAACCAGAGACACTGGTGGAAGAGGAATCTGGAGGAGTCATCGTAGCCGTCGATGGTTGAAGATCTACGGTCATCCACCACGAACAAGTCTGGACGGGTTTATAAGTGGAAGTGATATTTTGGGTGAGGTAGAAACCATAATTGGTAAAAAGGTGTGGTCACCCAATTCCACTAACCAAGTGACACATAGCGGCGGACGAGAGAGAGAAAATCACTTTTTTGGGTGGGTATTCTTCATGCTTGTTGTCTACTGGAAAATTCAATATTCAGATCAAAAGGAGTTGATCGACGGTGGAGGATTGTCAGGCAAGTTTGATTGATCAGGCTAAGTGACAATCGTTGGATCGAGCGCCAGATCAATGATCCTAATTTGATCGGAGATCAGAGAAAGGAAGGAGCAGCACTGCGGAAATTGCTTGGGAGTACGGACCCAACGATAATTATAGTTGTGGGTGAATGTTTTTTGAAATCTTGTTTAAGTGTTGGGTCAGGTTTTTCCCGTGTATTCCGATAGAGTTGAAGTCACAGGTTAAAGGTAAGTCTATATGTATTTCTATTAAAAAGGGGTATAATAGAAATAATGTGTGGATAAGGTTTAGGGTTAAGTTTACACATAACAAAAGTTAAGAGTGGGAAGGTTATATACATATGCGGCTAAGGGTTAATGAAGGTTTATGAGGGTGAATGAGTCCTGATAGAAAGGAAAGGATGGATTAAGGGTTAGACTTGGTTAGTCTATAAATTATTTTGCAGAGATTAAGAAAGGGGCCTTAACCATATTGTAAATGAAGATTTGAATTCTTAGAGAGTTAAAATTCCTAGGACAAATATGCTTATGCATTTTACATGCATACTGTGGGTGTACGCTGGGGTAACCCTGCATCATTTGGTATCAGAGTAGAATTGTAATTGTAACAATTAGTGTTAAAATAGAACAAAGAAATTCTATGTGAAAGAATTGAGAACAAAGTTATGTTTTAAGATGTTTATGCAGGCAAGGAAGGATCAGATTCTAATCTGACAGAAAGTAGGCACACAGAGGTATTGTAGCAGAACTTGCAAATGAAAGAAATAGAGGACAATCCATTCAAGGTACAGGTGGAATGGTGGAACAAGATCATGCAGAGATCTTGACGGTGAGGTGATATGTTCTGTTTTGATTTGATTGGAGAATGTGTGTTTGTACATTGATGCACAGATAACAACAAAAGAAGGTGAGAAGTTTGCAACATCTAGAGAAAGGAGTGCTTGAATTGGTTCTAGAGGAAAGAACCAGAGAAATGCTAAGAGACTGAGCTCAGATGAGAGAAGCTTAGTAAAGCATATGTAGCAAGAAGGAGACTTGTTACCGCAGAGGTAGTGTTGTAGCTCACACAGGCAATTCCACAAAGGATGTCGGTAGAATTGCTAAGGGATGAAGAAGATAGTAAGACTTTATAAGTGAAAGAAGATGTTGTCAGAACCAAGTATTTCATTGTGATTGAAATACAAGAGGACAGTTATGTTCTTGAGAAGTGCAGAAGAGTTGAAGCTTATAAGGAGCAGAGAGAAGTGCTCAAAGGAGGTTCCAGAGATAGAGAACCAAGTGCTTGCCAAAATACCAAGTATAGAGGAAAGCTTGGTGAGGTAAGCTACAACAAGGAGGACTTGTTGTTGCAGAGGCTTTAATGCAGCTCATAGTGAGTGAGTAAGAAGCTCATGAAGATAGAGAAGAAGAAGATGGCTACTGACAGTCATAGCAGAAGTTTTGAGGAAGACCACAGTAGAAGAAAGACGAAGAAAGAGGATGCCAAGGCAAATGAATGGAGGATGAGTCAAGAGAAAATTGATAAGGAAATTGCAGAGTTAAAAGAAAAACTCGATGCACTAAGGAGAATACTTGAGGAAAGCCAGAGACTAGGTTGGGTCTTGAGGAAGAAGCCAGTGAAGTGCCAGAAGTTGCAGAGAAGGCTACAACAGAGGCAGGTAAGGTGGCTGAGGGAAAAACTCAAAGAAGTTGAGTTGGAAATGAAAATGCAAGTGTCCATTTGTGAAGCAGACAGGGTGAAGTTCTGAGTGGAAATGAAAACTTGAAGGCTGAAACTTCAAGTGAGGCCAAAAAGTTACATGGTTTTAAATCTGACAATCTGTGTATATTTTCAGGTGAAACATGTAAACAAGGACAATTTGCTAATATTGTCATAAAGGAGGAAGAAGACAAGCAGAATCTAAATTCTATTCTAGAAGAAGGTGAGATAGATAGGTCTCATATACAGTTGGGGAAAGATATCAAGCAACCAAGTGAAGGGCTTGAGGAGATTGAAGAGGAAACCATCGAAGAACTTTTGAGTCATAAAGAGAACTTGGAATAGCAATGAGATATGATGGCTATAACATCAAGTGGGACCACATAGAATTGTGTTTTTAAAACTGATAGTTTGTCTATGGATGAAAAACAAATGCAGGAGAATATTAATGCAGATGGTGAGATAAGGATAGCTCTTGGAGAAAGTAAATAGCAAGAGATTAAATGAAAACTTGAAGCAGATACTATGTTAGCTGAAAACATAGTAAAGGATCATCAGTTCACCATGATGATAGGCACAGTGGAAATAATCATGGAAGTTGTTGAGATAGTCAGTAAAAAAGGACATCTACTGAAAGATGTTAAGAAGGAAGAAACCTATGCAAAGGATTTAACCTTGGGAGAAAGGACATCTGATGATTGGTCACTAACAAAGGAGGGTTTTGTAGAGGATGAGCAATCTTTTGAAGCTGTCAAAAGTATGGAAAAGTATCCTTCAGAAGATGAATACTATGGAGTAAAGGATAAGAGAGAATATCTATTGAATGAGGAAGGCAGTGACTTATTGCCGTAGAAAGAACTTAGTAATGAAACTATTACCGCACAAGGACAATTTCTTGTGGGAAAAAGAGATGAAGTTCAGTTTGAAGAACTGATATATGAAACAACAGTTGAAACTATTGAGCCTTGTAATTTTCAAACTCACAATTTGTTTATAAATGTAGGGATTATAAGAGATGATGAAGTACTTGCGAAGTGTCACAGAGAAATTGCATTGCTCGAGTATTTGCTAGGAAATTCAGAGTATGACAGTGTGATTACAGAGGAAGAAGTTCACTACAGTGAACAAAGACAGAAAGGCATCATTAGAGCAGATGGTGTGGAGGAGAGACTAGTTGACAGTCTCATGAATTCTTTTGATAATTCAAAACAACATACTGATGTGCTGACAAAGGAGAAAGGAAGATAGCAGCAAACTGAATTGTTTCCAAAGGAGGATAAGGCATAGAAGCCTTATGTTTTTTATTTTAAGAAGCGTTTTGTGAGTGCAGGTTTAGCTGTAGATACTGGAGGAAATTTGGCACAGATGAGTAGCCAAATAAAGATGAAAGAAGAATATTATGTGGAAGAATTTAATCCATCGAATAGAGATGCTCAATTGTTGGAGAGAATGTTGGAAAGTCATGATTCAGTGCAGACAGAAATAATCATGAAAGAAGGTAAGGATGAAAGGGAGGCAGTAAGCATAGGAGTCAAAGAAAAAGTTGGAGCAAGAGCAAAAGAAGAAGAAAAAGTAAACTAGCAACTACAACAATTTGAAGAGTTAGTGAACAACAACAACAACCTGAAGCAAAGAGAAAGAGGAAGAAGTAAGAGGAAGAATATGGACCAATCCAAGGATGAACTAGAGACAAAGATAAAAAAATTATGGCAGTTGATGATGAAACAATCCATGTGGAGGAAATTTAAAGCAGCAGGAAGCATGATCAAACAGAACTTGAACCTAATTGACAAGGAGAGGAAGATGAAACAAAATACAGCAGACATACAACAACAACAAAGGTGCAAGGCATTTGGGCAGCTACAAACTAAAGTTTTGGACCCTGGAGGTTTTCTATCAACTTATGAAGACACATGATCAGGAGATCGTGAATATTTTCTACTTTGGGAATCCGATGCAGGAGCATTCAACCCGAGAGAAAATAATTGTATTTTAGTAGACATAGGGGGGTCATGTGTTTTAAGGAAGTTGGATTCCTAAGTGTTGAATTAATGTAATATTTAGGCTTTTGAGTGAGTATAATGGGAATTAATTGGATAATGTGAGATATTTTGTAAATGCTCTCGAATGAAGGACAACGTGAGTGGTTAATAATAACAAGAGAGTTAGAAGTCAATTATAACTCTTAAGGTAGTTTCATGATTCGAGGAACTAGAGAGGATTCTTAGGGATTAACTGGAGTTAGAAGTGGACTTAGAGGACATTTAAAAGTCAGTTCAGTAGATTAAGGATCTGAACCAGAATTGGTTCAACAAAACCTTTCTGGTATAAATATAAACCTACAGGCAAATTGTAAAAAAGGAGGCCACTGATATTGAAGATCAGGCCTGAGAGACAGAGTCTCGATATGTAATCAGTTGTTTATACTTATATATATACATAGGTTTATTCCATAATTGTGTAAGTGTGTGAAACGAGTATTTAATGATTGAATTACATGTAAGTTGTGTATTCTGTAACAGAGGTTGCAGACAGAGTTCTGTAGAACTACACAGAGGAGGAGAATGATTCAGAGGAATCATAGTGGGTCTTTGAATCTCTGGAGAGACTGCGATGTGAGAATTCATAGAGGACAAGCTCAGGAGTGAGTTGAGCAACAGAAGCGGAAGAATGAAACCCTGAAGAAACCCAAAACCATAGGAAAACATTGAAGAAATAACGAAGTCAAGAAAAGGGACGAACAAAGAAGTGAGGTGTCAATACACAGGAACCGTTGGATCTCGGAGATCAATGGACGAGGTTATCAGATGATAAGCGGCCAAGATTAAATTGCATAGATTTGAATCAAGGAATGAACGATGGAGATTAACCAAAAACACTGGTGGAAGAGGAATCTGGAGGAGTCGTCGCAGTCGTCGATGGTTGAAGATCTATGGTCATCGGGTGCAAACATGTCTAGACGGGTTTATAAGCGGAAGTGGTATTTCGGGTGAGGTAGAAACCATAAGTGGTAAAAAGGAGTGGTCACCCAATTCCATTAACCAAGCAACACATAACGGTGGACGAGAGAGAGAAAACCGCTTTTTCAGGTAGGTATTCTCCATGCTTGTTGTCTACCCGATATCAATATAAACCGTCGGATCAAAAGGAGTTGATCGACGGTGGAGGATTTTCGGGCAAGTTTGATTGATCAGGCTAAGCGACAATTGTCGGATTGAGCACCAGATCAATGGTCCTGATTTGATCAGAGATCGGAGAAAGGAAGGAGCAGCGTTACGGAAATGGCTTTGGAGTGCAGACCTGACGATAATTATAGTTGTAGGTGAATGTTTTTTGCAGTCTGGCTTAAGTGCTCGGTCGGGTTTTTCACGTGTATTCCAATGGAGTTGAAGTCTCGGGTTAAAGGTAAGTTTATATGTATTTCTATTTAAAAAGGGTATAATAGAAATAATGCGTGGATAAGGTTTATGGGTTAAGTTTACACATAACCAAAGTTAAGAGTGGGAAGGTTATATACATATGCAACTCAGGGTTAATGAAGGTTTATGAGGGTGAATGAGTCCCGATAGAAAGGAAAGGATGGATTAAGGGTTAGACTTGGTTAGTCTATAAATTATTTTGCAGAGATTAAGAAAGGGGCCTTAACCATATTGTAAATGAATATTTGACTCCTTAGAGAGTTAAAATTCCTGGAACAAATGTGATTATGCATTTTACATGCATGCTATGGGTGTAGGCTGGGGTGACCCTGCATCAAAAATAAAAACATGTCATGAACGTCATACTGATTTGTCATTTTTCTTATGGTTCCCTTGTTTACCCTCTTTTCATTTTCCTTTCCATTAAATAAACCTTGATCCATTGCAAAATTTTTCATTCATAGTCCTTCCAAAATCATCATTTCATACTCGCGTTAGATTATGGAGGATTCATTAAGGCCTCCCTTCTAACGAGTCTTGGCCTATCGATATCAACATATTATCTAGGTTCAAGGCTAGAGTCCTTATTAGTACCTTGAGGCTTGTCTCCATCAATGACAAGTTCTCTCACTCATAATCATGGGAATACATCAATGTCCCTTGATTGTTGGACCTTGCAAGTGGCTCGACATCAGCTCATCTATTCACACTTTGCAAGATGTAGCTAGGTACCTTGGCACTCGTTGACATTAATGGCGAGTTTGCCTCGCATTGGTTAACAAAATTTATTAATGGTTGGTAACCCAATGACTTCTCTTCATGCTCGACAGCAACACATTCATTCGCATGACTAGAATTGTACCATAAGGTTTTGTAGCAGGTGAAGACTATATCATTTCAGCGTTTTGTAGTAGATAAACAGATTTAGCAGCAGAAATAAAGAATCCACTTTCGCCACCTCATCCACTATTTATGCAACCAAGAAGCAGATGAAATTCTACATTCTATTCCATGATCCCACAACAATTACAAATTCTCTACATATACACAATTTTTCCACTTCCTATATCAGTAAAGGTATGTTATTTTCTAGCTTTTAATCATAGAATTCCTTGAATACTGAAGTTATAACTTTTGGAAAATACTTCAGCATATTTCCTTTCTCATTTGAAAAAATCGTAAACACCTTTAGTTGGGGGGAAGGGATATCCATTTATTATCACATCCATATCACTTCATTCCATTTCACTTCATTTCATCCTAACATACTCATCCTAATCAATTATGATTGCATTTTGGTTCAAAATTTATGTGATTTGCAAATAAATTCCTAAATGATGAGCATATTATATGGCTTATTTAAAGATGCATTCTTAAATATGTTCACTGAATCTTGTTGCAACAAAAAGAAACAAGGTATTAAAACACAAGAAACAATACCAATTAAAATTTAGTTGTCACACAAGAACCAACCAAACATGTTGCAATTCAATGTATGACAAGGAATACTTTGCAAAAAAAGAAATGAAATTGTCCAATGCAAAGTTTAAGGACAATTGATAGAAGCCAATCTCATTCAAAAGCAAATCACGATTAAGAAATGCAGTGGATTGCATGAGGACATGCAATAACCTCAGTTGGGGGGTATGTAGAGTCTTCAAAATGTATTCAAAATATCATCAACTTTCACCTTTATCACCACCATTTCACTCACATGTCACAACTCCATGACCATATAACCTTTCATTAGCCTCCATTTTCATAAGTATATGGGTTACCTTTGTATTTTCCAAAAGTTAATGATTTCTAGTATTATAAGTGAATTAAATGGTTAAAATTTATAAACATGACATATACTTGCTAATAATTAAAAGTGGCTTGAATTTCATGATATGTGTAGGTCATTTGGAAGCTTCCAAGGCACCCTTATGTGGCCTCCACTACTCAAATTCGAATTATCTTCAAGATATGGAAGAAGATTTGGATAAAGGTCAAAAAGGATATGTGTCTCATCATTACCTATTTGAGTTGTAACTCTATGAGATTTTCTAGGGAACTAGGGAGAGAATAATGGACCTCCAACAATGAGGTAGCTTCTTATGTTTCTGTATAAATAGGAGAGTCTTCTCCTTTGAAAGGCATTTTAAAGTTGGAGAAATGCTCATGTTTTGAATATAAAATTTGGATTTGGCACCATGCTCATGAGCAATATTCACTTTGATTTGGTTATTCTTGCATTTGGAGCCTCTCAACTTGCCATCTCTCATACTTTTGGATTGGGCAGCTACAATGTGTGAGATTTATTGTTTTTTTAGATTTATTGCTTTCATAGATTAAGATTTATTTATATCATATATTTTCCTGTGTGAGAGGTTAAGAGTGGTTGTATTTATTTTCTTTCTACCTAGAAGTTAAGAGCATTTGTTTTTATTTCTTTCATATCTTTTCCTGTGTGAGAGGTTAAGAGATTGTTTTGATTGGTTTTCTACCTAGAAGTTAAGAGCATTTGTTTTTATTTTCTTTCATATCTTTTCTTGTGTGAGAGCTTAAGAGTGATTGTTTTTATTTGCTTTCATATCTTTTCCTTTGTGAGAGGTTAAGAATGATTGTTTTTGCTTTCATTTCTAAAAGAGTGGTGTGCTTTTCAATTCCTACAAGATTTAAAGATTAAGATTTCAATTATGCGCACTGTACTATAATTGTACTATAATTTATTTTGAATTGAGTGTTGAATTAGAATAGGTGAATTTTGTTTTTCATTATTTGGTTTCATAGTTAGATTGATCTAAATTGAAAGTTAATTTCTAGCAGATATGGTGCATGCATGCTTTGCAAGTTTTATGAAACCCGCGGGTTAAAAATTAAATGATAGGTAATTAATTTTCCTCAATAGTCAGTTTTCCCTATTTAGAGTCTATATATCAGTTTTTGCATGTTATGATCGTATTTCCCAATGGGAAGGCTAGTAGTCTGCAGTGTCAATCTTGGCACCTCACAGGGAGGTTGCCATCCCCAATGGAGCCCATGTTATAATAAGTTAGTTTTTCAGCCGAAAGGTACTTTGAGTTAATTATTTGTTGTCTTAAAGAAGGTCAAAATCATAAAATTTACTCACTATCATGTTTTGACCTGTCTCTGCTTAAAAGATTCATTGTCAGTTGAGTTATCACTTTGGTCATCAAGGTCAGTCATTGGGAAGGTTTTATTGTTTATTTATTAGGTAATGATAGGTTGGTAACATGGTCGAAGTGTTAGCTACCGAGGAAAGGATTTTGAAAAGATCCTAAACATTAATGTTTTGACCTATAATGTTGCTAAACATAATATTAATCCCTCTACCTATATTCTTTTCCTAATTTCATTACTTCCCTTCATTCCCCTTATTCCCTTCATTCTCTAATGTTTAAATTACTCATATCGATTTATTTTAGGCCTAAAACTTTATTTTTTTTTTCACCTAACCACATTTCCCTAGGCATAAAACTCTCCCCTTTCCTAAACATCATTACCCACCATGATTGAACCATCATCTTTTCACCTCTGACAAACTTTAGTTACCAAAGTTATCATATCTAAATCCTCCACCACCCTACAACGTTTGAGAAACACTTTTTCGAGCATGTGAAATTTATAAGGAACACAAGTTTCACATCCATCTTGTTACATCAACACAGTAATTTGAAATCATTGTAAAGGTTGCCAATTTTCTGTGTGATTGCACATAGGTGATAGAATCTTCCCTCATGCAGAGAATGAGATGAGTGATTTTATTCCAAAGAAAAGGTTGTAAGGGAGTTTAGAAATCATAAGGAAGCTCAAGAGTCGTAGGGAGGTTTACAGGTTGCAGAACAGTTTGAGCATGGCGTGGCATTTTCCTACACAGAGAATAATTGCATCTCAAGCTAGTCTTTAGTGCACAAATTGAATGCAGAGATTGGAGAGGTAGGGAGTCAATCACCCTTGCTGTAAATTTTGAAAATGCTCCTGGTCGCTGTGCTAAAAGTGTGTCTGTCCCTGTTTAAAAAAAACGTGTTGCACACACTCTGTTTTGTTTGAAACACAGTCTTGCCTCTAAGTGTGTTGTCTTATATTCTCTAAACTTGAAATTTGGATGATGAATGTTTCCTGAAGCATTTAATGTTAAATATATTTTAAATTTTCAAAGCCTCCTGCTTGCATTCCACCACATAGATTGTGTTGTCATCATCGTATTGTTACAACTGCTTGAGTAGAACTGTACAGTCACTCGAGCCTATTCTCATTCCTTTGGGTCTACACACGTACCCATAACCTAAAATTCAAAATCAATCAGCTAGGTGTTGAGATAAGATGACCCGTACTTCTAACAAAAAGAGAGGAGACCTTGTTCGCACCGAACCCAGGACTTTGATTCTGCTCAATTCACCCCCTCCAATTAGAGTGGCTTTTGAGAACACAGGGTGCATTCCTTTTTGTCGGAAGATACAGAAAGTAAGTCACAATGCCAAACTGGCTAGCTTATTTTCTGTTAATTTTCAAGACAAAATATTGAAACTAGGAGACCTAGAGATTATATTAACTGTGAAGTTCATAACTAATGCAACCAACCTCCCAACAACAACAGAGAAATGGTTCAAGGGGGATGAATTAGACATTTTGGATTACAAGCAGTTTTTAAAACTAGAGTATCTTAGCATGTTTGCTTCCACCTTCCCCAACATTTATCTTCAAGAGAAGTATGTAGACCTTCTAAAGGTTATCCAAAGATATTTCACTTGTGAGGGTAGGTTCAGTAGAATATATCAAGACCATCTCAGGTTACTATGACATTTCAATTAAAGCAAGCCCATGAACCTCCCTTATTTCTTGTTTAAGAGTCTAGAAAGAATGGCCGCCAAAGTACAAATTCAAAAGGATAACCATGCTTCAAGTCTGTTCCATTTCTCTTTGATCAAAATCTTTGTTAAGCATGTTGTGGAAAGAAAGAAAATGCTTTGGTCTGATTTTCTTGAAAGTATTGACCTCTTGCCACAAACTGGGTCACCATCAATCAATGCAGATAAAGATCCTGAGAAAGAAAATCCTAAGAAGGAGAGTACTCATTCAACCATGGAAATGAAGCCCAAAAAGAAGGAAGGTGCCAAGCCAGGAAAGTTGAGCAAGAAAACTAAATTTCAAAGCATAAAGGATGACAAGGCAGACAAAGGAACAGAAGAACATGTAACATCAGCTCAATAAGCTAGACTTAAGGTCAAAATTGAAGACACAATCCAAGATGAGTTGTGATGAGTCCAAGAACAAGGTCTAGAGTTAAAAAATAACTAGGAAGAGGAAACCCCTCAAGCAACTGCGGAAATATCTGAAGACAAGAAGACAGTTGCAAAGGTTAATGACAAAGTGGATGAGGTCAAGGGTCCATAAATGGTGCAATCCGATTATGAGGAGGACATAGCATCACTTGAGATAGGTGTTGTACAATACAAAGAAGAGGAACCTAAGATAATAAAGATGAGAGAGGTATTGTTTAAAAATTAGATGAGAATAACGTTTCTGGATAAACAAAATAGAGACATAAAACAAGCCATTAAACCAGTAGAAGGCAAGACAAAGTCACCTTCAACAAGTGCCAAAGGGAAGAAAAAGCATGTTTCTTTTACTAAACAAGCTAAGAATGTTGTAGTAGGGCCCAGTGAGCCAGCAGTCAGATTGTTCAAATCAAAGTTTAAGTATGTGCAACAAATAGCTAAAGCCCTTGGTAGACCCCCATTTAGTCAATGGAAAGAGTAGCAGAGGTGCCTGGAGGAGTTAGAAGAAAGAAAAGACCAAGTCAATCAATTCAGGAAACAAAACATTGAGTATAAGAATTCCATTCAACATATTCATGAAAATTGTGACCATGAAGTCAAAGAGGCATCCAAAGCTCTTGATAGGAGTAAGCATTTTGTCAAGTGGTCATAGCTAGTTAGAAGACAATGCATAAATTTCTATGTCAGAAACTTGGTCCTGAATGCACAACTGAGAACTATGAGGCAAGATTTAGAAGAGGCACATAGATTACTGAAGAGATGTCAGGGAGATGTTGTAATACATTCGCCCATGAAAATGCCTAAATTTGATCCTAAATCCAAAGACACGCCTACTCTATCACCACCTGTGAAGCAATAGGACATCATTACTCTAGGTCCTAAGTCCAAGACTCCTAGCATCAAGGCTTCTAGCAGCAAATTATCAAGCAAGAGGAAAAGGAAATGATTAGGCTTTGCTTCTTATTCTCAAGTTTTGTTTTAATTTTCTGATGTGTTGATATGTTGAAGTTCAAATGATCGACATATAGTGTCATGAAAGAATTCAGGAGCAATGAAAGGCATTTGAAGAATAGTTGCATCAATTTTTCTACGCAGACGTTGCACACTCACTACGCATCCCATACTCTGACCATCTCACGTACATAGTACAATGGACACCTATCAGGTTTTGAAGATGCTAGCATGGAGTGCATATGGTGTCTAGCTCACCATCCCAGCTTCTTGCCATGTGTTAGTTCTAGAAGAATGAATTTTTGGGTGCTGCGTAGACTTTTCAAGAGTCAGAAATGCAAGTTTTATGTTTTTTTTCTATTTCAGTCATGTTGATCAATCCAAAGACCTTTTTAAGATAATTTGTATTTAAATAGCTTTTTTTGCTTTCAAAAAGACAAAAATATGCTTTATGTTTTATGTTTGGGTGAAAAGCATGTAAAAAATAGCAGTTTACTATGATTTTTCATCCATGTATCTACTATATGTTTTGTTACATGAAGGTAAACAAGGTTGTTGTTTGTTTCTCAATTTCTGGAGGAGTTATTGAAGTTATGCTTGTGATTTCATTTTAAATGAACATGCCTGAATGTTGAATAGGTTCCAGTCGATTTATGGAGATTCTTATGGTATGAATGTTTTTTGGAATAAGTTTTTTCTCTCTCAGTTTATGTGTCATACCCTTGTTTGTTTTCTTCATATTGTTTTAAAGGTGTAGGGGACAGTTATACTTGAATTCATCTTATATGCTCATGTTTGACCGAACCAAGTATATTTCAATCGCAAATGAAATATGTATGCCTTTAAAAGTATTGTGTTTTCTTATTGATGGTCATTGATCTGAGCTGTGATAAATGTTATTATTTCTTCTCTTTTGATAAATGTCTTGATACTCTCAACTTTTATATACTACAATTTCCTTATTCATTCCAAAAACTGTACTAATTAAACCTCCATATATGTAGCTGGTTGGAAATACATCAGCATGTCACAATAGGGATATCACTATTACCGTCAATAGTTTTTCTTAGAATCCTCTACCACCTTTATTATCAAAATCCAAACATTTATGGAACTGGTCTCTTTATGTTATAGAGTCAAATATTTAGTTTTCTTTAGTTGAGGGAGCCCCCTCAGGCTAGAAAGGTCATTTTTCTAGCCCAGAGCAATTTGTGGTTACCTATGTGGCCCTTCCCTCAGCATGAAGGGATTTACGGAGTGAGAAGAATTATATATCTCTCTCATGCTAAAAAGTAAATCATTTTTTTTTTACTCTCAATTACTTTTCTCTCTCTATAAAGTTGTTGTAAAATTAAAGTGAAAATTGAAATATTTTATTGATGGCCGGAATTGAAGTTTTTAGTTATTACTATTTTTTAATTTGTTAATATAAGTATTATTTTATTAGTTTTAAATATAATGTTACATGACAATAGCTTTTTCATATGAAATTATAGAATACCTCTTGACACAACACAACTTTATATTATAAATTTAAATTTTTATTTATATAAAAAAATTGTATTTAAACCTTTCTAAAATATTCAATTTAATTATAAATTTGTACTCATGACTAATTCTCAAATTATTATATAAAAAATATAAGAAATCGAGCTAGTTGTTTGAATTATTGGAAAAATGATGAACTCTTTATTTAGACCGATGGCATATCATATAAAGTTTACCTTTTTTTTATTTGAGTAAATTCTCTAAGAATTTTTCATGGTTATACTACTTGAAAAAATAAGTGTAGTGTTTTCAAATTATGGTTACCATGCTGGTAACATAAAAAGGATACAATATCCAAAATTCATGCTATTTTTAGAAATGAGATTTAGTTTCATGTTTTTAGGGAATTTGCAGGCTTGAAGGTGCTTTCTAAATCTCTATATGTGTATTAATAGAAAATGTTTTCTAATGATTGGTTTAATTTGGATTTACTTAAATTTGGACATGCCTAAAGGATTTTGCGGGATTATTTTGTTACTTAACCAAATTTTCAAATATCAAATTTATAATAGAACTCTAAATTATGGTCCTTTCCAAACGCCAAAATTCAACTCACAAAAAACCCCAAAATTCATAACACCAAATTCTCCAAACACCAAAATTTGGGCTTGTAGCCTACTCCAAATTCGGTTTTACTCAAACCTCAAATTTCCTTCCATAGGAAAACTCCAAAATCCAACCCAACACCAATTTTTTGAACTCTTGGTGAACACCAAATTTCAACCCATCTAGCAAACACCAAATTTCACCAATCTTGTGAACACCAAATTTTGGTTGAACTAGTGAACACCAAATTTCGACTTAATTGATGAACACCAAATTTTAGCCTATCACATTACAGGTCAGTGATCACCAAATTTTGGCTCGTCTCACCAAAAACCAGAATTTGACCATGCATTCATCGACAACCAATATTTCCAAGTCTATTGAGCCATAAATACGCGGGGCAGTATATGCCCACCTTTGGATTGAAACAAGTACAATATATAGTGGTGGGCATATACTAGCCTGACATATTAATGGCTCAATAGCTTAATAAATATTCATTCCCTGCATTTGTCTACTATGCAAGTGAAGAGGCATTCCACACAATATTTCATGAAATATTTGGCTTGCATGCATTCCCATTTGGATGGATGCCCTCATTCATGCCCTCCATATTACTCTTCTTAAAATTTAGCTCATCTCACTCAATTGTTTCCCAAACACCTTGTTTTCCATTCCACTCTACTTCCCCAAACTATCTGTTCATTCTCCCTCCTTTTTCCAACTAATCCTTATCATGTATATGTCCAGTGACAATTTTACCATCTGACATGCCTCTTGGTTGGGGTGAGTTCATCTGTATGGTTGGCTCTCCATCTTCTAGTTAACATTTTGTCTCCCATTACGTGTATGGCAATTCGTTTCACCCAACCCGTCTCATTGTCGCACAACATCTTAACTTGTGTTGACCAATGTCTCCTCTACCTTTCGCATGTGTGAATTTTTTTCTCCCTAACCTGTATCATCATCAAATGTCGTCCCAACTTGTCCCAGTCAACAAATTTTTTCCATCTTAGTTGCATGCTCACGGGTTAGGATGAACCAACTCGATACATTCTACAAATGGGAGTACTCTCAATGCCTCATCCCAAGCATGGATTGATCATGTGGGGATGAACATAGAAAACTCGCTTGAACCATCTCATCATGTGCTCTTGCCTGATCATTGCATCAACTCTACCAACATAAACCAAACCCCATTCCAAGTGTTAAAAAAGATACAATACAACATATATTTGTTCACAAGCATGTTTGATCTTTAGGTGTGCAACACCAATGTTTTTTATTTCCCAATGACTTGCTCAACTTGGACTTACTTAAACTTGGGTTATGCTTACTCTACTTTTAATTAAGTTTTTTGTGGAATTACTTTGTTACTTACCTAAATATTCACATGTATAAAAAATAAATCATCACATCATGAAAAACAATAATATGGTGCAACTGGTTCACCAACCTAATACCCGAAAAATGTATAATAATGGCAAAGATTACAAATGGATACCACCAACTTATATCATTGGAAATGTAACATACCCTCTATTAACCCGAACCCTAACTAATGTCAGAAGGAGACAGTTTCTATTCTAACTCAATCCCTAAGGTCCAATTATGGAAATGGGGTCCAAATTTGTCACTTTATACGAATTTCTCAAAACTTATAACTAATGACATCATCACATTCATTTCGTTGAGACCTTTCCATTGATATAGAATTTTCCCTATTCTGACATCCAGATCATAAGATATATTTGTTTAAATCTAGCCTATCAAATGATGCTACATCATTTAATCTGCCACGTGGCTACCCCAGTCGTCCACCATGTCAGCACCATGTGGTAAATCCACACAGTTGTTGACCCACTGATGTTGGGGTCATGTATTCCCCCTTGATATGATCCACATGGACCAATTGACACAAACACGCACACACACAAATATGATAATTATACAAATGGACGTAGGTTAAGTCCCTCAGTGGCCACATCATCCCAAGAGTACAATACCATCAGGCCTAAACATTGTTCCCCATTTAACTTCAAGGGATGATCTTCCAAGCTATGTGGTATTACACCCTTACACTGAAGGTTGCATCCTCCCCCTTTTACCATCCACCAACACACTCACCCCATGTGCCACTTGTCCCACTTAACAATCCCACGCACCACATCATCCTGGAACCTTAACCCTGGTGGGTTATAAGAGGTGCTCCATCCAAAAGCTTTGGGGAGTGAGGTTCAAGGTGGAATTAGACGTATTGATTTGATGGTTCTTATTACACCCACTAGATCTACGATATGTGGGGACATAACCTCATTTGGTATGGAGAAGCAAGGAGAGGGGGGATCTGCATTCATAGTTTTGTGACCTGTTTCATCATTTCAATCCAACGACCCTATATCATTTTCACGCAATCAATGGTTTTCGGGGGCCATCCTCCTTTGGTACTAAAAATGAGAGCAGGGGTATCTGCTTTTAGATCCCCATCGTCTTCTCACCTGTGAATGTTCATTGTCGATTTATGCATGCTCCAAAAGTACTCTGACCCAGATCACATGCACAACATGACCCCCCCTTCGACTTGTAATACTGTGAAGGTTAAGCCCCATTCCTTCGTGGGCTCTACCTCGTAGAGTTGTGCGATCGAGATGAATAATGGCTTGAATCCTATGGTTTTTGTGGGGTTCTTCCTCGCACTTGTTATATATATATATATATATATATATATATACATATATAGGCTAGGAAAAATGTGCGTTATCCCTCCTCAGATTTTAATAGGGCTCAAACCAACCCATTCTACACATATATTTATATACACTAATTATATAACTAATTCTATCCTTCCTGAGATGATAAATAAACACCATCCAGATATACAAGACAGTTATGTGAATCATTAAAGCACAGATAGAATTTCAACACAAGGATTTTATCTATGCTCCATGCCCAGATAATTAGATTAGATTCTATCTTAGAATAAACATATAAATTGAACCATTCCTTTAATAGAATGATAAATATTACAGAGGCATACCCATCTCTCAATACACAAGTCATTTAAACCAATTTTCATGCTCGAGATGAATACAAGAGTAAACAATTTCTAAGATTATATTCTAGGCATCAACAATACATTTCCATGCAAGATTGACCTCCTTGGTCATTAGCTCGAGTAAATTAATAGCTTGATACCAACATATAACAATAAATACATGAAAACATAAGAAGACATAAGTATATCAGTCCTCTTGGGATGAACCATCCCTCATCTATTTCATAGATCTTAGCATTACACAAGAACTCATTTCCTCAACACACCAATGCATTCACTAACATAGTGAACCAATATTATCACAAGCATTAAGCCCAACACATTAAAAATGGGCATAAAAATCAATGCATGAAATCTTGAATATACTTATCTTATTAAAATGTGCTCAACAACTCAAATTGGGACTCCAACTCTCCACCCAACCATAGACAAGCTACAATCATGGTTACATGTATTGTCACCCTTAAGCCAGGTTCCAAAGCTTGAGGTAGAGTGCCTTTAGAAGCGTTTTGAACCAACATTATCAGTTGAAACATGGTGTCTCAAGGCCACACTACCTTCACCCACCAACTATTCAATGATTCCACTTTAGGTAGGGAACACTTTATTTTATGCATAGGGACTTATAACATCCCAATATACCTATGGATTTAGGCACAGAGAGTAACGACTCAAGTATGGAGAGAGAGATATACATAGTTAATAACATCAAGGATTTATCATTTGGTTTACCGTTCAAGGAATAAGAGTGCACCTTCCAAAAACTTAGTGGAATCTTCCACCTATTTTCCTAGCCTAATCCATGGGGGCTTCACTTGGAGCGAAATACCATACCACATGCATTCATATCAGAGGATATATATTGAGGACAAAATGACATAATATATTGAGAATATAAGAGCATGTAAAGGGTTTTTATACGTTGTGTATAAAAAAAGCAGCTCAAAGTTAATGAAAAAATATAAAGGGTATAAAAAATGTTAATGAAAAAATGGATACCTACAATATGTATTGAAAGTAGGGGTTTTTTAAATTGGGAAGGTGTATTGGGTTCGTATTGGTAGGGGGTTAAATAGAGTGATTTCAAGAGGTATTTTCCAATATGTAATCAAATTAAGGGTATTAATTAGTATGTCATGAACGCATGTGCTATGTCACATGTTCATTGATTGAAGCCTCCGTGGCCTAATCCCATGGGACTACAATTAAGTGCGATTGACCCACTAACGTTGGGTGCCTCCACCTCTTAAAGTTATCAACCAGCATAACCTCTAGTGGATTTACCAACCCTACAGGACACAACAGCTACTTTCTGATTATTGGTCAGCTATTCTCATGGGTTCCTCATCATGCTATCATCAGAGCTTCTCCTCTCCCTAAATTCTCTTGGTCTTCATTTATTTTCCTTCCCTCTCAGTGGTTCAACTTGACCATCCAAGAGACTCATGGTCTCAATATTATTTGCATGTTCCTTTCTTTGTTTGTGTGCATGAGTCATGGGTGTTTTCCCCCATTGAAGCCTCTCAACCTCCACCTCCCTCTTCAACAAGATGTGAAATAATGTGTATCAAGAGAATGTCCTCGCATTGTAACTGAATGAAGGAGTTTTTTCTCATCATTTTCCACAAGCCAACTGACTGTATTTTTTCGGGTCTCCTACGGCCCTCCTCATGGCTAACTCAACCCATACTTCCTAAAAAAATATCATTTTCTTAGCTTGTGTTTTTCTCCAACGAGAACATGGACATGTCCTTGTTTCCAGTTGAGTTCATAACATAGTTAGCGCATTAAAACTATTTAGTTATCCCATGAATGATATTTAAAACAACCAACCCCTCAAGCAATATCCCTCCTCAAGCAATGAAATCCATGTCCCTCTCTTAAACTTTTTTTAATTTACAATTACATAATTACAAGGAAAACAAATTCGAAGTAGAATTAGCCCATAGGGGATGTCACAAGAAATATGTGCCAAAATATACAGAAAAATATTCCTTCCTTGACCAAACATCAAATTTACAATAGACCTCCAAATTCCAGTCCTAATTAAACCTCAAAATTTGGCTTACAAGAAACCACAAAATTTAAAAGACAAAATCCCCCAAACACTAAAATTCAGGTCTATGAAAACTCTAAATCATGTTTTTCTTGAACCTAAAATTTCCTTCCAATGCAAAAATCCAAAAATCAACCCAATACCAAATCTCTAAACTCCTCGCAAACACCAAATTTAAGCTCAATAGGAAAACACCAAATTTCACCCCATCCGAAGAACACCAAATTTCATCCTAAGTGGCGAACACCAAATTTTAGCATGATTGGAAAACACCACATTCCAACCCATCACATCATAGGTCAACAAACACCAAACTTCAACAATTTTGGCTCATATCACCGAATGCCAAAATTTCGTTGTACCTTCATCTCCTGTGCAAGTAGAGAGACACACTACATGTCACATAATAGTTGGCTCATGACAAATGTCTAATTGGGATATTTACAAGAATGAAATAGATGTCCTACTACAAACATGTCATCAAGACTATGGCCCTCCTCTAGAGCCTAATCCCTATTTAGTGGATGTGATGTCATCTACCTTTGTTTCTCCCTTAACAATCTTGCGTCCACTCATCGATCTATTTTCAAAATTGACCAAAGGACTACTAAGGTGCACATCACACAATGCTAAGATAGCACATAGTTATATCATTGTCGACAACCTTGCCTAATCACCTATTTCCATGTCAGCATTAAAAGTGCTTCAAACTTTCACAATGCAATGGAAAGCCTTACCCTTTGCACTAGGTCCAATAGACCCTTTTGATTACTATTTGATCACATTCAACCTAAATAAATCACAATCACAACTCCCATCATTAGTCACTTTCCATATTTGAGTCACCATACACAACGTCACCATATATGGTTGGATTATTGATGAAGGTGAATCCACATGCATCATGTTGAAGGTTGTGTGGTAGAAATTGGGATCCCTCAAACTTGTAACCTCATTCATTACCCTAAGGGCATCTGATGGTCTCCCTTCACAACCATTGGGACTCTTTCAAAATGTGCCAATAGATCTTGTAGGAAAATAGTTCTCATTGACATCAAGGTACTTGACACCCCCTTGGATTATAATATCCTATTTGGATGAAATTACAAAGTACACCATGAACATGTTGCATCATCATTCTTCCGGACTATGAGCTTTCCTCATAGCATAAAGAACATAGCCATTGACCAGCTAACACACTACAAGACAAGAACATCTCCCTTACTTGATATTGTGCCAACATTCATGAGATGCTAGCAACAATTGGTTTCCTCCTTCACTTAAGTTGGGTTTGAAATCTTCAAGGATTCCACCTTCCTATGTACATGTTATCACTCTGAATTTTTCCTTGCTTGTGAAAGGAAACTCACTAAGGTAACCTTAAAACCACTTTGGCATTGAAATTTGGACCTTTAATCTAGAGATGGATTTCTCCTTAACTCTACCACTCAAGCTCATTGTAGTAGTAGGTCAATAATACACTCATTGGCCAGATTTAATTAGTAACACGTGGAATTGGTTTGCAAGGAAAGAAAGGGGCCATTGGGCATGGAATCTTTGATATAAAAAGATGTTAGCCACACCTATATGAACAACTCTATCAAAGGCAAGATAGGTTACGGTTTCTTAGACAAATCATCATCAAGGTATTGTAGAAGAATGTAGAAAATAAATACCAAAATAGAGAAGTATGATTTCTACAAATGATATATAAGTTGAAAAACACATATGTAGTTTGAAAAACATGAACTTGAGCATTCGGTAAGAATTCCAATTCATGTAGCTTTTTTCAAATGTTGAATATTTAATGATCAAAGTCTTGACTAAGGAGAAAATAAGCACAATAGGAAAATGCATAGGAAATCATTCACACATGAATCTATGGAAATTTCACATGTAATATTGTTTATAGAAAATATATTAATCTCAAAAAGTATACATAAGGTCTTTCTTTTTCATAAAATTCTAAACCCTTTACATTACAAAATACTCCATTAAATAGGTAAAGTACAAGGTCAATTTTGGAGTAAAAAATGTATTTCTACAAAAATAAAATAATATAAACAATTAAAAATAATCCTCAAACTCAACAAACTCAAAAAATAAATAAAAAAAACAATAGCTAAAATATGTTGCAAAAAGTCTTCGAATAAGTGGTGTTGGTGATCATTAAAGCTGGAGATGGTCCCTTGAAATCTGAATTGTTGATTAGATGCCTAATATCATGTATTGAAAAATGAACTTGACTGCCATTTGTGCCCCTACCTCTCAACTACTGATTTTCTACCATGGAAACTGATATTTGTATGCCAAGATGTGATCCTAAAATATGGGTTTTGATGTGCTATTTTCCAACTAAAAATAGACTTAACTAATGTCATATATCTCCTTTGTTGATTTGGTGGAAAGAAAATCAATTAAAATCATAAGAAATAAACTAGAATAAATTGATTGAAATAGGTGTCTCAAATAGATGGAAGGACATTGGATTTGTTGGAATCTTGAACTGTCAAGCTTGCTAGATTTTATGCCCAAATCGAATTGATGAGGTGGCTCATCAATAACTATCCATGAGCTTTTTCTAGCGAATTCTTGAAAAATAAGCTTCAAAGATCCATTCAAAATTCCAAAACCATGAAATATGTGTAACAAATGAAAGAGGTTTTTGTTAATGGGTCCATTCCCAACAAAAACCTCTATTTTTTTTCAAAAATTCCTTTCCATCTGTTCAGAAACTATGCCCAATTTTACTACATTTTACAGGAAAAAACTGTGTAAAATAGAGTGCTGCCAAAAAATTTGTTAGTGATTTCATTTAAAATCTTTGAACCGACACTGAAAAAATATTTGTCAGTGCTCCTGAATTTTTTTGTGAAAAATTTCAAACAACTTCTCTCAGTCATTACCCCTGAAAGTAAACTGTGATAACAATCGGCTCAAACGGGGATGTTGTCACCTTGAAAGGTAATAAGACCCCCTCGACTAGGTGCCTAGTCCATTGGGTTGTTTCAAAACTATGAAACCAACTCATTTCCATATATTTGACCTATGATTTAATTTACGTGTTATTCAACCAATCCCACACTGCTACAAACTGAAAACCAAACTAAAAATACTTCACATTGAGATCTAAAAATTGTCATATTGAAACCAACTAACATAAAACCATGTTGAAAACTTAAATTGGTACAACTGTAATTAAATCCATACTTCTACAAACTAAAGATGCTCGGAAAATATGACCTTATTTTATATACAATTTCCTACCCTAATCCAAACAGTCAGATGCAAGTTCAAGTAATCTCATATCTCCAATGTAACCATGAAAGTAGTGAACTCCTTAACCAAAACCCACGTCCATTTTTGTGGAAAAATAAGGATAATAACAAAATACTATTTGGTAGCTCATACATACAATCCTTGGATCTTGTTTTTATGAAGCTGCAAGCATTTGATATCTTAATAAAACTAACTCCATGTAAACTTCCACAAGATCCTAGAAAGAAAAAGGAAACTCCTTTCAGTCAAATAAAGGCTCATTGTTTTCACAAAAATGATGATGAATATTTTCTTATAAAAAAACATTCCTAAATGATTTTGTAGCCTAATATGAACTTCTTCACTACCCTTCTCTGAGTTTTTTTTTATAGTTATCATACATTGGCTAATTTTTACATAAGATTGTTGCAATTGAATACTTCCAAGTAAAGAAAACTCTACTGGTTGTTTTTGTAGATCACCCTCATCAAAATCGTAATACTTCTCATATATGGGTAAATAAAAATCCTTTGAGTAACCAAAAATAAATTCTTGATCACTCATTCCTATTTCCTTAAAAACAATTATTCTTCACAGGAACTTGCAACAGGAAATACTTCATCAACTTGAGAACTCAAATGATAACAAAAATTATATGAAGTATCTTGAAAGCTATCACATGTCTTTTCATCTTCACTTTGTAGGAGGATATCTTCATTTTGTTGTTGAAAAGGATTTTCTAAAGAATGCCTCTGATAAGACAAACCATTGGGCTTTCTTTGAGTCAATTGTTCTATCTGAAATTCTTTAATAATCCATTCTAAGTAATTAATCTTGTCTTATTGACTAAATATGTCATATGAGTTGAAATAAGAAGATACAAATGAAGAAAATACTTGATGAAATTCATCATTAGAAAACACATTAATCCATTCCTTAAAACATTGAAGAGAACCAGGATCCGCCACATACTTTGTTATCTCGATTAATGAAGCAACTAGATCAACAATTGATCTCACCATCATGCAATCAATGGAATCACTCGTGAAATTGTTTAGCAATGAATTCTTCTAAGAGTGAATTTTCCATGATACTTTAAATTCTAGATTCTTCAAAATGGAGTCACCAGGTGAATGATACAAAACTTCTTTGCATTTAAATTTTGTCCACCTTCAACGATCATAACTGAAACATTTTTCATTCTTTCCCAGGGATGATTTAACCTTTGTTCCCTAGTAACGACACTAAGATGAAATCACTCAAAAATTTTCCTTGGATGTGAAAGGAAAATCACTAAGGTAACCTTGAAACCACTTTGGGATTGAAATTTGGCCCTTCAATATGGAGGGGGATTTCTCCTTAACTCTAACACTCAAGGTCATTCTATTAGTAGGTCAATAATATGCTCATTGACCATATTTAATTGGTAACAGATGGAATTGGTTTGGAAAGGAAAGAAAAGGGGCCATTGGGCATGGAGTCTTTGACAAAAAAATATGTTAGCCATAGGTTATATGAATAGCTCTAGCAAAGGCAAGATAGATTGTGGTTTCTTAAACAAATCATCATCAAGGTATACTAAAAGAATGTAGAAAATATATACCAAAACAGAGTGGTATGATTTCAACAAATGATATCTAAATTAACGCAGGTATTTTACTTTTCAATCCGAGTTAAGGCAAGGCTCAAAGGTTAAAAGAAATGCATATTATAAATAAGAAACTAAAAAGTCTCTGATTCAAGATGCAGTAAGCGAAGGAAGAGGCTCCTAACTTAGGAGGTCTTGGTTGTCCTTCCTCACAGTTCTACTCCAACAACATTACCATTGAATCAAATCATAAACAATTCAAGAAATGCAAAAGAATGACTTTTAGTTGTGATTCATAATTTGATAGAAAGAGAATTTAAATTAAATCCTTGGTTCACAACATGAACACCAAATAGAACAATAGAAATGATTCTTCATATTATCTCAAAAGTCTCGAGTAGTTTCAATACAAAATTACACACTTTCAATGGTCCATAAACTCTGTTTAAATGAGAAAATCCTAAACAAACTTTGCTATAATGGCTCTAATAGCCTTATCAATCCTAATGCATCCATAAAGGTTGAACTCATCAAGTCTGGTTCACAAAATCAGGAAAAATCCCACAAAATAATAAATCTGCTCCCTTTTACTAGGGATTTCTAAATGACAAGTCAAGTTTGACTAGCGTTGATCGAGACTTTCTTTTCTCAGTTTGACTAAAACAATAGGTGTTTCTTCATCCATGGTTCACAAGCTTTCCAAATATGCGCTCGGATCTCACCTAGGTGTCCTACACATATGACTTCCATGGAGATATTACAGTAATTTTTAATGTAGTCCAAATTTACTCTTAAAACCCATTTTTTACAAAAATTTCCAAAAATTGAAAAACTTAATTTAGTTAACTGAATATGAACAATAGGACTAAAATGAGGCATATATGGGTGAAATAGGATGGAATATGGTGGTAAATAAATGGATTTAGGATAGGCAAAAATGACCAAAATTGAGGGCCAACATCTCCCCCTTTTTTATGTTCAAGCATGTCCTCATGTTTGCCTCCTTCGTTTGGATCTCCTGATTGATGATGCCCCTGTTGTTCTTGATCCTGTAGCTTCTTCCTATGCAAGCTGAAGGAGAATGTCAATACCCTCATGTTTCTATTCTTTGTATATGGCATTCTTTACTTTTTCTCCTTCCTTTTCTCTGTTTTTCTAAAAGGAAATTCCATCATTTCTCTTTAAAGCGCTGCCCTTTGTAGTATCACCTATCAGTGGAAAAATTGTGGCTTGAGCTTTGTATTCTAGAGTGATGGGAACAAAAATTCTGAACTAGAATGTTGATTTGGACCAGTACTGTATACCCACAAAAACAAGGAGATATACTGAACTGAAATGTTGAATTTTTGAACTGATATGTCAATTTTGATCACTGAGTTTAGCTCTAGCATTGAAATCAATTTCTGAAAAAATATGTATACTTCTTACAGTCTTTTGATCACTACCCTTATTTATAACTAAGTTCTAGACACCTACAGGTTTGATTTTAACCTGATTTTCCTTGAACTTTTAAAATCAAAACCATACTTATTTCAAAAATCGAATTTTAACCTTCTTTGCCTTCAGAGATCCTCAAATTTTGAAATGAACAATCCTCTCTTTTCTTTAAAATCATTTTTTCAAAATACTACTCTCTATCCTTGAAAATCGAAATTGATTTTTTTTTTTTAATAAACTCCTCTTTGTCCTTCACAATCATCTTCAGAAATGAATCTTTGTTCTTCAAAATCAATTTTAGAAATGCACTCTTCTCTACCCCTCAAAATCAAAATTGATTTTTTTTAATACACTCTTCTCAATCCTTCAAAATCATTTTTAGAAATGAATCTCTCTTCTTCAAAATCAATTTTAGAAATGAATCTTTGTTCTTCAAAATCAATTTTAGAAATACAAAATTCTCTGTCCTTAAAATCGATTTTGGAAAAAGAGTCTCTAACCTGGAGAAATTGATTTTTAGAAATGAAAATCTGGCTTGGAGAAATAGATTTTTAGAAATGAAAATTTCACCTGGAGAAAGCGAATTTGGAAATGCATTCCACGCTTTCGCTTGCATTATTCTTCTTCCCAATGTTGTTTTGTCCTGTGCTTTTCATTTTCCAAATTTTTTGCATTATGTCTTCCCCATCCCTCCTTGTGCCTTTATTTTCCTCTGCATTTTTCATTCCTTTAGTTTCCCCGCACTGTTGTATTCTTTCTTCCTTCTACATACTCAGTAATGCTACCTGTGCGGTTTTTTTTTTTTTTTATCTACGTTATGTTGTAGTACTTTCATATTCACACATTTTCTTTAGCGAATCAATTCTAAAATTGCACTTTGATACCGAATGATGCCACCCTGGAGATGAAATAGTCAAAATTACTCATATTTGTAAGCTCCTTTCAGTGCAACCATGTTTTTAGAAGATCAACTGTTCAAAACCATCGAAGCCCTACCTTATTCTTATTTTTAATCACAACAGAAAATCCCAATACTACTTACAGAACCACTATGGCTTTGACAAGTTTTTTATGAGTTCGAAAATCAAATAAAAAGCCCAAAACTTCTCCTTATTATTGATGGTCTCACTTTTTTTAAGCATATGTGCTTTAACAATTTCTCCTTTCTTAATGCTCTCAGGGTTTGTCTTTCTCGACTATGCCTTTTCTTCCTACGCAGATTCGCCCTCTTCATGTGTTCCAGAATCTAGATTCTAAATTGTATTTTCTTTAAATCCTTTCAAACATTCCTCGTTATAAAAAGTTCACCATGGCTCTAATTGTTCCTCCCTATGACTGTTCAAAAGTTGAGTTTTTATAAGTGAAATAGATTCTTGGCATAACATGAAAATCCAGCTTCCGTAACCACGTGTTTTTTAATATCTCAACAGAAAACCTCTTTGAATAATGTACTCCTTGACAAAGATCGAAGAACATACTCCTTCACAAATATGGAAGAGATCTTCATTTTTCTCAGCTGTGTCATCTTCAAAAATCGCAATCTAGAGTTTTACTCATGCTAGAAAAATCAAAATGTTGGAGATGTACTTATCTGGAGAAATTGAACGCTGGAAAAATCAAAATATTGGAGAATGCTAAAATTAACCACTGCATACACTCATTCATTCAGTGCCTATTCAAAAGTAGATTTTAAGAAGAAAACCAAATTTTTGGGAGCTTCTGCAATGACCCCCATGCATTTTGGACTTTAACTACACTTGTTTCACACACTTGTAGCTTGAAGGTAGATCTTTGATGCCACTACGTAGTTGAAACCCAGAATTCCACCAATGTTTTCCTTGCTCAAAGTATATGACGTTTCCAGCTGAGGTTTTACACCACCGGTTATTTAAATGCAAATCTCAGACTTTGTGTATCATAAAAAAAATCGAACTGATTGGATTTCATTTTTATTCAAACTCAACTTGTTGTCTCTGTGAAATTTATGGGATTTGGATGGAGATTTCAGCATTTTAGTTGGCGGGGTTATCATTAATGAAACACAACATTATTTTCATCTCTTTGTCAAGATTTTTAGCATAAAATCTATGCATTCTCTACCCTTTGTTTTCCATTTCAAAGGGTTGTGTTCTCTACCTGAAATGTGGTGCAATTTCTCTATCAAACTCTCTGCATGAAGGGATTGACTAGTTACCTAGATTGAATTTCTCCCCTCTCTAGCGTGAAATAATTGTCCATTCACCTTTGTCGTTTTCTCTCTGACCATCACTTTGTATGATTTTTTTTAAAACAAATCGATTTCAATTGAAACTCATTGCACTCCTTTTTGTATTATGGTTATTTGCACCATACACCATTTCTTTGCATGATATTTCAGAAAAATCAATCTGAATGATTTTTATGATCCCTTTGAACATATGTGCCCTCTTTGAATTATATGCATACTTTGTATTTTTCATCATTGTTACATTGTGCACCTTCATTACATACTCATATACATTAAAATTAGACTCATGCATATTTTGTTTAATGATTTTTGCAAAGTCTTCTTGGTCATAATTTATTATTTCTTGTGCTTTTGAAGCATGTTTTTTTTCATGATGCTCATATTTTCTTATGATGCATTTTATTACTCTTTTGAAATGATTTTGAGGTAGCTCTTTTGAAATGACCATTTCAAGGTCATTTCAAGTCTTAGAATAGAGTAAAAATTCTTCATTGAACCATACATCATTTACTTTTGTTCTTCTTAACCCATGCTTGTTTTGAAGTCATATGAGACTAATCCTTCTTGTTTTGTAGGCAATTTTCCATGAGGCAAAAAAAAAATTAGCCCAAAAAGGAGATGTGGCCAAAACTTTTGGTCAAAAATGCAAATGAATGTTGTTGAGTGAATGATGAATTGAAGAATGTAAGGTTATAATAAGGTTAACGAATGTAATAAGGTGAATGAATAATGTAAGAGGTAAATGTATATAATGTAGGGAAATGTAGGATATAGGGTAATGTAGGATAATGTAGGATGATATGTACATGGATAGGCATACTACATATTCAAGTCTAAACTAGTTTATCAATCTTAGAAAAAATTTCAAAATTGAAGGCATTAAGAATACTTTAAACTTACATTACTTTCCTTTCGCTTGATAGCTCATTGTCAATTCTTTTCTTTTGTTGATGTTGGCCTTAGCTCTTTTGTCAACACTTGACATTTTACTAACGATGACGATACTTTGACCTCAAAATCAATTCTAATAAATGATTTTTCTAGATTTTAGATGCATGTAGCTACTTACAGTACTTTCCTTTTGCTTGATAGCTCATTGTCAATGCTTTTCTTCTGTTGATGTTGGCCTTAGATCTTTTGTCAACACTTGACCTTTTGCTTACGATGACAATACTTTGACCTCAAAATAAATTCTAATAAATGATTTTGCTGGATTGTAGATGCTTGTAGCTACTTCTTAGGTCCCTTTGATATTGATTTTAAGATGAATAATCAGGTCCCTTTTGCAATAATAAATGACATTGATCTTGTTTAGGTCCCTTACTGATAAATATTGATCATGATGTTTCAGGTCCCTTCTGCAATACAACTGCTTGACAATTGCATAGTTTGTTGGTTTATTATGATTCTTCCCCCTTGATGATCTTGAGACTTGTCCTGAAGTCTTTGAATTTCGAAGGATGATTCTACAAACTGAAATTGAAAAACATAAGAGAGAATTCATATTGGCCAAACAAGTTTGTTTTTTGATATGAATTCGAGTTTGTATTGTGCCAGTATCCTGGATTTTCACAACCAAACTCCTTTATTATTTTTTATTTTTTCTTTCTCTTTTTCTTTTCTAAATGGAGGTAGGGTATAATGGTGTAGGGAAGTATGGAAAGCTTATGAAATTAAGATAGGTTTAAATCATGATCTAGGAGTAGATGGATAGATAGATAATATATTTGGACTTCAATATGGTAGATCTGAATTATTATGAAGCTTAGCACATAACATGGTAGATGAATGAAATAACGAAAAATATGTCTTATGAAAGGCTTCTTAGGAAATGGATGTGACTTGTCATGGTACAAAATCTTGACTTCTTCTTCTTATGACTAGCTTCATGCCTTTTACCTCGATCTTGATTCATGTTGTAGGGTTTGTTTGTTTTGTTGGTCAGCAACTGAAAGAAATCTTCAAGAGTTTTGAGTTTCTTTTAATTAACTCAACATTAGGTGAAGTGACTTTGATATTTTCATTGCATATTCTCATATATGAATTTAAAGATTGATTTTGAAAATCCTTCATCCAGGGAGTTGACCCCTCAAATCTTCTTATAACCTGCAAAACATATCATTTGTTTGCAATACAATATTATATGACGGAGGAAGAGAGACGTACAATGTCTCTTCTTCCAAGAAATATGTAAAATAATTACAATAACTTATTAAAAACAAGTCCCTTGATGATATATGAATAAAATGCATTTGTTTACCCCTTGAGGAATGGTGGCCAACCTAGACCTCCTAGTGTATTTTGTTCACAAAATCTTTGTTTTATGTCCAATTAGAGTGATTTCAAAGAAAAGTTAAATTTAATTCATATGAATACTTCCAATATAAACATGTTTTCAAAATGATTTGAAATTATATGCTAAAAATGATGAAGAGTATCTTGTTTGATAGACCTTCTTATGAATGTTTTACTAGACCAGCAGTCAATATTTGGAGTGTAACGTTTTCGTTAAAGATAAGATTGATGTGATTCAATTTGGAGATTAAATTAGATTCCTTTTTGTCTATCTAGTAGAAACATATTTTTAAAATCCTTAGGTTTGATATCACAAAATTGTTGATGAACAGACCTAGGAGGCAGAGTTTAAATATGTTGATTTGAAGACATGTAATCACTAAATGTGGCATAACGTTTTTAATTTTACCTCAAAATGGGATTATTCAAATTGCGTATTTATTTATACTTGAATATGTGTCTCCCATATAAACAAGTTTTGAAAATAATATGATTTGGTACGTTAAATATGCCAATGAACATCCAAGACTTAGAATTGTCACCATGCAGATTTTTCAACAAGCAGTTAGTCTTTTGAGTTTAACTTTTTCATATTATATTGGATTGAGGTGATTCAAATTGATTTGGAAACTATATTGCAATGAATATATTCCCTATAAATATCATGTTAAAATGTTTCCATTATACCCCTCAAATGAAGGTTGTACTAACTTTGTCCTCAAAATTTCACTTGAGACCTATTTTTTATGTTGATCATTTTTTATTATTATTTTTTATCAAAATTGAAAATTTTGAAATGGATTTAAAAACTATACTTCTAGAGATACCTTGCTTAAAAACATTCTTTTGAAAATTATCCTAGATGTTTACCCAAAATAGGATTGTTCTTACTACATTTTTCCATAAAAATCCTTCCAAATGAGTATTGAACAATGATTTGAAGAATTATGCATGAGAGTTTGAACAAAATGTCTTATTATGAACTCATTCTACCTATTTATTTATTTATTCTATTCTATCCTACTCTATTGTATGAAAATAAGGCATTCTCTCAAGTATAAGAGAATTTCCAATGCATCTATTTGCGTAACAAGATCATAAATAGACTCACATCCAAGTTTTAAAAATATACCTTAATGAATACTTGGACTTGAAAAATTAGTTGATCATAAAGATTTGATGCTAAAGAATGTTGAAAAATGGAGTGGTGTTGTGGCCTAATGACTAGTTCAAACCAAGTTTTGAAATCATCTTTGTTTGTTTGGTTCTCCTTAATTGTCATATCACAAAGTTCTTCTTGTGGAATGTGTTCAAAATCATGAATGCACAAGCAATATTGTGATACATATTCTAGATATTCTTCAATTTCTAGCTCTTTTATTTGAATTCATTACATGTGATCCATAACTTATTGATCTTGTTACAAAGATAACTAGAAGAAGCTTCGAGGTTCTCTTCTTGCATACTCTTTATGGATGCTTTGTTTCTCTTCTATCTTTTGAAATGAAGATTCATCTGTAGTGACCATTCTAAATTGTGGACAAGGGTTTAAGAAGTTCCTTGTCATGGCATAGCCTCCTCTAAATTACTTCTTTAACATCATGTTTTGTAGATCTTTGTTTTGCAAATGGATTTTGTAGTTAGTGAGTTTTAATTAGTGGTTGGGGGTTTTGTTTTGGGATTTACCTTTATAATTTTTGTCTAAATGTAAATAACCATAATAAAAAATTGTTTTTGTTTTTGTGTTTTGTTTAAAGCTTCCTATTTTGACTAAATCTAAATGTGCTTCCCCAGCAACGGTGCCAAAAATGTCGGGTCAATTTACTAAGTAAATTAATGCAGGTATTTTACTTGTCAATTTGGGTTCGTAGAATTGGACACATGTTCAAAGTATATGGATTTTAGGTAAAGTCAATTTTCGAAGGAAAGGCTCAAAGGTTAAAGGAAATGCATATTACAAATAAGAAACTAAAAAGTCTCTGATTCAAGATGTAGTAAGCAAAGGAAGAGGCTCCTAACTTAGGAGGTCTTGGTTGTCCTTCCCCACAGTACTGTCCTCAAGAAGAGAAACTAAAGAGCAATAGTTTGTGGTGTATATAAAGCAAGAGAATAGGCTCCTAACTTAGGAGGTCCTGGTTTTCCTTCCTCACAGTTCCACTCCAACAACATTAAAATTTCATGAAATCATAAACAATTCAAGAAATTCAAAAGGATGATTTTTCATTGTGATTCATAATTTGATAGAAAGTGAATTTAACTTAAATCCTTGATTGTCCTTTCATACGCAAATTAGATTTTAAACCACAATCATCCAAAAATCATACAAAAATCATAACAAATCTAAGTAACTGAATCATAAAACTGAACAAGAAATATTGAATCGTAACTATGTTAATTTATACAAAATTTAGCCAAAGTGTACTTAGCTTGGTATGGGGGGCCTCCAACCTTGCCTTGTACACTTGAAGAACTCTTCAGCTACAGCTAAATTAATAAAACACTCACAACATGAACATTAAACAGAATATTAGAAATGATTCTTCAAATTATCTCAAAAGTCTCCAATAGTCTCAATACAAAATCACACACTTTGAATGGTCCATAAACTATGTTTAAATGAGCAAATCCTAAACAAAATTTGCTATAATGGCTCTAACAGCCTTATCAATCCTAATCCCTCCATACAGGTCGAACTCATCAAGCCTGGTTCATAAAATCAGGAAAAATCCCACAAAATAATAAATATGTTCCCTTTTACAAGGGATTCCTGAATGACAGGTCAAGTTTGACGGTGCGTTGACTGGTCCTGTTTTTGCTCAGTTTGACTGAACGAATAGGTGTTTCTTCATCCATGGTTCCCAATATTTCCAAATATGTGCTTAGATCTCACCCAGATGTGCTACACATATGACTTCCATGGAGCTATTATGGGAATTTCTAATGCAGTCCAAATTTACTCTTAAAACCCATTTTTTACAAAAAAAATCCAAAAATTGAAAAACTTAATTTAGTTAAATAAATATGAAAAATAGGACTAAAATGAGGCATATATGGATGAAATAGGATGGAATATGGCGGTAAATAAATGGATTTAGGATAGGCAAAAACGACCAAAATTGAGGGCCAACAAGTAGTTTGAAAAACATGAACTTGAGAATTTAGTAAGAATTCGAATTTATATAGCTTTTTTCAAACACTGAAGATTTAATGATCAAAGTCTCCACTAAGGATAAAATAAGAACAATGGGAAAACACACAAGAAACCATTCACACATGAATCTCTAGAAATTGCACATGTAACATTGTCTATAGCAAATATATTAATCTAAAAAAGTATACACATTTCTCAAAATATTCCAAACACTTTACATTATAGAATACTCCATTAAATATGCAAATTACAAGGCCTATTTTGGACGAAAAAATGTCTTTTTGAAAAAATAAAAATAATATAAGATAATTAAAATAATCCTCATACTCAACAAACTCGGATAATAAATGAAACAAACAATAGCTAAAATATGTTGCAAAAATTCTTCAAATAAGAGGTGTTGATGATCATAAAAGTTGGAATTGGTCCCTTGAAATCCAAGTTGCTGATTAAATGTCTAATATCCTGTCTTGAAAAACGTACTTGACTTCCATTTGTGTCACTACCTCTTAATTACTAATTTTTTGGCATGGAAACTGAGATTTGGATGCCAAGATGTGATCCTAGAATATGGGATTTTATATGTTATTTTCCACCTAAAAATATACTTAACTAATTCCAATTATCTCCTTTGTTGATTTAGTGGAAAGAAAATCAATTAAAATCATAAGAAATAAACTAAAATAAATTAATTGAAATAGGTTTCTCAGATAGCTAAAAGGTTGTTGGAGTTGTTGGACTATTGAATTGTTAAACTTTCTAGATTTGATGCCCAAATCGAATTGATGAGGTGGCTCATCAACAACTGTCGATGAGATTTTTCTCACAAACTCCTGAAAAATAGGATTCAAAGATCCATTCAAACATCCAAAACCATGATAGTTGTATAAAAAATGAAAGAAATTTTTGTTAGCGGGTCAGTTCCCGACAAAAAACTCTTTTTGTTTTCAAAATTTCATTTCCATCTGTTCGGAAATTGTTCCCAAAGGTATTGTCTTTTATAGGAAAAAACAATGTAAAACAAAGGGTTTCCAAATAATATGTCAGTGATTTTGTTTAAAATATTTGAACCAGTGTTGAAAAAATGTATGTCAGTGATCTTGAATTTTTTTGTGAAAAAAATTCAAGCAATTACTCTTAGCCATTGCCCCTAAAAGTAAATTGTCATAACAATACCTATCCCAGAGACCTCCTTTCCATGCCTCTCTCTAAATCGATGCCTATGTGCATAGAAACCACCTCTTCCATCAAATTATCTTAGGCCAATCAACCAATCAAAACAAACTTACATATGTCACTCATGACTGATAAAATTTATTTACCATACATAATTACTCAAACTCCCTTCATGTACACACCACCTAGTTTTGTTTCACATCAAGTGATTGGCAATTTCACCCTACCAAACATGGTTATAGTGTTTCTCATCTAGTATTTATCACCACCTCGCACATTTTTTATGCTAGATATCATGCCTACTAGATAGATCACCTATGCCTCATGTTCAAAGGACCCTACTCCTACATAAACAACAACAACTAAAAGGACACTAGAGGGCACCAAAAAGAAAGCAGGGAGCAAATCAAAAGAGAAGGTAGATGCTTCAACACCACCTACTTATAGGGTGATTCCCCCATGTGCCCTTCACAACAAACGTTGGTACCATAATAATCTATGTCCCATTCTTCAGGATTTGAAGGATGTCCTTCACGCTTCTCAAGCACCGCCTTTACTTCCCCTTAGTAGTTGATGGAGTTACTCCTCCACATAATAAGAACTTGTGCATTAACCACCCATGTGTCATTTGTGCATAACACAAGCATTATACTCATCATTGTTGCAATCTCCTTCGATATTTGGACATGTTAGTTGCCATTTGTTATGTGACAATAGCCACACCATCACTTCCACCAACCCTTAACATTGATCACGTGCCATCTACCATTTACTATGTCACTACCTTAGTTAATCAGTGGATGACATACCCTTGTTTGTTGTGTGGTGAGGAAAACCATCAAACTTATATTTTTCCTCTAATCATCACATATTGCCAACACTATAAGGTTCAACTAACATCTACCTCTCATTAAGAGCCCAATCTACTTTGGATTGAGGCCACTCTCGATGCCCCAAGTACCTTGACCACCTCGAGGAATGACCCCACTCTCAACATGGCTCTCACCATAGTTGTGCAACCATTAATGGTACAAACTGCCTCCCCACATGGACCCTATAAAGAGATTCCTTCACCATCTAATACTAATGAAACACATAGTCATGAGCATATCTACTATATTTCTTCCTCAGTGGGGGGAATGACACCAATTGTCTACTCATGTTTTCATAGTGTCTAAATTGCTTCATCCAATATGAAAATAGAATAAACTAGGACAATGAGGACCCACCATGTCTACTTTATGTCATCCTCCATCTGCCCTATAGAATATCGCATGATATTGCACACTTGTACATATGTTAGTAATTCACGCACCTATTGCAATATGTAATAGATATGGTTGACATTTCTCATCAAATCATGAAGAAGGAAATAATGTCTTGTCACCTACAAGTTGGATCAAGTCACCTCTATAAGTTAGCTCCATAAGAGGTCACCATTTCATACCTACTATGGCTAATCATCCCTCATTCGACACCTAATAATAAGTGACTAATTGGCCTCATTTAGTCCACCATCAAGTTCAAGATTTTGGTCTGCAATTTTAAGGGAATTCAGCCTTCTATTTAAGAAGTGCGAGGAAGTTTAGAAGACAATTTTTTTACTATAGTTTGATCTATGTTCAAGGGCTTGGTGCTACTGCAGCTAGGGTTGATTTCCACTTTTGTTTTTTCATTCATTTTGTGATCGAGAATTACAAACAAAGGCTCGTTCTCCTTTATGACACTACTTTGAAGTTGACTGAATTGAATTTTGGGTGAATCTATTCTAAGGTTCATTGGCTATTAGAGAGAATTTTGACCATCTACTGCAGTGACCTCAGACCTATGTTTTAAACCTCCTTGTGCAGAACATACTGATGGACAAAAGTATCATCTCTCAGTTACGATAAGACCTTGATAGATAATTTTATTGTTGATCATTTTTTTGGAATTGTTAGAACCTTTTGATGTCTTATTGATGGAAAAAATATCTCTCTCATAAGGAAATAATTTTTGGGTTTTACCCTGAGTGGGTTTTGCCTTGGCTGTGAGCCTAATATTGGTGTCTCTTGTCTCTTGTATCTTGTCTTTTATCTATTGTGATCTCTATTTACTACTCTTGTTGAAGAATCATTAGTTGAAGCTTTTCATATATATCAACTTGTTGATGAAAGGATAAAGACTTGAAGTTCTAGGACTGCAACAGAGAGATTTCTTATTAGCGTAAGAAGAACCCACCCAGGGAGGCAAGCCTGACGATATCACCCTGGTGTAACATTTTGGCACACAAAAGGAATGAAGTGGGAGATAGTCGGAAGGATACAACAATAGATCATGGACCAATGATACTTGAGTAGGAGCTCCCCACTCTAATAGCTCAGCCCACTGAGGGCTAGCACAGAGGGATTTCAATGTAGCATACAATAGAGAGCCAGAGTGAAGGAATATTTGAAGAAACAATTCAGAACCCTTTGAAAATTTTATAAAGGAAATTGGTGCAAAACCAAGGGTCGTAGGACCCTTTTCTCTCTCCTATGATAGAGGATGGCTAGCAGCTTATTAGTGTTCAGAGGATGACATCAGCATGACATGGCATGTGACACATGCTAGGCAGCATTGGTATTTTCAGGTACCCAAAAGGACCATTTCTAGTGGACATGTGGACCACTCATAGGTCGACATGTGGCATAGGTGACATCAACATTTCTTTGTGATCTTAGATCTCATCATTCAAGAGTGTCTAAGAAACTTCTTGGGGAGAGATTACACTAAGGGAGGGAAAGGAGGAACCTAGTTTAGGAGATTGAAGGATCCATTGCCTCAAAGACTCCCTTTAGTGTCTCTAAGATATATTATATGCCTTCTACATCAATAAAATAAAATAAAATAAATAAATAAATAAAATCGCAAAATTATTGTTTCTTTTCATGTTTTTGTCTTTACATTATAGTTTGAATATTTCATGATAGATTTCATATTTTTCTTGTTATTTTATTTTTGTGTACTAATCAATTGTTGCTTGATCCATGTAGGAAACAAAAACTTACATAGGTGTGAATTATGGAACAACTTTGTTCAAAAATACTAATATTAGCTATGTTAGTTCCTATGTATATTGTAATAATGAGATGGAAAAAGGTGTATTGTGCTTAGTCACTAGGCTATTAATTTTCTTGTGAATGGATTATGTTTATGGATCTGGTATACTTTGGGGCATGTCTCCCAGAGTAGGGAGGAATTGCATGGCTTGAGAAGAGTATTCAATAAGTGTTATGGTGATTTGTTGAATCTATATGAAATAAGAGCAAGAAGTATTATAGAATATGCTTGGTTAATAAATAATATTTCCTTGATGGGTGAATGTTGAATGTAGAGTAAATTCTCTGAAATAAGTGGTCTATGAAGGTTATGAGTTGCATGAGGTGTGAGTGGTATGCATGTGTTTATTTAGCCTAAGGTTTTCCTTGTAGTCTATTAGCATGACTGGCTTCCCCTAGAATAGTTGTGGAACAAGAGCAGTTGTCATTGTATTCTTATTTTAAATGAGAAAAAGTCAAGTTTGTCTCTACTATAGAGAACTATTCACCTTTGGACGTAAGCCAGTGTATTTTGCTTGTTTTCTTATAAGTGAGGAGAGTAGGATAAGCTCCTTTAGCTGGGAGAAGTTATGAATTTGGTTCATTTATCATCTTTTGTCTACCCTTGATGAATAGTCCTAGCTGAAGGAAATGTATATGTGAGGCCTTGTTAAGTCAGTCAAGCATGTGGATTTCATTGAAGCCTTTGTGTTAGCTTTTGTCCCTATATAAAATATATTTCAAAACATTAGAATAAGTTAAAATATTATGTCAAGCCTTATAGAGTTTAGGGCTTTGAATATTGACCTTCCTCTAATTTTGGGATTGTATGATTGGCGTTGGAAATTTTAGGGATAGGATGTCCTTGGATTAGCCCTTGGTCACGTGGGAATTAGGAGTTATGACCAATATTTATTAGGAAAATAGGTTTTTGGGACACTAATATCAATGTATTAAGCTATTGGGACCTAGGGGGATGGGAGTTTATTGAAACTGATGCATTGCAAACCACCGATATTGATAGGCTCCAACAAGTCTATCAGTTAATGGGTAGCCTTCTATCTATTATTACCCATTATAAAATTGGGAATGAGCAGTGTGATTCATCAAAGAATGTATTGGTGTCTACCAAGAAAATTTCCCGAGATAGATATAAACTACATTATCCGTCACTTGACAAGAGCTTAGGGGTTATCGATTGACAAGGCTAGGGGTTGAGTATCGTCTTTCAAAAGATTGGTCATTAGGTAATCCATCATGAAACCACTAGCATGATCCCTAGTGCTACCAAAACATGAGAATCCTATTGATTTACATAAATCTACTCATTATTTGTAGTAATGGTGGATATCATGTGTTGAGAAATTGGATTTCAGGTGATAGAGTTACTAAGAGGCTGAGGACATGTGTATTAAGATGACCCCCTAATACTAACTTGGCCCAAAACCCTATTATTTACTAGAGAGGCATCCATTTTTTACATGACAGGGGTATAATGAAGGTCAGGGTGTTGGAGTTTCAGATGATGGGGAAACTCAATGAGGCTTTTGGGGTTTCATCCTGAACTACCAAGCTCAATAAGGGGGCATAACATGACGCCCACAATACATGGTGAAGGTTTCCATGTAACAGTAAAGTGCCCCTATACCATGGTGATACATGGTCATGGAATCCGCGTGTTTTCCATGTGGCACTTGGAGGCATATACTCATTAGGGCATAATTTTTCATTGTGGAATCGATTTTAGACAAACAAATTATTGTTGGAAATATCTCAACAAGTAGAAGACAATGTAAATGTTAGAAATGAGTGTTGAAGAGGTTGGAGAAAGAAGAAATTTTATAGCCCCATATCCATAAAGTGACCTTGGGGGTTGGGCCTAGACATTGCACATCCTTAATTAGGGATTAGGGACATGGATGTGTTACACTTATCACCTAGAGTCAAATGGGATAGAAAAGAAAATCAGCCAAGTGATTAAAGATAGCCTATGAGTGTATTTGATAGAAAAACCATCAAAATGGGAAGAATACTTGCATTTGGTGGAGTTTTCATACAATAAACTGTATCATACATCTTTGAATATGATCCCATTTGAGGCCTTTTATGGTAGGAAATTCAATACACCTATGAGTTGGGATAACATAAATAATAGGGCTATCATTTGACTAGATTTTCTTAGGGAATTGGATGAAAGCTGGTGAAGGTTAAGTAGAACTTGAAGGCTTCCTAGGACAGGTAAAATATTTATGTAAATAGTGGAAAGAAAAAAAACAAATTTAGAGTGGGAAAGCATGTCTTCTTGAAATTGAATGCCAAGAATAGTCCATTAATATTAGGAAGCTACCAAAACCTAGTAGCTAGAGACTATCATTTGAAATCTAGGTGAGGATTAGTACAATAGCATATAGGCTTGGATTTCTTTCATCCATGCACATTCATAATGTGTTTCATATATTTACTTAAAAAGTATGTTCCTAATTCTAATCATGTAATTGATTAGACTATCATTTAGGTGGAGCATGGAGAGACTTCCAAGTTTAGCTAGTGTGCATATTGGATTGGAAGATAAAGGGGCTCTAGAATATAGCAATCACCTTGGTAAAGGTGCAATGAATGTGTTACAGTCTTGAAGATGCTACATGGGAGCATGAGGGAACCATGAGGGAGTAATACACTCATTATTTGAAAAAAATTATTGCATGTTTGTATGTAATGCACTAAGGATAGTGTATAAATAAGCGAGAAGGGAATGTAACATCCATAGGTCAATCCCTTGTGTGTATTGCACATATTGGATTTAGGCTAGTGAGATAGGTATGCTTTTGGGGCGTGTGTGCCTATGTATATATATATATATATATATATATATATATATATATATATATATATATATATATATATATATATATATATATATATATATATATATATATATATATATATATATATATATATATATATATATATATATATATATATATATATATATATAGATATTGGGAAAGGTGCCTGTAAAGATCAAGGTTGGAGTTCTTGACAATTTAAAATGTACATATATTTGTAGCAATCAATGAAATAACATCACAACTGGTGACCACTAGACAAAACAAGTATGGAGAACTATGAATTCAGAAAAGGGAAAGGCACGAGGGTAAACCATGACATGATTTCTAAGCTTACAAAATAATATAATGTTTCCTAAAGTCACTTTATTAATGTTACAAGATATCTTGTTACATTCATTAACCATTTGACCTTGAACCTGAATCAATCATCATCCATTCGCACTTTGCATTAATCATTCCCTACAAATACAAAAGAATCTCCTTTCCAGAAGTTCCAAGAATCCTTGATTACGTTGGTTAAAAACCCTATTTTCTAGATCAGTGCACTTCCCTAGTTCATTAAGTGCAATGATGTAAGTTGCATCAAAGGAAAAAGTGTTGGTCAATGTAGATTGCTTTCACTACAAGTGCGATGACCCATGAAATGAGGAAAAAATTAAATATAATTTTGAATCTTCCACTTCTAGAGGCTTATATCATGGAAGTTTCCATTCTCTATTAAATATGTCCTCGAGTTCCTACAAATGAGTTCTTATCACTTATCACATGGAGCTTATTCCCTTCTAAATTGGATCTTACCCTAGTTTACTGGATCTACAACCTACTTATTTCTCCTATAATTTATTACCTTCCATTAGGTGTTGGTGATGAGCCTAGGTATTGCGACAAGAATGCCGCAACTCCTAGGGCTGCCAACTTTACTTATCAACCCGAGGTTTGTACAAACTTGGAGGTGACAGTGTTGTATGCACAAGTAAAAGTGAAGGTCCTACTTGTTGTCACTTCTCATCTGGCAAGAGACCCTAGGGGTTCCGAGCTATACTTCTATAGGGTCAGAAGAAGCTTAATTCTTTGATGGAAGAAGAGAAAATCTATTCTAAGAGAGAGCTACTCTACTGTAGTATTGAAGAAAATAACATGTAATTCTAACCCACACCATAACCTAATTAACCAATTAAACAGCTATGCTAAGTAGAATTGCTAAATCAATCACTAACCAGATGTTGCTATCTAAGTTATAGAAGTAAAGAGCATCAAACTATACAAGGTGCAAATGAGGAAACTAAGTGGAAAAGCAATCGGATGATGAAATCAGTGAAAGGAGGATGTAAGGAAGTAGTAGTGCATAAGAACCATTGGATCAGCCAACAAACAGAAGATGAACGGTGGAGATCTTATCGCGAAGGCTTAAGTGAATAGATGGATGGATAGGGTGAATGCATATGATGAATGACAAAGGGCTTATCGCGGAGGTTAAGGGGATAGATAGACGAATCGGGCGAACGAATAGGATGAACGGTGGAGATCTTATCGTAGAGATTAAGTCAAGAGATGGACAGACATGATTAATCGAAGGATGGACAATGAAGATCGTATCATGAGGAAAAGAAACGCGTGGAAATGATGGAGCGGGTTTCGAAGGCGGTAATTAGTTTCTCGCGCACCCTTAAAGCTGTAAGATGTATTTTGAAATTTCACACGATTAGCCTAACTGAGCGACACATAGTATGAGAAAACCACTTTTCTCATGTGCTCTCAGGTGGACAATGGTTGTGCAAGAATCTGTGCGAGATTGCACGATAGCCGTCAGATCAGGCTAGACAAATCAACGGTGGAGATCGACCAAGTTGGTTGGTGATTGGGTGACGTGATAACCATCGGATCGGGCGAGGCATATAGACGGTGGGGATTTATAACGCATAAAGTAAGTGGAAGACTTCACGTGAGGTGGCAGTTGGATAAATTAATGAATTGGACGATGATTGGGTAGGTTTGTTGTGGATCGGACTGTGAGGAAATGATGCATGAAGAATGTGCTAAAGGAGGTTTCAAATGAAAATGACAGAAAAACCAGTGAGGGTGAATAAGTAACTACATCAAATTACAAACTCCATAGCTCATGCAAGAACTAGAAACCTATGTTGTTGGGATTGCTGAAGGGTCTCTTCCTCAAGTCATGGTCCAAGAGGGAGGAGATGAGGCCGAGACACCTGCACACAACCTTATGGTGATATTTTTCCTCTACCTACCCTATGAACTAAAAGAGGCACAAATGTAAGTAAACTTAAGCACAACCGATCTACTCTATGCTACTGTAATGAAAATGCATCTATTTAAGCAAATGAACAAAACCAGAAAACTACTTAATCAAATGAATAGAATAGAAATTTATGCTACTGAAGAAAATGAACAATTAAAACCAAGAATCTATGCTAGCATACATGTACAGTAAAGAGGAGCTTTGGTTGCTCGATTTGGGCCATAACCCAAGAGCTTCATCCCTCTGAGTTAACTCAGAGCTGGCTTAAAACAAAACTCACTCTCATTATCAAACCCATGGATTACATAACAAATTGTCACCAGTCTTGTAGCTCAGAAATAAAGCAAAGTTTTACAATAAGATCCTACTGAGGTCCTAAGCCTCTCTACTTATACATCTGAAGTCTCTAATGACTTCCTTCCAAATTAGGGAGGCTTGGCTCCCCACTCAAGATAAACTGGTTTTCTATCCTTTTCACTTGCACGGCTGTCTTCTAGTCCTCATGATTTGGTTGTTTGCACTCCAAGACGATGGAGGAATATTCGAATGGAGGGGTAGTAAACGAGGAGGATTTACCTCCTATAATCCTCTCCCTTGTCCCATTCGAGTTTTGACCAAGGTCTTTTCCATAGTTCCTTTCTTTATCCTTTATTCCTGCATTTTTCCTTGATTTTATCCTTTATTCCTGCACTACATGCACAATAGACCACAAAGAAAAATACCCAACTCTAGCTCATCTCATAAACAAAATATAATCAAAAGTATGCAATAAGTTGTGAGAATAGTTGGTTTGACTAATCTAGGAGGTGAATTAAGGCCAATTAAGGCCCATATAATTACCCAATGATGAGGCTCATAATCACCCCCTACTGAAAGTGTTACTCATCCTCTGAGCAACTTAGTCAATGCCCATGTCCTTCATGGCTCTGGTAGCCTCTGTTGTGGTATCTTCTTCTTGTTTATAGAAGCCTACTCTCCTTTTTACTTCTTCCCGCTGCCTCTTTTCCTCTTCTTCTTTTCTTCCTTCTAGCATCCCTAGGAGTAGTGGTGGACTGAGTTTTAGGCCTATCCAATTTGACCTTCAACCTTTGCATTGATTGCTTATACACAGGTTTCTTGTTGAGCACCTCTCTCAACCTTTGAGGGAAGTGATATTCTCTGATCTTCAAGCTATGTGACAACGTGTTCCATCTCCTTTAGTAGGAATGTATATTATCATCTCTTAGCAGCCTAAACATATCCTCAAAATGTGAAATTGCTTGCTCTTTGGCAGCAAGATATCTAGGTGCCAGTTGAGGATCATTTGCAATTAGATTATGGGTGTTGATTAGGGCCATGGGAATTTGATTGTTCAGCTCTGATGATAAGAGGTTCATTTTGCTCTCTCACCAATATTCTTTTCATCTCTGTAGCCCTTGACTTCTCATGGTTCATCGATGATGCCATAGCCATTAATTGTAGATCTCCTAGCTCTGCATTAGGATCCTGAATATTCATGTCTGTGAGGGTCATGTTGTGCAAGTAAAACTTCGCCATTTTGGCCCTATCATCTAGTGCACTTTGATCACAAAGGTCAATAAACTGCTTGTAGTCCTGAAATGGCATGGTGCCCCTTTGTGCTAGTGTTGGCATTATAACACAAGTTTGGCACTATGACACAGGTATTGTCCTTGATGGCAACTCACTCGGAAAATCACTCAGATGATAGTTCAGGCTCACAGGCTCTAAAAATAAATGAAAAGGAGGCATACGCAAGTTCCACTTAACCAAGATGCATATATGTTAGGATTCCAAGAAACTCTCCTAGGTTGTAGCTCGGAGATGCCTGGTAACATATAAATTCAACTTATTGTTGTAAATGGATGAATGGAAGGGATGATGTTTGCCCAATCCAGATAACCACTTCTATTTTGTCTCACTCCAGACATGCGTGAACACCCCCAAACTACAAGGCTTTAGACCACCAACTACTCACAGTTTAAGGATTGGGTGAATATGGAGAATGCTGACCACACCAGCAGATGCACAAGACCATGTGATGGCCAGTTGCAACCACTAAAGAAGCTTGCAAATCTAATCTACTAATGCACAAATAGGACGACAGATCCCTGGCACTAGATGAAGAGAAACCTGAATAACTTATTCAATGACACATACAAGAATTTAACATAGAGATAGGATGACAACTACTCTAATGCTAAACATCAAGAGCTAAAGAAGACAACATATCAGGCACTGCTTAGAGTAGAAAAGAAATGGAAGGTGAGTAATTAAGCTTGTATTAGCTGAAAATGAAGACGAGACGCTGCAAGTGTCAAAATAGTTACAGTCTCCAGAAGTTGAGCCTTACATCAAAGCATCAACCATCAACCCTGATTACATCTATTTTTTGGGTATATATAGAGTTTCATTACAAAGGCACTTGGCCAATTAAGATATGGAGGGGTCTTAATTGACCACCAACTACATTTAACTACCTGATGGAGTCTCTGAGTGTGTTTTCTTGCTTCAGTAGATGAATCTGATCTTTTCAGGTGCTCTATTGTCCTCTTAGGCAGCTGGGGTGTTTGTATCAATGAAGTTCCATAACTGCTAAATGCAGTTACATGCTCATGCTCTGTCCTTTTTCTCTTCGACCATACTATATGTTAAATGTGGTTGTTGAGGAGCAACAGCAAATGGTACTGGAAGGCCAGCCACCTTCGTCCTTCGAGCACATGGAATGGTCAAGGGACGTGGACAACATAGTGAGAGGATGAGTCAAATGAAGGAGCAAGATTGGCCATCGGATCGGAGGGATAGACGGAGGAGGTGGCCTAATAGAGGATATTGGAAGAAGCAAGAGTAGGATGAACGTGGGATGTTGGATCTCGGGAGGACAGATCCAATGGTGATCAGGTGACGAAGGCGCACGACGGTTATTGGGCGGGGACAGAGGATTACGCGGTAAGCGGTATCGATTGCACCCCCTTTGGGCGTTAGGCTGTAAACGGGTGAGGGCGTGTGATTCCATTCAGCACGTGACACGTAGCGGTAGAGGAGAGAGAAAAACCACTCTCCATCGCGTGCTAACATCCCATCGCTTTGTGGGCGCGAAATGTGTGAAGGCCATCTGATCTTGGCGGAGCTAATCGGATGGTAGAGAAGTGATCAGGCAAGTCGCTTTATCGGGCGCGATGGGAGTTTTCGGATCAGGTTTTTTGATAATTTTGGGCCTTTATGTATGGCGATGCGCGATTGCGATCAGATCACATCGCAATATCGCATCGGTGGAAGCCGAGGGGCGCAACCTTTACACACACATGGATGTGACTTGCGATAGCAATTAAACTCAGACCCGATAAAGGAATTAACTATTTTTAGGACTAATGAAGGGAGAATGAGCGGGGCAAAGGAAAAAGGAGAAAGTGACCGTTATGGGCTTATTTTGAGCATGACCACGGACTAAGCTCACTTCCGACCTTTAGAAATCAAAGATATGTAGTAGAGCTAACACTGGCTCCTTCTGGGGATGAGATCCTCCCTGTGAGGTCTCAAGAACTGCAGACCATTGCCTTTCCTTCAAAAACCAGATCAGCAAAAACTTCTTAGTGTTCCATTGGGCATGGAGTCTAATTTGGCCTACACTAAAACTGATAAAACAACATATTTACAACTTTAAGGCCTGAAGACCTTAAACAACATAACTTTTCAAAAATCACCCATTAACTGGGCCATCAAAGACTATTTCTCCTTCCATACTTTGCAGCATGAAAGTATTGTTCCCTTGGATCTGAGTGATGATGAAAGGTCCAATCCACAGAGCATCAAAACTTCCCATGGTTGCCTTTCTCCTCTTTCACTGCATCCCACTTAAGAACCAAGTCTCCAACCTGAAAATAGTCTGTCTTTGCCTTCCTGTCGAAGGCCTCCTTGATTCTTCCCTGATGTGCTGCAGACTTGCCAACCAGATATTCTCTGATTTGATGTAATTCTGCTAAATCAGTGATCCTTTTTGCCATATCATCTTCCTTAGTCTGCTCTTCTTGCAAGAAATTTTCCACAGGGAGGGTTAACTAAATGGGGAATACGACATCAATGCCATAAACCAGCTTGAATGGGGAATTCCCTATGGATTTCTTAGTAGCGACCCTATTAGCCCACAATGCATATTTGAGCTTGGAATCCCAATTCTTTTTGTTTTCTTCCAATAGCTTTTTAATTATCCTTATCAAGCTTTTGTTGGAAGATTCTACTAGACCTTTGCCTTGAGGATAGTATGAGGTGGAATGAATCATCTTAATGCCCATCGAGTTACACATGTCCACCAACTCTTTTGCCTTGAAAGCTGTTGCATTGTCTGTAACTAATTTATGTGGATAGCCAAACCTGGTGAAGATATTCTCTGTCAAGAACTTCATGACCACATGATGGTCAACCTTTCTGTTAGGGATGGCCTCAATCCATTTAGTGAAGTAATCAGTTGCTACTAAGATCCATCTGTGTTGGCCACTGGAATGTGGATTGATTTCTCCAATGAAATCCAAACCCCACTGCTGAAAAGGACCACTGGCATGAATAGGCTTCAAAGGAAAGTACTTCAATTGATGTTTTCCCTCAAACGTCTGGCACCTGTCACAAGATTTAACAAATGAAAAGACATCAGAAAATAGAGTGGGCCAGTAATACCCAGCCCTGAAGATTTTGTGGGTTGTGGTCTTCCAATAGTGATGTCCTCCACAAATGCTGGAATGAAACTGATGCATGACCTCTATGGATTGTTCTTTGTCTAGACACCTTAGAAGGTTTCCAGATGGGTCCATCCAATAAAGCAGGTCCTCATGAATGCAATACTTGGCTGCTCTGAGCTTAATGGTTCTGACTTGGCTTGAACTTAGGCCTAAAGGGACTTCTAGCTTCAATAAAAATTGAGCTATTGTAGAATACCATTCACAAAAAGCTAGATTTTCTACCACTGATTAGCTCTTTCCTGATTTAGCTGTCTCTTCTATCTATTCATCTTCTGAAACTGTGCTTATGAGATTTATGTTTAGCATCCTGCAGTTTTCTTTAGCCATCAGTTTGGCTAGGCCCTGACCTCTGACTGGCTTGGTGGGCTTCAGCTCGATGATGAATTCAATCAACTTTGCTATCCATTTAGCCCTTCTTCAATCAACATCTGGCTGCGTTAGAACATCTTTAATTGAAGCAGAGGGCACATATGGAATTACCTTGGAGTGCAGAATGTGTATCCTGAAAGCTCTCAAGGATTTGATAAGAACATAGGCCTATTTTTCTATAGTATCATACCTCAGTTCAACATCCCTTAAGGTTTTGTTGAAGAATGCCACGGGATGTTCTGAACCTTCATCATCTTTCTGCAACAGAACTACTGCAAGGGTGTCATCTGAGGCAAATGAGAATATATGGAACTCCTTGCTATAGTCTGGGCTAATCAAAGTAGGATCTTCCATAATGGATCTCTTGATGGATTCAAAAGTTCTTCTTGCTTCCTCAGTCCATTTAATTTCTGACCCCTTCTTCAACATGGAGGTAATGTGTTTTACAAGTTCTACAAAATTTGGAATAAACCTCCTTACAAAATTTATTTTTCCCAGAAAGGACTGGATATCCTTCTTCGATCTTGGGATAGATAAGGTTTGTATTTCCCTTACTCTTTCCAGGTCAATTTTGACACTCGCAGCAGAGACAATGTGCCCTAATAGCTTGCCCTCTTCTAAAGAAAACTGTGACTTTTTAGGATTGACTGATATCCCAAACCTTCTGCATTTCAGAAATACTTTCTTCAGGTGCTGCAAATGATCTTGATGGCTGCTGGAGTATACTTTTATGTCATCAAGGTAGATGAGGACAAACTTGTCCTTCTCTCCCATGAATGCTATATCCATAGAGCTCTGAAAGGTTGCTCCAGCATTCATCAACCCAAAAGGCATCTTGGAATACATGAAGGTTCCCCAAGGAGTGGTGATTGTAGTCTTCTCTTGATCATCTGGATGTATAGCCACTTGATTATACCCTGAAAATCCATCCAGGAAAGACATCACTTTGGCTCCTGAGATTTTCTGCAGCAAATGCTCCATCTTAGGTAGAGGATAGTTTTCTTTCTTTGAGCATTTGTTTAAGTTTCTGAAATCAACACAGAGCCTGATTTCGCCACTTTTCTTCCTCATAACTACTAAGTTGGCTACCCATTTTGAATATCTGAGAGGGACTATGATTTTGGCAGCCAACAACTTCTTGATTTCTTTTTCAATCAGAGGAAGGAGCAAAGGGTTTATGGGTCTCAGTTTCTGCTTGAAAGGGATGGTGTCTTTCTCCAAAGGGATCTTATGCTGGATGGTCTTTTTATCATACGTTTTGAGGTCACTGTATTCCCAGGCAAAGACATCAGCAAATTGCTTCATCAAGGTGCAGTATTCCGAACTTTGGGTAGCAAACAAATGGGTGGACAGGTTTATATATCTAGGATGATCTGGGCTCCCTATGTTATGCTTATGGATTGCAAATTGATCTTATTTTTGGGCAGCCTTATAAGGCACATCGTTCTGGTCAAACAACTTTTCTAGGGGAACTAGGCCTTTGGGTATATGATTGTTGAGCAGCTGGACAATGCTATCTTTTCCAATTTTGTTCTTTAGCTGGGATTGGAGGCTTTCCTCCAAGGCTTCATTCTCTTGGTCAATTTGTGTTTTAGAGAATTCATGAATGACTTAAAAAAATATATTTACTTCATCGTCATCTTCAAAAACTTTCCAATGCTAGACATTATCAGGCAAGGATGGTATATATTTTACCTGAACTTCATAAACTAGTCTGGGAGGCATGGGAGGGATAAACATGCTAGCAGACACAACAAGGGAATCAACGAGCTGATATTTGACTCTAGGGATATATGAGATACAAAAACTGTTGAAATAATATTTGAGTCTCCATACCTCATCTCTATACGCTTTCATCCTCGGGTGCTGTGCTTGAAATGTTTTGTTCACTTGCTGAATGATGAGATCAACGTCTCCAAACGCCTTTATATTTCTGATTCCTCTGCCTTTAGCTGTGTTAAGGCCCAATATTAGGGCCTCATATTCTTCTGTATTGTTGGTGACTTGGAAAGTCAGCTTGAAAGACAGATGTGTGCTCTCTTGTTTTGGAGATGTCAGCACCACCCATGGTCCTGCAGTTTCCCTCGAACATGCTCCATCAAATAACATCTCCCAAACCCAATTTCCTTTCTCTTCCATAGCCTAGGCTATTGGTTTCTTGAGCTGCAACAAGGCCTTCTAGGATTCTTCAATTTGGAGAATACATGCTCCAAAATTAGTGTCTACAGCATAGATGGGATGATTAGTAGGATTCTTCTCATCACTGATGATGTAGGCCAGATGTGCTTCTCTATACAATCTCTTGCTTTCCCCTCCAAAAACTAGAACAGTGGCGTAAGATAAATCATTTTGTAATGTCCCACCCAGCCTCTTGATCCACCCTCTAGAAAGTAGCATACCAAACCTAGGGCGAACATCTGCTACCACAATATCCATCATCATGCTCTTCATGGGCAGCAGAGTTAGGTTAATAGCCAAGTCTTTGATTAATCCGCAGACATTTTTCCTTTCTTGAATCGAAGGAGAAAAGATCGTGGTAAGGTCTGGTAATATCAAGGCCTAACTCTTCCATGACAGCTTTGGGCATTAGGTTATGGCTGGCACCAATGTCCAGCAAGAAGTTATGGAGGGTTTTGTCATGAATGGTCAAGGAGACATAGAATGATGGGGAGCTATTATCAGAGGGTTTAGTCATTGGCCTAAGCATAACTGCAAGCTTATCATCTTGCAAATTTACGTAGTCATTGGAGGCTTGTGAGGCTTTTAGCTCAAGGGCATCAAGGATAGGCTTTCTAAATACCTCACTCTTTGCAAGTTCTATCAGAGGCACAGATATTTTTAACTTCTGGACTTCTGATTCAAAACTGAAAGGGGAAGGGAACTTATCAGGACCTCTTACCTCTTGAGTTGGAGCTTTGGGGATGACTGGATCAGCTGTTGGCTTTTTCTGTCTGCTGGCCTGCTGCTCTGTGGGGACAACAGCTCTTTGGGTGGGATTCTCCCTAACATTACTCGTTCTTAACCTCAAGTTATACCTTCGTTGTTTGTCAGTCTGTAGAATAGCTTCTCTGCCCCTTTCTTGATTGGTCTGGTCCTGGAGTAATGACTCTTCATAGGCAGCTAATGTCAAGAAGGTAGTATTTCCCTTGTCTTCCATGCAGTGAATCTCATCGTCTTCATTGAACCGTTCCTCCTCCATGACTACGTTCTGAAAAGGAGTCTTAACTCTTTGTTCCTCATTGGTCTCCTTTCCTCTCTGAATGATCTGCAGTTGATCATTTTCTCTTTTGAAGGAACTTGGATTTCTAGGAGCAAATGAATTAGGCAGCCTTGCCTTCCTAGAATTCTACTCAACCTTCAGCTTGGATATTTCAGTGGCCAATGACTCTATCATCTTAGTCATTTTATCTAATTTGGGCTCTGAAGATGAAGAAGAGGTGGAAGCTTCACCTCTTTGCCTCCTTCTATCAGCATGACCCTTGAGTTTTTCTGCAGCCATGATATTAGATTCTACCTCTAGGGCTACATCTTGCATTTCGGCCAACGTGGTACATCTTCTTTCTCTCAACAACAGGAAAAAATCAGAGTCAAATGCATTAGCATAAGTGAGTTTTGCAGAGGTGGGGGTAGGCTTTACCTCAGCTGGTATCTTGCTATACATACAATTAAACCTCTTATTGAAATCAGGCAATGATTCCCCATTTTCTCTCTTGAGGTTTCCAAACCTCAGTATGGTAGTATAGCAGGTCTTTCTTACCTCCCCAATGCTTTAAAAACACCTCATCTAATGCTTCAATGTCTACTATGGACCTAGGGGTCAACTCTCTGAACCACTATCTAGCCTCTCCATCAAGGCTCTAGACAAATACTCTCATCCACACATCATCCTCACTGATATCAAGGTTATCAGCATAACTATAAAAGGATTCAAGGTGCTCTTCAGTTGTCACCCCTTCAGTACCAATGAATTTAGGCATGTATTTATGGTATTCTCTTGCAGGCATGGCATTCAAAGGAACAGGTATGACCAGAGGTCCATATCTAGTAGCTATGATTCTTTCCATCTTAGTAGGAGCTTACGGGCCTGCCATGGCTGGGGTAAGTGAATGGATACTGGCAGTTTGAAAGGTAAGGGGCTGTGAAATGAATGACAGGGACAAAGGAATATGATGGACTGTATGGGAGGTTTTCTTTGGGCTGAGATCCAAAGGGGAACTTAAAGAACAAGGAGCTTTATAAATCTCTAAGGGTATTTCCTCACTAATAGTGCTAGGCTCTATATCTTCAAAATGAACATGCTCAGCTACGAGCCTCTCTTGTAGAGATACATAAGATTGTTTAGGCTTACTTGATCCTGATGCTCCTTTCTGTGATGTTTTTCTTTGCTTGAAAATCTTCTCAGGGTCAAGCACTGGGTCAACTAGTGATTTCTAAGGATTTCTCCGGGTATGCCTCACGAATTGAGCCAGAACTGTAATGTGGAGTCGCCAGATAGATGATTACAACCGGAAATGTGTCCAGACTTTGTCTATCATCAAATTTGGATCTGTGTCATTCTCCCAAGGAAGCTAAGCTTCAATCTCCTCTCCCCAGAAACGACGCCAATTATGTTAGGATTCCAAGAAACTCTCCTAGGTTATAGCTCGGAGATGCCTGGTAACATATAAATTCAACTTATTGTTGCAAATGGATGAATGGAAGGGATGATAATTTCCCAAGCTAGATAACCACTTCTATTTCACTCCAGACATGCGTGAACACCCCTAGACTGCAAGGCTTTAGACCACCAACTACTCACATTTTAAGGATTGGATGAATATGGAGAATACTAACCACACCAGCAGATGCACAAGACCATGTGATGGTCAGCTGCAACCAGTAAAGAAGCCTACAAATCTAATCTACTAATGCACATACAGGATGATAGCTCCCTGGTACTAGATGAAGAGAAACCTGAATAACTTATTCAATGACACATACAAGAATTTAACACAGAGATAGGATGACAGCTACTCTAATGCTAAACATCAAGATTTCAAGAAGACAACATATTAGGCACGGCTTAGAGTAGAAGAGAAATGGAAGGTGAGTAATTAACAGCAAAAGAAGCTTGTATTAGCTGAAAATGAAGACGAGACATTGCAAGTGTCAAAATGGTTACAGTCTCCGGAAGTTGAACCTTACATCAAAGCATCAACCATCAACCCTGATTACATCTGTTTTTTGGGTATATATAGAGTTTCATTACAAAGGCACTTGGCCAATTTAGGTATGGAGGGGTCTTAATTGACCACCAAATGCATTTAACTGCCTGATGGAGTCTTTGAGTGCGTTTGCATGCTTTAGTAGATGAATCTGATCTTTTCAGGTGCTCTGTTGTCCTGTCAGGCAGCTGCAGTGTTCGTATCAATGAAGTTCCATAACTTCTAAATGTAGTTACATGCTCATGGTCTGTCCTTTTTCTCTTCGGCCATACTATCTGTTAAATGTGGTTGTTGAGGAGCAACAGTAAATGGTACTAGAAGGCCAGCCACCTTCATCCTTCAGGTACACGGAATGGTCAAAGGACACGGACTGCATAGCGAGAGGACGAGTTGGATGAAGTAGTAATATTGGACATCGGATCGGGGGGATAGACGAAGGAGGTAGCCTGGCAGAGGATATCAGAAGAAGCGGGAGCAGGATGAACGTGGGATGTTGGATCTCGGGAGGATAGATCCAACGGTGATCAGGTGGCAAAGGCACGCAATGGTTGTCGGGTGGGGACGGAGGATTAAGCGGTAAGTAGTATCGATCGCACCGCCTTTGGGCATTAGGCTGTAAAAGGGTGAGGGCGTGTGATTCCATTCAATGTGTGACAGGTAGTGACAGAGGAGAGAGAAAAATGCTCTCCATTGGGCACTAACGTCCCATCACTTTGTGGGCGCGAAATGTGTGAAGGCCATCTGATCTTGGCAGAGCTAATCGGATGGTGGAGAAGTGATCAGGCAAGTCGCTTTATCAGGCACGACGAGAGTCGTCGAATCGGGTTTTTGGGTAATTTTGGGCCTTTATGTATGGCAATGTGCGATTGCAAACAGATCGCATCGCAATATTGCATCGGCAGAAGTTGAGGGGCGTAGCCTTTACACACACATGGATGCGACTTGTGATAGTGATTAAACCTGGGCCCGATAAAGGAATTAATTATTTTTAGGATTGATAAAGGGAGAATGAGCAGGGCAAAGGAAAAAGGAGAAAGTGACCGTTATGGGTTTCTTTTGAGCATGACTAAGGACTAAGCTCACTTCCGACCTTTAGAAATCAAAGATATGTAGCAGAGCTAATAGTATACATGCGGATTCACAAACCAAAAGGCGCGTATGCGTATATAGGCACTTTCATGCATAGAAAGGCACGTACAGTTTGGAAAACTTGGTTTTTGGTCCTTGTATTTGCACCTATGTTTTTGGACCATGGTATCTAGTCCGAAGTGTTGAACCCAGGTATTGGTTCTAAGTGGTTTTGGAACATGGTATTTTGTAAGGCCTAAGACTATAAAATGGGAAGGAGATCATTAGGCAAGAGTATTCAAGGATCGAATATCTTATGAAGAGCAAGATCTAGAATACTGGTCATTGGGTTATGGTGCATAGTTGGATTTGAATCAAGGAGGAACCTGAGTGCTAGAAGAAGGATAAGTTCTATTGATGGGTCAAGGTCTTAAGGCTTGAAGAGAAGTATCTTTGTGTGATTTTGATCTTTTATATTTGACGCATGACTTGATCTATAAATCTAATGATCTGGGTATAACTGATGTCTGAATAGTTGAAAAGGGTAAATCATCTTTTATAGATCTGTACACAGGTTCAGCATAGCAAGGGCGCGTATACACGCTGGTTCTGTAATTCACAACAATGTATACGCAGGTTTGCCTTAATATATCAGTCTATGCACGTAGGTTCTACATATTGAAGTAGCATATGTCTCATAGAATATGTTTTAGATACTTCTGTTTATTGTTGCAGTGTTCTGGGTTTTGGATTGGTTTCTGGTTACTGTTACTGTATTCAGGTTACAACATTTAGAGAAGTGATTGTTTGATTCAGTTTTTGGTTGGTGCAAAAGAGATTGGTTGATACAGATATATTTGATGTTTGATTGATGCTATTGATGGATCCAGTTTGAAAATTTATGAAACGTGTTTCCTGGAAGAAAACAGAAGGTTGTAGCCTTCTGCAGGTCAACACCTATGTACTAGTACATCAGCTAGTACAAGAGCTAAGGGGGTTGTAGCTCCCTTCCAGGAGAAGCTGGAGAAAGAGAGAAGGTTGTAGCCTTCTGTAGGTAGAAGCCTACGTATTGGCATAAGACTACACCAGTACAGAAATATTGTAAAAAGAAGTTTCTTATTAAAAGAAGATAGAGACAAATTGCAGCAGGTGATTTTCACCCACATTGGGTTTCCACCTTATATCTTCTGTTCATGTGTATGATTGCCTGTACTGTTTACTGCACTTGATTACTATTTTATGGTTCTGATACTCAAATTAAGATCAGCTAACTAAATTAGAAGTCTGCAAGATATACGCGGTTTTCTCTAAACACAATTGCGTATATACACAAGTTTAATTAACAGAAGTACCGTATATAAATTTGTTTATGGAAATGAAAAATTGTTAAATTGCTAATACTAATTGACCCCCCCTCTCAGTATTATCTCCAACAATTGGTATCAAAGCAGGTCCTTCAGAAGAAGCTTGATCACTTGAAGGAAGATCTATCATCATGAGCAACTTGAAAAAGAGGCATCCATCAGGCCACCAATCTTTGATGGGAGCAACTCCGTCTATTGGAAGGTAAGAACCATAGCCTATCTTCAATCTCTTGGCACAGACATTTGGGATATCATGGAAGGAGGATACACATTTCCATCAACAACTCCTACAGATATGGTTGGTAAAAAGCAGTATGAGACAAACGCAAAGGTTGTCAATACTCTATTGGGGAGTCTATCTCAAGCAGAATTCATCAAGGTTATGGAGCTCAAAACTACCAAAGAAATATGGGACAAGATCATTCTAAGCTATGAAGGAGACGATCAGGTAAAATGTGCAAAACTACAATCTCTCAGAATTCAATATGAAACTATCAGAATGCATAATGATGAAAGTGTGGCTAATTATTTCTTACATATAGATGAGATTGTTAATTGCATGAAAAACTTGGGCGAAGAGATAAAAGAAGTTACTTTAGTTGAAAAGGTTTTAAGATCTCTGTCTTCTAAGTTTGAATCAAAATTTTCTGCCATAGAAGAAAAGCAGAATCTTCAGAGTATTACCATGTCATAGCCTCACGAAACCCTAACTGCTTTCGAAATGAGAAAAGGGGGTCCATCAGACATGAGAGAAGCCACATTCAAAACTTCAAAAGGAGAATACAATGAGTCATGACATACATCAGAAGGAGAGGAAGAAGCAAACTTTGTCAAGAACCTTCAATGGGGTTCTAGAAGATTCAGAGGTAAGCTACCTTTCAAATGCTTTGCTTGTGGAAGAGTCGGTCACTATGCAACCAAATGTCTTCATAAAGATAAGCTTGATAAAGGTAAGGAACTGGTTAAATGGAACAGAAAACAGAACGTAAGTAAGAAGAGCTATTATACACATGAAGACAATGATGGACTTACAAATAGTGATGAAGATGAACATGGTAATGATTATAGACTTTTGATGGCTTTTGAAGATGATGATTTCTTGGATGCTATAGATGAAGATGGTCTCTATGAAGAAATTTCTAAACTTAAAAATTTGTTTAGAAGAAAAGAGTATGAATAAAGATACTCTGACATTCCAACTTGCTGAAAGGGAAAAACACAATGAAAAGTTAGAATGTGAAATTGTGGGACTTAGAAAAGATATTGAGAAAACAAAAGCTCTTAATCTTATATTTGCTAAAGGATCTGAAACTATAGATGAGATTATCAAATTGCAGTGTTCTCCTCTAATCAAGACAGGTCTTGGATATACTGAAGAATCATCTTAAGCACAGAAGCCATCCACCTCCAAAAGTTATCTTGATGTAGTAAGGAGAAGTGAACAAGTTGAAAATCGTCAGTAAAGGCATAAAGCAGATCACCAAGTAAATTGGGGTCAATCTACTTCAAGGATGAACAGAAGCTACAACCAACCACAGGTAAATCATTCTCAATTTGCCTCAAGAATGAATGTCAATGCAAACTACAATCACCCGGTCGGTAGATTTGATAATTGCAAGAATTTATTTAATGGCCAATGTTTCTCATGTCATAACTTTGGACACGAAGCTGCTCAATGTGTTGCCTACAAGACCATCATGACTAGAGAAGCACAAAATCAAAGGAGTGTGACTAGGATCATGAAGAGGAACTACAATAACTTCTCTGCTCTTGAAAATGAAATAGAATGCTCTATCTGTAACAACTTCGGTCATGAATATTCTGAATGCAGGAGTAAGTTTCGGCAAAAATCTTAGAAGGAGAAAGCTTCATTGGGTCCCAAAACATGGAGAAAGAAAGAACCACAACCAAAAAGATGTGGTATAGCCTTATATGCGGAAGGACAGGAAAGTGAGTGGTACATCGACAGGGGATGCTCGAAACATATGACAGGTGATAAAGAAAAACTTCAGCCATATAGTGACTTAGAAAAGGAAAGGAAGGTCTCATTTGGAAATTACACCCCTGCACTCATAAAAGGTAAAGGCTCTGTTCATTTAAAAGAAAAGGTCAAAGCTGGAAATGTTATGTGTGTTGATGGCTTAAAGCATAATCTATTGAGTGTGGGTCAAATGTGTGATCAAGGAAATGAGGTAGGATTTCGATCAAATGGATGTATTGTTCATGAGCTTGATACAGGAGAAACAATGATCAAAGGCATAAGAACTCCAAATAATTTATACATACTCAAGGGAGGACAGCAACAAACACTAGCTATGGCAAAAAAGATTGGGGCATCTAAGCTTCCCTCAGATAAGGAAAGCATGCAAATATCACGTTGTTTGAGATCTTCCTGACATCAGATTCTAGAAAATACAATATGAAAATCATGTCAGTTTGGTAAGCAAACCAGAACACATTTCCCTGAGAAGGAAGGATCAGCTAGTAAGCCACTTGAACTTGTCCATACTGATTTATGTGGTCCATCAAGGAAAAAGTCACCTCGTGGAGAAGAATACTTTATATTGTTCATTGACGACTTTTCCAAGATGTGTTGGATAGGACTTCTGAAGCATAAAGACGAAGCTTTCGAAAAGTTCAAAGCTTTCAAAGCCTTGGTTGAAAATGAATCAGATCGCAAAATCAAATGCCTCAGATCTGATTGAGGAGGGGAATTTACCTCGGATGAATTTTTTTACTTTTGTGAAGAACATGGAATAAGAAGGGAATTCTCTACTGCAAGGAATCGTCAACAAAATGGAGTGGTAGAAAGGATGAACAAAACAGTTCAACAAATGGCTCATGATATGCTTGATGAGTCTGGAACTTCTGCACCCTTCTGGGGTGAAGCTGCATTTGTTTTCATTACTATTCTCAACAAAACAAACGTCCGGGTTAACATCACTCAAACTCCTCATGATATGGTAAGACTCCTACTGTAAAATACTTCAAAGTTTTTGGAAGCAAATGTTACATCAAAAGGACTATTGAAAAGCTTGGAAAGTTTGAACCTAGAGTAGATGAAGGCATTCTCCTTGGTTACTCTTCTTGAAGTAAAGGATATAGGCGTTACAATAAAAGAATTGGAAAAATTGTTGAAAGTATTGATGTGGTGGTTGATGAAGCAACCAACAATCCAAAGAAGATAAAAACTGAAGATTTTGAATATGATGAGGACTATCCTTCAACATCAAATCAGACTAATGCTGAAGAAGAAACTTATGAGGCACCAGAAGAATAGTTAAGGGTAGAATAAAAGACTCCATCCAGGCATGTCCAGAAGAACCATCTAGAGACTCAAATTTTGGGGCAGAAATAGGCAGGTGTACAAACAAGAATAACTATTACAGAAGCTTCAAGATATCTAGCATTGCTATCCTCTGTCGAACCACAAAATATAAGTGAAGCATGCAAAGATGAAAGCTAGGTCAAGGTCATGAATGAGGAACTTGAGCAGATTGGAAAGAATAACACTTGGGAATTGGTTCCTAGACCTAATGATAAGAATGTCATAGGGACCAAATGGATATTCAAAAACAAGCTGAATGAAAATGGAGATGTTATTAGAAACAAGGCCAGACTTGTTTGTAAAGGGTATGCTCAAGAAGAAGGTATAGACTTTGAAGAGTATTTAGCACCGGTTGCCAGAATTGAAGCCATAAGAATGTTCCTTGCTCTTCTAGCTTTCAGAAGTTCAAAGTATATCAAATGGATGTGAAATTTGCCTTTCTAAATGGAGACTTAGAAGAAGAAGTGTATATTGAGCAACCAAATGGATTTATCCTTGGAAATGATCCAAAACTTGTATGCAGACTCAGAAAGGCTCTCTATGTTCTTAAACAGGCTCCAAGGGCTTGGATTATCATCTGGACAAATACCTCCATCAACAAGGTTTTTCAAAAGGATGAGCAAATAGCAATCTATATATAAAAATTGACAATGCTAAATTGCTAATACTTGTTGTGTATGTTGATGATATCATCTTTGGTAGCAATGAAGAAGCCATGAGTCAAAACATTGCTTTGGTGATGCAGAAAGAATTTGAAATGTCCCTACTTGGTGAGCTCACATACTTTCTTGGTTTACAAGTCCAACAAAACAAAGACGGTATCTTTCTATCACAAACCAAGTAGCTCAAGTAGATCTTGAAGAAATATGGCATGGAAGGTTCGAAACCAGTATGTACCCCTATGGTAACAGGATGCAGCCTCAACACAAATGATGAATCAGTAGCAGTACATCAACCAACCTATAGATCCATGATTGGTAGGTAGTCTGCTCTATTTGACAGGTACCCGACCAGACATCATGCTTGCAGTGGGAATAGTTGGAAGATTCCAGGAAAATAAAAAAGAAGCACACCTTCAGGAAATTAAAAGGAATTTCAAATATCTTCAAGGAACACAAAAATATGGCTTATGGTATCCTAGAGATACAGATCTCACACTTCATGCATATACAGATGCAGATTGGGCAGGAAGCATGGATGACAGAATAAGCACTAGTGGTGGTGCATTCTTTATGGCTTCCAGATTAGTATCTTGGTTCAACAAGAAACAAAGTTCAATTGCATTATCTACAGCTGAAGCAGAATATGTGGTTGCTGCATCTTGTTGCACACAACTCCTTTGGATGATGCAAACATTGCAAGACATTCAAATCACTTGCACTCCACCTATCTCCATTTTATGTGATAATACAAGTGCAATCAACATTTCAAAGATTCATGTCATGCATTCCAAGACCAAGCACATACCTATCAAATATCATTTTCTCTGGGAACAAGTGCTTGAACAAAAAGTCAAATTGGAGTATGTTCCCTCCAAGGAACAGGTTGCTGATATATTCACCAAACCACTACCCAGAGAGACATTTGAGTACCTTAGACAGAAGATGGGGGTAGTTGATGCATCATCTTAATGTTGACACTTATCTGTTTCAGAGAAAAGTGGTTATACGCAAGTTTCATGAAGAGCATCCGTGTACATACACTAGTTTATGTGGATACAGTCGTGTATATGTTGGTTTGAAGAAAAATAGTGGACCAAACTTAGGATGAAAAGAATCTGATATGGGTCTGACAGAGACCATTTGGCACTTGTTCAGGGGGAGCATATACTTCTAATAATGCATTGTTGGCATTATCTTAAAAGAACTTGGTACAACTTCACAATTGTTTTTTGATTCAGGTGGAACAAGTTCAGAGGGAGATCATGGTTGATGGTCCAGATGGTTATTGACAGATGCCGCTGATGATTGTTGCTGATGATTATCATAGTCTTGGTTTAGATGTTTTGTCTCTATATCATGTATATCTTTTATTATCGAGGTCATGTAACGACCTATTTTGGTTTCCCCACTATGCCAGGGATGGATGATGTTTTATCATGTATAAACTTTTGGTATATCCCCACCTGGTTGGGTGGATGATTCAATCTTGGTATATCCCCACTTGGCTTGGAGATGGATGTATGTATGAATCCTTGGTGATAGGAAGGTCATTTATGATGTACAGATTCATGTTCTTCTTGTAGAACATCTTTTTGCAGACCTTGCTTACAGTCAAGGGGAGCATGGACACCACCCTTCAACAGATCAGAGATTTCAACATGTACTCAGGAGGAGCATAACCCTTTTCCCTTGATGCCAGAGGGGGAGAGTGACTTGGGGTTGCCATCAAGTCCAAAGGGGGAGATTGTTGGCAGTATGAGACAGGTTTGGCATTATGACACAGGTATTGTCCTTGATGGCAACTCACTCGGCAAATCACTCAGATGATAGTTCAGGCTCACGGGCTCTTGGAATAAAGGAAAAGGAGGCATACGTAGGTTCCACTTAACCAAGATGTGTATACACGCGGATTCACAAACCAAAAGGTGCGTATTCGTATACACACACTTTCATGCACATAAAAGCGCGTACAGTTTGGAAAACTTGGTTTTTGGTCCTTGGTATTTGGACCATGGTATCTAGTCTGAAGTGTTGAACCCAGGTATTTGGACCCAGGTATTGGTTCTAAGTGGTTTTGGACCATGGTATTGAGTAAGGCCTAAGACTATAAAAGGGGAAGGAGATCATTAGGCAAGAGTACTCAAGGATCGAATATCTTATGAAGAGCAAGATCAAGAATATTGGTCATTGGGTTATGGTGCATAGCTAGATCTGAATCAAGGAGGAACCTGAGCACTAGAAGAAGGATAATTTCTATTGATGGGTCAAGATCTTAAGGCTTGAAGGGAAGTATCTTTGTGTGATTTTTATCTTTTATATTTGACACATGACTTGATCTGTAAATCTGATGATATGGGTATAATTGATGTCTGAATAGTTGAAAAGGGTAAATCATCTTTTATAGATCTGTATGCAGGTTCAGCATAGCAAGGGCGCCTATACACGCTGGTTCTGTAATTCGCAACAGCGTATACATAGGTTTTCCTTAATATACCATCGTATGCACGTAGGTTCTACATATTGAAGTAGCGTACGTCTCATAAAATATGTTTTAGCTACTTCTGTTTATTGTTGCAGTGTTTTGGGTTCAAGATTGGTTTCTGGTTACTGTTACTGTATTCAGGTTACAACATTTAGAGAAGTGATTGTTTGATTCAGTTTTTGGTTGGTGCAAAGGAGATTGGTTGATATAGATATATTTGATGTTTGATTGATATTATTGATGGATCTAGTCTGAAAATTTATGAAACATGGTTCCTAGAAGAAAAGAGAAGGTTGTAGAATTCTGTAGGTCAGCACCTACATACTAGTACATCAGCTAGTACAAGAGCTAAGGGGGTTGTAGCTCCCCTCCAGGAGAAGCTGGAGAAAGAGAGAAGGTTGTAGCCTTCTGCAGGTAGAAGCCTGCGTACTGGTATAAGACTACACCAGTACAAAAATATTGTAAAAAGAATTTTCTTATTAAAAGAAGATAGAGACGAATTGCAGCAGGTGATTTTCACCCACATTGAGTTTCCACCTTATATCTTGTGTTCATGTGTATGATTTCCTATACTATTTATTGCACTTGATTACTATTTTATGGTTCTGATACTCAGACTAAGATCAGCTAACTAAATTAGAAGTATACAAGATATACGCAGTTTTCTCTAAACACAGTTGCGTATATACGTAGGTTTAATTAACAAAAGTAGCATATATCAATTTGTTTATGGAAATGAAATTTTTTTAAATTACTAATATTGATTCACCCGCCCCCCCCCCCCAGTATTATTTCCAACAGCTAGTGTTTTAATCTGAAATTGCAGCCATTGTTCTCTGAGGTAAAGAGCGTAGGATGCAGTTGGCCTCCAAGGAGAGGCTGGCCATATATGCTAGTTGGTTTTCCCTTTCCTGCAGTTGTCCTCTCAAGGGCCTCTAGAGACACCCTAGGTGACTCCTCCTTGTGTTCTTCCCCTTATGCTTCAATTCATTCTTCCTCTCTGTTTTGGCATCATCCTCCTTCTCTTCTACTTCATCATGTTCCTCTGTATTAGTTTCTTCTTCATCCATCTCATCCTCTGTTGGTAAGTCTCTTAAGACTGACCATTTTATAGGGATCCCAAGGTTTTTGGAGGGAATCCTCAATGAGGATCCTAATCAACCCATGGTGAACTAACTATTAGGCATTTCCTCTCTTTACTTTGTTGCTGGAGTCCATGAGTGATTGCATCAGAAAATAGGGTATGCTGAGTCTTTGGTGAGCTAGTGTTTCTACCCCAAATCCTAATTCTTTAAGCATCCTAAAATGGTAGCCATAAACAAAACTATATCTACCCTCATATGAGATATATTTGATGAGTTGGTAGACTACCTCACTCCATGGGTATGGCAAACTGTCCCTCCTTACTCCATTTTCATCCTCTGTGGATTCTTCACCTTCTAAAAAGAATTTCCTTTTTTCCACCTGACTGTCTTCTTTGTCTTCTTTTCTCCATGCAATTCCTAGGGGAAGTGTGGTGACCCTGCAGATGAACTCTGGGGTGAGATCTATAGTGAGCCCTCTAACTATAAAAATGGCATGGATTCTCCTGTGTGGAGTGAGGGAATGAGCAAATTATTTATAAAACAGAGTTTCCTGTGTATGTAATCCACTAGATTTTTAGAGGACTTCTAGTTCATTTGCTTGTAAATGGGGATGGATTTTTAGATCCTACCTCTTTATAATGGTGGCAGTGGACAATTCTCTTGATATTGTCTCTTGAAACCCTCTCTGCCTATCCTATAGATTGCCTCTGTGTATCCTGTAGACTACTCCTGGAGACTGTTCTTGTAGGAATTCTCTTGCAAAACGATGGATCCTTGCTTCCAGTGGGTGTCCAGAGTTATGAGAGCTACTTGAGTGAGAGATTTGCAACGAGGTGGAATGCATGAATGCATGCAAATGATGTTTTGTTTCCCTTTATACCACCTCATCATTCCCACTCCTTGCAATCAACTCCCACGGTTTTTAAATCCATAGTTAAACACTTCTTGTCCTACTCCTCCTCTGTTCTTTGAGTTGACTACATCCATGTGTGAGAGGACACCCTGCTTTGTATGTGATGATTGAATGAAGGTGGCCAAGTTAACTGGCCACCTTTTCACTTACAAACCAACTACCTCTTAACCTTTACAACTTTTGATCAAATGATGCATATGAGTGAGTGAGTGGAATACATACCTGTGATCTTGATGCCATGATGCAGTTGTCAAATATCAAAGGTGTTGCATTGTCTATTTTCTGCATGGTCATTCTTCTTCCTCCTTTGTTGTCTGTTGATGGTTTCTTGGCTTTTGGAGGTGTCTATGACTAGAGATCTGATGTTGCTACTGTTGTGGAGCTCCTAGATTACCACTTGGCAATGTTTGGTGTCTCCCTTAGAATTTCTTGATCATGTTGTTGGTTGGTGCTGTGAGGATGCTGTAATGAATGGACAGAGGGAGTAGGATTGTGTGTGAAGGTAGGGATGATGGTAATGGATGAGTTGATTGGTTAGATCATGTCTAGTATGAATTTTGGGGACCTAACCAATCTAACATTCAAGGGATCCTATAGAAAACACAATCTTTACCTGAATTGAAGCAATGAAGTGAAAAACAAGGGAATTCATGGAGGGACGCATGGTAAGGAGTGGAGGAGATGAATATATGTGAGGCATGGTTCCCCTTGGATCTTCTCTTTGCTTCTTGATTTTATTTCTCACCCACCTGCAAATGATAATTATGTCTTTTTTAATTTTTTTTCTTTTATTATTATATTTTTGAAAAACACCTAGGCTACCTCAAAGAGGTTTTCACCCTAGATATCTGCTTTGGGCACCTCAAGGAAGGTTTTCACCTAGGGATCTTCTTACTCTTTTTCATTTTCTTCTAATCCTTAGGCCACCTCATGAGGTTTTCAACCCAAATATGGGACTCAGGTGCCTCATGGAGGATTTCACCTGAATCCTTATTCTTTTTTCTCTTTTTTATTGCGAGGAGCTGGAACTTGGTCCACCATCATCACTGTCTTATTGATATTGTCAATGAACTCTTTTTTTGATAAATTCCTCTTGTACATTTTCAATCGGTGTCCATTAACAAGCAATGGAATGGCTTCTTCATCTATAGTTTTGGTTTGCACTGAACCATTATCATGGCATCTTTCCACCACATAAGGTCTGATCTATCTTGTCCTTAGCTTGCCCTTGAAGTCTTTATACCTAGAATCATATAACAATGCCAAGTCTCCCTCTTGAAATTGTTCTCCTTGATATATTTGTATCCCAGATCTTCCTCTGAAGCTAAACTATCTCTGAATGTAGGAAGGCCTGCATTTTGAATTCATCCAAGCCATTCATATGGAACAATATTTCTTTCTGTGCATGACTGAGATCCAAATCTAGTTGGGCTACCATCCATAATGTGTTATATTCAAACTCAATGGATAGAAAAGCCATTTTCCCATAGACCAAATCATATGGTGTAAATCCAGTGGTGGTCTTCCATGTTGTATTATAGGCCCAGGTGGCCTCAACTAGTCTCTCTGCCCAGTCCTTCTTGCTGCTGCTCACTACCTTGGTTAAGATGTTCTCCAGTGCCCTATTAGCCACCTCCACTTGCCCATTAGCTTGTGAATGATAGGGTGTGGAGGTCCTATGCTTCATTTTGTGATGGCTGAGCAGTTCTTCAATCATGTTGGAGGTAAACTGGCTACCTTGGTCTATGACTAGCTCTCTAGGGTACCCAAATTTGTAGAATATATTCTCGCTTAGGAACTTAGCCACCTTCTCTTATGTTGTTGCCTTAATTGCCTTGGTTACAGGCCACTTAGTCAAATAATCAATGCACACAATGATGTACTATTTTCGTTTTGAAGGAGGGTTGATAGGCCCAATGAAGTCCATGCCCCGCTTGTCAAATGGCTCGAAAGTCACTTGAGGTTGTAGGGGTATTTCATCTCTTGGAGTAGGCTTTCCCATCCTATGGCACCAATCAAACTGACTAATGTACTTTTTCACATCCTGATGAAGAGTAGGCCAATAATACTCTACTTACAACACTTTGAATGTTGTCCTCTTTGCTACAAAGTGACCTCCACAAGACCCATCATGACAGGTCAGAAGGATGTCAAAGACTTCCTCTTCCCTTACACATCTTCTCAAGATTTGATCTAGGCCAAGTTTGAAAATATTTCCCCTAATCCAGGTGAAGGGAGCGCTCTTCCTGAATATCTAGCTCTTTTCTTTGGAGGGCAAGTTTGGTGGAAACTGTGCTGATACCAAATAGTTTGCTATATCAGCAAACCATGGGGAGAGAACTGAAATAGCAAACAAATGCTCATGTGGTAATTGGTCATCCACCATTCCTTCCTAACCTGCAGGAAGATTCATCCTAGATAGAAATTCTGCAACAACATTTTCCTTATCAGGCTTATTAATAATAGTTATATCAAACTATTGTAATAAAAGCAACCATCTTATAATTCTAGCGTTTACATCTGGTTTGTTCATTAAATATTTGATTGCAGCATGATCAGTATGCAGAAATGTTTGATAGCCTGTAATGTAATGCCTAAATTTGTTTAATGAATGCACAACGGCAAGGAGTTCCTTTTCGGTCACAGTATAATTTAGCTCACCCTTTGACAGGTTCTTACTGGGAAAATAGATGGCATAGAGTAATTTCTCCTCTTCCTAACCCAAGGCTGCTCCTATGGCTTTGTGTGAGGCATCAACATGAATATGAAAAGGGAGGGCCCAATTTGGGCCTCTGAGAATTGGTGCAGTGGTTAACTTATCCTTTAGAATGTCTAAGGCCTCTTGACAACTCTTTGACCATATAAACTCAGAATCTTTGGCCAACAACCCAAACAAAGGACATGCCAACTTACTGAAGTCCTTTATCAACCTTCGGTAGTATCCAGCTGACCCTAAGAAACTCCTGACATCTCTCTACTTTTGTGGAGGTGGGACCCTTTGGATGATTGCTATTTTGTTTGGGTCCACCTGCAGTCCTTACTGAGATATTGAATGACCTAGCATGGTCCCTTCAATCATTAAGAATTCTGATTTTTTTGGACTGAGAGACATGTTCATTTCAATGCATTTGTGTAATACTTTGCCTAGGTTCGTCAGGGCTTCTTGAAAATCATAGCCATAAGGTGTAAAGTCATCCATATAGATTTCCACAACATCATGTACTAATTTAGGAAAAATACTCAAGACTTCTCTCTGAAACATGGAAGGATCATTGCATAGGCCAAAAGGAAGGACCTATAGGCAAAAGTACCCCAAGGAAAGGTGAATGTGGTCTTATCCTGGTCTTCTGGGCAAATTTGGATTTGGTTGTACCCACTGAATTCATCTAGGAAAGAAAAGAACTTCTTCCTTGCCAAGCCATCTAGCACTTGGTCAATGAAGGGTAGGGGAAAATGATCCTTCTTTGTGGCTTTGTTCAACTCCATATAATCTACACAAATCCTCCACTTACCATTTTTCTTAGGAACTAACACTGAAGGAGAGACCCACTCACTACCTGAGATAGGGTAAATGAATCTTGCATCTAGCAGTTTTTGCAGTTCTTCTTTGACTATGTCTTTAAGAGTTGGATTCATACTCCTTTGTGGTTGCCTAACTGGATTGCAATCTTCTTTGATGTATATGTGGTGAGCACACACTGAGGGGTGTACTCCCTTCATTTCCTTATAAATCCAAGTGAAGGCTTCTAGGTTTTCTCCCAACATGTTGCATAACTCTTCCTCTTGAAGAGCAGAGAGAGATGGATTAATTTTCAAAGTTTTCTCTGGGCCAAATTCTATGGTTTTGACATGGAGTGGATTGGAATTGGCCAATCATAAGTCAATTGAATGATCGTTCTGGGTTTCCCTTACTTCTTCTAATGGTAATGAACTAGGAGTTGGGCTTTGGAGCAAGTGTTCAATTAAGTCATCCTCATCTTGTTATCCCACTCCTATGGTTGCTTCCAAAGCATAAATTTGGGCAGCATAAACCTCATCTTCTTCCTCCTCCTCCAACCATAAAGGTAAATCATGCTCTAGGAAAGCTTGAGAAGGAGGGTATAGGACTAACTATTTGGACATATGCCCATTCTTGATGGTCATATTCCCAGCTCTGTAGCTAATGTAAGCATCAATTGTGGCCAACCATGGCCTCCCAAGGATGAGAGCGTAACCAGTAAGCTTAGCCTTAGGTTGGAGAACTAGAAAATCTGCGGGTACTCCCAGGAGTCAATGGAGACCATCACATCCTCCACAATTCCCTCAGGGGTCAATGTGGAATGGTCTACAAGTTGCAAAACTATTGTGGTCTTACTCAATGACCCTTGGAGGTTGAGCTTGAGCATGGTGTCCTTGGTCATCACATTAATGGTAGCCCCAAGATCAATCAGAGTGTGTGGGACAATGTTGCCATTGATGTGCACATCTACTACACGGCTTCCAGGGTCCAAATATTTTGGACATGTTACCTGCCCCAACATTAAGTTAGACAACTTCCCAATGACATTAATGGTAGGGGCATCCATTTTTCTTCTTCGTGGATGCTTGAAGCACTTCTCCTTAATCAGCTTATTGTAAATGGGAACATCTTTGATTTCCTGGAGAAGGGGGATCTTTACACATAGATTTTTTAATTCTCCCAGAAGTTCAGTTTCTTCTAGGATAGGTTGGAGTGGTAGGGCTAATCTCTCAGGAAAGGGTGGATTTACTTTAAGGTTGATTTCCTCTCTTTCTTCCTCAACTGCCCTATGTGGAGAGGGAGGTTGGTTATCAAGGAGAGTTCTCCCAGATCTTAGGTTGATCTCTTGGATTTCTACAGCATAAACTGGGTATGATGTCTCTCCATTGTATACTTGTTGAGCCTGCCTATTGTTTGGGTTCAGATTTCGCTAAGCAGGCATTTGGGATTACTTAGGTGGAGCAGAGTGCAGAATTTGTGGTTGGATAGGTGGTGGAGGTAATAAGGCTTGAACATTGTTGAATTGGGGCCTCCACCCCTGGAGTGGGGTATTCCACTATTGTTGTAGCTGAACACAAGGTTGAAATGACTGGCTGGCTGGTTGGGAATGATACTGAGATGCATAGGACCAAGGAGGGGGTGTAGACCAGGAAGGATGAGTAGGAGGTCCCTAAGAAGGTATAGTTATGGTTTGGTTGGGGTTGTAATATGCATGGGATGGCCCTTGTATACCCTACTAATATGGTCTAGGCCCAGGAGATCTCCTTTGGTTCATGTAGCAAAGCTGCTCAGTGACCCCTTCAGCTCCTTGATATACATCTTTAAGTCTAGGTAAAGAAGGGCACTTGTCTGTGGAGTGGTTTTCTTCACAAACTGAGAAAATCTTAATATAGTTCAATGGACATTCGTTCCTAGGATGCCTCTTGATGCATCTAGGACAAAAGATGGCCAGGGCTCTTTCTGCTTCCTCTTGCTTCCTTTTTATGTTCATGGTGTCCAATTGGAAGGCAAGGGTTTGTAGCATATCACTTTTGAAATATTCCAGCATATTTCCAAACTCACCCTTGATGGATGAGTTGGAGGATGATGTACTAGCCATAGGTTGACTACCCCTACCCTTTTCCCTGGTTGCCCTAGAATGGTTTCTAAAGGCAGTCTAAATATTCTCATAGGGTAATTGGTAGATATATCCTTATGCTATCATATGTAAGGTATCCATGAGATCCTCCCTTACTCCTCTAAGCAGGACCAGCTTCAGTGCCTCAGGGTCAAGTGTGCACCTGACCCTTTTGTAACTGAGTTGGAATCTTTCTTCATAGTCTTCTAAGGATTCATCCTGGCCTATGGTCATCCTGAAAATCTCTTCTTTAGTGTCCTTTGACCTACAGTAGTCCCTATATTTGTTGTTAAGATCCTGTTACATCTGAGCCCAATTTGTGATGCTATCTCCAAGTAAACCCATGAACCAGTGCAATGTTGCATCCTTGAGGGTATATGGAAATAGTTTTAAATTTTTCTCATCATCTATATAGTCATAGGTTCGGCATATAATAGCAAACTAGAATAGGAAAGTGTCAAGGTCCTCTATGGTCAGGCCATGGAAATGAGGTAGAGTAGAGGAGCTTATATTCTTCATCTCAGTTTCCCTATTGGTCTCCCTGATGGGGAAGGCACCCTCAATTCTCTCTCTATTTCCTCTATCATTTCGGTTTTCAGCCATTGGTTAAGTAGGAATGGGTTCTTCCTCTTCTTATTCCCCTATAGGTTCCTCAAATATGTAAGGTTTCTCACTTAAAGGGTCTTCCAATTGACCATCACTGAAGAAGAGAGAAGGTTGACTGTCTGATGCAGTGGGGGTATTTGACAAGAATTTCCCTAAATTGTCCCTTTTCCTACGAGGCATGAAAGGAAATGTTTTTGGGTTGGTTTTTGTAAGATTTATTTTTTTAAGTTGTAAATTACTCTGCAGAAAGGAAATTTCTAATTGAATGAAAAACCACTAACAAGAAAAACTACTTGCTGAATTGAAATTCTACTTGCAAAATGGAAAGGAAAGCAGATAATGACAAATGAAGGAAAGGAATCTACTAACAAAGAAACTACTTGCTGAATTGAAATTCTACTTGTAGAATGGAAAGGAAAGCAAATAATGACAACTAAAAGAAAGGAAGAAACTAGATTAATTTTGCAGAAATAAACTAATGGAAGAAAGTTGGAAACTAGAAATAGAAGAAAAGAGCAGTAATCACTTATACTCTGACACATCCCCAAAAACGGCCAAAACGTGATCAGCCTAGGTATTGCAACAAGAATGTTGCGAATCCCAGGTCTACCAGCTTTACTTATCAACCTGGGGTTTGTACAAAATTGGAGGTGACAGTGCTATATGCACAAGTAAAATTGAAGGTCCTAAATTGCTACTATCTAAATTGTAGAAGTAAAGAGCATCAAACTATACTAAGGTGCAAATGAGGAAACTAAGATAAATTGGTTTTCAAGTGGAAGAGAAATTGGAGGATCAAATCAATGAAAGGAGGACGTAAGGAAGCAGGAGTGCATAAGAACCGATGGATGAGCCAATGAATAGAAGATGAATGGCGGAGATCTTATCGTGAAGGCTTAAGTGAGTAGATGGATGAACAGGGTGAACACACGGGATGAACGGCATAGATCTTATCGCGGAGGTTAAGTGGATAGATGGACAAACCAGACGAACGAACAGGATTAACGGTGGAGATCTTATCGCAGAGATTAAGTCAAGAGATGGATGGATAGTATTAATCAGAGGATGGATGGCGAAGATCATATCGCGGGGAAAAGAAATGTGCAAAAATGATGGAGTGGGTTTCGAAGGCGGTAAGTAGTTCCTCGTGCTCCCTTTAAGTTGTAAGATGTATTTTGAAATTTCACACGATTAGCCTAACTGAGTGACACGTAGTACCACAAAACCACTTTTCTCGCATGCTATCGGGCGGATAACGGTAATGAAATAATCTGCAAGAGATTGCATGATAGCCATCGGAATAGGCTAGACAGAACAATGGTGGATATCAGCCAAGCTAGTTGGTGATCGGGTGACACGATAGTCGTTGTATCAAGTGAGGCAGATTGATAGTGGGGATTTAAAGTGCATAAAGTAGGTGGAAGACTTCACGTGAGGTGGAAATTGGATAAACTAATGAATCAGACAGTGATTGGCCAGGTTTGTTGTGGATCGGACGGTGAGGAAATGATGCATGAAGAACGTGTTGAAGGAGGTTTCAAATGAAAACGACAAAAAATCCAGTTAGGGTGAACAAGTAATGGAATTAAACTACAAACTCCATAGCTCATGTGAAAAACCAGAAACCTGAGTTTTTGGGGTTGCTGAAGGGTCTCTTCCTCAAGTCATGGTCCTAGAGGGAGGAGATGAGGCTGAGACACATGTGCACAACCTTATGGTGATCTTTTTCCTCTAGCTACCCTATGAGCTGAAAGAAGGCACAAATGGAAGTAAACTTAAGCACAACTGATCTACTCTACACTACTGTAATGAAAATGCATCTATTTAAGAAAATGAACAGAACCAGAAAGCTACTTAAGAAAATGAACAGAACATAAATCTATGCTACTTAAGCAAATGAACAATGAAAACCAGGAATCTATGCTAGCATACATGTACAGTAAAGAGGAGCTTTGGCTTCTTGGGCTGGGCCATAACCCAAGAGCTTCAGCCTTCTGAGTTAACTCAGAGCTAGCTCAAAACGAAACTCACTCTCATTATCAAAACCATGGATTACATAACAAACTGTCACCAGTCTTGTAGCTCAGAAATAAAGCAGAGTTTTACAATAAGAAATCGAATCCTACTGAGGTCCTAAGACTCTCTACTTATGCATCTGAAGTCTCCAACGACTTCCTTCCAAATTAGGGAGGCTTGGCTCCCCACTCAAGATAAACTGGTTTTCTGTCCTTTTCACTTGCTCGACTGTCTTCTAGTCCTCATGATTTGGTTGTTTGCACTTTGATTAGATGGAGGAATATTCGAATGGAAGGGTAGTAAACGAGGAGGATTTACCTTCTATAATTCCTCTCCCTTGTCCCATTCAAGTTTTGACCAAGGTCTTCGCCATAGTTCCTTGCTTGTATCCTTTATTCCTGCATTTTTCCTTGCTTTATCCTTTATTCCTGCACTACATGCACATTAGACCACAAAGAAAAATATCCAACTCTAACTCATATCATAAACAAAATATAATCAAAAGTATGCAATAAGTTGTGAGAATAGTTGGTTTGACTAAGCTAGGAGGTGAATTAAGGCCAATTAAGGCCCATATAATTACCCAATGATGAGGCTCATCAGTTGGTCATTAGAATTGCCTTATTTTTAACCTCCATTTTACCCAAAACACACAACCTAAGCCCTCTGTTTTACCCTTGGAACCTTTTTATTCCTACACTTCTTCTAACCCTTGCACTTATTCCTACACTTCTTTCATGATTTTTGTTATTAAGGGTTATATGAACTTAATTACTAATTAAAAATTTTTAATAGCCTATTTGCCTTTGCAACTTACATATTTTCTTTCCTAGGGTATTTTGATAGAGCGAAAATATTAGTCGTTGTGTAAGATGGGGTTGGTGCAGGAATGTATTCTTGTACTGCCCGCGTTCTTGTACCCATGGTAGCTGACAGCATTAACACGGTTCACCGCAAATGGCCACTACAGCTTAGCAATCTGTGCACATTCCTCACCAAAAGATCAACAACACTCTGTTAGGCTCAGATCATTTGGGAAAATATGAGATATGGAGGCTAGGGTTTCGACTAAATACCCCTAATTTAGTATTTTTGTCAAACCGCCGAAAGCCTAAGATTATAATTTTGTTTGATTTTTGTTACGACCATGAGCCGGACAATGTATATTTAATAGGGTTTCTAGTAGAACAAGGGGGAAATACTCTGGATAATTTTTGGATTATACTATAATTTTTGTGTCGCCATACTTCTAGGCTGGATCTAGCAATCCACGATGTACATTTGAAATTACTGAGTTTAATACAAGGAGCTATGTCGGTTATTCATTTCCTATTCTAATACTTTATGCGATGCACTATTCGAGCATTTGATTTTCCAGATCTCGTAAAAGGGAAACGAGCTAGTTGGCAAGGGCACAGCCAATGCAGCTCATTCTCCCTCTTTCGTAGGTGTGTTAGATATATTTCCTTATGCAGGGTTGGAGAAAGAAGAATTTCATCTTTTTATGTAGTTAACAGATCTTTGTCTTCTTCACAAACCGTGTGACTCGGATCTGAGGTGTGAACATGTGGGTGCGTTCATTTACTGAGATTTGTGGTAGCATCTCTTTCCTTTGATGTGTAGTTTTCTTTATGCAAAGAGTGTGTTTTAGTTTATTTTCACAAGTGTGTTTTAATTTTGCAATTGAGGGTTGCTTCCACAAGGGTGTTTATTTATGCAAGTGCATTTCATTTCTGAGTATGCAAGTGTGTTCTTTGCAAGTGGGTTTTCTTTAACTTGGGGTTAATTTATTTATATTTCCCTTAGTGTTGATGAAGTGTTGTCCACATTACGAGGATCTATGAATATGCTTATTTTATTGTGGGAATAGTTCAATTTAAGATTGGAATTTAGTGAAGGAACCTTTGAACTAAAACCTCTATTTGGTAAAAGTGCAGATCTAGTTAATATTATGGCAGTCATCTAGGAAAGAAGGGATGCTTTGTATTTAGAATAGATGATCATTTTCACATGAAGAAGATTTCTGTTGCAGTAGAGATTTCCTTTGACTTTTGAAGTACTTTTCACTTTCGAATGAATGATTAGATAAGGAGTCTTTTGATTATATGTGATTATTTCCTCTGCTCTTGTTGCCTTGCAAATTAATTTCTAGTTAGCACACTTTACATTTTATGCAAGTGGTTTGGAAGCTCAGTACAGGAATATTGATTTCTTAGTACAAGAATATTTGTCTCAGTACATGAATCGATACCCTGGTACAGGAATAGAGTACCATAGTAAGGAACCCAAAATTCTTTTATGAAAGCCAAAACACTCAATGCGGGAACAAAACATACTTCTGGTACAAGAACATTGTTTTAGTATAGGAATATCATTCAAGTGCAGCAACTTCGTCTGAGTACAGGAACGTTGTTGTGGTGCGGGAACGATGTTTCGAACCAGGAAGGAATACTTGTAACAAAGAAAAATGCACTTCACAACCTAATTATTTCTCTATCTTATGACTGCACTAACATTTAGTCTCAGATATTTGCTTTTCTTTCTTTCATTGATCAGGATTGTTTATGCTAATTTGAAGTTCCTTTCATTGAGTTTTTGCAAAGTATTTTCCTTTTGATTCCGACACCAGAATTATTTTGGTATTATTTTCTTTGTAATTCTTTGATTCTGCAAATGTAATTAGGGAAGATAGGAACATATTTGGTGAAATTTTATACCATTAATCTTGGCATTTCCTGTGCTACGCCTCTAAGCTTACGTAGCCCCAGGTTGACAATTAAGTGTTGAAGGAGTTTGTTGAACTGTAACTCCAGCACCCAACATTAGGAATGGGTTGGCTTTTGGAGACTCTTAGTTATGCCCTCATGTTGTTGATTTGTGCCTAGAGGTCCTTAATTCATCCATATGCTTGAGGTATGATTGAAGGCTTGCTATTGTGACAAAGGAAGGATAAGATAGTTGGGATAGATCTACAAGGTCAAGGCCTATAAAGGGTTTTATTAATATCCTACTTTTATTAATACAAAAGTTCCTTGTTTTCCTATACATTATGTATCATTTATGCATATGTATAATAATGAATCCTTGGCTTATTATTTACAGTTGCTTGTATTTCAAGATCAAATCAATAGGTCTAAGGAGATTTCTTTTGTCTGCAGAAGGAATTTTCCTTAAACAATGAATATAACGCATTGTCATAAAAGCATGATATAAGCCTAAGTAAAAAAAGTGATGTAATATCATAAATCCAAAATGTAAGTGGGTGGATGGTTTAAGTATTTCCCAAGTGATGGGGGTGATTTCTTGAAGTGACACATAGAAAAAAGACAACATGCATATATAAGCCTTGTTTCCATGGAAATGATGTCTTTCATTCTTATGCTTTTCCTTGTTCATGTGGAGACTAGAGGGCATGTGGCTTTGGACAATTATGAAGACCTATAACTTGGTAAAACCATTGTGAATCATACGTAGGATTCCAACGTCAATTCCCCTTAGGTTTCCTTACGTGAAGCTAGAGACCTAGAGGGGGAAATGGTTGCATAATATTGCACAGTGTGAGGTATGGAGGATTCTTATGGAATCCTAAGGGTAGCTAGAACTATTGGAGCTATAATACTTTGAGCCTGGTATAGGGTAGTTGGTCAACTTGTGTGGGGCGCTAGGAGGGTAGTGGAACAACCTAAGGGAATGTAGAGGTACAAATGGGGGTTCATTACCTTGGGTTGTGCAGACTGATGAGGGATGATAGAATATAGGTTAAAGTTTTGTTGGAGTTTGGTTCTTTGGTCTAGTCCTTATTTGTCTTGATTGTAAGACCATAAGTAGTTCTACGTGAACCATTTCCCTAGTGGAGTCATAACCCTAGGTCAATTTGGTGACCCACTACTGAGAGTATTGGAGTGGTGAGGTTTATGATTGCGTAGAAAGTCTAAGGTTTGTAGCTAATTAGTGGATTATTACAAAGATAAGTGTTCTTTATATGTGCTTCATGTGATGTGTATTTTGTGTAATTACATGTTCTAAGTATTCTTATTAGATTATTGAATATGTTGCACTTAATTTTTGTATGTCTAAGTCATTATAAATTGTATTTCACGTTTGTATACTTTCATATTTTTGGCTTTGTGGAGCCTGACCCAAGTTTAGCATTAGTTAGCCAAACAAATCCCTACACTACTGGCCCTTTCGACATCATCTCACGGAGCGCGGACTGAAGTCTCACCTGAAGCAGTATGGGGGAATGTTGGAACCAAGTTTCCACACCCTAAGATGGTCATGATGTCGGTTTATACCCTCTATTCCTACTTTCACGCAAGTCTCTAAGCTTTAGGGCTATGTTAGTCTACCCTTTATTCCACCCTTCAGTACCTCAGCGAAGGTGTACGATTGACCTTCATGAAACCTTAATCTGCTATCCAAGTACTTTCACGTTGCCATGACAACGTATTGTATAGGTTTCCAAGTTATCTTAAGCTTTTTACTTATCTTACTAATCAACCACAGTTAGCACCACGTAAACAGATATTCTTACTTGCGTTCAATTAACCAATAAAGTCACATGCATTCGCGCATCATATGAACATTGTAAATTAAACCCAAAACACAATATAACTAGGTGCATTTACAAGAAATAAATACACAAAATTTGTAGAATACTTCTCTTTATTGATATCTTCATATTAATACACACTCTATCTGCCCTGTGCACACAGCTGCAGGGGTCTGTGCACTCAGCTGCGAACTTCAACCCTAGGCCTCTACACACTCAGTTGTAGAGCCTCTAACTACGCTAAGACTGGAGAACACCTAGACTCTAATGCCTATATACTTACTTCATTCTTCCTCTTCACTTAAAGACTTCTTAGAGCTTACTTACTTAGCTCCTTTTTATAAAATCCGATGGTCTACGGACCATGGGTGGATCTTTACAGCCGACTTTACACTCTAAAAAATAAGGGTGGACAACCCTTTATGACTCTTGACACCTTTGTGCTCCATGACCACAAAATGCAGAGACTTTACAACTTTATTACAAAATTGTCCCAAAACATGGGCCTTTAGCCCCAAAAACTATCCTTGGGGGAACTCGTTCCCAATAGGCCCCCAACACAAACATGGTGACTTTCCCTCGAGTCACTCTATGGACATGGAGATCTTGTCGTGAAGACCTCCCAGCTCAACCTACATGACCACAACCTTGGCAGTGCACTGTTTGGTCCCCTGCTTTGCTTCTTCAACCAACTACTCTGTCACTGGTCCTTAACTGTTAGATTGAAGCTTCTACTGAGTTTCTTGTAGATGAACAAGCTTGCCTTCAATAGAGGCTGTGACTAAGTAAGCCTCATCTAGCCAAGGCTTCAAGCGAGCCTTCAACATTGCCTGCTTGTGTTGCGCTGCATCTACCTATTCTTTCAATTGTTTGGCATCCTGGAGCTTCGTCAGTCTCTGCGTGAGAGTGACGTTTCACGCTGTACCTTTTACTTTGTCATAGCATTGTTGTAGTTCTCGTGCCTCTCTCTCTAGCCGTTGTACATTAGGCTCCTCCTGTAGGCTCGTTAGGACCTCGAATGACTGTTCAAAAATTTGTGTGCAGTATGTTACTACACTGTCTACTACCGTTATTGCCTCTATGATAGTTGTTGCCCACTGCTCCTTTACTTCTAGCGGAGTTGAAGGTTGGGCCTTCAACTGTAAATCTGCAATCTGTAGGTTCAACTCCAGTTGAACCCTAGCCAACTCTGTGTGAGCATCGTACACCCCTGTAGCAAGCTTGCAACACGCACCTTGACCAGTTCTTCCTTAGGAATGGCCAACTCTGGGACCATTTGACATGCCTCCTCCATGACCTAAACTATATGCTTGTTTCATTTGGTTACCTCAGTCATGGCGGTGATGGCAGAGTCTTGCTATAGGGCCATATGTTCATTATTAATCTTCTGCTCACTGATCACTTGTAAAGCACGGTGTTTGTTGGCCCTCTGCTCCATGATCATTCCATCCTACAATAGGTGGACCACCTAGCCAGGGAGCGCTGCCAAATTCAACCGCAGTCCCTTGAGGGCACTGACAGTGGGCCTGTCCGCTTCGTTCTCTGTGGTCAGTGCTCCATCCAATAGCACTATCACATGGGAGACCTTCGCACACAGCATCTTGGTGGCTTCTAAAGTATCGATAGCAAGGTTTGTGGACATTGTGCTAGCCTGTGATGCGCGCGTCTATAGCTCTTGCAGACCCATCTGGATGGACCCCAATAATAGATGTTGCTACTGCTCGAACTGTTGTAGTGCCTCCGCAGTGACATCCCGCATCGTGTCTCCAATGTCATGCAAAGTGCCCTCTGTGAGGGTGATTGGGTCCAGCGACGCCTTACTGGCCTTAGATTTCTTCCTCGACCCCATGTTTTCTTATTCCCTTGGATGCTTGATGCGGTCCAACATCATCTGCAGGTCCACACCATGCTACTCTATTTTCTCTTCCATTTATTCCTCTGCTCCAAGTGAAGGCGACCTCGCGCCTTTGTCAGAGCCACACTCTATTTCGTCTATCTGTTTTTTCGTATACTTGGCGGCATTGTGCTCTCCCTGGGCCTTGTCAGTGGCCTCCTTCTATTTCATGGCTAGGTGCGCCATCTTGAGCTTGGCCTCTTCCTTTTTGCATTGCGAGGTAGACTTGCTCGCCCCCACCGCCAAGTCTAAGGTAGTATGCCACTCTACCGACCAACGATCAAATACTGCATCAATTGCATCGTCCACTGCCAAGTAAGGTAAGTCATACCATGTCTATGTAGGGTCCTCCCGTGCCTTGATCAACACATGGTGAAAGTCTGCCTTGATGATGCAAGAGCATTTAGACCTAGTCAGCAATGTGATGGTATGATCACATGTTGTGACTAACAAGGGGTTGGAAGATAAGAGATTAGTTAATTTTATTTATTTAAATGTGTGTGAGTGTTTATTTATTGTAAAATATGAGAGAAAGGGTATAGTGGCTGATTCATCCTCCCTGTGTGGAGATCAGGCCAAATAGTTATATTTGTTTGGTTTGAATAAGATATGAGGGATTTGAAAGCTTGATTTAGCATTTGTTTAGAAAAGAGTGGAGTTGAAAAGATTCTCTAGGAGAGAGTGAGATATTTCTGAATCTAAACTGGAATTGGTTCATGAATCCACTTTTATATAAATATAGTCTTTTTGTGTAATTCAGAAGTTAGCTGAAAAGATCAGCTAAATGTTAGGAGAAAGAGGTTAGCTAGGTTGGAGTCGAATAAGAGAGAGCGAGGATTTCAAGAAAGAAACAGGGGGTTTATTTATTGTTGTAATTGAGCCAGAGGACGAGACCCTGTAACTGCATTGTATTGAATAAATAATTCTATGTGCATGAATGTGTTATTTCTCTTGAAACTCTTCACTTGTCTCTGTATATTTGCCTGCGAATCAAATTAAGCATTCTTCTCTGTTTCTATGCTTGAAGTTATAAATCACAGTGTTCAAAGTAAAATTGGGGTCCTTAGTGTTAATATCATTGTTTGAGCCATATTAATCCGAGTCGTTGATCCAAAGGTACCATAGATTGTTATATAGGGAGTTGTGGTTGTGAAAACAAAGTATCACAAAGGAACCATGTTAAAGCGCAAAGTTCATCATAAAAGGAATGAGATCAAGTGAATAGGCGGAATAAAGACTATAGGGATCAATACACAGGATCCATTAGATCTCATGGATCAACGGACTGGATTAAATCACTTGATGAAGGAGTGCAAGTGTTAATCGGCAGAAGGTGGTTTCCATACGTGGCAAGTGGAATATCGAGTGGCCGAAAAGTGGTACGTGGTATTTAGGGTGGGTCACTCGATACCATTCATCAATCAACACATAACAGTGGAGGAGAGAGGAAAAACCGCTTCATCGAGCGGTTAACCATCGTCCAAGTTAGCCACCCGATATTGATGTCAACCATTAGATCAAGCGAGGTTGATTGAACAGTCAAGATCGAGCAAAATTTTTGGTCAAGATCAGGTGAAGTGTAAACCGTTGGATCGGAAGCCAAATCAACGGTGGAGAATAACGCGGAAAGGGTTTGAAATACACAGACCCGAAAGTTTATAGATGCGGGTGTAATTCCATTTGAGATCTGACCTTAAGCTTCTGGTTAGATTTCTCATGTGTTTCAGTGTATTTCCGTGTATTGCGAAAACATAGTTGTCCCAAGGTTTTAAAAGGAAAAGGCATATGAAGAAGCAGACCCAATGAGATTTATGAATACGGATCTATTTATTTTGAAGTCTGATTTATGTGATTTGAGCGGGGTTTCCTCGTGAATTTCCTATGTTTCTGATGAAGTGAATGGGTCTGGAATTGTAAAGGAAAATTGATTATAGTGTTGTGTCCTGGTTTATTAAGGCTAAAGCAATAATGAACGCTTCTGATGAAAATGTGGCCATAGCTCATAGGTCCACATGGGATTTATGAAGGGATGTCAGTCAGTTGGTGTCATTTTTGGTATCAGAGCTAGCTCAATGCTCTATAAGGATTGGTTTGGAAATTGAATTTCCAATCTTAGCATATGTATACTTTGCATGGAAGTGGATCAATACAGATGGGGATCAGACTACAAATGACATTGAGATCAGAATGGGGAAGCAGTGAACTTCTAATGAAGGTTTGGTAAGAATGTTTATTTTGATAATTTTGCAGAGATGTGTTTTGAATGTCTAAAGAACAACAAGGGATTGAAATTTCAAAGGAGAAGATGTTTTCCTTTTAGGAAAATGAAATTTCCATGTAAGTTGATTGAATGCTTGGTTTGATTTAAAAGGTAAATTGAAGAAGAAGGTTTGGAATTTAAAGCTAAATAGAAGAGTGGTTTTCTATGCCATTGAAGTCATTTAAATGATTTGAAGAATTTTGTGAAAACTAAGAATGATTGAAGATTGCGTAAAGTATTGTTGAAGGCAATGATATTGATGATTGAAAGAACAAAGATTGGGTTTAATAGGACTGAAAGAAGAACCACTACAAGGAATGAATTTTGGAATTTATAGAAGCAAGATAGGATTTGGTTACAAATGGGTTATCAAAAGGAATTGATAGTGTTTGTCATGAATTGGTAAATATAATTGAAATTCAAACCTAATCTTAATTGATCTTGAAAGCTGAAGAGTCTATTGTGAAAAGTAAGAGGAAAAATATTTGTTGATTGTATGAAGGCTTTTGAATGGAAATTTAAATGAAATGGTGAACAGATGAATCATTTGGCAAAGATTTAACTGATGGAATGGGAATTAGTTTTAAGACATATTTGAAGGAAATATTGCAGGTTTGAAAGGTACTTAGATGTATCTTGAGATAAGATTGTGCAGGTCAGTGGAAGTAGTGGAATTGTTGAAAGATAGAATGAATTGTACCAGCATCATAGCATATGAGTTATGTTAAAGAAGATAGAGCAAGAAGAACTCTCAGATGAGTAAAGGTGATAGTACCCGACAGTAAATGAAATTATTGAATGAAAGAAGGAAGTGAGCAATTGCGGATGCAGATCCTAAAGAAAGGAGTGTCAAGAGAAGTTGAGAACAACTTCCAACTGTGGTTGGGTAGAAGTTGTTGAGGTAGCTCCATAATTGTGATTGTGGATAGGGGATAACAATTCTAGCAAGAGGAGTGTTGGGTAGAATTGTTAGTCAGTGAAAGGTTCAAGGAAAGAACCAATAGGTGCCAAAAGGCTGAACTCAGAAGAGTTTGGTGAGGCATGAAGGAGACTTGTTACCGATGAAAAAGGCTAGTTGCAGCTCACTAGTGAACAAGGAAAGTTCACCAAAGGAAGAAATGGAACTAGCTATTGTTAGTCATGGCAAGGGTACAGAGGAAAGTCATAAGCAGAGGAAAAAGAGTGTTGAAGCAGTTGGGCTCAAAGGAATGAGTAAAGAAGAAAGGAACATAGAGTTGGCTGAGATGAAGGAAGAAATCAATTGTTTGAAGAAGCTAGTATTGAAAGGAATTAGAGAAAAATGGAAACAAGGATTTTATGTGGGAAAAAGAGTTAAATGGCCTATCAGAGAATTTTTTTCTGAGAAATTAATACTCCGAACACTTGAGAAAGGAGTAGAATACATCTATGAACTAGAGAAAGGATCTCTCCTTGGGGAAGGAGACGGTGATGACAATGACGAAGAACTGATCTATGCATATCAGAATGAGAGGAATGTGCTGGTAGCATCTTCACATACAAGAGGATCTCATATTTTTGGTATTAATTATTTGTGTGAATGTAAAATTTTAGGTATGCAGCCTAATGAATCTGAACCTGTGTATGAAAAGGTGAAAGATGCAAAGGCAAGACAAACACAAAAGGAGATGCATGAAGACTTTCGACTTTAAAGACTTCAATTGGTGGAGTAAATTATAAGGTATGGCTGATTGGTTGTGTCTTTTCTTAGTAAAAGCATAATGGATCATATTTGAAGGAATTTTAGCATGGATAGAAGACCAATGGGAAATGGAAAAAGGAAAGGAAACAAATGCATTGCAGATTTGTGAAATGAAGAGAAGGAAAGCTGACACGGAGAACTTAGCTGAAGAAGTTAAGTCAAGGAAATATTTGAAAGATCAAAGTCTTATCAGAGAATAGGAAGAGACATTGTTGTTTTATTTGGATAAACTGAGTGTTGGAGGAAGTTGTGTAGAACAGAAAGGTATTCTACAAACTTATGATGAAGTTGCCAAGCATAGTCAAGAAGCTGCAATCCCAGAAGTTTTCTTTGATGAGGAAGAAATCAAAGATGTTGAGGAAGAATTTCTCAATAACTTAGTGAACTATCAAAATAGTTCAGAGAAGCATGAGGATCTGATCATTGAGGCTTCAAATGAAGAGCCTTGTAATTTTGAAACTGACATGTTGTGTATGTTTTCAAGTTTGATAGGCGATGAATAGCAATTGGACAATGTGCTTATGCATGTTGATGAAGAAGTGAGATTATTGGAAGAGATGGCTGAAACAAAAAGATATTTTGAGCATGTATTTAATAATTTTTAGAATGATGGTATTGACAAGGAAATTGTCATGATTAAAGAAGCTGAAGATAAGCAAATGAAAGTTTGTGATGATAACCAGAATGAAATATCTTCAGTAGAGAATCAACATGAAAGTATTATGGAAATTGTGAAGGAATATATGATGTTGACTGATGCAGAAGTTCAGGAATTTTGTGATTTTAAAGTGGATTATTTTTATGAATCTGTAAACCATGAAGAAGCTTTAGAAAACCAGAGTTTTGTTTCTATTGTAGGAGAAGATAAAACAACATCATTTTGTTGCAATAGTATAAGTATAGAAGAGGAAAGGGTACTTCATAATGATATGCTCCAAGAAATCATAGCTATTGAATTGTTGAATGATAGTCTTGTGTTAGAACAAGGAACACTATGTAATGCAGAGGAAAGTATTGGAATGAGAATTGATGACAGTTTCATAACTTTTACAGAAGGACAGTATAAAGATTTGATGGCAGAATTATCTATGAAGATTGAAAACTATAGTTATTTTGAGTCTGACAATTGTGATGGAAATTCTGTTTTATACAAGAAGGAGAAGTCATATGTAAATGACATGCTTATTGAGTATGAAGGAATTGACATTTTGTTGGAAAAGATATTAGATGAACCTGATAACATAGAGGAAAGGATTATCTTTAATGATAATGTAAGGGAAGTTGTAGAGTACAAACAATAGTTTGTAAATGGTAGAGGCGAAGAAGAATTGGATAGAAATTTCATAATTTCTATGGTGAGGAGAAATGTACAGTAGGCAAATGTCAGTGGAGTTCAGTTGAGAATAAATTGTAAAGAGGAAGTTGAGAAATTGTGGAAGATGAAATCAGATGAGAAGAGGGACAACAAGGAAGTGAAATTAACAAAAGGAATTTGTATCAGCAAGGAAAGAGGACAACAACAAAAAAAGATTTGGAAATCTGGAAGAACAGAAGTGACAGTGGCAGAATAATTGAATCGGTGGCATGATGAAAGTGATGACCAGTTACAAACTAAAGTTTGGGATATTGGATGATCAATAGAAAAAACACATGACCATGAGGTCATGAAAACTTTCAACTTTGGGAGTCTGATGTAGGAGCATTTAGACCTAGTCAGCAATGTGATGGCATGATCACATGTTGTGACTAACAAAGGGTTGGAAGATAAGAGATTAGTTAATTTTATTTATTTAAATGTGTGAGAGTGTTTATTTATTGTAAAATATGAGAAAAAGGGTATAGTGGCTGATTGATCCTCCCTATGTCAAGATCAAGCCAAATAGTTTGATTTATTTGGTTTGAATAGGATATGAGGGATTTGAAAGCTTGATTTAGCAATTGTTTAGAAAAGAGTGGAGTTGAAGAGATTCTCTAGGAGAGAGTGATAGATTTCTGGATCTAAACCAGCATTGGTTCATGAATCCACTTTTGTATAAATATAGTCTTTTGTGTAATTCAGAGGTTAGCTGAAGAGATCAGCTAAAGGTTAGGAGAAAGAGGTTAGCTAGGTTGGAGTCGAGTAAGAGAGAGCGAGGATTTCAAGAAAGAAATAGGGGGTTTCTTTATTGCTATAATTGAGCCAGAGGGCGAGACCCTGTAACTGTATTGTATTGAATAAATAATTCTATGTGCATGAATGTGTTATTTCTCTTGAAACCCTTCGCTTGTCTCTGTATATTTGCTTACGGATCAAATTAAGTATTCTTCTCTGTTTTTATGCCTGAAGTTATAAATCGCAGCGTTCAAAGTATAATTGGGGTCCTTAGTGTTAATATCAGTGTTTGAGTCGTATTAATCCCAGTCATTGATCCAAAGGTATCATAGATTGTTATATATGGAGTTGTGGTTGTGAAAACAAAGTATCACAGAGGAACTGTGTTAAAGCGCAAAGTTCATCACAAAAGGAACAAGATCAAGTGAAGAGACGGAATAAAGACTATAAGGATCAATACACAGGATCCGTTGGATCTCATGGATCAATGGACCGGATTAAATCACTTGAAGAAGGAGCGCAGGCATTAATCAGCAGAAGGCAGTTTCCATACGTGGTAAGTGGAATATCGGGCGACCAAAAAGTGGTAAGTCGTATTTAGGGCTGGTCACCTGATACCATTCATCAATTGACACATAACAATGGAGGAGAGAGGAAAAACCGCTTTATCGGGCGGTTAACTATTGTGCAAGTTAGCCACCCAATATTGATGTCAACCGTTAGATCAAGCAGGGTTGATTGAATGGTCGAGATCGATTGAAGTGTAAACTGTTGGATCAGAAACCAAATCGATGGTGGAGAATAACGTGAAAAGGGTTCGAAATACATGGACCCGAAAGTTTATAGATGTAGGTGTAATTCCATTTGAGATCCGGCCTTAAGCTTCTGGGCAGATTTCTCATGTGTTTCAGTCTATTTCCATGTATCACGAAAGCATAGTTGTCCAAAGGTTTTAAAACGAAAAGGCATATGAAGGAAAGGACCCAATGAGATTTATGAATGCGGATCTACGTATTTTGAATTCTGATTTACGTGATTGGAGTGGGGTTTCCTATGTTTCCGATGAAGTGAATGGGTCTAGAATTGTAAAGGAAAATCGATTATAGTGTTGTGTCCCGGTTTATTAAGGCTAAAGAAATAATGAACGCTTCCGATGCAAATGTGGCCATAGCTCATAGGTCCACTGGGATTTATGAAGGGATGTCAGTCAGCTGGCATCACTTGAACTCCACGTACCCCTGCAGGTTGGCAAACACAGTAGGTGACAACCATGGTTTGTGATTGATAGCCATGCGGATGTTCATTCCATCAAGATCCATAAGATATTGCTGTCCTTGAGGTGCTAAGCATCCTTGGTTGCCCATAGCGATGCATACTTCGTTGCTTCTGGTAGCTCTGGTGTGACCGAGGAGAATTGACTGTCTTCCGGCAGCTTCTGGGCTACCAACAAAATAGACATCAAGAGCCACGTATAGTGGAAGGTCTTACCCTTACGTAGAGGGACGTACCTAGGAATCCTAGTGATTGGTCAACACCCTGGACTTCAATTTCCTCCACTTCTACCCCCAAGTCCTCATCATCCATTGGGATGTCCTCAATTTCTTCCTCCTCCAACTCTAGGTTAATGGCTTTTCCCTTTTCCTGTGCAGTGGGCTTGTCCTTCGGTGGGTTTCTTCTTGGCGACACGTACACTGGTATCGCGGCTTGCTTTCCCTTCTTATCCTTCGCACTCTCTTTGGTTGGGGTCGACTTCAGTTTAGGTGTCCGTGGTGATTTGGGAACTTCATCTAATACCTTTGCAACCTCAGGAACAACTCCCTCTACCTCCCTAACAACCTCTGGCACAACACCCTCCACTGTCACTACTTTGGTGTCCATAGCTTCTGCGGGCATTGTCATGATGCTATGCACAACTCCTATGTCTCCTTTGGCAACATCTCAAATACTGAACTTGTTAGCAAAGCTTTAATGTTTTCCCATTTCATGTGCACCTGAGAGCTTAACGACTCAATTCTCAAAATTCCAAGTGTTTTTCGTTGGGCCTCCACCTGTAATTTATAGGACATTTTGAATTCAAATCCAACCGTTCCCCCCATATTTGGTTCATTAATGTCGGATTGACGGCATATTTCTAAGGATCTTACCCATAAATTTATCATAGATGCTAGCCGCTCACTCCATTTGGCTACATTTCTACGATCAAATCATCAATAGTGACTTTAACAATCACTTTCCCGCTGACCTGCGCGATTTATCCCTGGATAGCGTAGCTCTCTTCCCATTGTTGCGAACCCTGCAACATTTCCTCATTCCACACAATCCTCCAATCGCGTAGTTCCCCAACCCGGGCAGTGTACTTTATAGTCACGCGCCTCCTTTCAGCTAACTGGACCGCTAAGACTATGCTACCCTCATATAGTCCCTTGGCCGCATCACCGGTGTATGGCTTCAATCGGCCGTCATTCACCTTTCCTGGGAAGGGATCTCCATTCAATTTAACCAACTGAACTGCTCTGTCGTCAGTAATCTCCTTAATGACATAGGGCCATAACCAGTGCATTCTGAATTTCACTAAAAATTTATCAAACTTGTTCTCATATAACAAAACCAGATTATTTACCTTAAAGATGCACAACTTAATATGTTAATCATGCCATGATTTTTCACACTGCTTTTGGACCTGTTGGTGAAATCTAGCTATAAATCTCTCTTCCTCAAGTTCATCAAGTTGCACGAGCATCTCTTCCAAGGCTCCACAATCCGTCATACCCGTGAGTGCCACTATGCATAGACTAGGCACAATGAATTCCATGGGCATCAATGCTTCAACACCATATACAAGCCTAAAGGGTGTCTGTCTAGTCAACTTTTTGCATGTCGTCTGATAGGCCCATAGTACTACAGGTATGTGTAGTTCCCAATCACTTCGATGAGCGTTGCAAACTTTGGTCAGCACTTTCTCCATCACCTTATTGAATGCTTCCACCATCCCGTTATCCTATGGGTGATAAGGCGTGCTTTTCTAGTGATATGCCTGAAATTCCTCCGTCAGTGCGCTGATTGTTTTGTTCAGAAAGTGTGTACCGCGATCACTCATCAAAATATTTGGACACCCAAATCGTGTCAGTACATACTCAAAGAGGAACTTTGCAATAGTTGCACCTGTTCAATCCTTCACAGGCTGTGCCTCCACCCATCGATTCAAATACTCAGTCGCGGTGATAATGTACCACGCTCCCATCTTCTTTCTTTGGGGCTAAATGGGTCCCACAAAATCTATGGCCCATTTCTCGGAAGGTTGCAATGTCATCTGTGGGTTCAGAGGCAACTCATCTCTCTGCGATGGCCTGCCAGTCCTTTGACACACATTACATGCCATGCAGTAAGCTTTTGAATCTTGATGGAGGGTTGGCCACCACAACCCTGCGCATAGAATCTTCTACACATTCACTCTTCCTGCATAATGGCCTACTGCAGCACCCCCATGAGTGTCTGCGAGGATACTGCTCCTTTCAAACTCTCGTACATATCGTCATAATAATTCATCAGACCCCATTTTGTACAGATGTCTAGCAATGACAAAAAAATATGTTGCACATACCACTAACTCCTTTTTCTGTTGGACAGTGTAGCCTTCCGAGGTGTCATTAGGAAGTGTATGATGTCTTCAAAGTGACCATCTGCGACGCGCACTACAAATAGTTGTGCATCAAGCAATCCCTCCTCCAAATTAGTGGGCTCTTCCCCTATTTCAATGCGCGACAGATGGTAAGGTCCCGCATTCAGTCGTCTAGGCTTCACAATAACCTCAAAATCATACTCCTAGAACAATAACAACCACCTAAAGATTCTCCCCCCCAACACAGGCTTATTGACTAGGTATTTCAATGTAGAATTATCCGTATACATCTTAAAATGTCGACCCAGCAAATAGTGTCTAAAATTCTGGAGCGTGTATACCATGGCTAACCCTTCAGGCTCAGTGGTGAAATAGTTCTTCTCAACCTTAGATAACCTTCTTCTTGTGAATTCTATAGGATGGTCCAATTCTCCTCCGCCAGCCTGTGTTAGTATTGCTCCCAGTGCTATACATGACACGTCTACATGTACATGAAACTCCTTCTTGCAATCCGAGAAGACTAAAATTAGTGCGGTGACCATTTTTCCTTTCAGTACATCCAAGCTCTTCTAACAGTCCTCATTCCAACAGAACATGACATCCTTTTTCAACAACTTCTCCATAGACATGGTGATCTGGGCATAGCCCTTGATAAGCTTCCTGTAATACCCAGTATGTCCTAAGGTTGTGCGCAGTTGTTTCACACTCCTCGATGCCTTCAAGTTAAGTATCACTACGATCTTTGCAAGATCTACCATCAGTCCCTGTCTACAAACCAAATGACCCAGCAGAGTCCCAAAAGGAACGCAAAATAGGAATTTCTTCAATTGAGTGCAATCTTGTACCTTCGACAAGTATCTAGCATCCAGCACAAACTTGCCATATGGTGTTTTATCAACCCAAACACATTCTAGTCATCAAAGTACACCTCCAAAAACTTATGAATGAATTCTTTAAATGAAACAATGACTACGTGCGAAAAAATCGCAGGCACATTCTTCAATCTAAAAGGCATTACAATGTACTGAAAACATCCCCACTCAGTCGCGAAGGTCGTCTTGCTTCTATCTTTAGGCCCAATTTTAATCTGATGGTACCCAGAGAACCCATCAGTGAAGGAGTATGCTTCCTGGCCACCTACATTATCCAATACCTCATTAGTGAACGGAGTCAAGAACGGATCACGTACGCAAACGTCATTCAAATTCTTGAGATCTACGCATATTCTTATTTCATCCTTCTGCTTCTTTTCCTGTACCACCATTGGGCTTACCCAATCAGATTCTTCTATGGGCTCAATGATGCTTGCCATGAGAATCTTTTCTAGCTCTAAGTGAATCTTCTCCTTATGCTTTGAATTGATATGGTAAGGTCTTTTCTTAATTGGCTTTGCATCAGGTTTTAACGTGATCTTCATAATGCTCAGGTCTCCTATTATCCCCTTTAGCTCCGTAAATTTGGTAGGGAACAAATCCTAGTATTTGTGGAGCAATTTGAAAACCGTATCTACCATCGTGTCATCCCAGTAATCTCCAATCTTCACAAATTTTGGCTCCGCCTCGGTACCAATATTTACCTGTTTCATTTTCAGTGGCGTGGTTATATCAAAATTCTCAATATGTGGTCCCTCGACCTCGCGGTGACCCTAGGTTTCAGGGATATTAATATTTCCTGGATCCTCGTCTTCTTCTTCAGCAGTCACGTTATAGCATTCCAGCGTGTGGCTGAGCTGAGTAGTCCAATCGGGTTGAATCAGGTCCAAAGGATCCTACGGTATCCTAAATATTTTTGCTTTAACTTCTTGTAGCACTTCATCAATACAGTCAAACCCATATTCGAAGTTGAACTTCATTGTGAATCCTTCACACAGAATATCCCATTCACCTGTACCATGGTGGAGCTCTATCTCCAAGTACCAGTTCATCGATATGACATCCAAGGTGTGACAGAACAAATGCACCCATTCAAGTTGGGGCTTCACTCCATAAGCCTTAGCCCATTTGGCCAAGTGTGCGAGCGGATCATCCTTCCCGTCATATTTGTCTATCATTCATACCTTCGGCTTCCCAAAGCATGTTCTCATCATCCTCCTACACTTGCACCAATCGTCAAAACTACCCTTGTGTGTACCCCACCATCTCGCAGGCATAGTGCGTAGTGCCGAGTCCAAAGCCTGGAAGCGCTGCTTCTTTGGTACTACCCCCTCAAATGCATCCAAAAACAAATCCACGTCATTCAAACCATCGTAAGTGGGCAAATTTCTTACCTCTGACGACACACAACATAGCAACTGGGTCATCATGTTACAACTTAGCATGGTTACTTCATGTAATCGATTCTGCCAATGCCCTAATTATTCATCAGAGTCTGAGGTGTAGGAACTCTCACGATCCCATGTAATTCATCCATCTGCTATCAGATTCACCCAATCTTGGTCTCACATTGTTATTTTATATATGTAGTCCAAATCGTCATCACTTTTGTAATTTCGGATTGGTTCAGTGTATCGCAATCCTTTAGTAGGATCTAGGGATACAATTACGCAAAGTAATTTCTTCTCAAATATCATATTTCACTTCTTTAGGTTGATTACCCTATTCATGTTAGTAGCCCAATCAATGCCAAGGAGTGTATGGTAGGGGTCGCTGTCATCCACAATTTCTATCACTTCAAATTCAGCCAATGCACTCACGCCTTCAATATCTGCAGTTACTCCTTGCAACTATCCCATGGGGATGATCTTCTAATGATTTTCCAACCTTAACTAAACTAGAGAACAATGCAGTGCAGGTCTTCCCATCCACTCCCAAGTCTTCTTTGGTAAAGCGTTCGCGTCTGACCCCAGATCCGAAATAACTTGATCCATTTCATATTCTCCTATCTGCATGGTTAGTCTAATCTCATGCCCTGTCCTTGCTTTATGCTTACCAATCTTCTGTATGATGCGCGGTTCACCTGAAGTGTTTCCGGCACATCTATTTATAAGTTCCTATAACCCTTTCACAGCATTGTTATCATGCAACAGCTTCATGCAGGTCTCTATAAAGGTCGTAAGCATAGAAGGTTCCATTTCCTGATCAGGCCTATCCCTGCTCCCTGAGGTAGAGGCCTCAGTAAAGCTCTTCTTTGCTTCCATGAACGTTTCACTCGCACGCTCCAAATCAAATTCAGCCTCCTTCATTATAGCTTTACGAACCCATGTGCTATCTTCGGGTTGTTTCCCCTTATAATCGCCTGTTGCAATTTCACTTTGGAGCACTATATTCACATTCGGATCCTCTTCTCGAGGATCAGACCTCATCATCTATAGGTTCTAAGTCGGCTATGGTGGAATCACCCATTTGTCGCGTATCCTCACTATCAGCATAGCACAGTCCTCCATCTCATGATTAAAAAAAGTAAAATATTTGCGCGATGGACGCGTTAGGTTAATGCATTCACTATCATAGTGTCCTAGTCCTCCATAATTGTAGCAGATTAACTATCCTCGACCTTTGCCAGGTCCTCCTCCACCTCGGCCTTGTCCGCGCCCCTAGAAGCCTGTTCACACCATCCCATCACTCTTGTCAAGGGGTCACATTTCTGACTGAACTCTATAGGTCGATGTTCTGTCCATCATCAATTCATAACTTCAGCAGTTGTGCTCATCATGCCTGCTGACCTACATAAGTTGCAGAATAGTTGTTGTGGTGTTTGTACAAACTTCTTCAGCAAATGGCAATTATCAGTTGTAAGTTTCCCTGCTACCTAGCATATAGCGCACCACAATGCAGGCCCCGTGCTCAGTCCTATTTGGGCCTCTAGCTTCAAAGGCATTGGTCCTCCTCCTGCAATATAGTTTGCAAATACTGGGGAGTGATCTTTGTCATGCCCCTGACCTTTACATTTCAGGCACCATATCTCTTCATGCACCTTCGGTCGAACAGTTCTGTACTACTTCAAACGTTGCATTTCGAGGCAAAGATTTTGCAACTATGCATGGATTTGTTGAACCCCCAGATTCAGATATTGCATCGGTGTTTGATGCAGTCTTATGGAAATTTCCAAGGCCTCTGCCTGAGTCGTAATGTTCTGTTATGACAGTTCAACCCTTAGGTGAGGTAGGAGCAAAGCCACAAAACATTCACGGTTTTGTCCATCTGTTAAGTTCATATTAGCTTTTCGGATTTTACACTTCAATCTCAGATCTAATTCCCAATGTGTCTCACCTAGTTTCATTGTGATTTCCTTGAATCGCACAATTGACTGTGCCTCGGATTTAGGCCTATTGAAATCTTTGTTTAGTGCGGTCTGATCTCTACCAACCCATTGTTTGGGTTATCATTAGAGTACTTGATGTACTAAGTTAGAGCGCGATCCTGCAAAGCACTAACCAATGTTGCCTTCTTCATGTGATCATCTGTGATGCCCTGAGCTTCCCATACAGCTTTCACGACAAACCAAAACTGGTCTGGGTCCTCATTTCCCAAGCCCTTAAACAAAGGCAGCTTCACTGAATTTGTTATGTTGAACTGCGGTGGAGGTAGTGGTGGGATGGGCAAAGTCCCAAGTGGCAGTGGTGAAGTTGGAGGTGCTCTAGGTGGAGGTGGCAATCGCAGGAATCCTTATCTTATTAACTGAACTACATTTCGTGGATAAGCCTGCACTACTCCCTATTCGTCACCCAACGGGGGTGAAGTCAGTGGGCTATATTCAGGACCCTTTTCTCCTTCGTTCTTGTAAGTCTTTCCACTTTACATAGATCCAAAAATCAAGGTAGCTGCATATCCTGTTTTTCGCATAATAACATCTTAATCCAGGTATTTAAATACTTCAAGTACTTACCTCACAGACCTTTGAAAAAGCACTACTCTGCCTCGGTGTAAATAACTGAGGTATCGACCATGAATTCAGTCACAAATCCCCCTATGATGCAATTGAGCCAATGATCAACAGCGCGGGCGATCTTATCCTCAAAGGCTTCAAGTCTCGGTACTAACTCCTGGGTCCAAACAATAGGACCGTCAAGTCTCCACCTTCCTTGTCTATTCACTAACTTCGTGATCCACTCGTATAACTCAGCTAGAAAGGAACAGGAAAGGATCTCATGGATTTTTGTATACAAGTACTTGTCCAGCCAATTGTTCCTTGTTAGTCGTGGAATTTTGTTCTCCTGCACCACGAATTTGTGGATCTTCCTATCCAACCAGTCTTCGACCTCCTTCTTAGTTAGATTCCAGTGTTACGACATCACTCATCTCTCATGCAGATTCATGTCCCAGTAACGAAACCATTTGTTGGCTTTGTGAGGACTAACCCAGGTTCAGTGTTAGTTAGCCAAAAAAATCCCTACACTATTGGCCCATTCAACATCAGCCTGCGGAGCACGGACCAAAGTCTCACCCGAAGCAGTATGGGGGGATGTTGGAACCAAGTTTCCGCATGCTGAGATGGTCATGATGTCGGTTTATACCCTCTATTCCTACTTTTGCACAATTTTCTAAGATTTAGGGCTCTGTTAGTCTACCCTTTGTTCCAAAATTCAGTACCTCCGCGAAGGTGTATGATTAACCTTCGCGCAACCTTAATCCGTGATCCAGGTACTTTTGCGTTGTTATGACAACGTATTGTATAGGTTTCCAAGTTATGTTAATTGTTTTACTTATATTACTAATCAACCACAGTTAGCACCACGTAAATAGATATTCTTACTTGCATTCAATTAACCAATATAGTCACATACATTTGCATATCATATGAACATCGTAAATTAAACCCGAAACGCAATATAACTAGATGCATTAATAAGAAATAAATACACAGAATTTGTAGAATACTTCTCTTTATTGATATATTCAGATTAATACAGACTCTATCCGCCCTGCGCACATAGTTGCAGGGGTCCCCGCACTCAGCTGTGGACTTCTACCCTAGGACTCTTCGCACTCAGTTGTAGAGTCTCTACCTACGCTAAGGCCCGAGAACGCTTAGACTCTAATGCCTAATTACTTACTTCATCCTTCCTCTTCGCTTAAAGACTTCTTAGAGCTTACTTACTTAGCTCCTTTTTATACAATCCCATGGTCCGCGGACCATGTGTGGATCTTCACAGCCGACTTTACACTCTACAAAATAAAGTTGGACAACCCTTTATGACTCTTGACACCTACGCGCTCCGCGACCACAAAATGCAGAGATTTTTCAACTTTATTACAAAATTGTCCTTGGGGGAACCTGTTCCCAACACATACCTATATCAGATTCAAGGCAAGAGTATTGGAAAATAATTCTATATATATGATCAATGTAGAACAAAATTTTCAATACAGTTGATGAGTAGTCAAAAAACAATAGATCCATGTTTATAGTCATCTGGTAGTCAATAGATAATATATTTGTGTAAAAAATATATGAGTAGGCTATGTTCATTAACCAATGAGTTAATTCAACTTCATAGACAAATGTGATATTAGAAACAAGCTTAAGGAGGAAAAATTTAGTATAAACATATAAAGAGGCAAGAAAATTGTGTTTTCCAAAGTACCCCGTACTCTCAATAGTGGACCAAGGGTAATTGGTACACTACATTGGGCCTCAAGAAGATCCAAGAATAGATCCCTGTCTTTAGTACAGTGCTTAATAAATCCATGTCTTATCCATCACTTGAAAATTTTGTTCCCTCGAATTATTTTTTGGATCTCGTTTTACTAAATCTTAGGCTATCCCTCAATTATGGAACAAATATATTTTTTTCTCTCTATATGAGGAGCAATGAACTTCTCTTAACTCTTTTTTGAATTCCCTATAGAACTAATAGGAGCCCATTTACTATATTAAACTCTTATTTAAGTATTTATATAACAATATCAGGTTCCAATGCTTTGTTTCCTCGCACTATTCTTGGTATCAATTTTACATGCATGAAAATTACAATCCTTAGAGAATACCCTTTATTATTTATTACCATAATTTAGTCTTCATGTATGTTTTTTGTGTCATGTGACATGGTGCCTACATTATTTTACATGTTGTTGTCATGTGGTGCCCACTTGGGCCTTTTGAAATGGATATTGTCATGAATTAAACAAGTGGTCATGTCACTTCATTATTTAACCAAAAAAAAAACTCATTTTTTCCTTCAATTTATGACTGCATTGGGTCCTTTGCTTAGTGACCAGTGAGATCTTTATCATTTAGTTAATTAAGCATTGTCCCTTCTTAATTATTATGCATAGAAGATTAATAATTGCATGCAAATTTCCCTTAGTTTGAACATTGTTTTATTGGCTCAATTATTAGTATCGTATCCTTTACTCGATGATTAAAACATCTAGTTGTGTTCAATTTCTTCCAGCACAAGCTAATTTTACTTTCTAAGAATAAAATCCAAAGCAAGGTAACCAATAATTTCTACATTGATTTTCCATCTTCTCCCCCCCAAATCAAAAAGTCCAAGAGAAAACTTCTAATTGGGTTTCTTTTACTACGAATTTTTTTGTATAAGAATTTTTTTCATATTAGTTGGGATTTTCCACTTTAGGTTTCCAACTTCCACCTGTTTGATGTGTTAGTGCCAGTCTTTGCAGCCTGTCACCAGGGATCAACATGAGCTCTTACTAGGTTTGGTTTGGTTAGATGTTAGATGTTTTGCACATGATATTCAGCATAAAACATGTCACAAATGTGTCCATCAAAAGAAGCTCGGAAAAATATTTCCAACGGTATATCACACTCCTGTAACTGGTTTCTGGATCATAAGATATGATTGAAATGAATGATTGATTCTTGGTTATGCATGTTTTGAGGTCAGTTGCTGCACACAGGGACAAGTTTACTACAAAATTAGTTGGACAGGAATTTTACAAAAGTGAAAGACATTTTTTCCATCACATACCAAATAACAAAAACCTCCTTCAGTTTATGCACAGGTGCTACTATGTGGGAGATATATAGTGATATTTAGAACCTTCATTTAAACAAAGCAAAATTTTCATTTATTTTACTGTTTTAGTCATTTTAGTATGGTGGCATTTTACAACAGATGGAAAGTAATTTTGCAAAACCCAAGGAGGTTTTTGTTAATCATGAGCCATATAACAAAAATCTCTTTCCGTTTATTCACAAGTGTCATGAATTGGGATATGTGACTAGATGTTTATAGCTCATTTTCACAAATTTAATTTTTAATGATTTTCTGTTTTAGAGATGATTTTGTGGCACATATTACGAGCAATTAGAAATGAATTTCCAAACTTTGAGAGAGATTTTTCTTCAACATGACCTTATCTACAAAAACCTCTTTTAGTTTTGTAACAAGTGCTATGGTTTAGTAGGTACGAGTTCATCTTCAACACCTATTTTCAAAAATTCGGTCTAAGTTTAATGTAACTGCTTCTTGAAAGAATAACTTCGGCGTAAATCACATGTAGACAGACATTTGTCGACGCATTTCGAACCAACAAGTGTGGTTCACCGTCAGGACAAGTTGAAGAAACAGATCCAGCTTAGCATATTAAATAGTCTGAGCAGAGACTCCAACGACTAAATCGACCAACGGCTAATTTTGACATTAGGACCCAGGTCAAATTATTATTCATTAATTTAATATTATTATTATTATTAATATTAATACATAAAATATTTTTAATGGTTAGTTTTAAAATTAATTAATTAATTTATTAATAATTATTAATATAACTAACTATATATATATAGATAGATATATATATTAAATTTATAATATTAGGTTATTAAGATAAAAGTTAGGATTAAAAAATAAATAAAATACTTTTAGTGGTTAGTTTAAGAAGATAATTTACTTATTTATTTAAATTATTTATTAATTAATATATATATATATATATATATATATATATATATATATATATATATATATATTAAAGTTATAATATTAGGTTATTAAGATAAAAGTTAGGATTAAAAAATAATAAATAAAATACTTTTAGTGGTTAGTTTAAAAAGATAATTTACTTATTTATTTAAATTGTTTATTAATTATTGTTAATATATATATATATATATAAATTAAAATCATAAAGTTAGGGTTAAAAATATATGAATAAATAAAATAATTTAAATGGTTAGTTAGAAAAGGTAATTTATTTAATTTAATTAAATTATTTATTATTATATATTAATAATCTAGTCTTAATATAGGTAATTTATTTATTTAATTACTTATTAAATATAATATATATTAATAATATAGTCTTGATATTAATATATTAATAATATTAGTGATATATTATATATATTAATAGAAATTAGTCTAAAAAATAAATAAGTAAATAAATAAATAATTAATTAATTAATAAAATAAAAATTGTATATATGTGTGTATATATATATATGTAATAAGAGTTCAAAAACAAGGAGGAGGCAGAAAAACCGACTAAGAAGAGAGTGCTGGAATCCAACACCTACTAATTTTCCAGCCATCATCTCTATTGAGATTGCTCAGCCTCTTTTCAATCTCAATAGCTTCCCTAAATTTACGATGATGGAACTGAGCAACTTTGGCAACAACCTTGGCCTCCTCAATACACACCTGATGCTTGGTATTTTCCACATGCTCTGCCAATGCTGAAGACTTGGATCTCCCATGTCTTAGGTCAGCCACATGTTCGCAGATCCTTTGATGGATGGAGCGTCCTGTTTCCCCAATATAGGGGCCCCACATGAACAAGGGATCAAGAAGACACCCTTCATGTCCTTAGGGTTAACAGGATCCTTCACCGATCGGAGGGAATTACGAATGGCGCTGAGGGGCCTAAAGGTTGAGGGAATATCATACCTTTTAAGGATCCGAGCAATCTTGTCCGTGGTTCCTTGGACATAGGGAAGATGGACACCTAGACGGTGCTCTTTTGGCTCTTTCTTAATTAACACATTTTTAGAGGCTTTACGGAAAGCCTTCTGACCTAGGCGCCTACTATATCCATTCTCCACAAAGACATTAAGGAGATGGGATCTCTCCTTATCAAAGCTCTCACAATCAGAGATCCTAAGGGCACGAGTAGCGAGGGTGTTAAGAACACCCAACTTCTGAGCAGGGAAATGATGGGAATCGGCATGAAGATACTGCTCAGTATGCGTCTTCTTTCGGAACACAGAGTGGGAGAGATATCCATCCTTACTCCGAGATATAAGAATATCCAGGAAAGGGAGGCAACCATTGACCTCTTTTTCCATGGTGAACTTAATGGCAGAGGACCGGCTGTTGAGGTGATTAAAGAAATGATCAAGCTCCTCAGGGCCATGGGGCCAGATGACATTAGTGTCATCCACATACCTCTTCCAAAGCTTGGGAAGAAGACGAGCTGAGGATAAAGCTTTGGCTTCGAAATCTTCCATAAAAAGATTCGCAACAATAGGGGAAAGAGGGGAACCCATGGCAACACCACAAGTCTGTTCAAAGAACTCACCCTCGGAACAGAAGAACATGGAAGTGAGACAGATCTCCACCAGATGCGCGGTATCGGGATCTGTTAGGCGATAGATCACTTCCAAGGCCTCCTTTATAGGGATGCAGGTATAAAGGGAGACCACATCAAAGCTTACGAGAATGTCCTCGGGGCTAAGCTTAATATCCTTAAGCTCCTTAATGAAGGATGCAAAGTCTTTCACGAAGGACTCATTAACATGCTAAGTTGGATCTGTTTCTTCAACTTGTCCTGACGATGAACCACACTAGTTGGTTTGAAACGCGTCAACAAATGTTTGTCTACATGTGATTTACGCTGAAGTTATTCTTTCAACTATTATGGATCACAGAAGCCTCAATTCAAGTAACTGATTCTATTTTGAAGAAAATGGTTGAGCTCAATTCCCTTAGTACAAGGATGAGAAAATGTATATATTTTATGAATTTCATAGTGTAGAGGTTGGATTTTGGTAGCAAAGAAGCGTTTGGACTGTGTAAAGTTTTATTAAATATCATAATAAAGCAGTTTTTGCCCTTTAGGCCTGGGATTCATCACAGTGCTTAAATGTTCAGTATGCTTTTTCTCCTGTAATTCATTTACACATTATGTTTTTCTCCTTTGTTTCAACATTATTTAAGTGATATGTTAGGAATTCATCCATAATGATGCTCCTTTCATGATGATTTTGCTATTAGTTGTAATGGTAGTTTTAGCAGAATTCATCCGTTGTTAGATGCTCTATTGAGCAACCTCGTTATTATCTTTCATCTAAAGTTGCTACTGCAGATACATCCTTTGTTTGATGCCTATAGGGCGGCAGGCTTTCTCCCTTATACTTCTCACATTTAAAATCTTCACTTGGCTGAACATGGCACTTAATTTGCCCCAGGTTTGCCGGCAGAAACTGACATTGATGCCATAATCCAAATCATCCTTTCTCTTGTTGTTTCGACCCAAACAAATCCAAAAAACCCTAGAGCTACTATACCTAGCCTAAAATCCATATTCATTCAGTCATCTCAACTGAGATTGACAAGGAGAGAGCCCTCTCTCGACCTGGTAAGGCTAGCTACCAAGTTAAGCGTGGTTTGATGTTACCCTAGACCTGCCTTCCTTTAACCTGAGGTCAATCTAGGCACTAACATGATGAAAATATCACATGCATAGTTTTGATCATGTTTTTCCTTGTGTAAGGTTTCAGATGGTGAAGTTCTTCTCACTAATTGAGTTTTTCTACTTAAGGTTCAATATTTCACCTCCAGATGACAAGTATGGTTGTTTTTCTCCACACCAATAATGTTCTATTACTATATTTGTTTTGGTATGTTTTTCTAGAATCTTCCTTGTATACAAAATACCACTTGTCAAACTCAGTGAGTTTTGATGTACCAAGGTTTCACTAACTTAATCATGTGAACAAAATTTTAAGGATAGCCTTGGTCCCTTTTTTATTTTCAATAGTTTGATAAAAAAAATCTTTATGCAATAAAAAAATCATTGATCCATTTCAAATCACTTGGGATGTAGGAAGTATATAATCGGGACAATGAATCTTATAAGCAATTGTAACACCCCAATTTTGATGCCTAGAATTGTAATGTAAATGTATATATTTGACTAACAATGAGGACCAAACAATATGGCCAAGACCTAAAAAATGTTAATATTTATATCGAAATCTATTAATAGAAGAAAAAAAAATCACCGACTACAAATGAGAGGGGGAAAAACATGGGTGGGTATGATTTCACAAGAGAGAAATGTGAGGGGGATTAGGGAGCTAAAAGGAGATAAATTCAAAATAATAATATTTTATTATAACCAAATTTCCTTTACCTTAATCTATGCTAAAGGAATATCAACCTTGGGATGCATTGTAAGGCAGTTAGATGGTGAAACAATGCCTATAATTGGGTTGAACATCTAATGCTTGCAACCACTTGCGTAACTTTTCTAAAGATAATTTTTCTGGTTTACTATGCTAATAATACTAAATATTTTATTATTTTCACTGTAATGTTTAATAAATAATGTGCATAGTATAATTATGAATGATTTGATGAGAATTGCATGCAACTACTTGTCATTTTACATGTATAATTCATAAGAGAGTAGTTAAGAGGATTATAAGGTATCGGTCTATGCTTAAATGGTCGGAAATTAAGGAATTTCCAGGTACCCCAACATCCTAGCAAGTACAAGGGTGGTTAGGTATATTACAAAGTGGTATCGGAGCCACAATTACAATACAGGGGCTATATGGGCCAATATACAAACCCATGGAGGCATGATTTTGTAATTTAATGCTTATAGAGTATTGATCTACATTTAACTTGGGGAAAATGGTAAAAATCCCAATTTCTAAATAAAATTTAGATAATTAGAATGGGGATTTGAAAATGGCACGCACGAGCATTAAATTGGTTGGTATTTGGATTGAATTTTTCCATGGATGTGAAGCCTAAGAGTATAATCAATGGCATAAATCACAGATGCTCATGAGATCAATGACTCAAATCTATCCCTGAAATGGTTGTTGTTTCCAAGTTAAAATGTTTCATTATCATCAAAGTAATGTGGAGTCTGTTTGACAAAGTTAATTGAAGTTTAGTCACCAAAGTAAAATGACATCAAAATGGACATCAACAGTAACATGTTATATGTAAATGCAAGTTTCCACAATTTTTCATGTTAGATATTGCTTCTAGATGTAAATTGTGTGTGAGCGAAAGTGATGTCCAATATCCAGAAGAAATATCTAGCCACATGCTATGCCAAATTATCAATATGATGACATATCTAAAGAAAAAGGAAGTTTATAGACAAAAAATTGTTTTGGCCATATTAGGATTATAAATTATTAGAAATCGGTAAAATTTTAAGGATCTGTATACAGTGAGGGGAACTAAAAAAGTGCTAGTGAGGGACATTGAAAAATTCTACTCCAATTTCTTAAAAATTATAGATTAATGGTTTTTTAGCAACATCGTGGTACTCCTTCATAGAGGACTTGTTGCTAATGAATTTTTTACAATAAGTTAGGGGAGTAGACATGAAGAAACAATTGGTCGAAATGTACAATGAAGATTGTATCCAGTTAATATCACATTTATTAACAAATCCCTGCATACGGTCGATTCAAATTCAGTATCATATTCAGATTATCTTAAAATATAGCCAATGGAGCAATTGGAAAGTGATCTAGACTTATGCAGGAATGCAATAGAATATAGAGATAAACATAAACACAATGATGCAAGAGAAATAAAACTTCATTTCATTAATATTAAGAACTGAAATATGCTTACATACAAAATGGAAGTAAACTAGCTCAGGCGATGGTAGCTTATCTCTGAGAAGAGATGTGGTGGCTACATGCCTCTGAACTGTGTTACAATATGGCATGAAGGCCTATTTATTATTGATAAACAATGGAAAACCATAAACATCCAAAAGCCAAACCCTAGGAGATGAAGCGAAAAAACTATGGGGCTCATTGGGGTAAATTGGAACATCAATTTCCCAGGGTCATAACTTTGGCATATGATCTTCGTTTAACGTGCACGATACCTCATTAGAAATATATATCCAAGAATTAAAAATTTCAATTAAAAATATTTTTGAAAGACCTGTGTTTGCCTATTTTCCAAAAAACGTCAAAATGGCTTCAGAAGTTTATGACCTGAAAAACTGCCAAAAATAGTAAATTGTGCTATAATTAAGGAAATTGAAAAACTGAAAGAACAACGGTGGGGGTCCAAGTGGAATAGGAGGGTGGCCACCAATATCCACCTAGATCAGTCCTCCCCACTTAGTAAGAAATGGTCCCCATTTCTTTGAATGTCTTCATGAGATGGGGAAACTTATGTTGAACATGGTCCCTTGTGAAGCACTTTCCTTGGTGCAGGAGTTCGCCAGCTTTGACAACTCGATACAGTTGGATATTTTGTTGGTGAGTGTTCTTGATTTTTTGTCCATGATCCTATCAGTTGTGTCTTGTTCAATGTAGCTTGGGTTGAGCTCTATTGGTGTCAACTTCTCATCAATGTCTGATGTGTCAAGTAATGGGGGAAAGTGTGGCTGCAACTGGTCAACAGTGAATACTGGGTGGAAGCCAAGGAATGGTGGAATGTTGAGCTTGAAATCGTTTTCCCCTATAGCCTTAGTGATGGTGTAAGGCCCATATCAGAGCGAGTGAATCTTGTGGTAGGCCCAAATGAGGCGCTCCTTCTGCAAATGTAACCAAACTTTGTCGCCCACCTAAAACATGTGTGGCACCCGATGCTGGTCATGATGTTATTTTACTTAGCATTTTTTCTGTCTAATATGTCATAAACTTGATTGCAAATGTGCTAAATGTAATCAATGAATTTGTTATCTCTTTTAGCTTCGAACTAGAAGTGAGTCGAACTTGTCTGAGTAGCTGCAAGTGGTATGGAAACATCAATGGGACATAGTTGTTGGAATCCCAGTCCCACCTGAAAGGGGTTGTGGCCAATTGAGCTATGGAGAGCTTTTTTGTAGTTGTGTTGGACATAGGGGAGGATTTCTTCCCATATGCATGGATGCTTCTAGTTGTACATGCGAAAGATATGCATGATCATCTCATTGACGACCTCTGTTTGGCCATCAATTTGGAGCTTGAAGGTCATGGAATTAGTGATCTTGGTATCTAACAATGACTAGAGGCTTGACTAGAATACACTTAAGAACCTATTGTCCTGATATGAGATAATGGATTATGGGATCCCAAAGTGTACCCACATTCATTCAAAGAAGAGTTTGACAGTGGCTTCTGCTGTGATACTCTTCTTGCAAGCCGCCAGAATGGAAATCTTGGAGAATCTGTCGACGACCACGAAGACAAAGTCATTGCCATGCTTGATGGAAGGAAGGTTTGACATGTAATCCATGGAGATGGATTCCCAAGGAAGGTTAGGAGTAGGCAAAGGTGTATACAGGCCTTGCTTCTTTATTGTAGGTTTGGCAATGGCATAGACAATGCAGGATCTGATGTACTTCCCAACATCATGTCGAAGGTTTGGCCAAAAAAAATATTTTTATAACATTTCCACTATATTTTTTATCCCAAAATGTCTAGCGACTCAACTGTAGTGTGCCTCAAAAATCATCTTGTCATGCTCTCTTCAAGGAACACAGAGGTGTCCCATGTGGCATAATAGCGCATCCTAGAGGTGAACGTTTGGAACTTTCTTACCTTCCAAGAACATCTAATATGTGGTGCTGAATTTTGGATCACTCTTGTAAATATGTGTTCATTCCGAAGTCTCGTTTCCACAAGATTAAAGCACAGTGGTTAGCATCCTAACCGACAATTGACTGAGGTAGTCTGCAACATTATTGGTGCTTCCATTCTTGCACTTAATGTTCAAATGGAATTGTTATAGGTATATGGACCATTTCTAATGGTGATTGTTCTGCAACTTTTCTTGTGTCTATATGAACTGTAGGAGTCGGTGATTTGTGTGGATGTTTGTTTCCTTCCCCATAATGTAATGCTTCCATTGTTGGAAAGCCTGCACAGTGGAATACATCTCTTTGTCATAGGTGGGATACTTATAGACTATGTCTGAAAGTGTCTCAATGTGATATGCCATTGGATGCCCCTGTTGAGTAAGAACAGTGTCAATAGGATAGTCGGAGGCATCTGTCTCAATCTCAAATGGTTGTTGCAGGTTTGGTAATGTGAGCACTAGTGCAGAGAAGAGGTGATGATTCAAGTTGGAAATTCCTTCTGTTGGAATTTAGACCAAAATAAATTTTCTTTCACTCCACCCCTCGTGACTTGACTCAAAGGCCAAGTGATATGAGAGAACCCCAACATGAACTTGCAGTCAAAATAGGCAAGAACCAGAAAGTTGTGGAGATTTATTAGAGTGGTTGGGGATGGCTAATCCCATATAACTTGTATCTTGGTTGGGTCCACATGCACACCCAACTCATCAATAATGTAACCCACGTATTAAACCTGGATCATACCAAAAGTGCACTTCTTTAAATTGGCACACAATTTGTGGTGTCGTAGGGTTTGGAGGACCTGTCGAATATGGTGGAGGTGCTCTTCCCAAATCTGGTTGGAGATTAGGATGTTGTCAAAATACACTACCATGAATGAGTTAGTGAAGGACCACAAGATGTCATCCATCAACCTCATGAAGGTTGCGGGGGCATTGGTCAACTCAAAAGGCATGACCATCCATTCAAAAAGTCCTTACTTGGATTTGAAGGAAGTCTTCCACACATTAGAGGGTTCTACTGGTACCTGGTGATAACTGAACTTCAAGTCAATATTGCTAAAATATTTGGCCCCTTTGAGATAGCCCAGAAGGCCATAAATTCATGGGATTGGATAGCTATTCTGGACAGTGATCTTATTCAGTGCCCGATATTCAATACAAAGTCTCCAAGTCCCATCCTTCTTCTATACCAACACGATTAGGCTCCCACAGGGTGATGAACTTGGCTTGATATGCCCTTTCTACAAAAACTCCTAAATTTGCTTCTTAATTTGATCGTTCTCCAGAATAGAACATCAATATATCAGCCGGTTGGCTAGCAGCACGACCGAGGTCAGATCAATGGAGAGCTTAACCTAGCAATGTAGGGGTACCCCTGTGGGTGAGGTGAAGATGTCCCTGTACTCCTCCACAACCTTGCCCATCTGTTGTTGTCATGTGGAGGAGCCCTATCTGGAGGCCGTGGATGTGGCCACAATCTTCTTCTTGCATTAAGGGTGAATCATAAGGAAGACAAATTTCCCAGTCTAGGAAATGATCTTACTATATTACTTCATAGATATCAAAGAGATGGTAGTAGGCATTGCTACATTTGGTATCCTATATAAATTATTGACCAATGAAATAATAACAGTGCGAGGCCTAGACTTATACAGAGAATGATGCTTCCACAAGTATGGTTGGCCTAATAATACATCATAAAGTTCAAGAGGAGAAACATCACACAGTACCTCATCTGTGAAGGGCTTGATGTTGTATGGAATTCGACATTGTTGACTGACGCAAAGATCTCGTCCTTGGGGAATCCACCCTATGGTGTATGAATGTGGGTGTGGTGTGGTCGATAGGCCCAACTGCTTCATGCACTCTATTTATATGAGGTTGTTATGGCTTCCATTTTTTACAATGAACTATAGTGAATAACCCTTCACCCACATCTATGAGTACAAGAGTCACTCCCCCTCCTCTAGATCTTTGAGCTTAATCTTCTCGATCTTGGTGGTGGCAATGGTGGCACTAGGATCTGTATCAATAATCTTCTTGCCTTTTCTATTCCCCTTTTTGGGTTCTCACTCATAGTCGGAACATGCATATGACTTTGAAGCCCTCAGCTCGGCCACCAGTGAGTACTTGGCTCGAAACTCACTTGTGTTGTGAGTGGGGCTCTTATGGAACTCACACCACTTTCCTGTGTTCTTTTTCTTCATGGTATTGTTCTTTGCTTGTGGCTTTGACAAGTTGTCTTGGGTCACCCCGACTTGGATTTTTCCTTTTTTCTGTGGTTTAGGGGTGCCTTTCCCTTGCTTTGGATTCACAGATCCAAAGTCTCGCTTCTTCTGATTAAACTTATGCTCGAGCTTGACAGTGTATAGGTATGCATCTCCAAGTGAGGAGATGTCCATGAACTCCATCTCTTCCTAGATGTATTTGTGTAGATAATCCTGATACTTGAGTACCAGATGTTGCTCATAATCCTTGAAACCCAACTTCGTGCGAAGGGTGTGAAAAGTATTTGTGAACTCTGACACTTCTTGGTCCCTTCCATGCCATAGTGTGGTCCACTTTATGTACTTATCTTCATATCTCCCGACATAGTAATACTACTCCTTGATGGCGTCTCAGAAAGAGTTTCAAGTGGGTGCGGCTAAAAATAGTAAGGGTTCCCTCTTGTCCTTCTACTCACAGTAGGTTTCCCACCGGTCTTTGATGTGGGGGTGGCTTTGGGAAGTGAAAAAATAATATGTTCCCTATTGGAAAAATTGTGAATCGAAAAATAACCTTCCAACATATTTAACCATCTATCTACGACATTTTCACCTATTTGGCCTTCAAATATGGGAATGTCAAATTTTACTTGTACCTTTAATGGAGTAGTGCCTCTAGAGTGGCTGCCATATGGAGATGTGTCACCTATGCGGATTTTCTAAAGGATATGGGAAACGTTGTCCATCATCACATTCCTTTGTCGTTCATGGGATTCTTCAAGAAATATTTTGAAGGGATCTCTTGCTCCCTCGTCTTTTTTTCCTTCCACCATGTGAGGTTGTCAGGGTTTGCAAGGCTGGTCTTATAAAGGTTCAACCAGTTCTACCCCTAACTCCTTATACCCTCACCTTATTGGGGACATGCAAAGAAAAACAGAGAAAGAGCAGGCAACGTTGATACCACTAATCCAGAATTATGCAGGAATGCAACAGAATACAAATATAAACATGAACACAAATATGGAACATAAATAAAACCTCATTTCATTAATATCAAGGACTGAAATATGCTTACATACAGAATGGAAATAAACTAGCTCAGGCGATGGTAACTTATCTTTGAGAAGAGATGTGGTTGCTACATGCCTCTGAACTGTGTTACATTGAGGCTCAAAGGCATATTTATTATTGAGAAACAATGGAAAACCCTAAACATCCAAAAACCTAACCCTAGGAGATGAAGCGTCAAAACTATGGGCTCCGTTGGGGTAAATTGGTACAAAGTCGTAACTTTGTCATAAAATATTTGTTTGACACTAATGATACCTTATTAGAAATATCTATCTGAGGACTATAACTTTCAACTACAAGCATGAGCTAAAGCCTCGCACTTGCTCATTTTCCCAAAAAAATGGCATTTAGGGCTTCAAAACGACTCTAAAAGTTCAAGACCTAAAAAATTACCAAAAATAATAAATTGTGCTACAATTAAGGAAACTAAAAAAATTGAAAGAAACAATGATGGGGGTCCAAGTGGAATAGGTGGGTGGCCACCAATATCCACCTGGATCAAAAATATTCTAAAGGGTTTGGAAGAAGATAAAAAAATAGGTTAAATCCACTATTCCCTAACACATTTTGGGATTGTTTAGAATTTTTTTTTTTTTTGGCGAAATCACATAATTGATCATTTGTCGACGCGTTTCGAACCAACTAGTGTGGTTCATCGTCAGGACAAGTTGAAGATACAGATCCAGTATAGCGAGTTAAATAGTCCAAGCAGAGACTCCAACGGCTAAAAAGACTAACGGCTATTTTTCAACTTAAGGACCCAGTCAAACTCCCTTTAACTAAATTAATATTAATATTCTTTATAATTATTATTATACTTCTAGAGCTAAGTAAACTGGGCAAAAATTAACCAGATCAGAGGATATTAAACTATTTATATATTTAATGTATAATAATATATAATAATATTTTTCAATACCTAATATAATACTATATTTAATATTTAGTTTTTAAATTATTTATATAAATTATTAGAAAACTATAATTTTTACTAAAAATTGAATTAGATCAATGTTTAGTTATCAAAACTAAACCATTTATTTATTTAAAATATTAATTATATATATATATATATAAACATATAGGTATATATATAAATTAATATATTACCATACCTAACATTCTAATAATATTATATTTAATGTTTTAATATATATATATATATATATATATATATAAATATATCAATTTAAAATTCTTTAATAAGTAATCATTCTAATAAATTTTTATTTAAGGTTTAGATATTAAAATGTTATATCAATCTATATCAATTATCAGCCAAACCTATATAATTTTTTTTTTTTTTTTTTATATATATATCTTACACTATCTCTTAAGGTTAGTTCAATTAACTTAGAACTAACAAAAAATCAAAATTAATCAAAAGAATAAATGAAAAGTAATATTGATTAGTTAAGAAAAATGCATATTTTAATTATACACGTATTTATAGCATAAGGATGTTAAAAATATAAGGCTAATAAAAAGTTAAGTAATTACCTTACAATCTAAGGATAGTTCAATTATTCTTAATCATATAATATGCTAAATATTCCAGGTTGCCAAATTTAATAATCTTCGAATATAAAGGGAAAAAGAGGGGACTAAATCAAGACCATAAGGGCGATAATTAAAAGAAGAACAAATCAAATCAAAAAAAAAAAAAAAAAAAAACCACAAACACAGAGGAAACAATTCTTAAGGAAAGGAAACAAGAAACACTGAGACCATACCAAGAAGGGACCGCGGAGGCTAGGAAGATAGGGCTGGAACCCAGCAGCTGCTGATCTTCCAGCCATCATCCCTATTAAGATTATTTGGCCTTTTTTCAATCTCCAGGGCCTCCCTAAACTTGCGATGGTGAAACTGAGCAACTCTAGCAATGACTTGAGCCTCTTCGATACATACATGATGCATCGTCTTCTCGGCATGCTCTGCCAAGGCTGAGGATTTGGTCCTACCATGCCTCAAGTCGGCTGAATGCTCGCTAATCCTTTGATTGATAGAGCGTCCTGTCTCACCAATATATGGAATCCCACAAGAACAAGGGATGACATAGACGCCCTTCATGTCTTTAGGGTCAATAGGATCTTTTACAGACCTGAGGGAGCTACGGATAGTATTAAGAGGTCTAAAAGTTGCGGGCACATCAAATTTTTTCAGAATCCTCGCAATCCTATCCGTGGTCCCTTGGATATAAGGAAGGTTAACTCCCATGACACGATCATTAGGATCCCTACGGATTGACGGCTCCTTTTTAGCCTTGAGGAAGGCCTTTTGACCCAGGTGCCTATCATAACCATTTTTCACAAAGACATCTAGGAGATAAGACATTTTGGGATTTTTATAGGAGGAAAATGGACCTCAAATAAAAAATATGGAAAAAATTATACTTGCGATTTTACATTTTCAATAATATAGACAACATTTCCCTATTATAGTTTTCCTAGTTTTGCTCCATTTTAAAGATAACAAATTTTGCTAAAAATTCAAAATTTAAAGAAAATGTGAAAGGGGAAAATTTGACAATTCCAAATTGTTGCATCATTTCACTAGAACATCATACCACTAACTTGAAGGTTGTGTACTTAAAATTAGCAATTATATCTATATTATCATCATATTTTCTTTTGTAGGTGGTAGAAGTATGCTTTTGAAGTGGTTTGCACTAGTGGAAATGGAAAATTTAGAAATGGAAAATTTAGAGAGCCATAATTTTCATCTTAGAGCTTTGAATGAGGCATGGGTATAATCATTGGAAATATGATTCATATTAGATTGTGTTTGAAGGCTTAGATGCTGGCTTAGTTCATCAATATTCTTCATAAATTTAGATGAATAAATACCTATAACCTAATTAGTTAAAATGTCATATATGCAAAATTTCCAATTGAAAAGATAGTATAAATCTAGAAAATAGGATGTTTTCAAATAGAAATTCTTATAGGCAAACTACTTGCAAAGTTGATGTTAATTTTATAATAGATCAAACTTGGTATTGAAGAGTAGACATGGAAGATGCATATGGAACCTGAAACCATGAAGAATAAGTGAAAGTATTTAATATCATCTTAGGAAATGAGGACATAGTGCCCAATGGACATAGAAGTAGGGTGGAGCCAGTAGAGCTAGTAGAGACTATGTGGAGTTTGAGAATTGAAGTGGATAGTTGCAGGGTCAATAATAAGAGGATAATAAGATCCTACGGAGGAAAAAATTTTAGAAGATACAAATTTTAAATCAATTAGAAAGGAAAATTGAGATTGGATCAAGTTCAAGATGTGAGGGCGAAGGAAGACCTCACACGAGGGATAGACACTCAAGAAGTGATATCATAACTCATATACAATGTTACACATCTACGTATTCAACCAGGAAGTCACCTTCATCTGAAAAATCACAGAGAATCCTAGAAGGTGTCCCTTGTTGTTCATTAGAGAATAAGACGTGAACTGGACAAATTGCAAAGTGAGTTCAAGAACATTAAGCTACCAAATTTTGATGGAGAGAAAAAAGGGAGAAGATGTTGAAAAATTTTGCTTGAATATCAAGAATTAATTTTAGCATGATAGTTATTCAGCTAATATAGAAGACAAGATTGTTATATACCATCTACAATAAAAGACTTCTATGTGGAGGGACCATGTCAAAAAATTAAACATTCATGAAAATAGGATCTCTTGGAAAAAATTTAAGAAGTATTTCCAACAACAGTATCTTTCTAAGCACTACTATGAAAAATATATACAAGAATCTCAAGCTAGGAAATATGAAAATAGATGAATGTGAGAAGTTCTTAGAGTTTCTAATGTATTTATATTCTGTCAAAGAGGGGAAAGTGAAAATATAGAGGTTCTCGAGTCAATTTCCATCATTTTATAGAGAAAAAAATCAATTTGGTGAACATTAGACTTTGGAAAAGACCATTACGAAGGAAAAATATTTATTTGAGTAGAGAGAAGGTAGAGAAGTTGTTCAGAATTCATGGAGAGATAAGAAGAATGGCAAGATGGATCAAAGGAAGGAAGGATTCAAACCACCTTTCTTCAAGAATAGTCCTAACACATATCAACAATTTGGGGATAGCTCAAAGTGAATCCAAGATGACATAGTCTCCAGGGAAAATATAAACACAACCACTAATTTTTTTGGGATGTAAGGGAGACCATACATATACATATTTCCACCACAAAAAATATAGGATGGGGGATGTACAAAATATACAAGAGGGTACTACAACTGAAGACATTAGTAGGAATATTTCAAGAATATATGCAGCCATAAAAAATTGACAGCTAGATCATTAGTCCAACATCATTAAGATAGAAGGTAATATTTCACAATATCATATTTCCACAGGAGAAAGTCAAGTTATATTGCTCCTAATTTAGTGTAGTAATTTCATTTGAATAAAAATAAGCATGAGAAATCATGGTTGGCTTAACTAGCCATTAGGACCAAAAGGAAGATGATCAAGAGTGTTAAAAGTTGCATAATAGACATGAATGGAGTGAACATCGTTGCATAAATAAATATCATACTATTGGGATCCTATTAATTGGAATGGATTGGTTGGACATTGTTGGCCCAAAAGTCACACTGCGAAGGAGGGTGAATCAATGCGAGATCAAATTTACCATTTCATAAATTTTCATAATCAAACAATCATATAGTAATGAATCATAATGATCCAGGAGGATCCAAAGGGATTGATCCAAGAGGATCCAGGAGGATTGATCCAAGATTATCTAGGAGGATTGATACAAGTGGATCTTTAAAAAGTACCAGTGGCATGGTAAAAAGGCTCAAAACTAAAAGTGGTAGAATCATGATAAACTTAGCATCGGATCGAAGTGCTCGTCATCCTGATTCCAGCAATGTGAACAAAACTCGAATCTGAGCTCATATGAAGAAGTTAGAGCAAGTCAAAGTTAGGTTTGACTTGGAGAGGAGGTAGGAGAAGATGACATGGTAGAACTCTTCAGTGAATGGGGAAGTGCCAAGAGGCAAGGTGCCATTGGCCCTATATTTTTCTATTTGCAAAAGGCAGAGGTTTGCGGTTAAGGAATCAACCCCAACACTACCAAGTTGCGATTGCAATATTGCAATCGTAGATCGGACGTGAATCAGTTTTACATAATCAACCTCGGTAGTGTCAGGATGCAATGCAATAATTTCATATCACAATCGCAAAGGGAAGTGCTTTACGAATCGGCCCCCGACAGTCAGGGTTTTGATTGTGATATCACAATCACATATTGCACATCGCGTGTTCTTAAAACAATAAGACCCGTCGATTTCGATTTGCCAATACTCCCGGATGCAATATGGTATAGAGCGTGGTTTTGGAAACTTGTTGAGTCCAACTTTATTGGAGAATGCTTATTGCCAAGGATTCAGGTGTGTTTATCGGTTTAAAGTGTCAATTCTTTGTGTTATCTGCTAGGTTCAGGAGCATGCACTAATTCATCTGCTGGTTTGAGGTTAATGTGAAATGATATGTGAACCGTTGCCGATGGATTTTTTTTCGTGTTTAACATGTTGTTATTCCAGGTTTGAGAATCTTTGTTTGAAACAAACCCACGTGCTAAACTTTTCATTTGTTGAAATTGTTTGGTTTATTAAGGAATTTGCCCACCATAATATAAATTGGGTTATCCACACAGCGAGAGGGGAGAGAGAAGTAGAGAGAAGCATATATTTATAGAGCAGAGCAGCGACACCTACTCTTGCCAGGTGGTCAGAACCTTACCTCAGAAATCAAAAGGTTCCGAGAAGGTGCAGAAAGCCTGATTATCCGAATTGGGTGTTTGGATAGGAAAATCTACATGATTTTTCACTAGGAAGTCAGTGGTGTTGTCTGTTTCTAGAGTTGGGCTCTCTATTTTTCATCTATCTTCTATATTGGAGGTATAAGGGTGTTATGTGAAATATGCTTGTACTTCTCTCTGTTCATGCCATTTAATGAATGAAGGCCTCCCCACTATTGAGCAGGGCCCGAAGATGTAGTCCATATTGGATGAACTCCGTAATCAAATCTTTCTTTCTTGATATCATGCATGATTATGTCTTCTTTTTTATTTTCATCTTATATGCTTATGTTCCATGGTTTTTAAGTGCTCTATTATATGTAATTTTGATGCATCTATAAGCAAAAAATTCCTGGATCAAGTGGTATCAGAGCAAGGCTTAGTTGATGCCAATTGCATGAGTAATCTAACTAGAAATAAGCCTCAAAGTACGTGCATCACGAAGAGGAGACATGGTAGATGTTGAAGCTCGTTGGGAAGAGAAGTGGTCTTTTTGATGTTAAGAGTGTGTAGCCATGGAGAATGATAAAGCAATGCACGAGACCTTCCTGTGAATGTCCAAAATGGTGGACATCATGTATGAAGCATATGAGAAGAGAAGAGAGGAGGAGATAGAGAGATAAAAGAGCGATGCGTCATCCACATATTTCAACGCTTATGCATCTTATTCATTGCCTTCCTTGAACGAGGAGATTAACCAGAGACTTCAAGAATAGAACGTTGAATTAAGGAGGCTTCTACAGGAAGAGAAAGAGGAGAAACAGAGGTTGCTACGCTAGTTGCAAGCCAATGATGAGGCCTTGGAAAAGCTTCAGCATGACCCCCATGAGGTAAAATGTGATTCTTCGACTCTGTGTATTTTTCCTGGAGATAATTTCTTCATTTTTTAAAACCATACTACAGGAATGGATCCAAACTATTAAAGAGAATGGGGTATGAGGGGAAGGGCCTCAAAATTAATGGTCAAGGCATCATAAACCCCATCCAAGTAGAGGAATTACCTCAACATACAGGATTTGGATATGTCGGGAAGGAGGTTTGGGAATGTGCCAAAATAGCTAGTGAACCATCAATGACAGATGATGAGAAGCCCTCATCAGTTCTTTCCAAATCAACAGTGGAGGTAAAAGATGTTGATTTCTCTTCAGTTTCATCTTCGCATGATATAATTTCTGTTGAAACTATGGAAGTACCCATTACAGGGGAGAAAATGAGACACCTTATGGAGATGAGGTACAAGGAAGAAGAAGGACTTGGTGTTAATAGCCAAGGCATAACTCAGCCATTGGAGGTTGAGCAAAGACCTCAATTCGCAAGGTTGGGGTGCACTGAAGGACAATGCTCAAAGATGTCAGAAGCTTCCACGACATTGTTGAAACCATCGAGGAAAGAGGATGATGGGAACACATCACCATCAACCTATGGCAGTATGCATTGCAAAGAAAGAGCTAAGGCAAGCTCTTGTTTCCATGATCATACCAGAGACTAACAAGAAAGGTATAACGAGTCTCGGTATTCTAATGTTCATTTTGATTACAACCGTATTGTTAATAAGGAACGGAAATGATGGCATTGAAGAACTTACAGTATTTGTGGATTGCATAAGCATGTGTTTTCTGAGTGTTAGAGGAGAATAGTAGCAAAAAAAGGGATGAGGCATGAAAGAACCTCTCAATAGTAGGTAAAGAAGAAGGTAAAGCAGATCTGGAGGAAGAAGGCTTATTGTATTCATTGTGACAGAGGTGGTCATCAAAGAGCCACATGTTGGAGGCTCCATCCAAAGAAACGTTGGAAGGACAAAGCATCCATGCATGAACCAGGTGAAACAATTGTTCGACTAGCGAATGCGCCACAAGGAGATGACCCAGTCACTTTGATAAGTGATTGATGGTTCTTCTAGGTGTGGTATAATTTCATGGCCTTATTTTTGCAAATTATGTGTTGCATTTTAAACTGTAAAAGTGATGATGTGTTTTCCATCACTTGTTGCAGCAATAATGATGTTTGGCCTTAACTTGTGTTGCACTTTAAACTGTGAAAGTGATGATGTGTTTCCATCACTTGTTGTAGCAACAATAGTGTTTGGCCTTATTTTGTAAATCATGTGTTGCAATGATGATTTGTTTTCCATCACTTGTTGAAGCAACAATGATGTTTGGCCTTGTATTCATAGCTCGAGTATTGTTTCCATTTTTATGTAAACTTGACCACAGTGTATGTGTTATAAACTCATGGTATGGGATGCTTGGCTCATTTTGTTTTGTCACATAGTGAGACATGTAATTTTAAAGATATTCTACTATAGGTTTGTATGGGATGTAGGTGTCTCTTCATCACTTATGGATCCAAAGGAAAAGGGTGAAGGAGAAGGAAGGATGACCTGTTAGGACACTTATGGTGCAAACAATGTACAGAACAGTTGCAGATTATTTAATTCTTTTGGAGGACCAAAATATTCTCTTAGTGGGGAGGATTGATCTAGGAGGATTAATCTAGGTGGATCTTTAAAAAGTGCTAGTGGAATGGTAAAAGGGCTCAAAACTCAAAGTGGTAGAATCTGGATAATCTTAGCATCAAATTGAAATTCTCGTTATCCTAATTCCAATGATTCGAATGGCACTTGAATCCAAGCTCATATGAATAAGTTAGAGCAAGTAAAAGTTAGGTTTGACTTGGACAGGTGGCAGGAGAAGATGAGGTGTTAGAACTCTTCAGCGAATGGGGAAGCGTCAAGTGGCAGGGCGCCATTGTCCCCACAATTCTCTCATCACAAAAGGAAAAGGTCCATGGTTAAGGAATAGCCTCCAACACTACTAGGTTGATATTGCGATATCGTAATCGTAGATCAAAGGCGAATCAGTTTTACATAATCAGCCCTGGCACAGTCAGGATGCGATGTGATAATCCTATATCGAAATCGCAAAGGGAAGTGCTTTATGAATCAATCCCAACAGAGTTAGGATGCGATGTGATAATTGCCTATTGTGATCACAAATGGAAGTGCTTAAAGAATCAACCCCCGATAGTCAAGGTTGCAATTGCGATATCGTAATTGCATATCTTACACCGCGCACTCTTAAAACAATAAGACCCACCAGTTCCATCGATTGCAATTTGTCGATACTCCCAGATGCGATATGGTATAGAGCATGGTTTTGGAAACTCGTCGGGTATACCTTTATCGTAGAACACTTATTTCGAAGGATTCAGGTCTATCTTCCAATTTAAAAGTGATGATTCTCTGTGCTATCCATCGGGTTTAGGAGTATGAGCCGATTCATCCGCTGATTTGAGGTTAATGCGAAATGGTCCGTGAACTATTGTCGATGGAGGTTTTTCCATGTTTAATAGGTTTTTATTCTAGATCCGAGAATCTCTTGTTGAAAGAAACTCACCTACTAAACTTGTCATTTGTTGAAACTGCCTGGTTTATGAAGGAATCTGCCCACCATAATATAAATTGGGCTATCAGCACAGTGAAAGGGGAGAGAGAAGTAGAGAGAAGCATATATTTACAGATCAAAGCAGTGACACCTGCTCCTGGTAGGTGACTGGAACCTTACCTTAGAAATTAGAAGGTTTCGAGAAGGTGTAGAAAGCCCGATTATCCGAATTAGGTGTTTGGATAAGCGATTTTGCACGATTCTTCGCGAGTAAGTCAATGGTGCTATCTGTTTCTAGAGTTGGGCTCTCCATTTTTCATCTATCTTCCAGATTATAGGTATAAGGGTATTATGTGAAATCTTCTTTTACTTCTCTCTTTTCATGCCATTTAATGAATGAAGGCCTCCCCACTATTGAGTAGGGCCTGGAGATGTAGTCCAAATTGGATGAACTCTGTAATCAAATCTTTGTGTCTTGATCTCATGCATGATTATGTCTTCTTCTTTTTTTCGTCTTATAGGCTTATGTTCCATGGTTTTTAAGTGCTCTGTTATATGTAATTCTGATGCATCTATAAGAAAAAAAATTCTTGGATCACATAACCACAAACATCATATCATCATATAGAAAAATGCATCATAATGCCACCATCACATCATTAACACATCAAGAATCCATCACATTAGAAAGAGACACAAGCTTTTACTTGGAAACCCATATTATAGAAAACAACAAAACCTTCTTATTCTCTATCTTCAATTCATTACATATATTTTCAAGCTACGCACTATTGGAAGAAACCACCCCTAAGATATGGAAGCTGCCACTTATGGTAGGCAACAACCTGATTGAGGCACCAACCATAAAATTATGAAAAAAACTACTTGTTGTAGGCTACAACCCGATTGAGGAAACTATATCTATTATGAGTGGGCCTCATCCTACTCTAGGCTCCAACCTTGATGATGAGTGGGTTCCAACCTACTCTAGGGTCCAACCTAATTGAGATTCCAACCTCAGTGAAGGCATCCACCTCCTTCTTCAACTATTTGTGTACCTCTATTTAATATTGTTTTCAAGTTGGATCATGATTGTCATCAATTTTTTTATTTTTAATCATTGAATCATAAGTAAAAACAATTTTTTCAAACACAAATTTCAATCACTGCCAATCTTTGTTGCTGCAAACCTATCATAATATGAAATAATTATCACCGCAACACCTACAACCATTGTCTCTATAATTCACTATCATTTACTACCATGACCTGTCATATAAACCATTTTCTCTAGCTGTCACATTTTTTTCCACACTCTACTCCAACTTGTTCATCAATCTGGTCACACATACCTCTTCTTAGAAACCATTCTTGCCATACATACAAGACCTATGGAACTTACTTGTAAACCCTCAAAAACCACAAATATATTTTTGCAATCAAATATGTGCAAAAAAGGAATTACATATCTTTGGTTGCATCCATCTCTAAGCCTTGATCACCATGCTTCTTTCGAAATCCAATTTGGATCAATAATGACCTCAAAAACTCATAAAAACCATACCAAACTATATAATAAATTAATGGTTCTATAGATTTCCATTTTTCGGATGCTCTTCAACAAAATGTCCAAATTATGGTGTCGTTGCAACATAATGTTCACAATTGGTCTACTAATCATTCTACAAAATGAACCTATGTGGTATAAAAAATAATTGTGCAAACTTGACTATTGTTGGGACTCAAACTAGGGTCTTGACCAATACAACACCAGCGTGCCACCAACCAAGCTATATGTAATTATTGCAACCTAATGCATTGAAATTTATATTGAATGAAACTAAGAAAAAGAGTGAGGGTATGGACCCTCATTATGTGCCAACTCTATGACACAATGCCACTTACATGTTGGGGGTCGCACTCCAACATATATTACACAATCCAGTATATGGGCAACGATGTGGAACCTATAATGGTTATCACCATGAACTCCTAACATGTATATAATTTCGTGTTCATGTCAAAGTTTAGAGGTATGAGTTCAAATCACAATTATACCATAAAAATAACCAAACCACTAAACCTAATCATTGCAATCCATAACCAAATAGAACTTCAAACAATTCGCTCTACCGAGACTGAGGATTCATTGTGATACCAATATATCGCTTGATCACTTGCAAAATTGAGTAGCTTGGGCACATATTTATAGTGATCCATGGTCCTGGGCTTATGGAGGGTTGACCAAAGGCTCATGGATTTGGCTTGTGCAATAGGGACGACATATATTAATATGTGATCCATATAAAGGAGGATTAGGCCCTATCATGTGGTTTTAACTTCATTTCTTACCATACACTCGGGAGTTGACCCTAACCATGTGAATTTAACTTTATTTGATTCATTTCTTCTACCATATAGTTGGGGGTTAGTCCTACCATGTGACCATTCTCTCTCAAATGCTTCAACTTGGTTTCTTAAACTTAGTTCCTTGGTCGCATGTGACAAAGCTCTATGATTGGGTCTCTAAGGGTACCTATTCATTCGCATGATGATGTTATCATGACATCATCATGCCATGTGGTAGCTCATGAGTGGTGCCACATGTCACCAATTTTTGACTTTTTGGCCAACCAAAATATGCCATTTGTCCCTACCACATGGTAGCTCTTAGTGATTTCATGTCAGCATGTTGACATTGTCAAATGATGTGTCATGTGATGTGTACAAGAATCATGTAATATTCAGAGATGTGTTAGGGCTTCCAAGTCATCATTCTAGACTAATCTATGTGTGCCATGTTTCAAGTAGCCAAGTTATCACAAAGACCAATTATGAGGTTGCCACGTGTCATTATGGGCTTGCCATGGGTCTACCCAATCAACAACCTGATCCACTATAGGCTTTTCATGTGTCTCCTCAAGCATCAATTCAATCCACTCTAGGCTTTCCATGTGTCACTTTGTGGAACCAAAATAGTGAATTAGAGGTTTTTTAACTATCATGTAGGTTTTCATATTATCTATGTTGGAATCCTAAACAATACTGAGAGGGGGGGTGAATTAGTTTTTTGTCCTTATACCAATTTTTTCCTTTTCTTACACAAACCCTGATTCATTGAATTATTAGCATCACATCGCAATGTAAATCCATCAATAGATCTAAACAATAACAAGATAAATACATGGAGCAGCAAACATATAAACAATTAACCATGAGAAACAACACATAAACACATAAACATCATCACACATGGACACTGAATATTGAGTGTTGTGGAGGTAAATCCCCTCTGCGGACAGAGGCAATCCCTACTAGCCCAAATGGGGTCTAGCAACAATCAAACAACGCTAACACGCAGGTCTCTAATTGCAAATCAAAGACCGATGATGAGGGCCTACCTGGATTCCAACGCTAGTACTTGTAGAAGAGTCGTCGCTCCCGTTCCTTTGCTCCAGCTGGTCACAATCCCCACGATCCTCGTGAACGGACACCTGCACATGCAAAGAACGACACAAACACAAGCATAAAATCCAATAGATGCAACTATATATCAGTCAGAAAGGATATAACTCAATCATCATTTTAAAAACAATAAGAGTGGAACCATAATGATAGTCGTCTATTATTGATAAACAACAAAGAAGAGTACAACCATAGTTCTGACGTCAAATCCTCCTTTGGCTGGGTGATCAGCAGCACATGCCTTGCAAAGCTTGTTGGGAATGGGGAACAAGCCTCTCTCTCCTTGGTCACTTGGATAAGAATCTCCTCACTTAATATTTAGCCTCATGGGAATGAATAATGCTCCTTATAGCATGAACTTGGCAATTCTCAGACTTTGAGACTTAGAATTTGGAACTTGGAGACTCTAACTTGTCAAAGGCAAAAGGACAAGCTTTTATAGATAGAGGATAAGGAGTTAGGGTCATCCACAAGATTCATGGGATTGGCTTTATCACTAAGAAGCTTCTATGAGAGGTGGAGAACTACTTCCCTTCTATGGAGATTCAAAGCCCAACTGAACTAACTCAAGATGGAATAAGTACATGAATAGGTTAGGAAGAACCTTCGTAAGTTTGTTTCTTAAAAACTTTACCCAACTGGGCTGGCGCGAGTGCGAATCTGAGAGAGAGCGCCAGCTGGCGCGCCCTCTTTGGAGGATTTCCCCCATTGGCGCGAGTGATACACAGTGGAACCGTGCCAATGGAAAAAGGGCTATTTTTATAGGTATTTTGCAGAAGGTGTCTTCAGGGCATATGAAGTACATACTCAAGGGGATACAATGCAAGTGTTTTCAGGTTATGTCACTTCTCACAGGTCCCGGAATAAGTCCTCCAATGTGCGAGAAAAGGGGTAATAGGGACGGTGACAAATTATTGTGTAACAGATGCCCCCTAAAGCATGAAGCCCGAGAGAGAGAGACGGGTGAAATTCTTTACAAGAACATGGCCAACTGAAAACACTGCCGTCGGAGAACCTGCATGAAGAATTACAACTGATATCTCAAGTACATGACGTATGTGGTATGGGCACAGCCATCCATAGCAGAGTACAAAAAAAAACAGATCCAAGGTATGAGCACAGCCATCCAGTAAGGATCGATAAGTAGACTCAGGCATGGTCGCAGTTATCCAGTGAATGAGTCATGTAATGATCATAATATTCCACAAAATCGCAACCTGGATCTCAATAGAAAAAATCCAGGGTATTGCACTCCATCTCGACCTGAACAAAGTACAAGTTCAAGCATGCGAATACGAGAGTCGAAGTCGAACATGCAAGAACATCGTCTGATTACTAGTCAATGATGAAAACTGTTAACAGATGCGAGAGGTACCACCAATAATGACAATGGTCCTCAAGGTACTATAGGTACAATCTACGGCATGCAAGTCAGTGAGCCGGCGTCGAACACCCGTAGAATCATTCGATCAGAGGCCAATGATGAAAACCTCGCGTCGAACACGAAGAACCTGCCATTGAGGCATGCAGGCTCCAAGGCACCTTAAGGGAGTCTCTAGGTCAACTTCCTGTATAATGAGCTTAAGTCGACAGGGAGTGACCTTAATCGAAGGTGGGTCATAATGTTTCCCACATCATCGACACAAGACAGAGAAGGATAAGATGTTTTGTGTGAGGTATCAGAGGGAGGTTGAGTATTCTGCCGAGGTCAACTTCTCTTGAACATATTGGCGGCACGACAGTGGACTTGGTAGTATTTGACATCAAATGATCAGGGGTCATGGTGACAGGGCAATGAGCAGATGAGAAGTCAAACAGGATAACCCAAACCCATGGAGGCAAGTGTAAAAACAAGATGAGATGTCCCCACCCAGACATGAATGCAGAAAAGTGCCATGTTTAAGAGCGACATACTGCCGACACGACATAATTGTGGTTCCATTTTCCCCACCATTACTGGCGAGTACCTCAGTTATTTTTTGATGACAAGCTTGACGGGGATAGCATATGCTTGAAAGGTGTCATTTCGACGACATCCGATGTCATTAAATTTTAACGAGTCTGACAAAGTAAAACTCGGCGCCTTTTCATGTTTAGAGAGTTTGAAAAGACAAAAGAAAAGGAAACTCCAGGGGGGTCCTTTTTCGTAAAGTTGTGTCTCTCGAGCCCGAAAAAGTATAAAACAATGCTCTAAATAACCGCCCGATCGAGGAGTACTTTTCATAAGTAGTGATTTCGACCTGAAAAAGTAAAAAAACGATCGAAACCACATCGCTTCGTAACCATTAACGAACCTGAAACGACAAGGGTCTGACGATCTTTTCGTCTTTACATGGTCGGAAAAGAGTTTAAAGACGACCGCCTCTTATTTATGTTTAATGAGTCAAGAGGAAAAACTCGGCAATCTTTTCATCTTTAAAAATTCAGAAAAGAGCTGAAAGAATACCTCCATTTTTATTCTCTTTAACGAGTCAAAAAGGGAAAATACTCGGCAATCTTTTCATATTTTACGAGTCAGAAAAGAGCTTAAAGGTGACTCATCCTGGAGGAACGAGTGGTATAAAGGGCAGCAACTGGTTCCGGCAATGGTGGAACTGCTCAAAACATGTAATGGTCAAGAGGCTGGCTAATAAAACCACTCATCGCTGCGGTTCCTCAGGAAATGAAAAACAACCAAGTGAGAGCATATGATCGGCCAAAGAGATGGTGGCAATGGGATGAAAACAACCAAGGCTCATCTAACAGAATTTAGCGGATAAATGACAATCACGATGTAAATCAGGTATGGGTTCATTTTTACACAAGCTTGAACCATGGAGAACTCTGCTTGGATTCAATTCCATGTTTACACAAGCTTGAAACGAAAAACTATGCTTGTTATGAGTTTGCATGCCCCCAGCATAATAACGCAAATCGAGGTACATGCCCCCCAAGCTTCATTGCATTCAATGAGGTGGATGGAATGAAGGTTCACTTTCGAGATCTTGGAAAGACTCGACTTGGATTTTACGAGATCTTAATTAAAGACTCGATTTGAAAAGGGATTTGTTTCATTTTTTGATGAGGTTGACATAGTGAAAGAACTATCCTCATAACCCTTGTTTCATTTTTTAACGAGCTTGACATAAGACAAGGAACTGTGCTCCAGACCCATTTTCATTTTTTAAGGAGCTTGACATAGGAAAGCGAACTATGCTCCGACCTGACCTAGTTTCATTTTTTAAGGAGCTTGACATAGGAAAGCGAACTATGCTCCGACCATACCTTCATCATAATGAACAAGAAGTCGTTGCTTCCAAGAATGTCACTCCCGGTGGAAGGAAAATGTCGTGGAAGTCAGGACCCAATGCCCCTAGGACATTATGCACGATGGCATCATCACTGGATACAGGCACGAGATAAGTAGCCACGTAGTTGACCTGTGGTGGGGCAGATACAACCGGTGGATAAAAACCAGGAGGGGGTGGCAGCGGTGTAGGAGGAACCAGGGGACTAAAGAACGATAATTGATCTATAGTCATGATTCTTTCGTTGTGTGGAAAGCAAACCACATGGAAAAGCGAAGAGACAAGGGCCCCCATGGCATAAACATAGTCACGGCCAAGGAGAAGACTGAAATCTAAAGCACCTTGGACAACCAGCACGTCCATATAGACAGTTTTGCCTCCCAAAGTAATAGGAAATTTCGGGAGGGCCCCTAGAGGTTGACTGGTTCCCCCGTCAAATGCTAACAGATTCTGTGGGACCGGCCCAAGCTGCGGGGAACCTAAAGCTTGCCAAGTAGTTAAAGGCATGAGACTGACAGATTCACCCTCATCCAAGACAGTGCCAGGTATGACCTTATCATAGGCATGTACTGTAATCTGGAAAGGCACATCGGATGGAAGGCGGAAAGCAGTTAGGTGACTCCAGTCGAAGGAGATGGCCAAACTACTTGGTGGGGGAACCGTATGATTGCCCCCATGCTCTATATGAACCGAAGAAGGACTTTCAGGAGCAGCTGGGATAGGAGAGTCATTTCTGGACTCAGGGGAATCTGAGGAGACGAGAAGAACATGGGCATGATGCTCTTCCGAAACAGAGTGATCGACGGGTGGTGAGCTCGAGTCGACACTCTTTTCGACCAATAGTTGGTCTGGAACAGGATTGGCATAGCCTGGTTCGGGAAGAGGAGCCTGGACAAGAGAAAAATCTAAGTCAATCTCTTTGTCAATAGGGAGAGGGTCTGAAGAGAGCCTATGATAACCAACAGGAAGTTGGGGTGAAGAAGCTGTAAGACTTTCCAAAACAGCGGAAGCTTTATCCATGAGTGAACAAAGGTGAAGGGGATGGTTTCCTTCACATAGCCTACAGGGGAATCGAATCTTCCCTTTCTTCTTACCACTACTCATTGATAGGGTGGCATCGTCATGAGCTTTAGAGGATGATGAGGGACGAGCCGGATCGCGAGACCATACTTCTAAGATCCTGGGAATGCCAGGACAATCACGAAGAAGGTGGTCATCCTTGCACAATCTACAAGGAAATTTGACCTTCCGCGAAGGAGAAGAAGATGGCTCGACTTGAGTTGTACTTTTAACCTCTCGCTTAGGAGACTTCTTCTTCTTCGTCTTCTTCTTCTTCTTCTTAGCCACCTGGTTACTTGAATCCAGACTTTCACCAGGCGAAGTAGAAGATGAGGACGCAGAAACATGCAAAGAAGGGGAGAGGTCCACCTTAGAGTCAACATGATGTTGTTCGGGTGGAGGAACCGATTGACCAGCAGTTGAGACGGTAGGGACCAGAGAGGTTGAGAACAACCAAACAGGCAACCCAACAGTTAACCCAGGAAGGGACAACGTTGCCATGTAAGGAGCATCAACATTTCCAAAAGGAGGGAAATGACCAGGATTCCCATCAGGGGGGATGCCTGCGTTGGTAAACTCCGGAAAAGTTTTCATCACAAACGAGAAAGAACCCTACTCAAACTAAAGCAAACAAGATCTAATCGGGTAAATGTGAATTGTGGCCGAATAAATTTTAAGACACAGGAACAAAACTTGACCTTTTCATTTTTAAAGAGTTGAGAAAAGTACAAAAGATGACTCTAGTCGCATTCGAATGTTTAATGAGCCTGAAGTGACAAGTGCTCAGATGGACCTTTTCTTTTAGGGAGTCCGAAAAGGAACGAAAGTGACTACTCTGGAGAACTATGCAAAAGGTTTACCAAACAAATCCGTAAAACTGCATATACACCTTGGCAATCATATGAAAACCAAGGACTTTCCGTACGGCAGTCAATCTTCCCGAATGCTGTGTTCGGTGCATTACAGCTTGTAAGACGGCAGACACGACTTCCTATAGATAAATGATAATAACCTAGTGGGGTCTGCCCATATACTCGATGGTACGTGGGAGCTCAAATCCGTGCTAGACCATTATTGCGTCACGGAAGGAGGAATCACCCAACCTTGAGTGAAACAAAAGTGACTAGGTTTAACAACGTCGGAGCACGTCTCTAGCCTAGACCTCTAAATGTGTGCGTTATGTTCCAATGCGTTGTTAGATTCATTTAGTTCATTTTAAAGTTTATCTTGTATTAGGTTTCAGTTTTTAGGCCTTACCGTATGTAATCTCTCAAAATTTCCCTAAATGCAAACTATATGCCAAAATATGTCATTTCATTCAATGAATGCTAGTTACGAGAGGGTTTGAGAGCTTTCACGCAAACGAAATGATCACAAAACAACAAAGAACTTCCCTAATGCAGCTAATGGAAATTAACACACTTTTCTTTAAGATCACTAATCACTAATCAAAATGAAAAGTTCTAATTCTCATTAACTAATAAAAAGCAAAAGAGATTTTTTCTTTTATTGATGGCAAAGTGGATTAAACAAACTTTGAGAAATGACAACAAACAAATTCTACTCAATACAAGCACATTCAGTTCCCTAAATCACCAAGCAAACCTCCGAAGAACAAGAAAAGTCCCAAAGAGACCAATGAGCTGTGTAATCTAGGCTCAAAGTGAGACGAAGCGGAATTCAGGTGAAAGCGAAGCAAGTCACCCAAATAATGCAATTAAAGGATTTACAACCACCAAACAAGTGCAAGGGAGTAATCAAAGAATCGACTAGACCACTGGAAGATCAAAACACCTGATGAAGGCTCGACACACAAAGCCACTAGATGCCCTAGGGCTAGAAATGTGAAATCGAGAGAAAAAAGCAAACACCCAAAGGGTAAAGATCAAAACTAGTCAAATCACACTCAAACACACTTAAGTAATCTAAAAAAGGTACCCAGAACAAAAACTAAGCTCAGAGGGCTCACAGCGAATCAAACTTCAAAAGTTCCCAGGCCTGGCGCGACTGTCAGGCTGAAAATAGCGCCTTTCAGGTATTGGCGTGGGTTGTCAGTGTGAAACATACGCCAACTGGCGCGACTGTAACGCTATAAAAGAGCACCAGCCGAGTTTGCTATGGAAAAATAAAAACAAATGAGCCAAAGCTAATTCAACAGCACCCAGGTACACTAAGGGGCAAGAAGCAACACAGGGATTCAACCCAGAAAGCTAATCAAGTAGGAGAAACCAAGAAACAAGACAAGTTCCAAGCCGTTCAGCTCGTAAACCAAACTGGAGATGGACTGAAGTGGCATTGATCTACTTTGCTAATGTGGAGCAATAGCGTTTCAAAGGCTATCTGGTCGTACTTCAGACTCCGTCTAAAGTTTACAAATCAAACAACAAGACAAAACAAACAACAAGGCAAAAAGCCAACTCCCCAGCGGAGTTGCCAGATTTTTATGGAGGTAAATCCCCTCTGCGGACAGAGGCAATCCCTACTAGACCAAATGGGGTCTAGCAACAATCAAACAACACTAACACGCAGGTCCCTAATTGCAAATCAAAGACCGATGATGAGAGCCTACCTGGATTCCAACGCTAGTACTTGTAGAAGAGTCGTCGCTCCCGTTCCTTTGCTCCGGCTGGTCACAATCCCCACGATCCTCGTGAACGGACACCTGCACATGCAAAGAACGACACAAACACAAGCATAAAACCCAATAGATGCAACTGTATATCAGTCAGAAAGGATATAACTCAATCATCATTATAAAGACAATAAGAGTGGAACCATAATGATAGTCGTCTATTATTGATAAACAACAAAGAAGAATACAACCATAGTTCTGACATCAAATCCTCCTTTGGCTGGGTGATCAGCAGCACATGCCTTGCAAAGCTTGTTGGGAATGGGGAACAAGCCTCTCTCTCCTTGGTCACTTGGATAAGAATCTCCTCACTTAAGATTTAGCCTCATGGGAATGAATAATGCTCCTTATAGCATGAACTTGGCAATTCTCAGACTTTGAGACTTAGAATTTGGAACTTGGAGACTCTAACTTGTCAAAGGCAAAAGGAAAGCTTTTATAGATAGAGGAGAAGGAGTTAGGGTCATCCACAAGATTCATGGGATTGGCTTTATCACTAAGAAGCTTCCATGAGAGGTGGAGAACTACTTCCCTTCGATGGAGATTCGAAGCCCAACTGAACTAACTCAATATGGAATCAGTTCATGAATAGGTTAGGAAGAACCTTCGTAAGTTTGTTTTTTAAAAACTTTACCCAACTGGGTTGGCGCGAGTGCGACTCTGAGACAGAGCGCCAGCTAGCGATCCCTCTTTTGAGGATTTCCTCCATTGGCGCGAGTGATACACAGTGGAACCACGCCAATGGAAAAAGGGCTAATTTTATAGGTATTTTGCAGAAGGTGTCTTCAGGACATATGAAGTAATACTCAAGGGGATACAATGCAAGTGTTTTCAGGTTATGTCACTTCTCACAGGTCCTGGAATAAGTCCTCCAATGTGCGGGAAAAGGGGTAACAGGGACAGTGACAAATTACTATGTAACATTGGGTGTAAAAAGCAACTGGGAAAAACCATCTCTATTGTTGTCTTCATCTCTTATTATTATTTAATTCTTTTTACATCATCATATCACTTGCCACCACCATGATGCAAGCCACAACTTGAAAATCATGCAATCAACCCTTGCCTTAGGCCACAACTTGAAAATCATGCAATCAACCCTTGCCTTAGGCTACAACTTGTCAAAAGACACCACTTCTTGAACATTGCAGGCCACCACCTGTTGGAAGCCACCACTCTCATGACTTTGCATCCCACCACCTACTAGATACATCAGCACCCAATTTCTTCTAGCCACCACTTGACGAAAGCCACCACTCCCAAGTTCTCAAGCCTCTACCTATCGCTACACCATGTCAGAACAAGCCACTATATGCCTTTCTAATGTCCCCAACCTTCAAGCTCTGTTGTGGGCCATGTTTCACAATGTTTCATAATGGATCCACTACTCTTTGAAATAAAAATTTAATGAGCCACATTTCATCCATTTTCATATTGGAATCACAAAATCTCATCTGCTCAATAAAAAATACAATTCACATACAAAACAATTCAACAAAAAAATTTGCAAAAAAACCAATCTCTGTAATACAATCGAATCACATAATCAATTTGCTCATCAAACTCAAAATCAAATATTTGCATCATACTCTTGGAAAAACAACACACCCATATAACCCAACAACAACAATAAAATCCACAACCTCTATGATAATACAACAACAACAATATATGTAGCATATGATTCCCACAATAATACATGACATGCTTAGCTAATCATTCCTGCAACACAATGTTATCAATCTAATCGTTGACCTACAACTCAAGGAGCTACAACAATATTTTGTTCTCCATACTAGCAAAAACATAATACTAGCATATGCATACAAATTTTGACAATCTATTCTCCATAGGCACTCTTAACATGTCTGCAATACTTCTCATAATCTAATCTCTAATTTGCATTCCAATTGCAATATTGTAGCTCACATTCTCTCACTGTGTAACCCCTTCTATTGCACACTCCAACATTTTATCAATGATGAAAGATGTAATCAATACAAAGCATTAATCCTCATTATCTTTGAATTGATCACCTTCTAAAATGTGTATTGACTCAAGTCAACTCCAGACCATCAAAAAACCTTGGGAAAATACTCTAGGAAATGCTAATGGTATTTTATTTGCACGCACAAATCAAAAAATTTCACCTACAAGCATCATCACTAGGATAGAATTGTCTCCCAAGGATTATCATTGCATGGATAATGTGGGCTCCTAGCAATGATTCTAAAATCCTTGCTCTATGCTATTTATCATCTTAGGGATGATGACCTAACTCATGGAAACTAAAACTTGCTTTGCCAAGAACTCTACCAAACTTCTAAATCACCTTTGCCAAGCACCTCTAGAGCCTATACACACCTCAACAACACTTTAACAAGCCTTTGTAATATTCATGTAATCATCAAAATGACAATTCCTTTTGACATCAATGGCAACATAACTAGCTAACTAGGGTTGACATCTCCTTGGTTGACATCAATGCCAACACCATGTGGCCAACATGCTCCCCCTTTAATGTTGATGTCAACCTACAGCCACAAACACCAAACTCATCTTCAGTCACTACTGTGGTTGGACTCTTCTTCGCTTGTGGTTGTCACTCTCCCCCTATGACATCAATGGTAATGGGTCATCAAATCGCCATTTAACACACCATATTGACACCTCTAAAACATCACGTTCATAGAAGTAGGAAAGGATAATACCAAATTCTTTTCTGATAGATCATCTACCAACAACTGCCACATGCCAATATGCCAACACCATGCTTTCTTCATGTTGAACATACTCCCCCTAAACATGTGATGGGGATGAAAACATCTCTCCATGTTTTTGTAGAAACATTCTTGTTGCACTATAATAAGCCTCCTGGCCACTTACAAGAGATTTCTCCTCATGGACCAATACATCAACCAACTTTGAACCAATGATATACAATGAAAGTACAGGGATTTATAAGCATGTTATGTGGCTTCATCAATTAAATACAATCCTCCTACAATGACACCAAAATCCCATACATGATTGAAGTAATTTCACTCTCCAATACATTCCTAGGCTCATGACTCTTTCTCCAATGCATGCCTAGACCAAATGACTCTCAGACAATAGGCCCAATGATGAAACAACAAGGTACATGGCTATAATATTGCACACAATTTTTCTTAAATGGAAAAAATGGATACTCTCTTTGATACATGCCAAATAAGTGACTCACTCTCCCAAGAAAAATCTACTCAACCAAACTTCTAATGATAATCATGAGAAAGTACATGACTTCTACCTCATGATATACATGGTTGCAACTACAAATAGCATGACTCTCTTCTATGATTGGATCATGACTAGGTTTCTCCTTTCCATGCATGCATAAACCACTCAAACAACACCTCAATGATGAAAACAATGATAGAAGGCCATGCCAAGAATATGCAAGAATAGACATTGACACCCAATAGCTCGTACATAACTAAACTTGACACTTTTATTTGCATACTTAGCACCAACCAAAAGACATGGATAATCATACTAATGACTCTTTCTATCATCATGAATCTCTTACTTATGCATGCATGACACTTGGACTATTCCACCATCACCCATATGACAAAGACATCGATGTTACAGGGCTACAAAATTGCACACACATGTGCTTTACATGGCTAACACAATACATGCCAAATACCTCTCTCTCTCATACATTTCCTCATGCTAGGGTTACTCAACCAACTCATAAAATATGTCATGACAAGTTCATTAAGATTTAATTATCATTCCTTTTCCACTCATGATACAATGTATGGTGTAGCTACAAGCATATGAGTGAAAAACAAGCTAAGAATGACAAACAAGCAATGAAACCTTAGTACCATGCATAACTCCCCTTGAGTTGATCATACCTCCAATGGGAAGGATTATTTTGTAGCTTGAATATACAATGAGGTCGATGATCACATCACACTACTACTACTTCCACTAATATCCATCAACTGATCATATTGTCATGCACACCCCCTAACGCTATGCACCTATATGTACTTCTGTAGTCAATCATGAATATGCATCAAATGACTATGGACTACAGAGGGGGTTAATATGTATACTTCACATATTTGTCCTCCTTATTCCACATAGTAATAGGATGTTATTTATCATGTACATTCTTTTCAGAGTTTCAACCAGGCTTACTCTGGATCTACTGTTGCTTTTTCTGGATCTACCTTAAAGAACCAAACAACATGAAATCTCTCACCATGTGGTCAAAGTTGATAAAACACCTCACATGACTAAGATATGAAGCAAGGGGGTAAAATCTTATGCTAATCCCATCAAATTTATGCCTTACATGAAGCATTCCTCTACTCCATGGGCTAGATTTGCAATCAACCACCTTGTGGCCAAACATGTTACAAGAAAAACATAAACCATTAAATTTATAATTATACTTGATGGATGATCTCCTTGGCTACGCATATTGTTGATTATATCTGGAAGTTGTGCATGTGCAGTTGGATATAATATGTCCAAACTTGTGACAGATGTAACACTCTATCTTTTCCATCAAAGTAACGAAGGGGCTTTGGTTCTTTTGCAATTTGGTAGATATGCCACCATCCTTTCTTGGAGTAAATGGTATTCTAGATGTAGATTCTCCTTGATGTCTTATTCTATGTGGTTTCTAGATTTACTGCTTTTTTCCTCAATTACTACTATTGTTGCTAATACTATTTGTTATAGGCCTTTTTGGTTCTGCATTGTTTTTATTGTCTGCATGCAAGATATACTCTCCCTTGTGAAAACCGAGACCAAATCTATTCAATGGAGATATTTTTCCTCTTAGCATGTTGTCCAAGGCTACGGTGCTCTTCTCCAACTTCAGTTTCTTGTCTTTCTCTTCCAGTTGTTTCCTCAAAATGATAAATCTATCTTCAAGATTTTCAACTCGACCCTCTTTTTCTTTTAGCTAAATAGCCATAACTTCGTCAATCCTTTTGGCTTCTTGAAGTTGAGTATTCAGGTTAAGAACCTCTTTTCTTAGCTTATTTTCTTTTTCATTAAAAATATGCATCAACTTATCATGCTTCCTAAATGTAGTTGTTAGTCTAATGATGATCAAGGTGGATACTGGTGGCCACCCACCTATTCCACTTGGATCCCCACCATTGTTTCTGTAATTTTCCTTAATTGTAACACAATTTGCTATTTTTGGCAGATTTTCTAGTCTTGACCTTCCGGAGCCGTTTTGAGGCCCTAAATGATATTTTTTTGGGAAAACAAACAAGTCGTGGCATATAATAAGGGTTTTTAGGAAAAATTTACAATCCTAAGATAGACTTTCTAACGAGGTATCTATGCGTCAAACAAAGATTGTATGCCAAAGTTACGACCACGAGAATTTAATGTACCAATTTACCCCAACAGGGCCCAATGATGTTTGGCACTTCATCTCCTATGGTTGTGTTTTTGGATGTTTACAGTTTTCCATTGTTTATCAATAATAAATAGGCATTTGAGTCTCATTTTAACAAAATTTAGAAGGCATGTAACTGCCACATCTCTTCTTAGAGATAAGCTACCATCGCCTGGGCTAGTTTATTTCCATTCTGCATGTAAATTGTTTTAAGTACTTTTTTATTAATGAATTGAAGTTTTGTTTTCATTCTTTCTCTGTGTTTCTATTCATATATGCCTTTCATTTTTTCCTTCATAAATTTGGATCAACTCACCTCAACAAATAATTTCTCTATTACATCCATGGTTGACTCATATTTAGCTTTATGAAGCCTAACACCATTCTTACTTTTCACTAGGAAAATCAACATAATTGTCATCATAGTAAAACTCAAAAGTAAATTATTAGAATTTATACCTTTAGATCCATTCTGCTTCAATACCTTTGGTTTTTTTATTTTATGATTTCTTCTCATGGCCAGCTGAAACATTCGCACTAGGGGCATGAGGCTTTTATGGCTGAGATTCTCAATTTTAAGAAGCCTTCTTATTTTTAGTATTCTTACTCTTCTTCTAAACCTCGCCATTGCTTCTTCTATCACCTCCACATAACACTTACATTCTATCCTAAATCTCCTTGGCAGATTTCAAATATGTTATTTTCTCCAAATCTGCATTATGGAGATTCTCATAAATATTGAATCTCACTTTAGAATTATTCTCCAAAACTTTAGGTGAAAGTGGATCCTCGCCACATCCCTCACATACTAGCTTCCAAATGTTAGATCCATGAGCTAATAATTGAGATTTATGAAATGTTCCTGCTATACCTTGAAATTACAATAGTGAGAACAGATTCTCTTAGAGGATTCATTTTGAAAAAAAAATCAAAATTTTCACCCTATCTATCTGAATCTACTCTCCAATGATTAAAATGCAAAAATAGCCTCCACTTTGATACCATTTGTTGGAAGCGTGAGCAATACCAAGAAGGGGCATGAATCAATGTTGTGTCCTTATACCAATTTTTGGATTTTCTTACACAAACCATGATTCGTTCACTTATTAGGAGCACATCATAATGTATATCTATCAATGGATCTAAACAATAAAAAAATAAATACATGGACCAACAAGCATATAAATAGTTAACCATTAGCAACAACACATCAACACATAAACATCATCACACAAGGACACTAGATATTAGGTGGAAACCCCAACTGGGAAAAACCACCACTATTGTTGTCTTCGATTCTTTTTATTATTATAAAAATTATTTTTACATCATCATATCACTGGCCACCACCAGTGTGTAAGCCATAACTTCCAAACCATGCGAGAAACCCTTACTCAAGTTATAACCTATTGGAAGCCACCATTTCCTAAACTATGAATCCCACCACCTACTGCAAGCCACCACCTACTGGATGCCCCAACACCCAATTCTTTGAATCCACCATTACATAAAATCCACCACTCCCAATTTATCAGACCTCTACCTAATGTATTTCACTACAACCTATCACAACAAGCCATGGCATGCCTCACTAGAGGCCCCAATCTTTAAGCTCTCTTGTGGACCACATTTCAGAATGCTTCATACTAGATCCACTGCTCTCTACAATCAAACATTTGTGAGCCACATTTCATCCATCTTCTTACTAGACTCACAACGTCTCTTCCACTCAATTAACAATACAATCTACATACAAAACTATGCAACACAATCAATCTTTCCAATATAGATCTTTGCAATACAATCAACTCACACAATCATTCTGCTCATTCAACTCAAACTCAAACAATTGCATCATACTCTTTACAAAAAAACACACTCATATTACCTAACATCAACAATAAAATCCAAAAACTCTATTACATACAATAACAATACTATATGTAGCATATGATTACTACAACAATACATGACATGCTCAGCTAATCATTCCTACAACACAATGTTAGCAATTTGATCTATGATCTGCAACTCTAGCAGCTACAACAATACTTTATTCTCCATATCAACAACAACACAATATTGGCATATGAATACAAATTATAATCATATATTCTCCATAGGCACTCTCAACATGTCTGCAATATTGCTCCAAATATGATCTCTGATTTGCACTCTATCTTCAATATTGTAGCTCACATTCTCTCACTATGTAACCCCTTCTATTACACACACTGAAATTTTATCAATGATGAGAGACACAATCAATAAAAAGTATTAATCCTCATTATGTTTAACTTGATCACCTTCTAGAATGTGGGCCAAATCAAGTGACTCTAAACCATCAAAAACCTTGGGAAAATATTCATGGTATTTTATGTGTGCGAATAGATCTGAAATTTTCACCTACAAGCATCATCGCTAGGATAGGAATGGCTCCTAGGGATGATCAATGCATGGATAACGTGGGCTCCTATTGATTATTTTTTAAATATTCGCTCAATGCTAGTTATCATCTTAGGGATGATGGCCTAACTCATGGAAACTAAAACTTTTTATGCCTAGAACTCTACCACACTTTTACATCACCTTGCTAGGCACCTCTAGATCCGATACGCACCTCAACAACACTTTAATAAGATTTTGTAATCATTTCATGACAATTCCTATTAACATAAATGCCAACATAAATGGCTGACTAGGGTTGACATCGATGCCAACACCATGTGGCAAACAATACATATTTCAATCCCTACTTCTATTATCAAATGTGTCCAATTTGTGAAATGCGCACAGCCTTTAACGAAGTTAAATGTCATGCATGTTCTTTGGTCATCCGCCATTGACCTGATTAGTGTACCATGGATGCACCGAAGAGATGTGCACTCTTTATCACATTAATATTTTGGGTTTTTTTTTATAGTCAATGGGTCCTTTGTAACTACTGAACTTCAAATTCCCATAACTTCTCATCTGGGAGAATTTTTTCAGATTGGGATATATTTTTGGAAAGGTATTGAAGATACCTATCCAACCATGGTGTTTATACAATCATTTGGACATCATAATATTTTCAAAAACTCAAAAAACTTTAAAGTCCCTTTAATCACTTGATTAGGGATATCCATCTGTCAAACTACTTCCTTTTCCTATAGCTATTGTCTAGGACATTTCCTTTGACATCGATGACATATTTTTGTCATCAATAACAATACTATGTGCAACATACATGCATCATGTTGTGTTATATTTCCTTGATGAAGAAGGGAAAGGAAGTAGAGCATTATGAAAGGGATTCAAAGACCCATAAGAGAAATTTGAGCCCTATAACTAAAGAGGTGCTTCAAGAAAGGATGTTATTTTTTTACATCTCATATGAAGAGAAAACCAAGATTAAAGGTCCAATTCTTGAGGACTTTTCAATATTTCTATTGCAAGAGTTATGAGCATGTATTTGAAAATACAATAGGTTTTCCACAAAAGTGAGATACGTATTTCTCTATTGATGTAATTTCTATAGCTACCCTAGTATTAATGACTTATTGAAAAATGAATATATTAGATTTTAAAAATTTATAATTTTAACTAAAAGAATTGCTAAAGAAGAGGTACATATACATGAGTGTCTCACCTCGAGAGCACTGGTACTTGTTGTGAAAAATAAGAATGGAACCTTGGGGTTGTATATTAACTTTAGACAGTTGAATAAATCCTTTAGGTTATATATTGAATTTATAAAATTGAATAAATCCATTGTGAAGAATAAATACCCTCTACTAAAAATTGATGACCTCTTTGATTAACTAAAAGGATAAAACATATTTTCAATGATATATTTGAGATCAAGTTATCACCGGGCGAGAATCAAGGATGAAGACATTAGAAAGGCAATATTTTAAACTAGGAATGGGAACTATGAATTTGTAGTAGGTACCATTTAGAGTGACAAATGCACTAGAAATCTTCATGTGTTTGATGAATGGTGCATTCAAAAATTATTTGGATAAGTTTGCTACCATATTTTAAGATGTTGTACTTATCCATTCCAAGTGAGAGGAAGAACATGAAAATCACATGAGGATGGTGCTACAAGTTCTAAAGAAACATTAGCTATATTCCAAGCTAAGCAAGTATTGTTTTCTTTGAAAATAGGCCCATTACTTGGGAAAATAATTTCAAAGGAAGGGATAGCGATGGATGTACAAAATATCAAAGTGATTAGAGAATGGCCAACACCAAGGAATATAATGAAGGAAAGGTCATTCATGGGGCTTGCTAGATACTATATGAGATTCATAGAAGGATGTTCCAAGATTTCTCACCTCATCACTTCTTTGTAAAAGAAGGGAATGAAATTTTAATGCAATTCAAAGTGTGAATAAAGATTTTATTTATTATAGGAACTACTAACTAGTGCACCCATTTTTAAGATTCCATATCCAAATGGAGATTTCGTGGTGTTCATAGTTGCATGTAAAGAGGGACTTAGTGGAGTCCTTACTTCGAATGAACTTGTCATTTGTTATGAGTCTAGGGAACTCAAAGAACGTGAAAGGAATTATGCCACAAATGAATTGGATCTTTCTTCCATTATTCATGAAATAAAGATGTAAAGTCATTATTTAATGGGAAATAAATTTGAATTGAGAACAAAACATAGTGGTCTTAGATACTTGTTTGAGCAACAAACTTTGAATGCTAGTTAAACTAGGATGTTAGAATTCTCGAGTGAATATGACTTTTATATCAAACGTATCAAAAGAAAAGAAGAAAATGTTGATGATGCATTCAATAGAAGGGTCCATGTAATGCATGCTACAACTATCAACACATATAAATCATATTTTAAAATAGGATTTTAGAGGTTTCTATCATAGATTATCTACAGTTAAAACAAAGCCTACAATAGGAAAATGTACAACAAAGACACAAAGAATATAATTTAGGATAATATGGAATACTGATGCATAAAAATAGAGCTTATGTTCCTAATTAGTTGAATTAATTATTTTTGTACTAAAAAAAATGCATAATCCAAATATGTTAGACACCCAAGTTACCAAAAAATAATTGTAGCAAGGAGAAGCCAATACCTTTGGTTAGGCATGAAAAATGATATGGCTAATTACATAGCCATATGCATGGGGATCTAAAGGGTGAAGGCTATGCATGGAAACCTATTAGGGGTTTTGCAACCATGTCCAACTCGAAAGTGAAAGTGGGAGGTAGTAACCATTGATTTCATCGCAAAGTTACCAAGGAAAACAAGGCAACCTAATTCAATAATAGTGGTGGAGGATAAGTTGACAAAGGCTACCTATTTTATTCCAATCAAGATTATTCATAAGTAGCTAACATTATGAAAATATCTATGAGGGAAATGTCGAGGCTACATAGAGTTCCTAAGGAAATTGTGTCAAATTGAGAACCCAAGTTTACTTCAAAATTATGGAAGGGATTTTTAAGATAATTTGGCACAATTCTAAATTTTGGTACAACATATAATTCCCATATTGATGTTAAAATAGAGAGAATCAACCAAGTGATTGAGGGCATGTTGAGGATATATGATATTGATATTCCTTCCAAGTGGGAGTGTTGGTTTCCTTTGTTTGAATTTATGGGTTACAATAATGAATATCAAGATTCATTAAAAATGAGAACATTTGAATCTATATATGGTATAAAATACAATACTCCAATGAGTTGGTACAATCCAATAGATAGAGTAGTACATGGACCAAAGACACTCAAGGAGATAGAAAAGAAACTAATAAAAATGAATAGAATTTGAAGGTAGTACATGTTAAGAAAAAGAGTTATGCTATGAAAATACACATAGGATATCTATAGAATTCAAAGTGGAACAATGTGAATTTCTAAATTTAAGTGCAATAAAATCTAAATGAAGTTGGGAAGATACACCAAGTTAGGAACCATATTTTGTGGGCCATCTAAAATATTGCACAAAATACGATCAATTGCATACATAGTTGCATTTCCTACTATGAAAGTGCATAATGTGTTTCTTATGTCTCTATTCAAAAAGTTGGTTTATGATCCTAACCATGTCATTGATTGAAATTTGATTTGATTGGAGCATGAAGGAGACTTTCAAGTGCATCCAATGTGTATACTGGACAAGAATTCAAGATGCTATAAAACAAAACCATTGAGTATGTAAATGTGTAGTGGATTTACTATAGCTCGAGGAAACAATGTGGATTTGGGAAAATATAATGAGGGATGGGAATGTAAATATGTATATCAAAAGCTAAGGCCCAAGCTATGTAATGGTCTAGTGGACCTATTATAGCCCTGGGACACAACATATGGGAGGGAAATAAAACACCCCAATTTTGATCACCATAATTGTAATGTAAATGTATATATGTGATCGAGGTTGAGAGCCAAAAAAGATGGCCAAGGTCCAAACAATGTAAATACGTATATAAAAATTTATTAATAAGGAAAAACACCTAACAACTATAGATGAGAGGGACAAGAACATGGGGTGTCATGATTCTACATGAGAGGAATGAGAGGGGGCTTAGAGGATCTAAAAGGAATTAAAGATAAAATAATAATATCTTATTATAAACAAAGTTCCTTTACCTTAATCTATGTCGAAAGCATATCAACCTTATGATGAGCTCTAAGGTAGTTAAGAAGACTTATTTGAGAACCAAGAAACTAGTTGGGAACATGAAGATTTAACATTAGGTTTTAGGGGAATTGGGGTCAACACACATTATTTTTTAGTTTGGTTTTCGATTACTTTACATCATTCTATTGCTTCGTGAATGATGTTGGTCATATTTAGCATCAATTCTTATATTCATTTTGGTCATGAGTGAAGCATATTCCATGTGTGACATGGAAAATAATGTTGTAAGTTAGGTTACCATGCCTATACTAGAAGGATGGAAAATCCTATCGTATAAGTTATGTAGGAATTTCCCATCAGAAAGTGTATATGTTGTAATTTAGGCTCCATTATCATTGGAATTCATAGAGCCCCTAGTTGGGAGATTTCATAGCTAGCATATACTTGAGACCTGGATGGAATAATGATAGCCAAGGGACCAATTGTAGAGAAGGGGGTTAAATTCCTTAGGTTGTGTAGAGTGATGGGGAGAGAGAGCTAGGCAAATGGAATTTATAGAGAAATCATTTTAGTGTGAGAACATTAGGTATTAGGCTGAGTGTGAGGACTATAGCTCATCATAGGAGTTAATTTGTCCTTGTCAACTCTTAGCCCCAACTTGGGAGTGGCCTATTGTAGAGAAAATTAGGGGGTTTCCCTCTCAAAACTTGTTGCACAAATATTAGCACATGCCAACATTCCTCCCACTCTTAGCTCACCCAAAATTTCCAAGTATTATGTTTATCACAATGTGTCTAAACTTACTCTACTATCCCTTGTGTGGGTGGATCTCACAATGTGATAACCTTTGATAGGATTTAATTTCTATTTTTTTGTAAATGGCCTGACTAATACTGTAACATGCCCCCTCCTAATCCTAGCCCAAAATGAAGGATAGAAGGAGGTAGTTACGAAGCTAACCCAACTCCCATTGTCAGTTTATGTAAATGAGGTACAAATATTTCACTTACCTTTACTTGCAAGAACTCAAAACAAATGATACCATCATGTTGGTCTCATTTAGATGATTCTGACCATATAAAATTTGTTCTAATATGGTTACCAGATTTAAATATATGGCCTAATAAATTTTAACCATTCAGCTAATTCCGCTTCACTATCCTACCACATGACTCCCACGAGGCTATCCCATTCGATCCCTCTCTCAACCACATGACAGTAACTGTCGACCCACTTATACCTACCACAATGGTGGAAATCCCTTTGTTATCCAACCCCCCCTGCAACACACACACACACACACTTAGTCTTGACATTGCTCCCCACTAAGACCACCTCTCTCTCTTATCTAGAAAGTGAATTCATCCATGCCAAATGGCTCTTTTTCCCACAAATGGACCCACATGCCAAGTCACCACAGGAACACTCACCCTAGGTGTTACTCTTGCCACTCTCATTTTTTAATCTGGGGTCGACCATTTCGAGCATACATGGAACTCTGCAGGCCCCCACCACCTACATGTCACAATGCTCGTCACCTCATCACGCGCTTTATTCCACATCACCCCGAGAGTTTACTCTTGGTGGGGTAGCACATGTCTCCTCTTGAAACCTTTGGGGTACCAAACCCTCAAGACACATGGATGGCTCTGAGTTTACAACATCTGATGGTTGGGATTCCTCCCGCATACAACCTTATGCATGGGGCTTGGTCACATGGTGCTTAATCCTGAGTCTCTTTTTACTCATCTGCGCCCTGGTTTCTAACCTCGCGACACTTTGTCACATGGTGCTTAATCTTGAGTCTCATTTTATTCCTCTAGGCATTGGTTTCTAACCTCGCAACACTTGGTCATAATGGTTATTCTAAAAGGCTCAAACTAAGCCTTGGTTTTTATGGTTCTATAAACATTTGGTCCTAACTCCTGGACATGGCCCAGTGCACTAAACACTTTTGGAAGGTCCCTTGGAGCTATCCCTTTTCAGCTTTTGGTGAGGCTCATCCTAGCCCAACTGTTACAGGGAAAAGTGTCTACTCAGAACTGCTTATCCCACTAAGGTGTGATAGCTGCCTTAGAAACAAACAAAGTAAAGCTACTTTCGTTTTTCCTTTATGAAGTATAGATAGAGAGGAACAAAGAAGACCAACCTCTGTCTTGCGCTAATCTCCTAATTCGATTCCTCTCTTCCTTGATAGTCTTTCGCTACTTGTTCCCTTGCACGCCCAGCTTCACAGAGTACCTGTAAGATCACAGTAGCATAGCACTATACAAGAACATGGATCTATAATCATAAACAATCTAGGATCAGATGTAAATTGACCATACAAATGCAGCAAACATAAATGACACAAGAGTATGGAGGAAAACTTGAATAGCTTTTATTGATAAACAAGAAAGAGCCAAGGGGAGTTACAACCAGTTGTTCTGACCCAGCATCATCCTCTTAGCAAGGAAGCCCCTCTTCACCTCATACAAAGCTTAGATCACCCAACAATCTGATGTTTGTCTCAAGAAACCAACAACAATTCCTTACAATATGCAAAATTCCAGCCTTTTGATCTCTGGGATGAGGGATCCATATATAGATATCTGTAAGGGAGATGAGTCAGCTTGTGATTTGATTAGTGTCTTCCCTCTGATATTTCTTGCTTCCACTTGGAGATTGATGATCTCTTACTCATCTTTTGGTCAAATTCAGAGAGGAAAGTGTCATAGGAGAAGTTTCTGGAAGCTTCCATTGCCTCTCCACCTCGCGGAATGACACTGCCATTTCTCATTTCTCGCCCATCGCACCGCATAGAAGGGATTTTTGAAATGAAATGCACCCACACAATGTGTTTAGATGAGATGCAACGCACTTGGCCTGTGGAGTAGCTGAAATGATCCTGTTTTGACCAATTCTGAGCAGTTTTTCATGGAGAACTTCTGGGAGAAGCTGTAATCAGTTGACCTTGTTCCTTTAGGGGTTAGAACAACACTTTTAGGGACTTAGGAGACCTTGGTTTATGGACATTTCATGCTTGGGGTTGTAGTGCCCAAAAATGTCTATAACAGTTGCCCCCTAAAGCATGAGGTCATTAATCTTTTTGATGTCGGGTGAAATGCTTTATCATGAGGATCCAAAGTTCTTTCAAGCTAGGAGGAGACCTGTAATAAGATACAATACAATACATTATCTTCATAATATTTTCATGATCTAGCTGAGGCAGGCATTCCCATGCTCAACTTTATAAATTCATTTTCATCTACATAGGAAAGACAATCGTCTGAGTGTAGACTGATGATTCTGGTAGAGCCATCATCCCTTTGATTGGATGATTATATGTGCAGCAATGATGTACATTTAATGTCTTTATTTTCCTGAATATATATCGCAGCCCGGATGGATGAAACTAGATCCGGGGTTTTCAATCTCATTCGATCTTCACTCGAAGTACAAGTCTATCCATGTGAGAGATGTTCTGGAGTCGAACATGGAAAGACATCACCTGATTACCAGCCAATGATGTAAGCTGTTAACAGGCGCGAGAGGAATCACCGATAATGATAATGATCCTCAAGGTACTGCAGTACAATTCACGTGGTGTGAATAAAGGACTTGGCGTCGAACACCACGCAAAATCTTTCGGTCGAATGCCATTGATGTAAACCTGTCGCCGGAAGTGAGAAACTTGCCATTGAGGCGTGCAAGCTTCAAAGTACTAAATGGGGTGTTCCTAGATCGACTTCTTGGATAATGAGCTGATGTCGACAAGAAGCAATCCGTCACAGGAGGGCCTTAATGAATCCCACATCAATGACACGAAACGGAGCAAATGATTTTAATGGAGGTGAAAATGATCTGGTGATATAAGGTTCAGGGTGGCGGTCATGAAAGAATGGAGTATAAATGTATTGTAGTGGGTGAGACACAGGTGAATTCTCTAAATGACTTCTCTTGAACATATCGGCGACACTGACGTGATGGATTGGTAGCATTAACCCCAAATATGGATGGTATGATGGGACCATGGTGATGTGACCGGTGAATGAAACAACCCAACCCGACTTGGATGCGGAGTGAAAGTGTCATGTTCAAGAGCGAATTGCTACCAACAAAGTTTCTTCAAGTTTTCTTCCCAATTTTTCCCCAGTCATTGCTGACCAGTACCTCTTTATTTTTGTCAAGCTTGAGGAGGATAACATATGCTTGTTCTATAATTTTCCCTTCGGGCAAACCCATCGCTATGTTTTAACGAGCTTAGCGATAGTGAAACTCGTTCTCGTTTATAGACAAGTTTGTCGCTATTAAAATTTTAACGAGTTTAACGACAAAGATAACTCGGTCCTTTTCAATTTTAGAGAGTCTGAAAAGGAACGTAAAGGAAACTCCAAAATTCCTTTTTCATCATCTAATCCCTTGAGTTCGAAAAAGTATAAAACAATACAGAAGGGATGAATTTTTGATACTTTTAATGAGCTGAACAAAAAAAGCGCTCGATCTTTTTGTGTAATAATCCCTCAGGTCCAAAAAGATTAAAATTTAGAGGAGGGATAGCACTTTCGATCCCTTTAATGAGCTGGAGAGGCCAATGGCTCGGCAATCTTTTCATATTTTACGAGTCATTTGAAAAGAGCTTAAAGGACACTCGTCTTTTGAGGAACGAGTGATAAAATTGGGTAGCAACTGATTCCAGGTAAGGTTTGGAATTTTCCAATCACGATAGTGTTACAAGGATGGCTATTGAGATCACTCTTCACAGCTGTTCCTCAAAATGGGTAAACAATCAAATGGAGGTGAATGATCGGCCAATGTAAAAGTGGAGATGACGGTGCAAACACGACCAAGGCTTTAAAGGCTGAAGTGTTACATTCACGATGGTTATTTACCGGAAATTGGTTCATTTTTTAATGAGCTTAAACTCTGGAGGAACATGTGCTCATTGCCTATGTTTATTTTTTAACGAGCATGAATTTCGCGCTAAAACTGCTCAATTAATCCAGTTGTATAATAAGAATGTCTCATATATAAAAACGGCAACTTTTAGAGTTTTTCCCCACATCCTTTCTTTATGCAAGTTAGGAAACGACCAATCCTACGAGTTTAAAGGGTTAGAGGACCTACAAATTTAAATAAAAGTCTCTCTTCGCTTGCACGCCAAAAGTTTTGCATGCCCCCAGTTATAAAACAGAGTTTCAAGGTCACCCTTCAAATCACCAACAAAACATTTTTTTTATCAGGAAAGGTATACCTCTTATAGGTTACCAAAGATTGTTCTATTCACGACGTAAACAAAACACTTCTTCGGCGATGTTTATCGAAATAAACAAGGGTGAGTGGCAATGCCTGCCAACCCACATAACTTTGACAAGAGAATCTTATTCCAGAATAACCCCCTCTTCCAATCACAGACGGGAGTATAGACTAGTCATATTCTCTCGCGGAAACCTACCCTATACCTGAAGTTTTCCTGCCGAAGCAGGCCAGGGTGCATGCCCCCTGGGTTTCAGTCATGTCCCCCGAATCACTCGCGCTCATCAGGCAGACGGACTAGAGATTGGTGAGACATTCCTTCTGTGAAAATACCATTCAGGGATGGTATATGACTATTTGCTCTATGTGATCCGAGAAATGAAAGCTGGTCCACGAGCTTGACCACTCTTCCTTCGTGCGGAAAACACATTACTCTAAAGAGTGAGGAGACAATCGCTCCCATGCAATAAATATAGTCTCGTCCAAGGACTAGATTATAATCCAGGGGTCCTTGAACTACCATCACATTCATTTGAACGGTTTTCCCTCTCAATCTTATGGGTACATTGGGAAGGATCCCTAACGGTCGACTGGTTCCTTTGTCAAAGCCTGTTAGATTTCTTATCTCAGGCAAAAGCGGTGGCGAACCAAGCGCTTTCCAAGTAGTCAAGGAAAGGATACTCACAGAAGCCCCTTCATCTATGATGGTATTGGCCATAACCATTCTATATGTTTGAACAATGATTCAGAATGGTATACTAGCTGGTAAACGGGGTCTGCCTAGTTGATTCCAGTCAAAGGAGACAACTAGGTTGCTTAGGGGTGGGACCGAATAGACAGCCGGGTACGACTCTGAAGAACTTCCTTCTTGTGGTAAAGGAATGGGTAAATTGCCCCCATGTTCATCGGAGTCTGTGCTTACGAAAAGAATTTGGACAATGTCATCCTTGTTCTCTTCGGTGACTGTATCATCTGAAGATGGAACCTCTGAAGGCAAGACCAGGTCAACTGCCACCTCGACCTTTTGACTTTCATCTGGTATGGGTTCAGATGGTTTGTCTTCAATGATAGACACTTCAGCTGACCACCTGAGCAGGTCAGCCGGCTTTTCAACTAGTGACGGACTCGGCAAGAGTTTTTTATATCCAGGAGGAAGTCGTAACGGTGAAACCGGACGATCGTCCAAAACTCTTTTAGCCTCATCTAAGAAGGGACAATGGTGGACGGCATGATCGCCTTCGCACAGTTTACAAGGAAATCTATATTTTCCTTTTTGTCCTGGGGTTTCACTTGCACTAGTCGATGGTGTGTTTTCAACATGATCATCAGAGGTTGACGACACCGGGTTGTGCAAACGAGGAGACCAGTCCCTTAATATCCGAGGGATGCAAGGAAAATCTCTATGATAGTGGTCTCCTTTGCAAATGACACATGGCGATTTAGGCCTGGTCGGTGCAGTGTGTGTATTTTCACTAGACGACGCTTGGTTGCCCCATTTCGCTTCTGGCTCCTTCTTCTTCTTCTCTTTCTTCTTATTTTCCTTCTTCTTCTCAGGTACTTGACTTTTGGCTTTACCAGCTCTATCAAGCGAAGAAGAAGGAGGAGAGGAAGAATTGGAGGAAGTAGAAGGTCGGTGGGTAACTCTGGACTCGTCTAGTTGCTAACTCGATTGTTCAGGAATTGCGGTGTTCTGAATGACAGAGATTGAGAAGAGCCATACAGGCAAGCCGATTGTCAGTCCTGGAAGCGACAATGTGGCCATATGGGGTGCACCAACATCTCCCCAAGAGGAGAAGGGACTAGGATTTCCTCCAAGGGGAATTCCTTGGTTGGTGGATTCCATTTTCTCAACCCAAGATCAACGTAGGAAAGGGTGATGAATATTCCGTTTAAAATAAATTTTAGACGCTTTGACACAACTTGTTTTTTCAATTTTTAAGAGTCGAGAAAAACAAAAGATGACTCTAGTCGCCTTCGATTTTTAATGAGCCTGAAGTGACAAGTGCTCGGATGGACCTTTTCCATTAAAGAGTCTGAAAAGGAACGAAAGGGACTGCTCTGGAAATCTAGGTAGAGGGATTGCCAAACCAATCGCAAAACTGCAGAATACTTTTTACGGTACGGCAGTCAATCTTCCCGAATGTTGTGTTCAGTGCATTGCGATCGATAGGGTGGCAGACACAACTTCCTATGGATAAAGGATTAAGCCTATTGTGGTCTCCCAAAATATACTCGACAGTACGTGGGAGCACAAGTCCGTACTGGCACTTATCGTCTCAAAGTGGAGGAATCACCCAACCATCAGTGAGAACAACAGTTACCAGGCTTTACGACGTCGGAATACGTCTCTAGCCTAGACTTCTAAATGTTGTGTGTTAGGTTCCAAAGCATTGTTAGATTCATTGAATTTATTTTATAGTTGATCTTGTTTATGAAGTTTTCCTTTTAGGTTCACCGCGAGATGTAGTATAATTCCTAAAATGCAATCTAAGATGATAAACAATCTTTTTATCTTCTTTGTGCAATGAAAATCCTAGCTACTAAGGAAAGAAAGACATAATCCTTTCACAAAGAGCAAAGAGCACACTCTAAATGCACTTTCCTAAATCAAACCAATCAGACTGTTTAAATGCAAATGCACATGCATGTATTTGTTTTCGACTTTCTTAGTATGTAAATGATAAAAAGAAAGTTGATGCACAAATCTGAATTACTTTTCAAGCGACAGTTATCAACAAGTTTCTTTTCGAAATCAAAAATGGAGGCAATCACAACACCTTACGATTTTGAAATGAATACTTGTTTTCGACACTAGAAAAATTACAAATTCAGACCAAATACAATAGTAACAAGATAATCGACTATCTACAGCAATTAAACTCTTTCCTATGCCTAAAAACGACACTTGCGACAATTTCAAATCAAAGGACGACAGTGCGATTATGTTACTTTTTGCAAAGGAGAACTGAAAATGAGTCAACAAACACACAAAAACATTTACAGTTCTTTTGTACAAAGGAGGCGAAATAACAGCAAGGAAAAGGGGTCTCAAACATAGATATACTGATCACAGGCAGCAAAATTCATGAATAGAACTAGAAAGAATGAATCACAGAAACCAAAACTGAACAATGCCTAGTCTGATCAGCGCACCTGTAACACAAGGAATTTGAAATGTAGCGCACCTACTACAATCGGGAAGTGCGCTGAATTTCAGATTCTCAGAACAGTACCTGCGTTGGGACAGAGATGAGACTTTTCTTGGGTTCCGGGTCACAGTTTGTAGTTCAGTTCATGGGTTTTGGCCGAGCAAAAAGTAATCAGTAATGCAACAATCAAGGATAGATCTAAGGAGGATCTAAGAGCTATCACAAGGGCAGTCAGAGAGTTTGTGAATTAGTTGTTTAAATCATAAACAAATCCCGGAGATTGACTGAAGTGGCATTTATCTACTTTGCATTTGCATAGCAAATGCAGTTCGAAAGCTACCTGGCACGACTTCAGACTCCGTCTGTAAGTTTATGAAATAGACAACAAGGAAGATAAACAAACAAACTAATTCGTCCCCAGCGGAGTCACCATTTTGTTACAGGGAAAAGTGTCTACTCAGAACTGCTTATCCCACTAAGGTGTGATAGCTACCTTAGAAACAAACAAAGTAAAGCTACTTTCGTTTTTCCTTTATGAAGTATAGATAGAGAGGAACAAAGAAGACCAACCTCTGTCTTGCGCTAATCTCCTAATTCGATTCCTCTCTTCCTTGATAGTCTTTCGCTACTTGTTCCTTTGCACGCCCAGCTTCACAGAGTACCTGTAAGATCACAGTAGCATAGCACTATACAAGAACATGGATCTATAATCATAAACAATCTAGGATCAGATGTAAATTGACCATACAAATGTAGCAAACATAAATGACACAAGAGTATGGAGGAAAACTTGAATAGCTTTTATTGATAAACAAGAAAGAGCCAAGGGGAGTTACAACCAATTGTTCTGACCCAGCATCATCCTCTCAGCAAGGAAGCCCCTCTTCACCTCATACAAAGCTTAGATCACCCAACAATTTGATGTTTGTCTCAAGAAAGCAACAGCAATTCCTTACAATATGCAAAATTCCAGCCTTTGGATCTCTGGGATGAGCGATCCATATATAGATATCCATAAGGGAGATGAGTCAGCTTGTGATTTGATTAGTGTCTTCCCTTTGATAGTTCTTGCTTCCACTTGGAGATTGATGATCTCTTACTCATCTTTGGTCAAATTCAGAGAGGAAAGTGTCACAGGAGAAGTTTCTGGAAGCTTCCATTGCCTCTCCACCTCACGGAATGACACTGCCATTTGTCATTTCTCGCCCATCACACCCCATAGAAGGGATTTTTGAAATGCAACGCACCCACACAGTGTGTTTAGGTGAGATGCAACGCACTTGGCCTGTGGAGCAGCTGAAATGATCCTGTTTTGACCAATTCTGAGCAGTTTTTCATGGAGAACTTCTGGGAGAAGCTGTAATCAGTTGACCTTGTTCCTTTAGGGGTTATAACAACACTTTTAGGGACTTAGGAGCCCTTGGTTTATGGACATTTCATGCTTGGGGTTGTAGTGCCCAAAAATGTCTATAACACCAACTGACCTTTGTACATATACATAGTTATATACATCATATTTTACTTAAGGGACTTAGAAATAATGAATGAGACTATAAGTGCCAATTCTTTAGATGAAACAACAACAAAACAAATATTTTCCCATTCAGTTTCACTAAGGCCATTTGGACAATTCTTCAAGCTCACGACAACTCAAAGGTCTATAGGCCTCTTAGATTAATAATAATTGGCATAAAATCAAGCCCATTGTAGTTCATAGATCTACCATTCTCTTGGGATAAATATAAATGTACAATAAGCTCATGAAAGCAAACAGGAAACCATGAAAATGCCCCAAAATTCCTATAAGAGATCAATGTTCCACGGGTGGGCAAGAAGTATCAATCCAATTTTGATTCATAGGAATAAAAAAGACATTTAAGCATTAAATAAATATCATTACAAGCCTATAGCCAACACAATGAATACGTTTTAGACATTTTGTTTGGTCAATTTAGTGATGTCTAAATTGCAACTTTTAAATGTCAACCTGGGGCTCGTAAGCTAATGAAGTGATGTGTACTGTATGTACTTAGGCAACTATTTCTTAAGTTTGTGTCGTTTTTAACTTTTTAAGTTTGTTTTCAAATCTATTTCTCCTATAGTGATGTGATGGAAATGAAATAAAGTGAGTGAAGTGTGTGTGATTGTGATGAGTTCTAGATGATTTCTTAAAACTTAAAAGTAATCTACAAGAAAGCTTTGAACAACAACTGAAATGAAATTAACTCTTAAAGGAAAAATGAAGGCATCAAATAAAAGACCAATGGCATTGGCCCAGTACCTCTACTGCTGATAAAAATGAGATTGAAAATGACATCTACATTAACTCAATTAAAAACAAGAACAACTACTTTAACTCTTCAATTAAATCTTAAGCAATGTACAATCTAAGTGACAAATCACACTACTTAATTTTCCCTTAACCTTTCTGCCTTTAGCTAGATTGATCATATAAGAAAGAGTTATGAGCAAGTTAGCAATGTGAGTCTTAAAACAAGATAAACCAAGCTGCACTAAGTGATGTTCTGGCTCCACTAAAAGTTAGTTGATTATGATAAAAAGAGCCATTAAAAGTAAACAACTTGATAAGCTATGAGCAGAAAATAAAGTGCAAACTAAAGCAATGATACTAATGGAAATCAAAAATAAAGATCAGCAGTCTAGATAAGACGATCATAAATGCCACTAGCTGTAAAAAGAGAAGAAAGAAAATTGTCTCGGGCACCTAAGAAATCTGCAAAAACACACTGATCAGTCATGGAAAAGTGCAGAAATATAAATGAGCAGAATTCAAAGTTATATACAGCTATTGTACATGATCAAAACATAGCAATCAAAAGCATTTTGTACAACTATTATACATAAACTGATAAGAAGAAATGCAAGAAATGAAAAGCACTGTACAGGCCTTAAGTAAACAGGGGCCCTCTGCCTACTCCAGCGAGCTTAAAAGATCAGTTACACGCTTAGAAACAGAACGGTCTTCTCATATATTATGTAGCAAAATAGAAAGTACAGTGGGGTTCAAAAATTACATATCAGCAGCTAACTAATCAGTGTTTAGAGATGCTTTATTTATAGCAGAGAAAACAAAACTAACTTAACACAAACTACGCTATTCTATCAGCTGTGTAAAAACACGTAATCTAGCACGGTCTCGGATTTAGGCAACGGTCGTGGTGGGAATTAAATCTTCTGTTGGATTTGTGTTTCCCATCATCTGTGTAGCTGAGGAAGAGGCCAGCTGTTCTTCACGTGCTCTAAAACCGAACACGTAGAGCCGTGCCACCGCCAATGACCTCTGTTTGACCGTAGTTGCCCCCTCGTTGACCATGGGTTTTTATGACTGGTTTGGCTGAGCTGGGAGGACACACACCATGTCCTTGGTTCCACGAACTTGCCCATGTGGCTCTTCTGCCCGGAGGACACCTGGAACATGCCATTTAATAAAACAGCTGCGGAATCTGGGGTTGGCTGCGGAAACCGAGATCAGCTGCAGAAACCCTGTGTGAGCTGCGGAAAGTGCAGCACTTGAACCAAAATTCTAAACCAACAACACAGTCATTAGCATAATTAACAAACCATGTAAAAAGTCCTAAAATACAATGATTTGAGCAATTTGATGGAGGGAATGAGTGGCAAAAGAAGGAAATGAATAGGAAAAGGAGGCTGAGAGGATGTGTAAACAAGTGCAGGTTTGAGGCTCAACACATTTGTAAACAAAAATTGGAGTATCAATTGCCTTATAGTCTAAAGAGTTTGGCAAATGAGATTGGGATTTCAACTCTCCACACAACCTTAGACACACTACAACCAAGTCTTTCTTGTAGTAGTCTCCCCCAATCTAGATTACAGAGCTTGAGGAAGAGTGCTCAAATTATAAAAAACAATACTTCTGATTAAAACAATGCCTCCAAAGGTAACCCACCTTTACCCACCAGTGACTTAGAATTTAACACAAGGAGAAGGAAATCACATTACTCTAGTTTTATCAACAGCTTCCAACTTTTATATAACAAATATTTCTAGCTTATTTAACTTTAACTTTGAGGTTCTTCCTAGCATAAAGACTTATAGTTCAATACCAAGAGGAGAGTTCCTTCAACTTTTGGGAAGGTTCATCAATAGATAAGCTACCACAGGAGAGTGGAAATCACTCTTCCAAGTATTTCTTTAGTGAAGGAAAGCACCAGTGCTTTGGCCCCAAGGAAACACCTAGTGGTTCATCAACCTTGTAAGTACTTGAGTGTCTCCACCTCCTAGCTAGTAGGTTCATCAATCTGAAAATTTTCCAATGGGTTCATCAAACCTTGGTAAGACACATGTAGTGGTTTCATCAGCCTCAATTCAACCCACCTGTCTTTAAATTATTTCATCTAAGCTAGAGAGAGTGAACTCTCTCTCTTGATGAACTTTCTTCCAAGTCTAAGAAACAGATCATAATCAAACCAAAATTATTAGCACCGCCCCAAAAACATAAACCCCCTATATTCCCATCACCTCTTCTCATCCCCCAATTCTGATGTTTTCCCTTTCTTGGTGTGTAGAGATGTTTTCCTTTTCCATCGTGCAGAGAAGTACTTGCCTCTTCCATTGTGCACAGGGGTAATCCGCTTGCTCATTAATTTCTCCAGCTAAAGGCTAACACTACCATTTATAGTTAGATGGGCATAGCCTCTTTATTGCCCGTTGTCAATCTGCTAGCACAACCATATTTCCATCTAATTCCCACTCTCCCTCTTGCAAATTTTTCCAGGAAGTTGGTATGGTTCCAAACCATTCCTTTTTCTAGTCGAATTTATTGTGAAAATAAATTATTAAAGAACAAAATATGGCATTAATATTGACCTAGTCGCCTCAAGAAAATCTCCCTCCCCAAACTCTAGAATCTATGTCCCAATTTCTTAGTCCTTTTTAGTTTAAACAAAAATAGAGATAATATTTACAATAAGAGGGAATTCACCAAGGTTGTCACAAACCCCTCCCCCTTGGAGGAACATCATCCTCACTGTTCTATAATTGAATACAAAACAAAATAGATTTTAGGCCAAAATAAAATTTATCTAGAGCTTTATAGACACAACTCTGTACAATTTATTTACAACTTTATTTACATTTTCTTCATTCATTAAACAAAAAAGGATATGCTTCTCATATATGATCAATCATTTATCATATAGATTCCTTGGGCCCAAATTTCCTCCACTACATCTTGAATTTTTCTATTCCTCTATTCTAGAGTGCGAGTTGCCTCCGTTCTAGTATGCATAGAGGTTCTGGATGGAATTCTCCCTCTAGTTATACCTGTAGTACAGACTGTTCAATCACGTGATTAAAATATGGCACATATCTTTTAAGAAAATAAACATGGAAAACATCATGAACTTTCATTGATTGAGGTAAGGCCAACCTATAAGCTACTGAATCTATTCTTTCAAGTACTTCAAATGGCTCAAAAATTTGTGGTGTTAGATTGGCACATGACCCAACTTTCGGGGATATTTTTTTGGGTCTAACTCGGAGGTATATATGCTCTCCAACTTTTACTCTTTATGTGTCCTCTGTTGGTCTATGTAGCACTTATGTTTGTCTTGTCCCATTTTCAAATTTCTCCTAATAACTTCTATTTATTGCTCCATTTATTTTAACATATCTAGTCCAATGAGCACCATATTCACTGGACCACTCCAGCTGATAGGAGTGTTGCAATTCCTCCCATACAGTTGCTTCAAATGGGCCCATCTTCAAAGGATCCTAATACCCATTATTGTATGCAAACTCTACATCTGGAAGATATTCTTCCCATTTATTTGGATGGTCCATCACATACATCCTCAACATTACCTTAAGGATTCTGTTTTCCCTCTCTATTTTCCCATCCTTCTATGGATGATAAGTTGTATTGAAAGCCAATTTTGTCCCCAAGCTTGCAAATAATTCCTTTGAAAACCTTGAAATGAACTTGGCATCTCTATCTGAGATAATTTTCTTGGGGACTTGATGCAGTCTTATGATTTCCTTTATGAATACTTGAGCCACCTCATTAGATGAGTTTGTAGACTTAATAGCTACAAAGTAAGCCACCTTCTTCAACATTTCAACCATGACCATGATTGCATCATGCTGCCTACAATTCCTTGGTAACCATGTAATAAAGTCCATGGAAATAACCTCTCATTTCCATTATGGAATGGGAATAGGTTGGTAAACTAGTTGGATACTTGCATTTGACTTTCACTTGTTGACATTCTATGCATCTGGAAATAAAATGAGCTACCTCTCTTTTAAAATCAGACCAATAGTAGAATTTCTTGATGTTTTTTAACATATTTTGGTAACTTGAGTGGCCAGAATATGGCATTGCATGGAATTATTTTAATATAATCTTCTTTATATTATCTTCATTTGACACATAAATTATGTTTGTGAATCGAATCAACCCATCCTTTGTGAGGAAATATTCCTTGTCCTTTTCACCCTTGGGTTTTGCCTGTAGCTTTTCTTTTAATTTCTGATATTTTTCATCTTGTTTCCTAGTCACTTTAATCCTTTCATTGGTATCAGTCACATGACAACTTATGTTTTATATATGACACAATTGCACCCTTCTCTTGAGTGCATCAACCACTCAATTCTCCTTTCCCTTAATATACTTAAACTCGAAATCAAACTCATTGATTGTGGTCATCTATCTAGCCTTCCTGACATTTAGCATAGGCTCATAAAACAAATACTTTAGTCATACATCATCAATCAATAGAGTGAATATTCTTCCACGGAGGTAGTGCCTCCACATCTTCAATGCATGGATTGTGGCAGCCAATTCTAATTCATGGGTTACATAGTTCTGTTCATGCTCGTTTAACTTTTTGGATTCATAGAAAACTACTTTCCCTTCCTGTGCTAAGACTCCATCGAGTCCGTCTTTGTAGGGATTCATGAAAACCACAAAATCTTTTCTTGGGTTTTCTATTCTTAACATTTGTGCATTGGTGAGCAGTTTCTTCAATTGGTTGAAACTTGCAACACATTCAACTGTACATTCACACTTCTTCCCCTTATTTTGCAACATAGTGATTGGATAACCAATCTTGTAGAATTTTTTGATGAATCTTCTATAGTATCCTGCCAGTCCCATAAAGGATCTAATCTCTGTCACAATATTTGGTGTTGGCCACTCCATGATGCCCTTAATATTCTCTAGGTTAACATCTACTCCCACCTTTCAGAGAATATGTCCCAAATAATGGATTTGTGACTGGAAGACACCACATTTACTAAACTTTGCATAAAAATTTTGTTCTCTTAACAGTTGTAGCACTACAGCTAAGTGTTCCTCATTTTCCTCCTTGGTATTTGAATAAACCAATATTTCATCCACAAAAACCACTATGAATTTATCCTGGTAAGGGTGCAACAGGTTGTTCATTAAGGACGTAAAAGTTACAGGTGCATTTGTAAGCCCAAAGGGCACTATCACAAACTCAGAATTTCCACACATGGCTCAGAATGTTTCCTATGGATGTATTCATCTTTAATTCACACTTGATGGTATCCAAATATTAAATAATCTTGGAGAAGGCTCTTGCTCCTCTTAGTTGATCAAATAAATCGTCAATCTATGGCAGGCGGTATCTATTCGTAATTGTTAGTTTGTTCAATTGTCTATAATTGATTCACAACCAGACCGCCATCTTTCTTTTTCACAAATAGGACTAGTAGTCCCCATGGAGACACACTTGACCTTATGTAGCCCTTGTCTAACATTTCTTTGAGTTGTAGCTTTAGCTCAATTAGCTCTGGAGTTCTCATTCTATAAGGAACTTTGGATGTTGGTGTTTCCCCAAACATTAACTCAATGGAGAAGTCCCTTTCTATATGAGGAGGAAAGCTTGGGATTTCTGCAAGAAATACATATTGGAATTGGTTTAATGAGATACTTCATTAGAATGTCTTGTGTAGAAAATCTGTATGTAGGTTAACCCGATAATGCAATATAAATCAAAGAAGAATACTATAACCTACTTCTACTATCAATCTGTGGAAGCTTAAATATCGATCTGAACAATATAATGAGAAGAAGAAGAATCAATCACACAATACACATGAAAATACTTTGGGGAAAGCCTCATCTAAAAACTCCACTATCTGTATTATCATACAAGGTGGAAATACATAGGAATTATACAAAGCCTTAGCTCTCACATCTAGACAGCTCTCAGTACAATCCTCACAGATGCTCATAGGTAATCTTGGCTGCTCTCCAACCTTCCTCTCTACCCTCCAAGCTCCTATTTCCTTACGATGTTCCTCTGGGATGATTCACCTTCAACCAAGTGGAACACTCTGATCTCACATGCTGTTAGAACTGCACAATCCTCAAGGAATGATGCTTTTACTATATGCATGAGTTTTCTTTATAAGAAAACACATGCAAATGATAGTACATTGTCCTTGTCTTTAATATCAACTGGGTCTTTCTCATAATATACATGCATGAGTTTCTGATGATGGAATCTTCAGTTAACTAAAGTGCACTAGTTGAGTGCATGCATGCTTCAACTGATTGTTAACTCTCTATTAGTTCCTCAAATAGTTTGGAACTAATTTAACTAGACTTAACTTAGTAAATTGAGTTAAATAATTACAACTCTAATATAACTCAATCTTATCTCCCTAATTTAAGGGATAACTCTTGCATGACTTCAGAAAGACTTCTAACTTGAATTTCTCCAACTAATTAATTCAAAATTAATTAATCAATTATTTCCAACTAGTTGTTAAGACTGAATTCGATTTTAATTCACAATTTAATTCAAGGACAAATTAAATTGGAATATTCTTGTTGCCATATTTCAACATCTTGTTCATCCCCTTCACTATTGTTGTTAGCTTCGATGGTGTTGTTAACTTGAACAGTAAAAAAGATGCACCCCTTCCTACAAATTATTTTGGTTTGCATGGTTGTCATTAACCTCACGGATGCGGGTTTTAATTTCCCTTGCAATATTATCCTCTCCCTGGACTCACCTAAGAATTCTATGGAATTCTCAAAGAAATATGCCTTGGTGGGATGCATATATAGCCGGTACATTCCTAACAATGTGTTGTATGCTCCCAGTGGTAATATGTTCAAATTGGAAATAGTTGGCATGCCATTTAGCTCTAATGGGCACAATCTCACCAAATGCTCCACCCTTTTCTTTGCTCCTGTGGCCAGTTGGACCTGCCATGATTCCTCATGCAATTTCTTTGCCAACTCACATTGCTCCGTGATTTTTGGGCTAACATAACTATACTTAGATTATGTATCAATTAAAATAGGGATATTTTGGTCACAAATCTTACCTTCCATCTCAATTATGGATGCTTTATAGTCATCATGTATGTTATCCAAAGCCGCATAGATACTAGGTACACTTTGGGCCACTTTCTGGACTATTTCAGCCTCCCGAATGGTTTATAGCTTTGACCCGTGATTTTTATGTTATGGGTAATTCCACCTCTGGTGATTTCCCCACAAGTCCCACATTTATGTGGTCCTCTACAAAAATTATTGATTTATTCTCTCGTGGGTTGGGTAATTCAACCCCTATTCTTAGTATTAAATTATTGCTAGGGTTGATTCTAATTTTCTAAAGTTGAGCATTTCCTTTTGTTCATAGCATGTAGCCTCCACTCCATCTTATGCCATTTTCCTTTCTTTCATTGTCACCCTTGAAACCTCTTATTTCTACCTTTAAACTCCTTAGGTTATCAATTAAATCAGGATAACCTACCCCTCTTCCTTGTTAAACTTTTTTTTATTGTTTCTCATGTTGTGAGTGGTCAGAACTATATGCTACCATCTTTCTATTCATTTGTTGGTATGTTGGTTCTATGTTGTACCATTGTTTGATATTCAGGTGGTCTTTGACCTTTAAATATTCAGTTCAGGGTTTCCTTTATATGATGTCATACACACACATAACTATTAGATTCTAACAAAATTGAGATATATAATAAATAGTATAACCTTGGCTTGTTGGAGTATAGTTAACTACACATTTCACCTCATTTAGTGCATTAGTATTAGTAAAATCAAATACATTATTAGTTCTATGCTACATGCATACAAGGATACACTATATCATACACACAATTGATTCCATAACAAAAATTAGGGTTCTAATGTTATCATGAGGCTTTAAGACCTCACTAAATCATCAAGATCCAATGTTGAACCTTCACTTGGTTACTTCTGTGATGGATCTTGTCCAGCCCAATTGTTGAACCTGGAGGCTTTACTACCACTCTATAACATACCCCCTCCTAATCTCAACCCAAAAATAAGGTCAGAAGGAGGTTATTACAAAGCTGACCCAACTTGCATTGTCACGTTATGGAAATGGGGTCCAAATTTTTCACTTACTTTTACTTGCAAGAACTCAAAATGAATGATACCATCACATCGTCTTGTCGAGATGATTCAATTGATATAAAATATGTTCCAATCTAGTTCCTAGATCGAAAGATATGACCTAACAAAGTTTATCCATTCATCTAATGCTGCTTCACCATCCTGCCACGTGGCTCCCACATGGTCCCCATGGGGAACCTATGTGGCTATCCTAGTCATCCCCTCTCTCAGCCACATGGAAGTAGTTCCCAACCCACTCATACCTACCGCGATGGTGGAAATCCCTTCATCAAGGTCATATATATATATATATATATATATATATATATATATATATATATATATATATATATATATATATATATATATATATATATATATATATATATTATACCTTCCCTTTAGGTGCTTCCTATGCTCCATGGGACCCTTCATAACACTTTGCTTCACCTCCTATTCGCCCACATTGTAAACGCTTGGCGCAACCCCTTCACACATATCTACCACAAGAGAGGTATAAGGGTATAGGCTCCTCGAAGACCACCCCACCCTGGGAGTTAAATCCTGACTGGTCTTGACATTACTCCCCACTAAGCCCAACCTCTCTCTCTTGTTTAGAAAGTGAATTCATCCATGTCAAAAGGCTCTTGTTCCCATAGATGTATCCACATGCCAAGTCACCCCGAGAACACTCACCCTAGGAGTAATTCTTTCCTCTCTCATTGTTTCATCCAGGGTTGACTCTTGCGGGCATATGTGAAACTCTGCAAGGCCCCACCACCTATGTGGCCCAATTCTCCTCACCTTGCCATGCACTCAATTCCACATCACCCTAGGAGTTTATTTTCGTTGAGGTAACACTTGTATCCCCTTGAAACCTCTGGGGTACCAGAACTCTGGGACACATGGATGAATCTGATTTTACAACATTTTACGGTTGGCATTCCTCCCACATAAACCCTTAGAAATGGGGCTTGGTCGCATGATGCTTAAGCCGAATTCCCTTTTCACTCCTTTGGGCCCTGGTTTCTAGGCTCGTGGCACTTGGTCACATTGGCTATTCTAAAAGGCTCAACCTAAGTCTTAGCTACGATGGTTCTATAAAAATATAGGCCTGACTATAGGACTTAAACCAACACATTGAATTCTTTTGGAATGTCCCTTGGAGTTATCCCTCTTGAGATTTTAACAAGACTCATCTTGGCCCAACTAACTGTTATACGTATACAAAGTTATATACATCATATTGTACTTCTTGGACATAGAAATAATGAATGAGACTATAAGTGCCAATTCTTTAGACGACACAACAACGGGACAAATAGTTTTCCATTCAGTTTCATTGAGGCCATTTGTATAATCCTTCAAGCTCACAACAACTCAAAGGTTTGTAAGCCTCTTAGGTTAATAATAATTGGCAGGAAATCAAGTCCATTGTAGTTTAGAGATCTACTGATCTCTTAGGCTAAATATAAACATATAATAAGCTTATGAAAGAAAACAGGAAACCATGCAAATGCCCCAAAATTCCTATAAGAAAGCTCATTCCAAATTCGATTCACAGGCATAAATTTTTAAGCATTAAACCAATATTATTATATGCTTGTAGCCAACATAGTGAATATGTTTTAGACATTTAAATACAAGAATTTGAGTATCACTTATCTTATAGTCTAAAGGGTTTGGCAACTAAAACTGGGACTTCAACTTTCCATGCAACTTTAGACACACTATAACCGCGCTTTTTTTGTAGTAGTCTCCCCCGAGTCAAATTCAAAAGCTTGTGGAGGAGTGCTTAAATTGTAAAAATTAGTACTTTTGAATGAAACGGGACCTCCAAAGGTAACCCACTATCCAGTCAAAAGTTAACACAATGAGAAGGAATTCACATCCCTTTGATTTTATCAACATCTCCCAATAGTTATATAGCAAATATTTCTAGCTTAGTCAACTTTAACTCTAAGGTTCTTCCTAGCATAAGGACTTACAGTTCAATACTAAGTGGAGAGTTATTTCAACTTTCAGAGGTTCATTAGCAAACAAGATACCATGGGAGTGTGGAAATCACTCTTCCAAGTAGTTCTTTAGTGAAGGAAAGTGATGAGGCTCATCATTGAGTAAATATATGGACCTTAAAACACCTCCAAGCTTACTAAAATCAACTCTTATCATTATTCCTTAAATGTTTTAATTATATTTTTCTTAATGAGATGAGTAAAAGTAAGATGTTATGTCTAGTGGTCTAATGTGCATTGATTGCAAGTTTTTGGGAGAAAATTATGGAAAATTATGGCAAATTATGGCTAATTAAGGTGCAGGAACTCGAACGAGACAAGAAGGAGATATTATAGGAGATGTATCTTCCTCATTAAATCCTCACTCATTCAAAGATCCCTCAATCAAATCACACTAGTTGAGAGTTACATGAAGCTGAGTCATGAGGACCATTGGCAGTCGAGCCAGTGATAGTTAAGAACCACTTTATCTTAAGATTGGGAGCCAAGCCTCCATAGATTTAAGGAAGTTATTAGCAATTTCTGTTGAAAAATGGCAACAAGAAATTTCTAAAAATAGAAGTGCTAAAAATAGCACTGCTAAAAATAGCAGTTTGGGCATTAGTGCTGGATTTGGCAACAGGGAATGAAAAATGGAAGTGCTAAAAATAGAAGTTCTATTTTTAGTAGTTCAAGTTGGATTCCTTGCTTTAGTCAGTCCCTGGACTAAAATAGGAAGTAAAATTCGAATTTGAACTTAATAGTTGTTTGAAAATAAATTAATTAATTCTCCATGAGTTAATTAGTTGTGAAAAAACAAACATGAAGTCTATGTGAGGACATGCAACAGTTTTTCTATTAATTGAGGAATTTATCCATCAGTTAAAGAGATAAGGATGAGTTCTAATTTAAGATGTAATTAGTTGGCTCAGTTAACTGAGTCAAGTCCAGTTAGATTGATTTAAATAGTTTGTTTAAATTAATGTGAGTTCAGTTAGTTAATGCTTGCATGCATGTAATTGATGCACTTCAGATAACTTAATATTCTCTGATAAATAACTCATGCATGTTAGTTCAAAGAAAGACCCAGTTGAGATCAGATGAGGGACAATGTACTATCAGATGCTAGGATCTTCTTTGTGAATATTCTTTGCATGCAGGAGGAACTTGAGTCCTCAAGGATTGTGTAGTTGGACCTGAGGTTGGCAGCAGGTATGATTTGGGCCAATTCACACATGTTATGTAATTGGACCCCAATCAAAATTGTGCAAGGAAATAGCGGATTGGAGGAATTGTGGCCTATATATTGAGGCCTAGGTAGCCTATGATCTACATCATCAGAGTATAGAGAGATCAAGATAGCTTTTGAGCTGATTCTTTTTGTATGTTGTTGAGGATTTCCACTTGATTGATAATACAGATATGGGGTTTTAGGCTGGTTCTTTTCCCAGATAAATTATTTTGTGTTATGTGTGATTGATTCCTTCTTATCAGTTATATCTGTTCATGCTTGATGTTTCTCATGTTCAATTAAGCTTCTGCTAAGTTTATGGTAGATGTAGATCTAGTATTATGCTTTAGTACATTGCATATATCAGTTAGATCTGCAGGTGAAATTTCTACATGATATCAGTGAGCTAGCTTATTTGTAGAGAAAATTCTACATGGTATCAAAGCACAGGTGATCAAGGAAGAACGGTATACAAGAAGGAATTCGAAGTTATTATTCGGGATATAGATCTCAAGTTCTTATCACATCTATTTCATCAATGGCATTCTATGGTTTGAGGCTTCAGTATGCCCTTGATGGCAGCTCAAACTATATAGCTTGGAAGGATCGCATGGAGGTAGTATTTGAAGATAACATCCTTAAGGACTTCATTGATCAAGAAGTCTCTAAGCCTACTGATGCTACTCAACTGGCAGAATGGAAGAAGTGTGTGGCTAGAGCTAGGAGAATTCTCTTGGAGGGAGTGAGAGATCACATTATCTCGAGCCTCCATGGGAAGGAGACTTCGTTTGCAATGTGGAAAACATTGAAATATTTATATCAGAATAGTAGTGATCAAAGGGAGCTGGCACTGAAGGAAAAAATTCGAAAGATCAAGTGTGAAAAGGATGAGACAATCTCTATGTATCTGACCAAGCTCATCACATGCAGGGATGAGCTTGCAAGTGTAGGGTTCATAACAGTTGATGATGATATGGTGAGTCTAGCACTCCTTGGCCTTCCTAAGAGCTAGCATAGATACCAGGACTTGGTTAATGGAAGGGAGAAACTGCCAGATTGGGAACGACTATGGTGGGATTTGATGCAGGAGGAGATTAGATGAAGCACCGAAGATGGTTCTTCATCCATGGAGGATGAGGAGAACTGTGCCTTAGCGAGTAAGGCAAAGAAGGGGAAGGAGAAGGTTTCTCTTTCCGAATCCAGTTCTTCCAATGGTGGGAAGAAGGTTGACAAATCGAAAGTGCGATGCTTTCATTGTCATGAGGTGGGCCATTATGCTGCAAATTGTCCACATAGGAAATCTAAGAAGGGATCCAAGGAAGGATCTAAAGGTGAGGCACTTGCTTCATAGTTTGAGTTGGATTTCACACTCTTTACATGCATGGTTTCATCAGGAAGTGGTTGGTTTCTTGACAGTGGAGCTTCTTTCCACATGATCGGCGACAAGAGTTGGTTTAGTACTTTGGAGGAGAAAGATCTCCAGATACTCATAGCGATGGGTAATGATGAAAAGTATAGTGTCTCAGGTGTAGGCACAATTATTTTTTAGAGGGAGCATTGAACTCACCTTAACTTGATCAATGTCAAGTATGTACCAGGACTGAAGAGAAACTTGGTGTCAATTGCGATGCTGGAAGACATAGGCTATGATGTAGTCTTAAGTAAGGGAAAGGTTTTCCTTAGACACATCATCACTAGACAGGTGAAGCAGATTGGTTCACGGGTCAAGAACCTGTATGCTCTTGAGGTTCAAGATGCATGCAAAGCCTTAAGCAGCAAGGCAACTGATGGATACTTGGTGGTTGAGAGGGAGGGTATATTACCTCTCAACATGCAGCGCCAGAAGAAGTCTCAGACGATTGTGGAGGAGCCACGATTGGTGCAGTAGCTTCAGGAGGTTGTGGAGCAGCCACAACAGGAGAAGCTGAGAGGAGATCAAGTAGAGACATCTACTCATGCAGAGACCTCCAGTAGGGGAAAACTTTGAGCCAAGTGGGCAGAGGGATCACATGTAGCCATACCTCCAGGTAGGAGGTGCGGCGATATAGAGTGATCATCCCAAAGAGGAGGGGCAGGATCCTTGAGGTACCCAACCTCTTGGATGAGACCTTACTACGGGAGCCCCGATGTGGAGTAGAAGGAACTCACTGATTGTGTAGAGACAGATGCGGGTGGAGTGGTGGAGAGAGCTACAGTGCAGGGAATCCCAGGATAGCGCTGAGCAAGCAGGCTGTAGCAATGTGATAGGCACAAGTGTGTTGTATAGTGCAAGGTAGCACAGAGAAGGGTGTAATGGTGCAAGATGCATGGAGATGTTGCAGTAGTGCAGAGGTCAGAGAGGGAGCACTTGTCAGCAGTAGGTAGAGCTTCAGCATCAGAATATGTTTCTAGCCCAACAGAGAGGTTAGTTGGGAGTTTTTTTTGTTCCAAGAGTTTCTAGAGCAACCACACTTGGTAGATGTGTTGCATGGAGAACATTCCAGAGGTATATGATCAGGTTTGAGAGGAAGCCTTTCTTGTTGAGAGGGAGTGTTGAAAAATGGCAACAAGAAATTGCTAAAAATAGCAGTTTGGGTATCAGTGCTGGATTGGGCAGCAGGGAATGAAAAATGGAAGTGTTAAAAATAGAAGTTCTATTTTTAGCAACTCAAGTTGGATTCCTTTTTTTAGTCAATCCCTCGAATAAAATAGGAAGTAAAATTCGAATTTGAACTTAACAGCTATTTGAAAATAAATTAATTAATTCTCCATGAGTTAATTAGTTGTGAAAAATCAAACATGAAGTCTATGTGAGGACATGCAACAGTTTATCTATTAATTGAGGAATTTATCCATCAGTTAAAGAGATAAGGATGAGTTAATTTTAGATGTAATTATTTGGCTCAGTTAACTGAGTCAAGTCTAGTTAGATTGATTTAAAAAGTTTGTTTAAAATAATGTGAGTTCAGTTAGTTAATGCTTGCATGCATGTAACTGTTGCACTTCAGATAACTGAATATTTTCTCATAAATAACTCATGCATGTTAGTTCAGAGAAAGACCCCGTTGAGATTAGATGAAGGACAGTGTACTATCAGATGCTAGGATCTTCCTTGTGAATATTCCTTGCATGCAGAAGGAACTTGAGTCCTCGAGGATTGCATAGTTGGACCTGAGGTTGACAGCAGGTATGATTTGGTCCAATTCACACATGTTATGTAATTGGACCCCAATCGAAATTGTGCAAGGAAATAGGGGATTGGAGGACTTGTGGCCTATATATTGAGGCCTAGGTAGTCTATGATCTACATCATCAGAGTACAGAGAGAGCAGGATAGCTTTTGAGTTGATTCTTTGTGTATGTTGTTGAGGATTTCCACTTGATTGATAATACAGAGATGGGGTTTTAGGCTGGTGCTTTTCCAGGATAAATTCTTCTGTTTTATGTTTGATTGATTTCTTCCTATCAATTATATCTATTCATGCTTGAAGTTGCTCATGTTCAATTAAGCTTCCGCTAAGTTTATGGTAGATGTAGATCTAGTATTATGCTTTAGTACATTGCATATATCAGTTGGATTTGCAGATGAAATTTCTACATGATATCAGTGAGCTAGCTGATTTGTAAAGAAAATTCTACAACTTCGGTTGTATAAATAAGGAGGCCTAGAACCTCATTAGGATTCATATTTTTTATGCAATATAACTAAGCACTTTTGAGTTGAAGGATTGTGACAAAACATTGTTATGTATTTTTTGATATGTTAATGAAGATGAGCATTCCCTTGATTCAATACTGAGTTTACTCAGAGGGCTGTAGATCTTGGGTTAGGGCCCAACCCTAGCAGTAGAGGTTCCGCTTATTGTACTTGTATGCTTATGTTATTTCATAGACTACTTGTTGAATTGATTTTGGCATTGTTATATTATAAGTATTGGTGAATTTGATTAGTTTGCTTCCATTTGTGCATAGCTTTAACAATAGCTTTAGAGAGACAAAGAAATACCAAAAAGGTTGATAACAGGTGGATCTTGCCTCATTCATACCTTCAGGGACCATGGTTTGAGTGAAAACTCTCATTCAACTCAAAAAGATAGAATTCTAGTTTCTTATGAAATTTAGGGTTTTTCTATTAATTAGGTCAACATCTTTTAGTTTTCAAAGATAGATTGCAGTTTTCATTTCTTATATCTTAGGCTTTGTATTAGATTTCATGGTGTGTTCAAAATAGGCTGCAAGTATTTCCATGCATGAACTAGGCAAATGAATGATGAAATTCTGTTTTCTTATGTTGTTGGAAACCTTTCCTGTTTTGACATGATTTATGGGTAAATGAAAACAATGATGTGTATATTGCAGGAGTTTCAATAGTGCAGGAATAACTCATATCAGTAGCCTCATCCTAACCTCACCCATCCATGATCACCAAAATCCACTAAGTCCATAATCCAAGTTATCATTTCATAAGGACAACTTGCCATGCTTGTTGAGCAAATCCAACCATCATACAACTTTGGTTTGAGTTATGAGGGAGTCCTAACCACTTCCTTTCCTTATTCCTTCCATCACTCACCTTCCTTAATCCTTATACCACTTCCCAAATCACTCATCATACTTTCGGCCTGTTCCTGTAGGAATACAGTGGATCCTATAGGTGAACTAGGACATCCTATAGACATCCTATAGGATGACGTATAGTGGCTTGTTTTGAGGCCCATTTGTGAGAAATGCATCACGAATGATAGGAGAAGAACCCTGCTTTCCTCCCAAGCCATCTGACCCATCACAACCATCTCTCTCCACACCTAACCCACCTGCCATACAATCAAGAAGAATTATCATTCATGTTTTTACAAAGAGACAAAAAGAAAAAGGTTGTTATGCTCAATCATATGCACAACAATTAAGTGTTTGATTAGAGCAGATTGCATGCTTAGGTTAGTTAGGGTTTCACATGTGTTAGCTTATAATTATTTTGAAGCAAGGCATCTTAACAAATAACTAGTTGAGTGGTGCGTTTTAAGCATCTATTTCAGTCTTTCTTTACTGCAATAGGTAGCATTTCAATTCTCTCAATTAGGGTAAAATTCTCCTGTCTCAATTGGTAATCAAATTTCTTCTAAATCAATAGAAGGTGGTTTGAGAAACCCTAGTTTTCTATTGCCCAACTTAGCAGTGACAAAAGAGTGGACCCATTGCATCTATTTGTGTATACAGCACTGTCACCTCCAAGTTTGTACGAAGCCCGAGTTGATGAAGTAAAGTTGGTAGCCCCAAGAGTTGCAGCATTCTTGTTGTAATACTGGTGCTCATCACTTTTTGGCGCCATTGCCGGGGATGTGTCTAAGTAGATTTCATTTTTTCTTTCTTTCTTCCATTTCTTATCTCTTTCATTTTGCTATTAGTTTCACTTTTGCAAGATAATTGTAAGTTGGTTTGCTTTCCTTTCCATTCTGCAAGTGATTTCATTCAGCAGTTAGTTACAATTCAGGTTGTCTTTTCTATTCTGCAATTAGTCATAAAGCTTGAAAAAACAAAACAAAACAAAACACTTCTTTCATTCCTTGTAGGAATAGGGATAACTTAGGAAAATTTCTACCAAATACCCCCAACACTTCAAACAATCAACCTTCCCTCTTCTTCAGTGTTTGTGAATTAGAGGGCCCCTTAGGCGAACAACTAGAGATTTTTGAAGAGCCTATAGGGGAAGAATAAGAAGAACCATTCCAATTGACATAATTGCTGAAAATAGAAATGAAATGGGAGATAGAGAGAGAATTGAGGGTTGTTTTCCCATCAGAGAAACCAATGGGGATGCCAAGATGAAAAACATAAGCCCCTCTTGTCTTCCTCACTTTCATGGCCTGACCTTAGAAGATCCATATACTTTCTTGTTGGAATTCGTTGTCACATGCAGAACTTATGATTACACCATTGATGATCAGAAGTTGAAATTATTCCCATCCACTCTCAAGGATGCAACTCTACGTTGGTTCATGGGTTTACCTGGGGATAGTATCACCACCTGGGCTCAGATGCAGCAAGCTTTCAACAACAAGTATAGGGACTACTACAGGTCTAAAGACACTAAAGAGGAAATTTTTAGAATGACCTTGGGGCATGATGAGTCCTTAGAGGATTATGAGGAAAGATTCTAGCTTAGCTACAAAAGGGCCAGGTGCACACTTGATCCTGAGTCACTTAAGCTAGTCCTACTTGGGGGGGTTAGGGAAGATCTCCTGGATACCCTAAACCTACTGTCAGGAGGGTACATCTACCAGCTACCCTATGAAGATATCAAGATCATCTTTAAGAACCATTTTAGGGCAGCTAGGAAAAAGGGTAGGGGTAGTCAAACAGTGGCCAACTCATCCTCTTCCAACACATCTATAAAAGGTGAAATTGGAAACATGTTGGAAGAGTTTAAGAGTGAAATGTTGCAAACCCTTTCCCTACAGATGGACACTATGCAAATCAAGAGGAAGCAGGAGGAAGCAGAGAGAGAATTAATCATCTTCTACCCAAGATGCACAAGGAGGCACCCTAGGAATGAATGTCTATTAAACCTGATAGAAATATGCTTGGTCTATGAAGAAAACCACTCCATAGACAAGTGCCTTTCTCTACCTGTACTAAAACTTGTGTATCAGGGAACTGAAGGGGTGACTAAATAGCTCTGCTACATAAATCAAAGGAGGCCTCATGGGCCTAGACCATACCAGTAGGGCATGCAAAGGTCATCCTATGAATATTACAACCTTAACTAAAACACATCCATTCCCTCTTGGGGGGTGCCTACTCATCCCTCCTGGTCTACACCTTCTCCCTGGTCTTTTGCACCTTAGTACCATTCCTAGCCGACTAACTAGCCATTTCATCCATATACTCCTCCACAACCCCAGTGGAATGCACCACCCCAGGGGTGGAGGCCCCCATACAATAATGCTCCAGCTTTATTGCCTTCACCTCCTACTCAACCACAACTTTTACACCTTGCTCCACCTAAACAACCTCGGATGCCTACCCAACCAAATCCGAATCCGAAAAACAGACATGCACAACAGGTCTACAATGGAGAGACATCCTACCCTACTTATGTTGTGGAAATTTAGGATATCAACCTTAGATCTGGGAGAGTGCTCTCAGATAACCAACCTCCATCTACACCTAAGGAGAGTGAGGAATCCTCCTGGATAACCAACCTCCATCTATAGCTAAGGAGAGTGAGGAAGACAGAGAGGAAAGTATGCCTAGAGTGAATCCACCACCCTTTCCTAAAAGATTAACTCATCTAGTCCAACCTACCCCAAAAGAGAATGAACTTTTGGGTGAATTGAAAAATCTATTTGTCGAAATCCCACTTCACCAAGCCATTAAGGATGTACCTATTTACAACAAGTTGATTAAATATAAGTGTTTCAAACATCTAGCGAGGCAAAAAAGAGATGCCCCTACCATTAATGTCATTGGACAGTTGTCTGACTTAATGTTGGGGCAGGTAATTTCCCAAAGTATTTAGACCCTAGAAGCCCTGTAGTATATGTACACATCAATGGCATCATTGTCCCACATACCTTGATTGATCTTGGGACTGCCATTAATGTAATGACTAAAGACACCATACTCAAACTGAATCTTCAGGGTTCATTAAGAAATACCACGACAGTCTTGTAGCTTACAGACCAATCCATAGTAGCCCTTGAGGGGATTGTCGAGGATGTGATGGTCTCCATTGACTCCTGTGAATACCCTATAGACTTCCTAATTCTCCAGCCTAAGACCAAATTTAATGGTTATCCTCTCATACTTGGGAGGCCTTTGTTAGCCCCTGTCGATGCCTACATCAACTGCAGGGCTGGAAACATGACTATCAAAAATGGGCATCTATCCAAGTAGTTGGTCCTGTACCCTCTTGCTCATCCATCTTTATAACATTATTTACCTTTATGGCTAGAAGAGGAGGAAGAAGATGAAGTCTACGCAGCCCAACTCTATACCCTAGAAACTACCATGGGAGGAGGACAGCCTGATGAAGATGATTTGATTGAAAACATCCTCCAAAATCCAACTCCCAACATCATGTCTCTGGAGGAAGTAGTGAAGGGAACCAAGAACAACCATCGAATTGATCTATGCTTAGCTTATTCAAACCCTACTCGTGTCAAGACAATAGAATTCGGCCCTGAAAGAACACTGAAAACCAACCCCTATCTTTCTAAACACTAAGAAGAAGAGTTATGTAACATGCTAAGAGACCATTTGGATTCCTTTGCTTGGAATTACAAAGAGATGAGGGAGTGCACCCCTTGGTGTGTACTCACCACATTTATATCAAAGAGTGTTTCAAACTAGTCTGACAACCCCAAAGGAGAATGAATCCAACTCTCAAGTATATAGTCAAAGAAGAGTTGCAAAAGTTGTTGGATGCAGGATTCATCTACCCTATCTCGGACAGTGAGTGGGTGTCTCCTTTGGTGTCATTTCCAAAGAAAAATGGAAAGTGGAGGATTTGTGTTGATTACAGAGAGTTGAACAAAGCAACCAAGAAGGACCATTTCCCTCTACCTTTCATTGACCAAGTGTTAGATGCCCTTGCAGGGAAAAAGTTTTTCTCTTTCTTAAATGGGTTTAGTGGGTACAATAAAATAGAGATTAGCCCAGAAGACCAAGATAAACCACCTTCACCTGTCCTTGGGGTACTTTCTCTTATAAGGTCCTTCCTTTTGGTCTATGCATTGCCCCTGCCACTTTCTAGAGGGCAGTCCAGAGTATACTTTCCAAGCTAGTCCATGATGCAGTATAAATTTATATGGATGACCTTACACCCTATGGGTGTGATTTCCAGGAGGCTCTCTCTAACCTGCGTAAGGTGTTGAAAAAAAGCATAAAAATGAACTTGTCCCTTAGTCTTGAAAAATGTGAGTTCTTGATGACTGCATGGACTATTCTAGGTCACTCAATATCCCAAGAAGGACTACAGGTAGACCCAAATAAGATAGCCATCATCAAAAGGGCCCTGAATACGCAAAAATAGAGGGATTTCAGAATTTTTTTAGGTTTAGCCAGATACTATAGGAGATTTATAAAATATTTCAGCAAGTTAGCTTCTCCTTTGTTTGGTTTATTGGCCAAAGACTCTGAATTTTTATGGTCAGAAAGCTTTCAAGAAGCCTTGGATACCCTAAAGGACAAGTTGACTATTGCACTTATTCTCCAAGTCCCAAATTCGGCTCGTCCTTTTTATATACATGTAGATGCCTCTCACAAAGCCATAGGAGCAGCTCTAGCCTAGATAGATGACAAGCTACCTTATGCCATTTACTTCATCAGTAATAATCTATCGAAAGGAAATCTGAACTACATAGTGACAGAAAAAGAGCTCCTAGCTATTGTGCATTCATTGAATAAATTTAGACATTACATTACTAGTTACCAAACATTTGAACATAGTGACCATGCTGCAATTAAATACTTGATGAATAAACCTGATGTGAGTGCCCGGATTATTAGATGGTTACTTTTATTGAAACAGTTTGATTTAACTATTATTGATAAGCCTGACAAGGAGAATGTGGTTGCATATTTTTTTATCCAGATTGACTTTACCTACAGGGGAGGAAGGAATGGTTGATGATCAGCTACCAGATGAACATTTATTCACCATTTCAGTTTTGTCTCCATGGTTTGATAACATAGCAAACTACTTGGTGTCTGCACAGTTTCCACCAAACTTGTCCTCCAAAGAAAAGAGAAGGATCATAAGAAAGAGCGCCCCATTCACTTGCATTGGGGGCAATCTCTTCAAGCTGGGTCTAGATCAGATTCTAAGAAGATGTGTCAACGAGGAGGAAGTCCTTGACATCCTCCTGGGCTGTCATGATGGACCTTGTGGAGGTCACTTTGCAGCCAAAAGAACAACATTCAAGGTATTGCAAGTTGGTTATTACTCACCCACTCTTCACCAAGATGTGAGGAGGTATACTAGTCAATGTGATCAGTGTCAAGGGATGGGAAAACCTACCCCAAGGGATGAGATGCCTTTGCAACCTCAAGTGTCATTTGAGCCATTTGACAAGTGGGGCATGGATTTAATTGGGCCCATTGACCCTCCATCCAAGCAAAGGCAATACATCATTATGTGCACTGATTACTTAACTAAGTGGGCTAAAGCCAAGGCCATCAAAGCAGCAACAAAATAAAAGGTGTTTATATTCTTAAGGTAAAATGTGTTTTATAAGTTTGGGTACCCTAGAGAATTGGTCCTTGATCAAGGCAATTAATTTACATCTCACATGATTGAGAATTTGTTACGCCAACACAAGATCAAGCACAAAACATCCACTCCTTACCACACACAGGCTAATGGGCAAGTGGAGGTAACCAACAGAGCACTGGAAGGCATTCTGAACAAGGTAATTAGTAGTAGCAGAAAGGATTGGGCCGACAAATTAGTTGAGGCCACCTGGGCATACAATACCACCTGGAAGACCACCATTGGATTCACCCCTTATGAGCTGGTCTATGGGAAGAAAGCCCTGTTGTCCATTGAATTTGAATACAACACCTTAAGGATGGTAGCACAACTGGATTTGGATATCACCAGGACACAAAAAGAAAGGTTGCTCTAGCTGAATGGGTTAGATGAATTTAGGATGCAGGCCCTCCTGCACACAGAGGTGACTCAAGTTCAAAGGCAAATTTAGCATGACAAGAATATAAAAGATAAACAGTTTCAAGAAGGTGATTGGACTTTGTTGTATGATTCCTGGGACAAGGATTGTAAAGGTAAGTTAAGGACTAGATGGTTAGGGCCTTATGTAATAGAAAAGTTTCATGATAATGGTGCTATGCAAATAAGAATCATTGATGCAAAGGCTAACCCTTTGCTTGTCAATGGGTATAGATTAAAGATCTACAAAAATTCCTTGTCAAAGTAAGAATTCATAAATAGCGTCAGAAAGATAGTGATGGTGGTGGAGAAAGTCTTAGCTTCCACCCCACCAAGTCCCTGAAGGAGAAAAAAAAAACAAAAAGAGAAAAGAGAGAAAAAATAAAGAGACTCAGGTGAAAACCTCCATGAGGCACTTGAGTCCCACTGTTGGGTTGAAAACCTCTTGAGGCGGCCAAAGGATGTTTAAAAAAAAAAGGAAAAATAAAAATATCTCTAGGTGAAAACCTCTTTTGAGGCACCCAAGGCAGGAAACTAGGATGAAAACCTCCTTGGAGGCAAACTAGTTGTTTTACAAAAGAAAAAAAGAAGAGAAAAGATACAAAAGATGGAAATTCTGTTTTGCACGTCAGCGAGAGGAGGATGAGCACAACATAAGAAGGATAGCAGGACCTACAAGAGCCGTGTTTTAATCCACCCATCTCATATCTTCCATTATTCACCTAGTCTTCCACTTATAAAACCCTCCATCTCATCTCACTCAAACTTTTTGTTTTCTACAGGATTCCCTGTAATCTTAGAGGATTTTCCTGTAGGAATGACAGTGACCATGAAAACCACAAGGAGAGTATTTCGAGAGAAAGGTGATGACACTAGCCTATTCTTGGATGGAAAATCATTTACTCCACCACACCATAGCATTCATTTCATCACCATGTCACCCTTGCATTCATCAAAGAAATCAATTCAAAAAAATACAGATTACAAAAAAAAAAAAGCAAACAAAAGAGAGAGAGAAGAGGGAAAGAGGAACCATACTCAGAGGAAACATATCTCATCTACCATTCCCTACCACCCTTCTCCACTCATTTCAACATCCCTTATGCTTCAGAGTTGAGAAAAGCATGAAATTTTATGGGAGAGGCAGCTACAAGGCATCCTGTAGGAATCCTGTAGCAAATCCTGTAGCAGCCTATCCCACAAAGAAAACCACACAGATTGCAGCCATCTTCAGAACAAGGACTCCAAGGATGAATAAGCTCCTCCAGAGCTCAACAACAGCAAGAAGATCACCAACATCACTCTCCAGCACCTGCACATCAAAACAAACAAGCATCAAAAGAGGCAAATACACAGAAAAAATATGCAGCAAAAACACAGCAAAGAGGCATCACTCTCCAACATGCATCATCAACGAAGCACCTTACCCATAGGTATGTCATCTTACTCATGCTCTCTTGTTAGTACAATATGATCAAAACTGTAGGATTATGTGGGAGTTGATTTTATAAGAAAAGGTGGCCAATTAACTTGGCCACCTTCGGCCAGTCAACGAGAAGAAAATAGTTATACCACTCCACACGTGGAAAAAGTCAAATCAAGAGAAAAAGGGTTTAAAGCCAAAAACGATTAAGTTACGGAGGACAGGAGTGGGAGATGATTACAAGGTAAGGTGGAATGATGGACTGATAGTGAGACCAACGGTGCAAAAGGAGGTGCTCGTACTTAGACAACCAACACACCACCCCAGACGATCTTCCATATATGGAAATAAAACACTGATTCCCATACAAAGATAGCAAAATCAACTTCGAGAATTCATCAAACGAAGAGGTTTCTCTCAACCTTCCTGAAGCAACACATGCAGGAAACAATCAACATCTACAGCGTAGGAAGCCTACAGGATACAGAGGAATCAACCTACAGGACTGATAGTGGGCACTAAGGGAGGTGAAATCAAGGGTTATCCTCATCAAAATGTAGCTAAGTGAGGTAAGAGATATACCTCCCATATTTTTCCATTAAAAAAGAAGAAGAAGGAAATCCTCAATTTGAGTAGGAAATTACAGTGCACCTCAAGATAGGAGAATTGTATTGCATATCACTGAAAGTTAACATTCAAAACTCCCTCACCTACCAGAATTCTTGAATTGTATCCACACAAGCCTCTATAATTACCAAGGAGAGATGACAGGAGGTTTTAACAAGAGAGAACCCACAAAAAAATCTATGATCCACCAGCATCCTCTTGTGGATGGGGTTCTTTGAGAGGATTAGAGGATACGATGATGATGTGGCCAGAGAATTTTCCCTCTCACTCATACCCCTCAATAAGACTAATGCCACTGCTGTGGTGAAAGGTTTATCAGTAGTAATTACCCCTAAAGTTATAAGCAGAATTACTACACTCCCTTTAGGGTTACCATGGAGAAAAGAAGACAAGGGTAACAACACCCTTGCAAAGAAAAGCTTCTTTTTAGAAGGAGAGGAGCCAATGGAAGACAAAAATGGGGTTAGAAGGGAGAGAATTCCATACCCTTGGAATGAAGTCAATTACCACCTCATTAAATACATTTCATGTGAAGGGAGATACAGTGTAGTGTATGGATACCACTTCAGACTCCTCCAAGAACTAATATTTGGAGAGAACACACCTCCTCAAAATAGATTGAGTATACCTTATTTTATTCTACAATCAATGATAGACATGAGCATCAAATTGCAAGAGGGAAAACATCAACAACTAGCCCATCATGGGTTGATCAAACTCATCCTTGAAGATGCTCTACAAAACTTAATACTCCTTATTGCATGGAAAACCTTTATAGACATGCAGACAAAAGGAACAATTCAAGCTATTGAATATGACAAAAGCCCCACTTCTAGTGAGAAAGGAGAAGAAACAAAGGAGGAAAATGAAGAAGAAACAAAGGAGGAAAATGAAGAAGAAATAGAAGAGGAGAATGAAGAAGAGATAGAGGGGGGAAATGAAGAAGAGACAGAGGAAGGAAAAAAAGAAGAAACAGATGGCAAAGTGAAGGAATAAAGGAAGAAGAAGAAGAGGAAGGTGGAGACAAAGAAGAGGATGAGAAATAGAATGGAAAATAGGAAATAGGATAGAAGGGTGAACATAGGTATACAACTCAAGACAGAGAAGGAGAAGGATCACCAAGGGTATCCCTAGAGCCTACAGAGAAAGAGGCAGTAACTACTCTTACTGCCCTAAGTACACCTGTCAAATCAAAGGGGAAGAGGCAAAGACAAACCCCTCTGTACTTCAAGACAAGAAAGAGAACTAAGATTAGACAAGGAAGACCTCAAACTCCCACCAAAACTCCAATTGTCATTAAGGATTCACCAAAGAAACAAGAGAAGGTAGCCCCTCTAAAGAAAAATGAAGGATAAGGATCATCAAAACAAGCTTCTCCCAAGTCTCTGGTTACCTATGTTAGGAGTTCTGTCACAAGCTTAGCCTCATAAAAAGGAAAAGGTCTCCTATAGGAGACACAGACAGACCTACAAGAAGCAGAGGCCATCCTACAGGAAACTCTGTCAAACCTACAAGAAACACAGAAAAGGGACTAGGAAGGTGTCACTCAACAAGAAACAAAGGAAGAAGATCAAGAACTAAGAGAACCTAGTCCACATCCAAACCTCAGCTCCTACTACAGGTTCATTGAAGGAGGTAGGGTAATACCACATAAGTTTTCCATTCCCCTATTCTTTGAACTTGAAAAAGAGAGGGCAAGGACACACAGGTGGATGCAAATTTCCAAATCAAAAGGGGTGGAGGATGTAGGCCACATGGAGGAGAAATTGCAAGAGATGGGCAGAGAACTGAGCAGCATAAGAGACTAATAAGAAATGATGAAATCTTAGCTAGAGGCTGAAAACACATGGCTAAGGAGGTAGCTACAGGAAAGGGAAAGCCAATTGGAAACTATGGCCAGCTTTTCCATGGAGGTAATCCAGTGTAGGATTCCAACAAATTCTTATGTCTTGTACCTCAAGGAAAAATGGCTACAGTTCCAAATAAAGACCCTATCACAAAGAGGAAATATTCCCTTCCAAGACTAGACAATTCATTGATCTTTGTGATCAAATCACCTTGGAAGATAGAGCAAAAATATCTTAGTTTTACCTACATAATTTGGCCTTGACAGATTTAAATGTGTGGGACCCAAATCCCAAGCTAGGGGACTTGCAATTGATGGCTTTAACATCACGGGTGAATCATGACGAGGCAAGAGCTACAAAGATGAAAAAGGTAATGGCAAAAGAAGAGACAAAACCCCTTATGATCATAGCAGAGTAATCTAACCCAATGGTTGTCACCAACACCCACAACCTCATTGTAAATGATCCCAAGCTTGCACCAATGTACCTTGTTGTACAAGAACAAGCATTCACACACTTTGAAGACATGCTCAAATTTCTAGGAGATGAAATCTAGCAAGCTTTCCAAAGGAGATGGAACACCTTGCCTTACAGCCTCAAAATCAGAGAATATCATTCTCCTGATAGAATGAGAGAGGCACTAAATAGAACCCCCATATATAAGTAGGCTCTACAAAGACTGAAAGTCAATTGTATTGGCTTGAGGCTCAGTCCACCATTGCTTTTAGGAATTTTGGAAGGAAGGAAAGAAGAAGAAGAAGAAAGAAATCAGTGGGAAGAGATAGAAAGGAAGGAAGGATTTTATTCACAGGAATAAGAGACTACAACAAAAGCATGGGATGTTAGGGAAGCCACCAGAGCAATGAAGGACAAGGACATAGATTAAGTTTCTCAAAGGATGATCAACACTTTCAGTAGGGGGGGTGATGATGAGGCTCATCATTGGGTAAATATATGGACCTTAATACACCTCCAAGCTTACTAAAATCAACTCTTATCATAATTCCTTACATGTTTTAATTATATTTTTCCTAATGAGATGATTAAAAGTAAGATGTTATGTCTAGTGGTCTAATGTGCATTGATTACAGGTTTTTAGGAGAAAATTATGGAAAATTATGGAAAATTATGGCTAATTAAGGTGCAAGAACTCGAATGAGACAAGAAGGAGAGATTATAGGAGATGGATCTTCCTCATTAAATCCTAACTCATTCGAAGATCCTTCAATCAAATCACACTAGCTCAGAGTTGCAAGCAACCGAGTCATGAGGATCATTGATAGCCAAGCCAGTGATAGTTAAGAACCAGTTTATCTTGAGATTGGAAGCCAAGCCTCCCTATATTTAAGGAAGTTCTTGGAAACTTCAGTTTTATAAATAAGGAGGCCTAAAGCCTCATTAGGATTCAGATTTTTATGCAAGATAACTAAGCACTTTCGATTTGAAGGATTGTGACAAAACATTGTTATGTATTTTTTGATATGTTAATGAAGATGAGCATTCCCTTGATCCAGCACTGAGTTTACTCAGAGGGCTAAAGCTCTTGGGTCAAGGCCCAACCCTACCAGTAGAGGTTTCTCTTACTATACTTGTATGCTTAGGTTATTTCATAGATTACTTGTTGAATTGATTTTGGCATTGTTACATTACATGTATTGGTGAATTTGATTAGTTTTCCTCCATTTGTGCATAACTTTAACAATAGCTTTAGAGAGATAAGAAATACCAAAAAGACTGATATCAGGTGGATCTTACCTCATTCCTCCCTTCAAGGACCATGGTTTGAGGGAAAACTCTCATTCAGCCCAAAAAGACAGAATTATGGTTTCTTATGAAATTTATGGTTTTTCTATTAATTAGGTCAACATCTTTTAGTTTTCAAAGATAGATTGCAGTTGCCATTTCTTATATATTAGGCTTTGTATTAGATTTCATGGTGTGTTCACAATAAGCTGCAAGTATTTCCATGCATGAACTAGGCAAATGAATGATGAAATTATATTTTCTTATGTTGTTGGAAACCTTTCTTGTTTTGACATGATTTATGGGTAAATGCCAACAATGATGTGTATATTGTAGGAGTTTCAATAGTGCAGGAAGACCTCATATCAGCAACCTCAGCCTAACCTCACCCATCCATGATTGCCAAAAGCCACTAAGTCCATAATCCGAGTTATCATTTCATAAGGACAACTTGCCATGCTTGTTGAGCAAATCCAACCATCATACAACTTTGGTTTGAGTTCTGAGGGAGTCCTAACCACTTCCTTGCCTTATTCCTTCCATCACTCACCTTCCCTAAGCCTTATACCACTACCCAAATCACTCCTCATGCTTTCGACCTGTTCCTGTAGGAATACAGGGGATCCTATAGGTGAATTACGACATCCTGTAGACATCTTGTAGGACGACCTGTAGTGACCTGTTTTGAGGCCGATTTGTGAGAAATGAATCACGAAAGATAGGAGAAGACCCCTGCTTGCCTCCCAAGCCATCTGACCCATCACAACCATCTGTCTCCACACCTAACCCACTTGTCATACAATCAAGAAGAATTAGCATTCATGTTTTTACAAAGAGGCAAATAGAAAAAGGTTGTTATGCTCATTCATATGCATAATAATTAATTGTTTAATTAGATCAGATTGCATGCTTAGGTTAGTTATGGTTTCACATGTGTTAGCTTAGAATTTTTTTGAAGCAAGGCATCTTAACAAATAGCTAGATGAGTGGTGTGTTTTAAGCATCTTTTTCAATCTTTCTTTATTGTATTAGGTAGCATTTCAATTCTCTCAATTAGGGTAAAAATCTCTTGTCTCAATTGGTAATCAAACTTCTTCTAAATCATTATAAGGCTGGTTTGAGAAACCCTAGTGGTCTATCACCTAGCTTAGCAGTGACAAAAGAGTGGACCCATTGCATCTATTTGTTCATACAACACTATCATCTCCAAGTTTGTACAAACCCCGAGTTGATGAAGTAAAGTTGGTAGCCCCAGGAGTTGTAACATTCTTGTTGCAATACTAGTTCTCATCAGCAAGCACCAATTCTATGGCCCCAAGGCAACACTTAGTGGTTCATTAGCCTCACAAGTGCCTGGGTGTCTCCACCTTCTGCCTAGTAGGTTCACAAATATGCAAATTTCCTAGTGGGTTCTTCAAACCTTAGAAAGCCACTTACAGTGGTTTCTTCAGCCTCAAGTCAAGCCACTGCTCTCTAAATTATTTCATCTAAGCCAAAAAGCCACACAATGGTTTCATGAACTACGCTCCATAGAGAAAACTCTCTCTCTTAATGAACTTTTTCCAAGTCTAGGAAAACATATCATAATTGAACCAAACCGAGTAGCACCACCCAAAAAAGCAGAAGCCTCGTCTATTCCCATCACCAATATCTAAAATAATTATCCTCTCATCCTCTAATTTTGATTTCTTTTGTTTCTTGTTGCATAGATATGTTGGCTACTTCCATCATGCGCAGAGGTGCTTGCCTCTTTCACTATGTGCATCAATAATTATCTATTTCGTTAATTTCTCATGTTAAAGGCTATCACTACAATTTCTAGTTACATGGGCATAACCTCTTCATTGCCCCCTACAAGTCTGTGTTGTCTTAAGCAAGGTATCTTAACAAATAGCTAGATGAGTGGTGTGTTTTAAGCATCTATTTCAGTCTTTCTTTACTGTAGTAGGTAGCATTTCAATTCTCTCAATTAGGGTAAAATTCTCTTGTCTCAATTGGTAATCAAACTTCTTCTAAATCAACATAAGGCTGGTTTGATGTGATGAAACCAGCTCACAAAAAGATAGAAAAGATAGAACAACACCTTAGAATTCAGCCTCTTCGAGGGGGAAACCTCCTTTACATTACACAAATGAATGATTCATTGATGATTCAAATGACAAATACTCCTTTCTATATATAGGAGTCTAAGGAGTCACAATATAACTCAGTCGACCTATCAATAATAATATAAAGACACAAAAATAACAATAGAGGGATTCTATGGGCCACAGTAATAACAATATGAGGGCAATAGGGGCACAACAATATTAATAAGGGATAAAACTACAATAGTAATGGGGTAATCACTAGTAATATAGGGACCTAACATGCCCCTATCCTTCAAAAAAGTGTTGTCCTCAACGCTTGAGTAGTTCTGGATGCTTCTGTATAAAATTTTCATCCTCTGTTGGGTCCCTATAATACTAGTGATTACCCCATTACTATTGTAGTTGTATCCTTTATTAATATTGTTGTGCCCCTATTGTCCCCATATTGTTATTACTGTGCCCCATAGAATCCCTCTATTGTTATTTTTGTGGCTTTGTATTATTATTTTTAGGTCGGCTGGGTTATATTGTGACTCCTTAGACTCCTATATAAAGAAAGGAGGTTTTATCATTTGAATCATCCAAGAATTGCTCATTTGTGTAATGTAAAGGAGGTTGCCGCCTCAAAGAAGCTGAATTCTAAGGCGTTTATCTCTCTTTTCTATCTTTTTGTGAGCTGGTTTCATAACATTTGGTATCAGAGCTTTGGATTCTAGGGTTTCGCTGCTCCAAACAGGTCATCGTGGCGTTTTCGCTATAGCTTTTTTTCTGCGATGTTTTAGAAGAAAAAAAATAAAACCCATTTTATAAGAAATCACATTGAATCTTGGGTCTGAATTTTAGAGATTTTCGCACTATATTTGCAGAGATATGATCTGAGGAAGTTGGTCTTTTTGCAGACTCCTGAATTACATTCCAAACAGGTGACCTGGGGAAATCATCATAACTTTCTCTCTGAGCATCGGATTGAAATTTCATAAGAAGGTATACAAAGAGGACGGAATGTAGTTTCTTATATATCTTTTTTAGATCCAAAGGTCGAAACAGTGACTCATGGAATGTCGTACAAGTTTTCTCTACTGAACTAGTCTATAATCAGGTCATCTTGGGAGATTGTGCATAACTCTTCCTTGGAGAATCCATTTGGATCAAACTGGTGGCATTGGAAAGAGGACATAGAGGGCTACTATAGATCACAATTTCAGAATTGGATGATCTGAAATTGCAGAGATACATCAGATTCAATATCAAGCTTCTACAAAGTGAAAAAAATATGTGTAGTTTTTTTTTAATTTTTGCATAAGCTTGGTTTGAAAAATTAGTTTGAATCGGAAATTGATGCCCCGGGAAAAGAAAATGCAAACACCTAGTAAGCAACCTGAAAGCTCTAGCATGACTCATGAAGAAGAGGAAGAAATACAACATGATATATCAAAATTACGAGACCAAGTGCAATAAGTGTCACTTGCACAAAAAGCAACAGAATCTAAGATGGATGGTTTAAGGAAAGGTGTAGAAGCTAACATGGATGGTTTAAAGAAAGGTGTAGAAGTTAAGATGGATTGTTTAAATAAAGGTGTAGAAGCCAAGATGGATGGCATGGAAGCTAAGATGAATGGCATGGACACTAAATTGATGGCATGGATGATAAGATGGAAGAATTGAAGATAAATATGAATAAGTTTCTACAAGAAATGGTCACTAATGGTGAAAGGGTAGTAAATGAAACTCATGATGAGAACAAAAGAAATGTTAATCATGATTCCATAGACTCTAATGCTGGATCGAAGACCCACCATATTCCAAAAATCGATATGAGGAAGTTTGATGGCAACGATCCCGCAACATGGATATTACAGATGGAGCAATTTTTCGATCTCAATAATATGCAAAACACACAAAAGGTACATATTGCAACTTTATATTTGGAACCAAATCAGTTTGTATGGTATCAATGGCTTTGCTCTCATAAACAAATTATCACTTGTTTATGGAAGAATTGACAGCACATTATGAGGATACAAAAAGCAACACCTTTTTTAGCCAATTGATAAGTCTCAAACAAAAGGGTTCAATAATGGAGCACATTGAGGAGTTCCAAAAATTGAACATAAGGGTAAAAAATATTTCAGAGGAGCATAGGATTGATGTGTTCATAGGGACTTTAAAGGATAATATCCAACATGATGTTTGCTTTTGGGAACCTGATTCATTAGAGAAGGCATTCAGGTTAGCAAGAAAAATGGAAAGCAAAATTATGGCAACCAGGAAGCATACCACTCACAACTATAAATATGGAAGTGTTGTTGCCCCTGGTCTTCCACAACCTATAAGGTTGACACCACAACAATTGGAAGAAAAAAGAGCAAAAGGGCTTTGTTACAGTTGTGATAGCAAATACACTAAAGGTCATAAGTGTGCTGAGAAGAAATTATTCTACATAGATTGTGAAGAGGATGAAGAAAAGGAGCAAGAAAGGTCAAAAGAAGAGGATATACTCCAGCAACAAAGCTTAGATAATGAAGAAATGAATTTGACCATATCTTGTAATGCATTGGCGGGACTTACCACTCCTCAAACAATCAAGATAGAAGGACAAATCAAGAAGAAAAAGGTAATAGTGTTGATTGATTCAGGAAGTACCCACAATTTTATTCATTGTAAGGTAGCAAAAGAATTGAATTGCTTCTTATATCCAACACCAGAGTGTCAAGTGATGGTTGCAAATGGAGGAACAATAAATTGCTTTGGAAAGTGCCATAATATCAAGCTATCCATAGGAGAATATGTATTGACTAGCCCAATGCTTTCCATTCCAATGGGAGGTGCTGATGTTGTACTAGGAGTCCAATGGCTACAATCCTTGGGTACAATAGCTTTTAATTTTCAAGAAATTTTCATGAAATTTTATGTGGAAGAAAAGGAAGTTGAATTAAGGGGTATTGCAGGGAAACCGGGAAAGATAATTAGCTCTAACGGTATGACAAAGCTTCTAAAAAAGGAACAAAGAGGTGTAATTGCACAATTATGTTTTCTAGATGTTTCCACATTGGAATCATCTATTTCTCCAGATCTCCAAAATGTCTTGGACAATCATTCCAAGGTATTTGAGACTCCCAAAGGTCTCCCACCTATTCGTGATCATGATCATGCTATTCATCTGATTCTAGGAAGTGTTCCTCCAAACATCAGGCTGTACAGATATCCCTATGCCCAAAAGAGTGAAATTGAACGTATGGTTGCAGAAATGCTAGAGGCTGGTATAATTCAACCGAGTCAAAGTTCTTTCTCTGCTCCAGTAGTATTGGTGCACAAGAAGGATGGACCATGGCACATGTGTCCGGATTATAGGGAGCTCAACAAGCTCACTATTAAAGATAAGTTTCCCATTCCTGTCATTGATGAATTACTGGATGAATTGCATGGATCAATTTACTTCACCAAGTTGGATCTTCGTTCAGGATATCATCAAATCAAAATGAAGACTGAAGACATTCTGAAAATAGAATTTAGAACTCATGAGGGTCATTATGAATTTATGGTCATGCCTTTTGGCCTTACCAATGCACCTTCAACATTTCAAGGTTTGATGAATTCCATTTTCAAACCATTCCTTATAAAATTTGTGTTAGTATTTTTTGTTGATATACTAATCTACAGCAAGTCTTGGAAGGATCATGTTGAACATGTTGACAGGGTGCTACAACTATTGGAGGAGAAACAATTATATGCAAAAAGATCCAAATGTTTCTTTGGAGTACAAGAGGTGGAATATCTGGGTCATATTGTATCTCATGAAGGAGTTAAGGTAGACCCTAGCAAAATTAAAGCCATTAAGGAATGGAAAATACCCACATCCATAAAGCATCTGTGAGGATTTCTCGGGTTGACATGGTAATATCGCAAGTTTGTTAAGAATTATGGGAGAATAGCAGCACCTCTAACAACATTATTGAAGAAAGATGCATTTTCTTGGACTCCAGAAGCAACAAAGGCCTTCGAGCATCTTAAAGAGGCAATGTGCCAAGCACCGGTCTTAGCTACACCAGACTTCACAAAAGCCTTTATTGTGGAATGTGATGCTTCAGGAAATGGAATTAGTGTTGTTTTAATGCAATATGAAAGACCCATTGCTTTCGAAAGTCGTCCAATCAAGGGAAAGTTTTTACACAAAGCTATTTATGAGAAGGAAATGTTGGCAATACTCCATGCACTTAAGAAATGGCGACCCTACCTAATGGGAAGACATTTCAAGGTAAAAACGGATCATGATAGCCTTAAATAATTTTTAGAACAAAGATTATCCTCTGAAGAGCAACAAAAGTGGGTCACAAAGATGTTGGGTTATGACTTTGAAATCATCTACAAAAAAGGGAAGTAAAATGTGGTGGCAGATGCACTCTCAAGAAAGGATGAGGATGTGGAAGCATTGTTGTGCGCCATTTCTATTATCCAACCAGATTGGATAAACGAGGCAAGGGAGGAATGGAAGAATGATGAAGAAGTGTGGGCACTTATTCGAAAGTTACAACAAGACTCCAGTACATCTGATACATTTAGCTGGAAAAATGATTCATTATGGTACAAAGATCACTTATACCTCTGTAAGAATTCCCAGCTAAAACGAAAGATTCTTATGGAATTCCACACTTCTCCCTTTGGAGGGCACTCAGGATTTTTAAAAACTTACCACAGGGTTAAGAAGGAATTTTTTTGGGAGGGCCTTAAATTAGATATTCAAAAGTTTGTGGCGGAATGTTTGGTTTACCAACAAAATAAAGTTGAAACAATTAAGACACCGGGTCTATTACAACCTCTATCCATTCCAAGCCAATGTTGGGAGGAAGTTTCAATGGATTTTATCACAGGTTTACCCAAGTCTGAGGGAAAGAGTGTCATCATGGTGGTAGTTGACAGACTTACCAAGTATGCACACTTTTGTGCATTATCACATCCATTTAAAGCCAATACAGTTTCTACTGCATTTATGGAAACAATTCAAAAGCTACATGGAAACCCAAAGATTATTGTAAGTGACAGAGATCCCATTTTCACTGGAAATTTTTGGACATAATTATTTTCTTGTCTTGGTACTCAGTTAGCTCATAGCTCATCTTATCATCCTCAATCTGATGGGAAAACTGAGATAGTAAACAAATGTTTGGAAGGATATCTTCGTTGTTTTGTATCTGATAAACAGACACAATGGGTCAAATGGTTGCCTTTGGCTGAATGGTGGTATAACACTTCCTTCCATACAACAACAAAAATGACCCCATTTATGGCACTTTATGGATATCGGCCACCATCCATCACATCATATTTAAGAGAAAATTCTAAGGTTCAAGCAGTGGAACATCACATCAAACATCAACAACATGTCCTTCAACTCTTAAAGGATAACCTCGTGTTGGCACAGAATAGAATGAAACAACAGGCATATCAACATTGCAGTGAAATAAGTTTTGATGTAGGTGATTGGGTGATCCGGATTTAAACAGGAATGCAACAAATTACAGAGATAACCATATACCCAAAGATGCAGCGGAAATAATACTTCATTTCATTAATGGAAAATACTGAAATATGCTTACAACCAGAAATGGAAATAAACCAGCTAGGGCGATGGTAGCTTATCTCTGAGAAGAGATGTGATGGCTACATGCCTCTGAACTGTGTTACAATGAGGCTCGAAGGCCTATTTATTGTTGAGAAACAATGGAAAACCCTTAACATTCCAAAACCTAACCCTAGGAGATGAAACGCCAAACTGTGGGCCCCGTTTGGGGTAAATTGGTACATCAACTTCCCGGGGTCGTAACTTTGGCATATGATCTCTGTTTGACGCGTACAATAGCTCATTAGAAAGATCTATACGAGCACTATCATTGTTGGAATAGGCAACATGTTGCCCTCGGATTCCCCAAAAAACGTCGTTTAGGGCCTCATAACGGCTCCGGAAGTTCAGGACCCGAAAAACTGCTAAAAATAGTAAGTTGTGCTACAATTAAGGAAACTAAAAATGCTGAGAAAGACAATGGTGGGGGTCCAGGTGGACTTGGCAGGTGGCCACCAATTTCCACCTGGATCATTCCTCCCCCCTTAGGAAGCAATGGTCCCCATTGCGTTGAGCTCCTCCATGAGATGAGGAAACTTCTGCTGAACTTGTTCCCTGGTGAGCCACTTGCCCTGCTGAAGGTGTTGGCCTGCTTTGACAACTCGATACAGTTGGATATTCTGTTGGCGAGTGTTCTTGATCTGTGTGTCCATGATCCGATCAGTTGCAGCTTGTTCCATGCAATCTGGATTTAATTCTGTGGGTTTGAGCTGTTCTGCAATGTCGGATGTGTCTAGCAATGGTGGAAAGTATGGCCGAAGGCAGTCCACATTGAACACTGGGTGCAGGCCAAGGAATGGGGGAATGCTAAGCTCAAATGCATTGTCTCCCATAGCCTTAGTAATGGTGTAAGGACCATATCGGAGTGGTCTCAATTTCTGATAGGCTCTAGTAAGGCGTTCCTTCTGCAAATGCAACCAGACTTTGTCACCCACCTAAAACTTGTGTGGCACCCGATGTTGATCATGTCGCTGCTTGTACTTGGCATTTGATTTCTCAAGAATTTCATGGACCTGCTGGCGAATATGTTGGATGCGCTCAATGAAGCTGGTGGCCTTATCTGTTTCGGACTGGACATGAGCTGAATTCATGTGAGTAGCTGCAAGTGGCATGGCCACATCAATGGGGCATAGTGGTTGGAATCCCAAACCCACCTGAAAAGGGCTATGGCCAGTGGAGCTGTGAAGAGCTCGGTTGTAGCTGTGCTGAACATAGGGGAGGCTCTCGTCCCATGTGCGTGGATGCTTTGAGTTATACATGCGCAGAATGTGCACAATCATCCTATTGACAACCTCTGTCTGGCCATCAGTTTGAGGATGGAAGGCTGTGGACTTCGTGAGTTTGGTGTCCAGCATTGACCAGAGACTGGACCAAAATGTGCTGAGAAACCGACTGTCCCGATCTGAGATGATAGACTGTGGGATCCCAAAGTGCACCCACACTCGTTCAAAGAAGAGTTTAGCAGTGGCTTCTGCTGTGATATTCTTCTTGCAGGCCATCATAATGGCCATCTTCGAGAACCTGTCGACGACCACAAAAACACAGTCATTTCCATGCTTAGTGGAAGGAAGGCCTGACATGTAATCCATGGAGATGGATTCCCAAGGTCGACTAGGGGTAGGCAACGGGGTATAGAGGTCGTGCTTCTTAATGGTCGGTTTGGCAATGGCACAGGCAGTACATGATCGGATGTACTTCCCAACATCCTGTCAAAGATTCGGCCAATAGAAATAATTTTGCAGTACTGCCACTGTTTTCTCGACCCCGAAATGCCCCGCAGCCCGACTGTAGTGTGCTTCCCAAATCATCTTGGCACGCTCGCTTGAAGGAACACAAAGGTGACCGAGGTGGCATAATAGGGCATCCTGGAGGTGAAAATCTGCAACATGCCGACCCTCCAAGAGTGTCTAGTATGTGTGGCCAAATTCTGGGTCGCTTTTATAGAGAAGTGGCCAATCAGAAGTCTCGTGCCCACAAGAGTTGAGCACAGTGGTTAGCGCCATGATCGGTGGTCGACTGAGGCAATCTGCAACATTATTGGTGCTGCCCTTTTTATACTTGATATTCAAGTGAAACTGTTGCAGGTATGTAGACCACTTCTGATGGCGATCATTCTGCAATTTCCCTTGGGTCTGTATGAACTGCAGAGGTCGGTGGTCTGTGTGGATGGCCGTTTCCTTCCCCAAAATGTAATGCTTCCATTGTCGGCAGGCCTGTACAATGGAATACATCTCTTTATCATAAGTGGGGTACTTCCGGACTGTGTCTGAAAGTGTTTCACTGTGATATGCCACTGGATGTCCATGTTGAGTAAGGAATGCCCCAATAGCATAGTCAGAGGCATCTGTCTCGACCTCAAATGGTTGTTGTAAATCTGGTAACGCAAGCACTGGTGCCGTGCAGAGGCGATCCTTCAACTCCCTGAATGCCTTCTGTTGAGATTCAGACCAAAAGAATTTTGCTTTCGCCCCGCCCTTGGTGACTTGACTCAAGGGCCAAGAAATATGAGAAAACCCCAACACAAACCTGCGGTAGAAGTTGGCAAGACCTAGAAAGCTGCGGAGCTCTGTTAGAGTGGTTGGAGAGGGCCAATCCCGAATGACTTGGATCTTGGCTGGATCAACATGCACCCCCTATTCATCAATGATGTATCCCAGATACTGAACCTGGGTCATGCCAAAAGTGAATTTCTCCAAATTGGCACATAGCTTGTGTTGCCGCAGTGTTTGGAGAACCTGTCGGATGTGGTGGAGGTGCTCTTCCCAACTCTGGCTGAAGATCAGAATGTCATCCAAGTATACTACTACAAAGGAGTTGGTGAATGGCCGCAAGATGTCATCCATTAGCCTCATAAAGGTTGCAGGAGCATTCGTCAATCCAAAAGGCATGACCAACCATTCGAAGAGGCCCTCCTTGGATTTGAAGGCAGTCTTCCACACATCGGAGGGTTCGATTGGTACCTGGTGATATCCTGACTTCAGATCGATCTTGCTGAAATATTTCGCCCCTTTAGTTGGTCTAGGAGGTCATCAATCCGCGGGATCGGGTACCTATTACGGACAGTGATCTTGTTCAGCGCCCGATAGTCAATACAGAGTCTCCACGTCCCATCCTTCTTCTGTACCAACACGATCGGACTCCCACAGGGTGATGAACTCGGACGGATGTGACCTTTCTGCAGGAGCTCCTGAATCTACCTCTTGATTTCATTGTTCTCCAGAATGGAGCGCCGATAAATTGGTCCATTGGGTAGTGGCGCACCTGGGGTCAGATCGATGGAGTGCTTGACTTGACAGTGCAGAGGAACCCCTGCCGGGGAGGTGAATATGTCCTCGTACTCCTCCACAATCTTGTCCATCTGTAGTTGTCGTGCAGAGGGACCCCGTTTGGAGGCCGCGGCCACTGTCTTCTTCTTTCCTTGAGGGCGTATCATCAGGAAAACAAATTTCCTGGTTTTGGAAATGATCTTACTGCATTGTTTTGCAGTAATCAAAGAGATGGCGGCAGGTGGTGCTACCTCTGGTATCCTGAACAACTTATTTCCCAATGTAATAATAACAGCACGGGGCCTTGATTCATACACAGCATGTCGCTTCCACAAGTATGGTTGTCCTAGTAATACATCACAAACTTCAAGGGGAGCAATGTCACACAATACCTCATCCGTGAAGGGCTTGATGTTGTGTGGAAGGCGACACTGCTGGCTCACGCGAAGATCTCGTCCTTGGTGAAGCCACCCAATGGTGTATGGTTGCGGATGTGCTGTGGTCGGTAAGCCCAACCGCTTCACGACCTCTGCCGAAATGAGGTTCTTTTGACTCCCGCTATCAACAATGAACTGTATCGGGGAGCCCTTTACCCACATCTGGGAGTGGAAGAGACGCTCCTCCTCCTCTGGATCTTCGGGTTCATTTTTCTAGATCTTTGCGGTAGCAACAGTGGCGCTGGGATCCGCATCAATGATCTGCTTCCCTTTTTCATACCCCTTATCGGGTTCTGACTCAGAGTCGGAACATGCATCTGATTCTGAAACCTTTAGCTCAGCCACCAGTGACTGCTTGGCCCGACACTCACTTGTGTTGTGAGTGGAGCTCTTATGGAACTCGCACCATTTTCCAGTGTCCTTTCTCGGCTTCGCGGCGCTATTCTTTGCTTGCAGCTTCGGCTGGTTGTCTTGGGCTGTCCCGCCTTGGCTTTGTCCTTTGTTCTATGGTTTAGGGGCACCTTTCCCCTGCTTTGGATTCGCAGATCCAAAGTCTCGCTTCTTTTGTTTAAACTTCTTTTCGACCTTGACGGCATATCAGTATGCTGCGCCGAGCGAGGGGATGTTTAGGAATTGTATTTCTTCCTGGATGTACTTGTGCAGGCAGCCACGGTATTTGAGTATCAAATGTTGCTCCGAATCCTTGATACCCAACTTTGTGCGAAGGGTATGGAAAAGATTTGTGAACTCCGGCACGTCTTGGTCCCTTCCCTGCCGCAGCGTGGTCCACTTTATGTATTCATGCTCATAGCTTCCGACAGGGTAGTACTGCTCCTTGATGGCATCCCGGAACGAATCCCAGGTGGGTGCGACTGAAAATAGTGAGCGGTACTTTCATCCTTCTGCTCGCAGTAGGTTTCCCACCAGTCCTTGATGTGGGGGGCTGCTTTGAGAAGAGCAAAAACAATCTTTTCCCGACTCGAAAATTCATGAACAGAAAAATAACCCTCTAGCAGATTTAACCATTTATCTACGGCATCTGCGTCTATCTGACCCTCGAATATGGGGATTTCAAAATTAACTTGTACCTTAAAGGGTGTGGCGTTTCCAGAGTAGCTGCTGGAAGCCGATGTGTTGCTTCTGGGTAGCCGCTGAAGGATCTCGGCAAAGCTGTCCATCATCGCATTCTGTTGTTGCTCGAGGGCTTCTTCAAGCAAGATTTTGATGGGATCTCCTGCCCCCTTGTCTTTCTTCTCGTCCGCCATGGGAGGCCGTCGGGATTTGCGAGGCTGGTCTTGCAAAGGTTCAACCAGTTCAAGCCCTAACTCCTTATATCCCGACCTTGTTGGGGACATGCAAAAAAAAACAGAGAAAAAGCAGACCGCTCTGATACCACTGATCCGGATTTAAACAGGAACGCAACAAATTACAGAGATAACCATATACCCAAAGATGCAGCGGAAATAATACTTCATTTCATTAATGGAAAATACTGAAATATGCTTACAACCAGAAATGGAAATAAATCACCTAGGGCGATGGTAGCTTATCTCTGAGAAGAGATGTGATGGCTACATGCCTCTGAACTGTGTTACAATGAGGCTTGAAGGCCTATTTATTGTTGAGAAACAATGGAAAACCCTTAACAATCCAAAACCTAACCCTAGGAGATGAAACGCCAAACTGTGGGCCCCGTTTGGGGTAAATTGGTACATCAACTTCCCGGGGTCGTAACTTTGGCATATGATCTCTGTTTGACGCGTACAATAGCTCATTAGAAAGATCTATCCGAGCCCCCGGATTCCCCAAAAAACGTCATTTAGGGCCTCAAAACGGCTCCGGAAGTTCAGGACCCGAAAAGACTGCTAAAAATAGCAAGTTGTGCTAGAATTAAGGAAACTGAAAATGTTGAGAAAGACAATGGTGGGCGTCTAGGTGGACTTGGCAGGTGGCCACCAATATCCACCTGGATCATTGGGTATTCCTATGGCTACAACCATATAAGCAAATGTCCCTCAAGCAAGCTAAGAAGGATAATAAATTATCACCAAAGTATTATGGTCCATACAAGGTGTTGCAAAATATTGGTACTATGGCATACAAATTGGAGCTTCCTGCAGCTTCTCAATTGCACCCAGTTTTCGATGTTTCATGTTTAAAGAAGGTTATAGGCGACAAGCTCCTAGTTCAAACAATATTGCTAGAACTTGACGAGGAAGGAAAAATTATATTGGAACAAGAAGTAGTCACAGAAACAAGAACTCGACAGTTATGAAATCGATCAATTCCGGAGTATCTTATCAAGTGGAAGAACTTATCCGCTAAAGATTCCACATGGGAGGATGAGAATTTTACACAAAAGCATCCAGAACTATTGAAGTGTTGAGGACAACACTTTTTTGAAGGAGGGGGGCATGTTGGGTCCCTATAATACTAGTGATTACCCCATTACTATTGTAGTTGTATCCCTTATTAATATTGTTGTGCCCCTATTGTCCCCATATTGTTATTACTGTGCCCCATAGAATCCCTCTATTGTTATTTTTGTGGCTTTATATTATTGTTGTTAGGTCGGCTAGGTTATATTGTGACTCCTTAGACTCCTATATATAGAAAGGAGGTTTTTTCATTTGAATCATCCAAGAATTTCTCATTTGTGTAATGTAAAGGAGGCTTTCATAACATCCTCCCATGTGGAATCTTCAGCTGATAAGTTCTTCCACTTAATGAGATACTCTGAAATTGATCGATTTCGTAGTTGTCTAGTTCTTGTTTCTGTGACTGCTTCCGGTTCTAATATAATTTTTCTTTCCTCATCAAGTTCTGGCAATATTGTTTGAACTAGGAGCTTGTCGCCTATAACCTTCTTTAAACATGAAACATGGAAAACTGGGTGCACTCAAAAAGCTGCAGGAAGCTCCAATTTGTATGCCATCGTACCAATCTTTCGCAACACCTTGTACGGACCATAATACTTTGGTGATAATTTATTATCCTTCTTAGCTTGCTTGACGGACATTTGTTTATATGGTTGTAGCCATAGGAATACCCAATCACCTACATCAAAACTTCTTTCACTGCAATGTTGATCTGCCTGTTGTTTCATTCTATTCTGCGCCAACACGAGGTTATCCTTTAAGAGTTGGAGGACTTGTTGTTGATGCTCGATGTGATTTTCCACTGCTTGAACCTTAGAATTTTCTCTTAAACATGATGTGATGGATGGTGGCTAATATCCATAAAGTGCCATAAATGGGGTCATTTTTGTTGTTGTATGGAAGGAAGTGTTATACCACCATTCAGCCAGAGGTAACCATTTGACCCATTATGTTTGTTTATCAAATACAAAGCAACGAAGATATCCTCCCAAACATTTGTTTACTATCTCAGTTTGCCCATCAGATTGTGGATGATAAGATGAGCTATGAGCTAACTGAGTACCGAGACAAGAAAATAATTCTATCCAAAAATTTCTAGTGAAAATGGCATCTCTGACACTTACAATAATCTTTGGGTTTCCGTGTAGCTTTTGAATTGTTTCCATAAATGCAGTAGAAACTTTACTGGCTTAAATGGATGTGATAATGCACAAAAGTATGCATACTTGGTAAGTCTGTCAACTACCACCATGATGACACTCTTTCCCTCAGACTTGGGTAAACCCGTGATAAAATCCATTGAAACCTCCTCCCAATGTTGGCTTGGAATGGATAAAGGTTGTAATAGACCCGGGGTCTTAATTGTTTCAACTTTATTTTGTTGTCAAAACAAACATTCTGCCACAAATTTTTGAATATCTGATTTAAGGCCATTCCAAAAAAAATCCTTTTTAACCCTGTGGTAAGTTTTTAAAAATCCTGAGTGCCCTCCTAAGGGAGAAGTGTGCAATTCCATAAGAATCTTTTGTTTTAGCTGGGAATTCTTATAGAGGTATAAGCGATCTTTGTACCATAAGGAATCATTTTGCCTGCTAAATGTATCAGACGTACTAGAGCCTTGTTGTAACTTTCGAATAAGTGCCCACACTTCTTCGTCATTCTTCCATTCCTCCTTTGCTTCGTTTATCCAATCTGGTTGGATAATAGAAATGGCGCACAACAATGCTTCCACATCCTCATCCTTTCTTGAGAGTGCATCTGCCACCACATTTTGCTTCCCTTTGTTGTAGATGATTTCAAAGTCATAACTCAACATCTTTGTGACCCACTTTTGTTGCTCTTCAGAGGATAATCTTTGTTCTAAAAAGTATTTAAGGCTATCATGATCCATTTTTACCTTGAATTGTCTTCCCATTAGGTAGGGTTGCCATTTCTTAAGTGCATGGAGTATTGCCAACATTTCCTTCTCATAAATAGCTTTGTGTAAAAACTTTCCCTTGATTGGACGACTTTCGAAAGCAATGGGTCTTTCATCTTGCATTAAAACAACACTAATTCCATTTCCTGAATCATCACATTCCACAATAAAGGTTTTTGTGAAGTCTGGTGTAGCTAAGACCGGTGCTTGGCACATTGCCTCTTTAAGATGCTCGAAGGCCTTTGTTGCTTCTGGAGTCCATGAAAATGCATCTTTCTTCAATAATGTTGTTATAGGTGCTGCTATTCTCCCATAATTATTAATAAACTTGCGATAATACCCTGTCAACCCGAGAAATCCTCGCAGATGCTTTATGGATGTGGGGATTTTCCATTCCTTAATGGCTACCTTAACTCCTTCATGAGATACAATATGACCCAGATATTCCACCTCTTTTACTCTAAAGAAACATTTGGATCTTTTTGCATATAATTGTTTCTCCTCCAATAGTTGTAGTACCCTGTCCACATGTTCAACATGATCCTTCCACGACTTGTTGTAGATTAGTATATCATCAAAAAATAATAACACAAACTTTCTAATGAAGGGTTTGAAAATGGAATTCATCAAACCTTGAAATGTAGAAGGTGCATTGGTAAGGCCAAAAGGCATGACCATAAATTCATAATGACCCTCATGAGTTCTAAACGTTGGTTTTGGAATTTCTTCAATCTTCATTCTGATTTGATGATATCCTGAACGAAGATCCAACTTGGTGAAGTAAATTGATCCATGCAATTCATCCAGTAATTCGTCAATGACAGGAATGGGAAACTTATCTTTAATAGTGAGCTTGTTGAGCTCCCTATAATCGGACACATGCGCCATGATCCATCCTTCTTGTGCACAAATACTACTGGAGAAGAGAAAGAACTTTGACTAGGTTGAATTATACCAGCCTCTAGCATTTCTGCAACCATACGTTCAATTTCACTCTTTTGGGCATAGGGATATCTGTACGGCCTGATGTTTGGAGGAACACTTCCTAGAATCAAATGAATAGCATGATCATGATCACGAATAGGTGGGAGAACTTTGGGAGTCTCAAATACCTTAGAATGATTGTCCAAGACTTTTTGGAGATCTGGAGAAATGGATGATTTCGATGTGGAAACATCTAACAAACATAATTGTGCAATTACACCTATTTGTTCCTTTTTTAGAAGCTTTGCCATACTGTTAGAGCTGATTATCTTTCCCGGTTTCCCTGCAATACCCATTAATTCAACTTCCTTTCCTTCTGCATAAAATTTCATGAAAATTTCTTGAAAATTAAAAGCTATTGTACCCAAGGATTGTAGCCATTGGACTCCTAGTACAACATCAACACCTCCTATTGGAATGGAAAGCATTGGGCTAGTCAATACATATTCTCCCATGGATAGCTTGATATTATGGCACTTTCCAGAGCAATTTATTGTTCCTCCATTTGCAACCATCACTTGACACTCTGGTGTTGGATATAGGAAGCAATTCAATTCTTTTACTACCTTACAATGAATAAAATTGTGTGTACTTCCTGAATCAATCAACACTATTACCTTTTTCTTCTTGATTTGTCCTTCTATCTTGATGGTTTGAGGAGTGGTAATTCCAGCCAATGCATTACAAGATATGGTCGGATTCATTTCTTCTTTATCTAGACTCTGTTCCTGGAGTATATCCTCTTCTTTTGACCTTTCTTGCTCCTTTTCCTCTTCCTCTTCACAATCTATGTAGAATAATTTCTTCTCAGCACACTTATGACCTTTAGTGTATTTGCTATCACAACTGTAACAAAGCCCTTTTGCGCTTTTTTCTTCCAATTGTTGTGGTGTCAACCTTATAGGTTGTGGAAGACTAGGGGCAACAACACTTCCATCTTTATAGTTGTGAGTGGTATGCTTCCTGGTTGCCATAATTTTGCTTTCCATTCTTCTTGCTAACCTGAATGCCTTCTCTAATGAATCAGGTTCCCAAAGGCGAACATCATGTTGGATATTATCCTTTAAAGTCCCTATGAACACAACAATCCTATGCTCCTCTGGAATATTTTTTACCCTTATGTTCAATTTTTGGAACTCCTCAATGTGCTCCATTATTGATCCCTTTTGTTTGAGACTTATCAATTGGCTAAAAAAAGTGTTTCTTTTTGTATCCTCATAATGTGCTGTCAATTCCTCTGTAAAAATTGCCCAAGTGATAATTTTTTTACGAGAGCAAAGCCGTTGATACCATACAAATTGATTTGGTTCCAAATATAAAGTTGTAATACGTACCTTTTGTGTGTTTTGCACATTATTGAGATCGAAAAATTGCTCCATCTGTAATATCCATGTCGCGGGATCCTTGCCATCAAACTTACTCATATCGATTTTTGGAATATGGTGGGTCTTCGATCCAACATTAGAGTCTATGAAATCATGATTAACATTTTTTTGTTCACATCATGAGTTTCCTTTACTACCTTTTCACCATTAGTAAGTATTTCTTGTAGAAAATTTGTCAAATCTGCCTTTAAATCTATCTTCAAATCATCAATCTTAGCTTCCACACCCTTTATCTTATATTCCACGCCATTTATCTTAGCTTCTATTAGCTTTTGTGAGAGTGAAATTTGTTGCACTTGGTCTTTTCACTTTGTAGAAGCTCGATATTGCCTCTGATGTATCTTTGTAATTTCAGATCATTCAGTTCTGAAATTGCAACCTGCAGTAGCCCTCTGTGTCCTCTTTCCAATGCCACTAGTCTGATCCCAATTGGATTCTCCAAAGAAGAGTTATGCCAAATCTCCCACAGTGACCTGATTATAGACTAGTTCAGTAGAGCAAACTTGTACGACGTGCCATGTGTCCTTGTTTCAACCTTTGGCTCTGAAAAATATATACTAAAAACTACAGTCTGTCCTCTTTTTGTACCTTGTTACGAATTTTCAATCCAATGCCCAGAGAGAAAGTTATGACGATTTTTCCCAGGTCACCTGTTTGGAATGTAATTCAGAAGACTGCAAAAATACCAACTTCCTCAGATCATATCTCCGCAACTATAGCGCGAAAAGCTCTGAAATTTTGACCCGAGATTTAGTGCGATCTCGTCTCAAATGGGTTTTGTTTTTAGCTTCTGAAACATCGCAGAAAAAAATTTATAGCGAAAATTCCACGATGACCTGTTTTGAGCAGCGAAACCCTAAAATCCAAAGCTCTGATACCAAATGTTATGAAACCAGCTCACAAAAAGATAGAAAAGATAGATCAACACCTTAGAATTCAGCCTCTTCGAGGGGGCAGCTTCCTTTGCATTACACAAATGAATGATTCCTTGATGATTCAAATGACAAAACCTCCTTTCTATATATAGGAGTCTAAGGAGTCACAATATAACCCAGCTGACCTATCAATAATAATATAAAGTCACAAAAATAACAATAGAGGGATTCTATGGGGCACAGTAATAACAGTATGGGGGCAATAGGGGCACAACAATATTAATAAGGGATACAACTACAATAGTAATGGGGTAATCACTAGTATTGTAGGGACCTAACATTTGATAAACCCTATTGGTCTATCGCCTAGCTCAACAGTGACAAAAGAGTGGACCCATTGCATCTATTTGTGTATACAACACTATCGCCTCCAAGTTTGTATGAACCCTGAGTTGATGAAGTAAAGTTGGTAGCCCTAGGAGTTGCAACATTCTTGTTGCAATACTGGTGCTCATCAGCAAGCACCAATTCTTTGGCCCTAAGGCAACACTTAGTGGTTCATTAGCCTCACAAGTGCCTGAGTGTCTCCACCTTCTGCCTAGTAGGTTCATAAATATGCAAATGTCCTAGTGGGTTCTTCAGACCTTATAAAGCCACTTATAGTGGTATCTTCAGCCTCAAGTCAAGCCACTGCTCTCTAAATTATTTCATCTAAGCCAAAAATCCACACAATGGTCTCATCAACTACGCTCCATAGAGAAAACTCTCTCTCTTAATGAAATTTCTTCCAAGTCTAGGAAAACATATCATAATTGAACCAAAACCGAGTAGCACCACCCAAAAAAGCAGAAGCCTTGTCTACTCCCATCACCAATCTCTAAAATAATTATCCTCTCATCCTCTAATTTCGATGTTTTTTGTTTCTTGGTGCTTAGATATGTTGGTTACTTCCATCGTGCGCAGAGGTGCTTGCCTCTTCCACTATGTGAATTAATAATTATGTATTTCATTAATTTCGCATGTTAAAGGCTATCACTACAATTTCTATTTACATGGGCATAACCTCTTCGTTGCCCCCTGCAAGTCTGCCAATGCAACCAGATTTCCATTTAATTCCCACTCTCCCTCTTGCAGATTTTTCCAGAAAGTTGGTATGGTTCCCGAACATTCCTTTTTCCAATTGAATTTATTGTGAAATCAATTCATTAAAGCACGAAATACATAATTAATATTGATATGGTCTCCCCTAGAAAATCTCCCTCCTAAAACTCTAGAATTTGTGTCCCAATTTCTGAGTCCTTTTTAATTTTAACAAAAATAGAGGTAATTTTACAATAAGGGGGAATTCACTAGGGTTGTCACAAATACTTCATTGGTTAGATCAATGTATTAAAATATGCCCTTACAAATTATTAATCATAATGGTTAAGAACATGTGCTTCCTTCTAAGAGGCCACATGTTCAAACTAGAGGGGTGTGGGGGGGAAGGGGAACAGGAGTAATACACCTTTATAAACTTTAGTGGTCAAACTGTTTAGTGGAGGTGGGTCCCTTGTCCTAAAACAAGAGGGTTGTTATACAACAATTTGGTCTAGTACTTTTAAGATAAAATCATGAACAATGTTTTAGATAAGAGAAAAACGTAATATAAGTACCAAATTAAAATATATAACATATAATAGTAGCTACAAATTAAGATTCATTTTACTATATAAATTTAAATAATGATTCCTAACCATATTTAAATTTAATTAATAAGCACATAAAAACTTAATACTTACAATATAACCATATCTTAATCATGGATATTCACTCTCACTTTACCATGGATATTATTAACTTGTAAATAGGCTTTGTTACAATATCATAACTTATCAATACCACATGCCCAAAATCCATAAATGGTTTCACAATAAAAATATTTTATAAATATTTTATTTTAATTAATTTTATAACATTTTTAATAATTAAATATAATAGAAAAATATTTATAATTACTTTTGAGATATATCTAAACCTTCTATTATGACTACTACTCAAAATATTTCATGGATATTCCATAGAGATTAAATCAAGATTTTAATAAAACCACCATAGATGCAAGTTAATTGTGGAAATATGCGCCAGGAGGGATCAAATATTTTGAGGTACAAACTTTTCCTTAAGTTTTGCACTCAAAAAGAGATTTGCCTCTTGAGAGTTTTGATCCTCTATGAGGTAGATCTCAAGATGGAAATATATTTTTAAGTGCAAAACATGAGGAAATGTTTGCACCTCAGGTGATTTAATTCCTCTAGGCCCTTGTAGATTTGGAGTTGAGATGGATTTATATTGGTTTTGAGCCAAACAATAATAAAATGTTTTAACTATAAGAATTTATGTAATATATACATAGGTGAATATTTTTTGTTCTCCACACATTAAAATGTTAATCTGTGCCCCCTCACATTTAGAAGTAGAAAACATTTATGTCCCCCTCTCTCTCTCTCTCTATATATATATATTTTAAATGTTACACACACACATATATATTATATATAGATAGATAAATAAATAGATACACATCCATCCATCCACACACACACACACACACATATATATCAATATTTTTTAAAATGTTATGTGTCAATTTTATATTAAACATTGAAGGAATTACAAATCTCCTTCACACTTTGAATTAGAAAGAATCATAGACTCTCATTTTTTTTTCTTTACAAAAAATTGATAAAAAATCATGTTTTTTTTATTCGTAAGCTTGGTGGGGAATTGGGGAATTGAACCAGTGACTTCACATTCAGGGGTGCTTTAACAAAACATCCAATCATAGATAGACCCTGTAGATGATAAAAAAAATATGTTCTTATAAATAGATATTGAAATATTTTATTTATGACTAACACTAATTTTTTTGTTATTAATATGTTTTTGTTTTAAATATTAAATGTGAAAACTATCTCTCTCTATATATATAAAATAATGGATTACACATCATATATTATCAATAATATTATTTTTACATCGCTAGTCAAAGAGTTATATATCTCATGTTAAAAAGGTAAAGTATTTTGTTTTACTTTCAATTACTTTTGTCTCTATATAGAGTTGTGAAATTAACCTAGTAATTGAATTATTTTATTTATGGCCGAAATTGAATTTTTTTGGTTAATACTATTTGTTCATTTGTTAATATTATTTTATTAGTTTTAAATGTTTGTGGCAATATCTTCCTCATATTGAGTTGTAGAAGGAATTAAAAATCAAAATATAATTTATATAATATAAATAATATTATTAAGAACCAACATAGATCCATCTTAATTAAAAATATACCAATTAATAAGACAAATCATATCTTTAGAAGTACAGAGATTTCCTCAAATTTTACACTAAAAAATAAATTAATATTTTGAAAATTCTGATATCTCATATATATATATATATATATATATATAAAATTAAAAATAATGATATTTTAATATTTAAAAATGTAAAATTTATATTAATATAAATAATATTATTAAGAAATAGTCCATCAAATATTTTTTAAATAAATAAATAAAACAGAAAATTTTAAATTCAAAAAAAATAAAAAAATAAGATAAAACTATGTTGAATTAAAAAAAAACAATCGCAATATATCTATTAAAAATAATCATTACATTTTATGTATTTGTTTATATTTATACTAGAAAAGAATTTATTACTAAAATTTATAATCACCATTTTAAAGATACCTATAAAACCATCATATTTCTTAATATTTGAACTAAAGTGGTTTTTTGTGATGATGTTCGGCTAAAACTGCGCTCCAAGTTGAATGCCTAGATCATGTTTCTTCATTTTGAAAACAGTCTGAAAAATCTATCATACTGGGAATGTGCCTTTAACCGTTTATTTATATATATAAATAGACAAGATGGTATGCAGTGAAAAAAAATGATGGCAAGATGGTATGTAACACTGGAGTGGCAGAAAGTAATAATAAGTTAATAAATGAACGAATTCAAATCTTAAACTGAAGTAAAAAAAAAAAATTAATGACCGTTCACCTTTTTTTTAAGTTCAAGCATGCGTAATTTTTTTTTTTAAAATGACCGTTCACTTTTTTTAAATTCAATCATGCATAAAATTTCTTTTTTTAATGACCGTTTACTTTTTTTAAATTCAAAAATATCACAGAGCGAATTCATATGTACAGACCTTAAAAGCAGACGCTCTCTCTGCAGAATTTAGGAATCCTCGACCCAAGTGCGACTTATTTTGTTCCTAGTCGTTGTTATTTATAGTATATAAAAGTCAAAATATTTTTATATAATATAAATAGTGATATTAATAATTAATATAGATTTATGTTAATTATGGATGATATTTTGAGGTGATATTTTTTCAAATTTTACGCTCAAAAATAATTTTGTATTTTGAAAAGATTGATCCTTCATATATACATAGGTATCACATTTAAAAAATTAAATTAAAAAGAATAAACATGTAATGTAATTATATGTATTTATAAAATTTTAATAAAATTTGGGTCTCGAGTATGCCATCTAACAACTGCTTGGCTAAGAGCTCGTCTTCTATGGACATAAGGAAACAAGTTAAGGACTCAAGACTCAAACGCATCTGGTAGGAGTGAAAGTCTGCACTCTTACGAACCACCAGCGGGTTATTCCAGGTGGCATGGTTTTCCTTGAATAACGGTGATGAGTGAGCCTACATTCGCATATAGCAGTCCAAGATGGTCGTCCTCACTGTTGGTTTGATAACCGAGTTATGATAGGTTTTCCCATTGTTTTGGTTCCTCGAGACAACCTTCGGGTTGAGAGAGATTAGTCCCTAGGACATCTTAAAGTGACTGAAGGATTTATCGGTAGTATTTAAGACTTAAACATATGATGTGTTAAAGTTGGTTCAGATATCTTATCCAAAGGAAAATTCAATCCACACACATATTGAGCACTCTTTTATAGGGTTTAACCTTCAGAGCTGATGGCTTATCACAAAATGTGTAGTTATATTGGTTGTTGTAGTATAGATGGAAAGAAGAACGTAAAAAAAAGAAGTCAATGCAGAGGGCTACTATCATAATCCTATGCATTAAACTCGAGTGTAAACATGGAAAAAATAATACAAATAATTAAACTTCGGTAGAAACATGGAACAAATAATACAAATAAAATTCAGAAAACGTGGATCTCATTTTATGGACATTCAACCTCATACATCACATGCACCATTTATTAAAACATGACATAGATGAATCCCCAACTTCAAGATTATGTCTAGTAGCTAGAATTACACACCTTCCGAGAGGAAAGAAACACATATGAAAATATGAATGAAGAAAAAATTACATACTACACATTTAAGCATTTGGAATCACCAGAATATGAAAAGATAAATGAAGAAAGAATTACATACTACACATTTCAGCATTTGGAATCACCAGTTCTACTCCTTTATTAATATTCAAAAAGAGAATAAATCTCGTAGTTCTTCAAACACTTGCAAAATTTACAAGTTAGAGCCACCTCTAGAACATAAAATTTAGAACCCCTTTAATGAGTCTCTTAAGCACTTTTATAGGGTACCATAGATGAGGACCACTTACAAAATATTCCTTCTTGAGGATCTCATAACTGCCTAACCATACAACAACTCAAGTGTGCTACTAGCACAACTTTCCTAATTATCACATAACAATCTTGATTCTATTCTTGAAAAAAAAAATTACAAAAAATTCAAAATGACACGGACTGTCATGATTAACAGATAAAAATATTTTCATTGATCACATCTTTGCCATAATATTGGATTTGGTAAAGGAAATCAGATGAAATTCTGATAGCCTATCTTCAAATTGGTGAGCTCGGTGTAACTTGGCCTGTCAAGAAACAATGTCTTTACCAACCAGAGTAGCTGGAAATCCTTCTGCAAAAAGTTGACGCTTTCCTTTGAGGGCAGAAGTATTTTCATGAGAAGAATCAACCTTACTCTTGACTTCTACTAGTCGTTGTTGATATTGTTCCCGTAAAAACAGGTTCCCTTATAAATCCCAGCAATTGGGTATCCCTGTTCTAATCCTCTAATCAAAACTAGAGTCAAATATAGTTACATATTTCAATAATTCATCTAAACATTCCTCAGCTTTGGCTCAATTTGTTTCTTTCTTAATCATCTTGGAGATTTCAACAACTATTCATGTCCTGTCAGCAATGTCCTTAGCCCTCAACTCATTTGTTGATTTCTCGTTGAGGTACCTGATGAACTTCTTTGTTGTTTAGCATTTTTACCATCTTCTTATTTGGGTGAAAGCATAAAGAACTCGGTTTCCTTAATTGCAATTTTTTTCTCTGCAACTAGGGTCATATGCTCCTACATGTTATTTACTTCAGAAATAATTTCATCCCAAATTATATGTATGGCCTACATAAGAGACATATTACCTTTCAGCTTATTTTTGAGTTCTTTGATCTCCTCATTTGCGGTCTCCAAGATTTTGTTAATTTACTCCACATTTTTCCTAGTTTCTTCTAGTTGCTTCTCCTTTTGTGTGAGAGCATGCTTAGAGTTCTTCAAATCAATTTGCACCTTTTTGAGCTCGCCCTTTGACAATTGCAATTCAGTTAGATCCTTGGTTAACTAGTCAATGGGGTTTTGTGTGTTTTCTGGCACAAATACTGCACAGATATGAGAATCAACCCTCAATTGGAGTTCTGTCAGCTATGTTGGAGGACTACCACCTCAGTGCTGCCATCTATTAGTTCCTTGGCCAAGATTTATTTTTCACTCTCTACTTGGGCCATCTCTCTGGACTGTACATGTTCAGATGCAGACATTTCCAGCTTTTGCCTCAATTGATGGATCTTGGATTGCGAGCCCTAAATAACAGTTTCCAAAGAAACTTTATCATTTGGGTTTACTACAAATCTGAAAATTAATTCTTTAAAGATTTCATTCTACAAGTGGAGGGATCTAAAGTTGGCCTTTTCATGCTTTACCCTAATGGAAACTTTCTCTAACAGTTTCTCAACCTTACTAATAACCAAAGCATTTTTACTTAGCTCACTATAGAGCATTTCTCCAACCTACCTGTCCCAATTTATTTTATCCTCCAAGGGGATACTAGCCATATCTAGTGACAGATCCACAGTCTTGAATTGTGATCCTGATGGGAGGCACTGTGCTATAGGATGATACAGAGAAAATTTCATTTTATTTCTTTCTAAGTCTATGGCAGCTAGGACCCTGTTCTGATAAGGAATTGAATGCGATGTCAGTTGTTGTTTCATTTCATCCCTAACTCTTTTATTTCTCTCTTCTATTCTTTGCCTCTCTTCCCATTTAAGGTTTCTTGATGATGAACTTCCCAAGGAGCCCAATATTTCCACCTCTGTGGAGGTAGAAGTGGTAGCTACTAAGAATATTTTAGGACTACTTGGAAGCCTGGCTGGTCTAACTTGATCTGGATCAACCTGGTCTCAATTTCTTCATCGACTTGCTCCTAGATCTTAGCTTTCTTTCTCAAAGAAGCCTCCTCCATCTCTCTCCAACTTTCTCCACGCTTCTCTTTTGTCTTTTCCTTTTCAAATTGCATTTTTGTATTAATAGGCCAAGAATCCAAATTATCCTTCCATTTGACAAGTTCGGTTTTATTTTCATGCTCGTAAGTAGAATCATTAATATCCCTCCTCCTCTTTGATATGACACCATGGGGATCATAGTGCCACACCTCTCCCATTTCAAAATTAAGCTCTTTCAACATGTCTTCTACTTGCTAAAGGGCTTGTCTAGTGTTAACAATGAATGGACCTACTGCCCTACCTAGCTTAAACACGTAGCCCTTTTTGGTAGGAACGAAGTGGATTGGATAAGCATTTAGGCTATGTCTGATCTATTCTAGGGAAAATATTCTCATGGGCATGAAAATAGGCAAATGGTATGGGGGAAGTTCTGACCCATAAAATGTGATTTCAGTGTAGTCCTCAAACAAGAACCAATCACCCACCCTGGTATCTTCATTGAGTTGAAGGATTTTCTTTTGTTGGGGAAAGATTCTAGGAGGAGAAATGTTATTTATAATTTTGTAGGCAGTGGACATATAAGTGGAAATGAACTGAGAAAAACTCTCATTATCATGATTTTTGTTTAGGGCATTCTATAGGTTTTAACCTCGTACAGAAATTAGCTGCATACGAATTCTAAACACAGAAAATAAACAATGCGAGAGCATAACACATAAAACACATACACACAGAGATTTTCCCCTGGATCCCAAAATCGGGACTACCAGCTTGATTTTTCATTATGTTCCTTTCAATGTTACAATACATATTTATACATGCTGAAGCATCCAATACCATGGACCGAAAACCATCGCGCCCAAAATCATGTGCGAAAACCATGCACAAAACCATAGTTAGGTCCACCCACCTAATATAGGGTCCAAAAAAATTTCCCCAAGGGGCTACCCCAAACCCCATAGAGGGGGGCTACTTGCCCCCCTCAAACCCCTTGTGACCCTGTTGTGCTCTACAACAACCCCCCATTTCATATCATTTTTATTCACAAAAACTATCATATGAAATGGGTCCCTTTTTAGTTTTGATTGGTATCAACATTGTATTATTCTAAAAAGGTCCGAAAACAAAATGAAAACATTATAAAAAAACCTTTTGGACAAACCAATTTTGGTCTTATAATATAAATAATCAATCTTTTATCATTGCGATAAAGCGATCGCAAGATCACATATCGCAATGACATAGGAGGCATACTTTAAAGGCCCATTGGTTTTCTCCGATGCGATAAAGTTCCTTTCGCTCCGATGCGATGCGATATCGCTATCGGCGATCGGTGATATACTATGCATGTTTTTAAAGCACCCCAGGTAATACACCCGATGCGATGCGATATCGATATCGGCGATCGGAAATATACCATCCATGCTTTCTTAAAGTGCCCATACTCCCGATGCGATGCGATATCGCTATCAGCGATCGGGGATTTCTAAAGGTGTCAATATAAGGATTTAAGTTTTCCCCGACGCCCGATTGCGATAAAGCCAAAAGCGCAAACTTCAAAAAAGCCATTAAAACAGAGGGATATTACAATTAATTCATATTAAAGACCTTATCTGTCGAACAGTGATTTACCTGCGCTCAACCGCCAAAACATCCAAGGCACGCTTAAACAAATCATTCGGCCGATTAATGATATGATGGGCATTTAAAGGATTGGCAGGTTTTAAACGGCCATTTAATGTAATAGTAAGTCCTAAAATCTTCTCATAGATTGTATCCGCGGCCACTTTAAAGTTAATCCCTCATCACGCATTGATCAATATATCTTGCTCATATTTGATTTTCACTACCAATTCTCTGTGTTACGCTTATTTTCACTCTTGTGCAGAATTCTTCCAAAGCAGAAAACTCAAGAAGAATGGGGAAGAAGTCTAAGAAAACCACAGTCGCTTCCGCTGTGCCAGCCACAGGACAAGCCGTCGCTGATCCAACAAATAAAAAGAAAGGATTGATATCTGATACTACATGTTCTGGTCTCGGCAAAACTACTTGGCAAAGTACCTATAATTTGATTGAGACCGAAGAACCTGAAGTGACAACAGTACAAGCCACTGCAGATGCGACTCGGAAATCTAATGGTACTTTAAAGGACTTAGCCGACTCCTTCCTTCATCGGATAGTAGCTCGGGAACAAATTCTCCCATATACGGATGTAGTGAGGTGGGCAATTGAGGAAATTCCAATCACAGACAGAACTTTCTGCACCAGAGATGGGAGAATCTTCGGTTCATTCAAGGCTGATGATTTAAGGCAAATGTATCATTTGCCTGAGCCATAGAAGAAGTACAATAAGGCATTTTTGGAGAAATTTCGAAAAGAGAACGAAATTGAATCCAAACCCATCCGGGATTGGAGACAAAATCCGGCAAAACACAAGCATGAATCTTCCGGTAAGTACTCTGTTGATTCCCTATGTTCTCCTTATTGTTATGCTGGGATAATGATGTGTAGATTGTGGGGGTTGCACGATTCCTCTAATTTCACTATAGAAATGGTTCCCTTGATGGAAGCGGCGTGTAATAGTTAAATAATGGATTGGGCAACTATACTGTCAGATAAACTAGCAACAACTGTTCTTGATTTTAGAAACAAGACCTGCATTACTGAAAGGTTAATTCCCCCGTTCTACTACAGTGCCTATATTCTAGATACCCTGTGTTTTAATTCTGAATTTCCCGTGCTCGGCTGGAGGTGGACATCACAAGACCCCATGCCTATTCACATATACCATCAGAAATTGTGGAAATCTTCTTATAAGCACCATTTATACCAAGTCTGCAATGGCTTTATGTTACCCATTCATTACTCTATTTTTGATAAACCTGCTCCCAAGATTTCCTACCAAGCCGGGATTGATTTAACATCAATAGGAAGATGGTTCAGGGAGGAAAAGTTCACTTATATAAGAGTTTTCGGTAGCCAAGCCGAACCTCATGTCCTTCCTTTGTACATACCTGATAAATTGCTGGCGAGGGAAATAGCTTATAAGATCATTGCCGAGGGAGTTACACAGACTCTCAAGAAAAATAAGAAGCAGGTCTAGCCCTCTTTTCCTCTGAGATGTGGTGTCTACACGTTGCATGACTTCAAACATGCAGAAAAAGAAGCTACAAAGATAAAATAATTAACTCTAGCAACTCTCCCTAATAGGCAATTTGATCCCAACAAAGTTGCCTATAATGCACTTGAACAGGCCAAATTGGCAAAGTTTGATCATAAAGAAGATATGTTCGATGACCTGTTCTCCTCAACCGATTCAATAATGCAGGTTAAGTCATTAGCCAGAATGAAATATCCGGATGAAGGGTTGGTTGAATTCAACAGACTTAGAGAACAAAGGTTGCAAACTCTGCCTCTAGATCTGTTAGCAACAACCCCAACAACAGCATCAAGCGAGCCTGAACGACAACATTCAAAGGAACCTCCGGCTACAACAAAAGAACAAGAGAAAACAAAGGAGGAAACTCAGACTAAAGAGCAGGAGAAAGTGCGGGAGGAGACCCAGACTAAAGAGCAGAAGCAGAGCAACATAGAAGTAAATGTGGATACTCATATTGATCCAAAACTGCTCCAGGAATGGCAGCAATTTGATTCTATTATCAGCAATCTGGAATATTCAAAGGACACCAAAACTTCAAAAGCAGCAGACACACAGGAAACCACTTCACAACAGGTTCCAAGTGGAACCAGCAGCCTACCCAGTTCAAAGGAAGTAGAAATAATACAAAAGGACCCCTCCGATCAAATCATTTTGTAGGGAGAAGAGATTCCTCCCTTGGATGTCTTCTATGGCCCAAGGCATAAAGCTGTAGTAAAACGATAGAGGAAGAGAAGAAGGACTGATCAACCTTCCCTTTTCCCAGAACAGACGGTCACGGGCAATGTGGTTTGGAAGGAGGAATTTGACCCCTCTGATGACCTAACAAAACTATCACAATATGCTGGAGCCTATTCAGTAGCAACAATAGACAAAGCATCAGAGGTGAGTCTTTTATTGAAAACAAAAGACCAGGAAATCTTTTTATTACAGGCACAGCTAACAGAAGCATAGCAGAAAGCGGAGCAGGCAGAACGGCAATTGTTGACACAACAGCGAGTAAATAATCAATTAACTCAACAATTGCAGGCAGAGAAACAAAGGATTGATCACAGCGCAATCCAGAAGCAGAAAGAGTTGTCTGAAGCCTTGGCACAACTGAGGACAGCAAATGAACAAATGCTGAAAACAAAAGATGAGCAGATTGCTCAACTATCAGCACAGCTTGAGAAGACAAAGGGCATTCCACAAATAGCTAAATTCAGAGTAGAGGCACTACAGATAAATACGGCATTAATAGCCCAAATCAAGCTTCTATGTCAACAAATCGCCCAGGCGGAACCACTATGCGAATTGACAGCATCAATAAGTGAAAAAACAGAAAAGGCTAGAGCGGAATTAGATCAAGCTGAAGAAACGATAGCTGCATTTCTTGACTGGCAAGATACTGATCAGGGACAAGCGACAAATTTACCAAGAATTTTAGAGTCACATAAAGATATATTGTTTACAGAATGGCAGTCCCAGTTAATGAAAGCAGAGAGGGCAATTTCAAGGTGCAAATCAACTACAAGCAATTTGGTTGAATTGGTTAATAATACTCTCTACTTGTCAAACATGATTTCCCAATGCACTCCAGGAAAATTGATAGCGATGAAAACATTGGAGCAGTCATGTTATCCAGATCTAAAGGAAAAGGGGAGATTAATTGCTGGAATTAATAGTTTAACATGGGACACCTATTGGTTATTCTTGGTAAAACCACACAATCATAGAGCCGCCCTCAAATGCCTTACAGATGCAATCGGGTATATTATCCCCGATATTCAGGATGCCACCTATGCCGCCCAACTTAACTCTCGCCTCAACAGACCACCCGAAGTGGAGCCGATGCTTGCAATAAGTCAGCTCAGGTTTAAAGGCAAACAGCCTACTTGATGATTCATGCCGCCGACTGCCAGGTTGCTAAGAAAAATATGATCAAAATCAATTGATACCAATTAAGTAGGATTTCAGTTTCATAGATAGTTATTTTAATTAAGTATTTATAGACCCTTTCATTGTTTTGGAAAGGGTCGTAAAGTTGTGTACTTGACTTAAAGACTGAAGTTGCACTACTGTACTTCAGCCATATTCTTTTATAAAACTGGACCAGTTATTCTAATTTTGACAAGGAAGCTTTTATGCAAATGTGCACTACTGTCTTTGCTTGAAAGTATTTCCGCGTTGGAAGAAGAATCTCAAATAGCGATTGATATTGGGAGTGACTAGCAGCTCATATGGTACTATTATCTATGTCTGAATTCATTCTTTTCATATGAATTTTTATTTGATTGCCTTTGCTATTATCGAATATATGTATGTGTTTTAACAACATTTCTTTATTCCCTCCACTATTGGATGTTTATGGGATGGTTTTCCTTTGATCGTATATGTATCGATGATATATAAGTGTAGCAATATTGCGCTAATCCCTTTGTTTAACGATTTAAGCAAAGTAATCCTTGAATGAATAAAAGTCCATGTTTATTAAATAGAGTCATCTACATGCCTGTTTATAAACATAGATCATCAAGCGCTACACTTTAAAGTACAATAGTTCCCGGGATTAGTAGTAATTCTTTTATTTCGCTGATAAATTAAGTTATTCGCCTATCATTAGATTAGTCAATCAATCATTCATTCATCCCATTTACTCATTGCTGGGAAACTGGTCCCATTATCCCCAGTCGGAACCACCATTCCAAACGGAAAAGGAGCTGTATTAAGGTCCGGACCGGGTGGTTATCCCTCAATGTTGATACACGATTTTCGGGCATCAACATTTTTGGCACTAGAAGGAGGGCCCCAACTGTGAATGGCAAGAAAACCCAAATCTGCAGGCCATTCTAAGAGTAATTCTCCTTCCGTATCACCTCGTACTTCCCAATTGCATGCTGGTTCTCCAGTATCCAAACAAGAAGAAGAGGAATCAACTACCACTGCTCAAACCCATCATACTCCAGGACAATTAAGTCTTGAATCCCCTGAAGTCCAGTCTCTTATCCACAAACTTCAGAGCTTCTCGATTTCACCACAGAAATCTGAGGTATCACAAAGCAGTGCGACTTCGCAGTTCAATTTACCTCACCCTCTCACCAGACTTCAGAGCGGAAAGCTCGGTATTGAACCCACTGAGTTCCCTTTACCCAAAAGGAAAAAGGCGGAGAAATATACTGAGGGATCTGACAGTGAGGAGCTTTCATCCACATCCTCCATCTCATCTTCCCCTGTGCGAAGTCAACCATCCATTCCCCCATTACATATTGTTGTTCATCAGGGATTAGGAACTTTAACACCCCAACCTGCTCACTCCGCAACATCATTTCCTTCCCAGACATTTGGAATTTCAACAGTAGTATCATCTACTACTGTTGTTATAATGGCAGATCCATGGACCAGGCCTGGTGCAGTCAACATGCCTGCACCATTGCATGCATTACCTGATGCTCCTGAAGAATGGCTACCCAAGTTTAATCCAGATGATGGAATGCAAGCTGAGGAACATATTAATAACTTCATGTTGGCAGTCAACTTGAAGGGAGTAACAGAGCAAGATGTTGTTGTTAGACTTTTCCCTTATACTTTGCAAGGATCAGCAGGATCCTGGTATTTTTCTTTACCTTCTGGTTCCATTACCAGTTGGAACACTTGCCAAGAACAGTTTCTTACTAAGTATGGAGATGATAGGTCTTTGGCTACACTAATAAACGATCTCTCCAATCTTAGGATAGAGCATAGGGAACCAATTAAGGAATTTAACGCCCGATTCAATAAACTCTTGAATAAAATCCCAATGGCCTCCAAACCAAGTGAGAAAATCCGAAGCGAATGGTATATAACTACCCTACCTGCCAATATAGCTATTTTTGTAGATAGGGCTGGGAAACCTACTTTAGCTGAAAACATGAAAGAAGCACTTGCTGTGGAGAAACACATTAATGGTCTAGAAAAGAAAGCTGCTCTGGAAGACAGAAAAGCCAAAAAAGTTTCTTTTAAAGATGATTCAAAAAAGAAAACCCCAAAAGATCCATATGACATGGAGGGTCTGCAAAAGGTCCTTAAGACTATGTCGAACGAAATGGTTGAAATCAAAAAACAAGTAGCCGAAACCTCGGCCAAAAGACCCTTTAGAAATTATAAGAAAACTGAATCAAAACCACCAAATGTTATATCAAATGCAGATTCAGATCTTGAAGAAGGAGAAGAAGAAACAGCTACACCTACTGATGAAGAAGAGGAAGTTGTTGAATGTCATGGAATGTGGGATTTCATACTGCCTAACTCTGATACAGATAATGAAGAAGAAGCGTTTCCTGTCACTACTAGGAGTAAAAGTACCTCCGAACCTGTTCAGGCAACTGCAAAGAAAAGGAGTGCAGGTGTTGCTACAACAAAGGAAAAAGTATCTACAAAGAAGCAACCTGCAGCAGTTCCTCAAAACCAACCTTCAACCTCAAATACTCCTTCAACATCTAAAACTTTGGTAGTATCTGATTCAATGGATTACAATATTGTTGATGATATGAAGAAGACTAAGGCAAACATTACCATGTTTGAACTTAGCAAATTAAAACATCAGCAGAAATTGCTTCTCAAAGAATTAAATGCTATTCCTGCTTCACCTCTTCCCAATGCTAAAGCTGCAAACGATACAGGTCAACCACCTTCTGGTATGGTTGAAGCTACTGATGCAGTCCTAATAGGAGATAGATCAAATTCTCATACTCCACCTTTCCTTCTAACCTATGAGATCTACAATAGAAACCTGCACAACTGCTTGATTGACTCAGGGGCATCTTCTAACATAATGCCAGCTTCAGTTTGTTCTAAACTGAATATTGAACCCCAGAAGTCTGCTATTCATATTGTACAGTTGGACAGGACTAAAGTACAGGTTTTGGGAGAGATTAATTCCGTAACTATCAGGTTATCTGTTGATCCCAGAATAGTACAAAGGATTGATATCCTAATAGCCGATATACCTGAATTTTATGGTTTAATCTTGAGTAGGGATTGGTCTGAGAAACTACATGGGTATATTTCTACTGATTGGTCACATATGTGGCTTCCCTATAAGGGTAAGCCAAATCAAATAAGGATCGATCGGGAAAAACATATGACCCATACAGTTACTGAATTTGAACAAGAAAACCAACCAATAGCATTTAATAACAACATTTTGGGGAATTATTCATCAGAGTCATTCTTTGGTAACTTCGCTGCCCAGCCATCCCCTTTCTCAGTAAACCATTTTACATCTCAGATTGAAACTTTTTCACAAACAGATAGGTCAAGATGTTTCAATGATACTAAGAAAACTGTAAATAAAATTGTTAATACTTCTTTATTTTGGTCGTTATATTTCGATGGGTCCAAATCTAGTGAGGGCTCAGGAGCAGGATGTATTTTGATTAGCCCACAAGGGGAAAAAACAATGTTGTCCTGTAGGTTAGAATTTGAATGCACAAATAACACAACAGAGTATGAAGCTTTAGTCCAAGGACTATATAAAGCTATTGGCCTTAAGGTCCAATATTTGAAAGTGTTTGGAGATTCTAAAATTATTATCAAACAGGTAAGGAATACAATTCATTGTCTTTCTACCCATCTCAAACATTATCAATCACTGATACAGGAACTCACCTCCCACTTTTTGGCATTCAATATTTCTTCTATTCCCAGGTCTCAAAATTCAGCAACTGACCTGCTGGCCAATGTTGCTTCCAAGCTCCTACCTTCCAAAGACTACAGCCCAGATAGATTTTCAGTAGAATTGCTTTTTACGCCATCAATTCCTGACAATGTCACTAATTGGAGAGTATTTAACCATGATGAAGACATTTTACAGTTCTTAACTTCCGAAAAGTCCTATGATGATCAAATCATCGAGGAAAACGAGCATGACCTTCAAATGAGAGGTAAACCTGAGGAAAATTCAATCCCTAAGCCTGTGGTGAAGCTTGAGGATCTTTATGATATTAAAGACAGGTTTAAACCTGTGACTAATGCAAAGCTCCAAAGTTCTACCCTAAGGTTTGAGTTGATAAACCTTGGCACTGAGCAAACTCCTCAAAACATTAATTTAGGATTAGGACTTTCCTTGGAAGAAAAGGAGGCATTCATTAGACTGTTAAGGAAAAATAAACGGGTTTTTGCTTGGAAATATGATGATTTAAAGACATATGATACATCCATCATCCAGCATACCATTCCAATGCTTCTCGAACAGAAACCAATTCAGCAGAAGTTGAGGAAAATACATCCAAACTTAGAGAGTCAAATAAAATCTGAACTTAACAAACTCTTGAAAGCTAAGATTATTTTTCCCGTTCGGCACTCAAACTGGGTCTCCAATATAGTGCCAGTCAGAAAGAAAAATGGCGACATTAGGATTTGTATCGATTTCAGAAATTTGAACAAGGCGAGCTTAAAAGATAATTTCCCATTACCTACTATGGAGCAGATACTCCAATCAGTAGCAGGCTCTGAGTTAATGTCCTTTCTAGACGGTTTCTCAGGATATAACCAAGTTTTGGTCCATCCTGATGACCAGCTCAAAACCACATTCAGAACAAAATGGGGAACATATGCGTATGAGAAAATGCCTTTCGGACTTATTAATGCAGGAGCAACGTTCCAAAGAGCGATGGATACAGCTTTTAAAGGGTTGATTAATAGAACAGTAGTCGTCTGTCTAGACGATATTACTGTATTTTCTAAGGAGAAGTCCAATCATTTGCATGATTTAAATCAAATCTTTCAACGCTGCAAAAGATATGGTATTTCTCTTAACCCTAAAAAATCTTTCTTCGCTCTTGATCAAGGAAAGCTCTTAGGCTTTATTGTGTCTAAATATGGCATTTATATTGATCCTGACAGGATCAAAGAAATCTCTGAAATCCCTTTCCCTCATAATAAAAAATCGATGCAGTCATTTTTAGGCCAAATCAATTTTGTCAAAAGATTTGTTCCAGATTTTTCTCAAATCATTTTTCCACTTCAAACTATGATTAAGAAAAATTCAGTCTTTAAGTGGGGATCAACAGAAAAGGAAGCGTTTGATTTAATCAAACAATCAATAATCAATGCCCCGGCCTTAAATACTCCTAATTTTTCTAATTATTTCACACTGTATACTATGCATCCAACTTGTCTTATGCAGCAGTACTCACACAGCTTAATGATCACAATTTGGAAGCACCCATTTCATTTTATAGTTCAAATCTTCAGGGTGCTGAATTGAATTACTCCGAAGTAGAAAAACAAGCCTTTGTTGTATATAAAGCTGTCAAACATTACAGACCCTTCCTTTTAAAAACCCACACAAAAGTTATAGTTCCTTTTCCTGCAGTAAGGCAACTATTGATCCAAAGGGAACTAGGTGAAAAAAGGGCAAATTGGGTTACGGCACTTCAAGAATATGACTTAGAAATTAAACCAGCAAAGATTGTTAGAGGCCAAGGTTTTTGTAGGTTATTGGCAGGAGCATCCAACATTCCAGAATCAGGTGATACATATCAAACCGAAGAAATCAACCAGATAAGTATTACTGATTCTGAGTCACAATATGCTGACTTAATCTTTTATTTGAAAAATGGATACGCACCTCCTAACCTGTCTTACAAAAACAAAAGGTCCATTAGATTGAAAGCAAAAAATTTCACAATTATTGATGATGTGCTTTTTAGGCAAAATTATGATTCAATCTTATTAAGATGCCTAGAAAAACCTGAAGCACAAAAGGTTTTGCAGGAATTACATGATGGACCAGCAGGAGGACATTTTGGAGCTGACACAACAGCCCATAAAATCATTCATGCTGGATATTATTGGCCCACTCTATTTAGAGATGCTCATGAATATGTAAGGAAATGCCGAAATTGTCAAACTTCCAGTGGAAGACAAAGAAAATCAGCTTTTCCTTTGCAACCAATCAACATTGAACAACCATTTGAGCAATGGGGATTGGACATCATTAGGTAAATTACTCCACATTCTTCCAAACAGCATAAGTATATCCTTACTGCTACTGATTATTTTACTAAGTGGGTTGAAGCAATTCCTTTGAAGACGACAAATGCTGAGGCAATCATTGAATTCACAGATCAATTCATCATTACCAGGTTTGGTGTCCCAAATGCTCTTGTTTTTGATAATGCATATTACTTCTCAGGCAATGCTATGTTTGATTTCGCTATTAAAAGAGGATTTAAATTAAAATATTCTGCCAATTACTATCCTCAGGGTAATGGTTTAGCAGAGTCTACAAATAAAAATCCGATTAAAATTATTAAGAGAACTATTGAACAGAACCATAAAACATGGCACAAATCCTTAATATTTGCACTATGGGCTGATAGGATAACACAGAAGGCTTCCATAGGATCTTCTCCGTTCAACCTTGTGTATGGAAAAGAAGCAGTGTTACCAAAAAATCTTGTCCTTCCTTCCCTAGCCCTAGTTCAGTTTATTGAGGAAAGCCCTTCTTCTTCTATTCAACTTAGACATGACCAAATTCTAAAATTAGAAGAGGAAAGGGAAAAATCCAAGGTTATTCATGCAAAACATCAGCAAATCATCAAGTCATTCTTTGATTCAGTCTCATCCGGTTCAAAACAATTTCAAGTCGGTGATTTAGTTCTGAAATGGGACAAAGCCCATGAGGACAAGGGAAAACACACCAAGTTCCAGAAGATGTGGCTTGGGCCATTTCAGATCTGTGAGAAGATAGGCCATTCGACCTTCATATTACAAGATTTATCAGGTTTGAGAGATTCTCTCCCTGTTAATGGCCTTATCTTAAAGAAATTCTTTAATTGAGGAGGTAACCCCTTGTCCTTTTTAGTTTACTAGAGTTTTGTAGTTTGTAAGACCATTAGAAAATAAAGTTTTAAGGTATCTTCCATTGACCTTTGTTGTACTTAAAAGTTTCTCAACAGAAGTAGTGATGATATTTACTTTTAAAAAAAATAGAAGTCTTACACAAAAAGGATAATTTCTAGGAGACTAGGTATAATTGCATTCCAAAACCATACTTCAATTTTTGTGAACCCTTCTCAAAGTTTAGAAGTATTGTAAATCATTTTATGTTTTCAAATTGGTCACAAAAAGGTTATCAATATCAAAGCAGAAACTAATCCAACTTCAACATCTTTAACTCTTACCTTGTCATCCATTTACTCTTAAGGAGAAAATTGTCCATCCCATTCACCAAAGTTTATGGTTACTCAGAGTGTAATTCTAAAATATCTGATATTAAAGATAAGAGGTCTTATTACAAGCCTGCTTACCATGTTCATAGGGAAATAGTTTAACCGACATTACCAATACTGCATACCAAAACAGGGTAATGGCTTAGAATTATAAGACAAGGGGTCTCATCACGAGCCAGCTTGTTCGGCTAGATTACTACCAGTGAATGGCATTGTCAATAGCTGGTCACCAAACCAGGACAATGGCTTTCTATCTTAGCAATAACAAAAAAAGGAAGGAAATACAAAATATGAAAACATGTTTTGAATTCATTCTGTTAATCACACTCTTAAATGGATGGAACAATGGACAATAATATGGTTTAAAGGTATCCCTGTCGAAACTATGAACGTTTGCTGGCAGCAGAGGCTCTACCTATGACAAAGGAGTCAATTCTAAAAGCTGATTTGGAAAGGTTCTCTGTTTTATCATTATAAACCAATAAAGGCCAATTTAAAACTTAGAATGTATCTAATCTTAAACAAGAGAGGAAATTAACAAAGATAGATTCATTTTATTTAGAATGCATATATACCTAGTTATATTAGAATTTTCCCCTTTAATGAGAACTCTATTTTGAAAAAGTTTAAGTATTTCTATACTTTTCAGAGATAACTGTTTCTTCCAGCAAATCGCCAATTGTTGTGCTCTACAACAACCCCCCATTTCATATCATTTTTATTCACAAAAACTATCATATGAAATGGGTCCCTTTTTAGTTTTGATTGGTATCAACATTGTATTATTCAAAAAAGGTCTGAAAACAAAATGAAAACATTATAAAAAAACCTTTTGGACAAACCAATTTTGGTCTTATAATATAAATAATCAATCTTTTATCATTGTGATAAAGCGATCGCAAGATCGCATATCGCAATGACATAGGAGGCATACTTTAAAGGCCCATTGGTTTTCTCCGATGCGATAAAGTTCCTTTTGCTCCAATGCGATGGGATATCGCTATCGGCGATCGACGATATACTATGCATGTTTTTAAAGCACCCCAGGTAATACACTCGATGCGATGCGATATCGATATCGGCGATCGGCAATATACTATCCATGCTTTCTTAAAGTGCCCATACTCCCGATGCGATGCGATATCGCTATCGGCGATTGGGGATTTCTAAAGGTGTCAATATAAGGATTTAAGTTTTCCCCGACACCCGATTGCGATAAAGCCAAAAGCACAAACTTCAAAAAAGTCGTTAAAACAGAGGGATATTACGATTAATTCATATTAAAGACCTTATCTGTCGAACAGTGATTTACCTGCGCTCAACCGCCAAAACATCCAAGGCACGCTTAAACAAATCATTCGGCCGATTAATGATATGATGGGCATTTAAAGGATTGGCAGGTTTTAAACGGCCATTTAATGTAATAGTAAGTCCTAAAATCTTCTCATAGATTGTATCCGCGGCCACTTTAAAGTTAATCCCTCATCACGCATTGATCAATATATCTCGCTCATATTTGATTTTCACTACCAATTCTCTGTGTTACGCTTATTTTCACTCCTGTGCAGAATTCTTCCAAAGCAGAAAACTCAAGCAGAATGGGGAAGAAGTCTAAGAAAACCATAGTCGCTTCCGTTGTGCCAGCCACAGGACAAGCCGTCGCTGATCCAACAAATAAAAAGAAAGGATTGATATCTGATACTACATGTTCTGGTCTCGGCAAAACTACTTGGCAAAGTACCTATAATTTGATTGAGGCCGAAGAACATGAAGTGACAACAGTACAAGCCACTGCAGATGCGACTTGGAAATCTGATGGTACTTTAAAGGACTTAGCTGACTCCTTCCTTCATCGGATAGTAGCTCGGGAACAAATTCTCCCATATACAGATGTAGTGAGGTGGGCAATTGAGGAAATTCCAATCACAGACAGAACTTTCTGCACCAGAGATGGGAGAATCTTCGGTTCATTCAAGGCTGATGATTTAAGGCAAATGTATCATTTGCCTGAGCCAGAGAAGAAGTACAATAAGGCGTTTTTGGAGAAATTCCGAAAAGAGAACGAAATTGAATCCGAACCCATCCGGGATTGGAGACAAAATCCGACAAAGCACAAGCATGAATCTTCCGGTAAGTACTCTGTTGATTCCCTATGTTCTGCTTATTGTTATGCTGGGATAATGATGTGTAAATTTGGGGGTTGCACGATTCCTCTAATTTCACTATAGAAATGGTTCCCTTGATGGAAGCGGCGTGTAATAGTGAAATAATGGATTGGGCAACTATACTGTCAGATAAACTAGCAACAACTGTTCTTGATTTTAGAAACAAGACCCGCATTACTGAAAGGTTAATTCCCCCGTTCTACTACAGTGCCTATATTCTAGATACCCTGTGTTTTAATTCTGAATTTCCCGTGCTCGGCTGGAGGTGGACATCACAAGACCCCATGCCTATTCACATATACCATCAGAAATTGTGGAAATCTTCTTATAAGCACCATTTATACCAAGTCTGCAATGGCTTTATGTTACCCATTCATTACTCTATTTTTGATAAACCTGCTCCCAAGATTTCCTACCAAGCCGGGATTGATTTAACATCAATAGGAAGATGGTTCGGGGAGGAAAAGTTCACTTATATAAGAGTTTTCGGTAGCCAAGCCGAACCTCATGTCCTTCCTTTGTACATACTTGATAAATTGTTGGCGAGGGAAATAGCTTATCAGATCATTGCCGAGGGAGTTACACAGACTCTCAAGAAAAATAAGAAGCAGGTCTGGCCCTCTTTTCCTCTGAGATGTGGTGTCTACACGTTGCATGACTTCAAACATGCAGAAAAAGAAGCTACAAAGATAAAATAATTAACTCTAGCAACTCTCCCTAATAGGCAATTTGATCCCAACAAAGTTGCCTATAATGCACTTGAACAGGCCAAATTGGCAAAGTTTGATCATAAAGAAGATATGTTCGATGACCTGTTCTCCTCAGCCGAGTCAATAATGCAGGTTAAGTCATTAGCTAGAATGAAATATCAGGATGAAGGGTTGGTTGAATTCAACAGACTTAGAGAACAGAGGTTGCAAACTCTGCCTCTAGATCTGTTAGCAACAACCCCAACAACAACATCAAGCGAGCCTAAACGGCAACATTCAAAGTAACCTCCAGTTACAACAAAAGAATAAGAGAAAACACAGGAGGAAACTCAGACTAAAGAGCAGGAGAAAGTGCGGGAGGAGACCCAGACTAAAGAGCAGAAGTAGAGCAACATAGAAGTAAATGTCGATACTCATATTGATCCAAAACTGCTCCAGGAATGGTAGCAATTTGATTATATTATCAGCAGTCTGGAATGTTCAAAGGACATCGAAACTTCAAAAGCAGCAGACACACAGGAAACCACTTCACAATAGGTTCCAAGTGGAACCAGCGGCCTACCCAGTTCAAAGGAAGTAGAAATAATACCAAAGGACCCCTCCGATCAAATCATTTTGTAGGTAGAAGAGATTCCTCCCTTGGATGTCTTCTATAGCCCAAGGCATAAAGCTATAGTAAAACGACAGAGGAAGAGAAGAAGGATTGATCAACCTTCCCTTTTCCCATAACAGACGGTCACGGGCAATGTGGTTTGGAAGGAGGAATTTGACCCCTCTGATGACCTAACAAAACTATCACAATATGCTGGAGCCTATTCGGCAGCAACAATAGACAAAGCATCGGAGGTGAGTCTTTTATTGAAAACAAAAGACCAAGAAATCTTTTTATTACAGGCACAGCTAACAGAAGCACAGCAGAAAGCGGAGCACGCAAAATGGAAATTGTTGACACAACAGCAAGTAAATAATCAATTAACTCAACAATTGCAGGCAGAGAAACAAAGGATTGATCACAGCGCAATCTAGAAGTAGAAAGAGTTGTCTGAATCCTTGGCACAACTAAGGACAGCAAATGAACAAATGCTGAAAACAAAAGATGAGCAGATTGCTCAACTATCAGCACAGCTCGAGAAGACAAATGGCGTTCCAAAAATAACTGAGTTCAGAATACAGGCACTACAGATAAATACGACATTAATAGCCCAAATCAAGCTTCTATGTCAACAAATCGCCCAGGCGGAACCACTATGCGAATTGACGACATCAATAAGTGAAAAAACAGAAAAGGCTAGAGCGGAATTAGATCAAGCTGAAGAAACGATAGCTGCATTTCTTGACTGGCAAGATACTGATCAGGGACAAGCGGCAAATTTACCAAGAATTTTAGAGTCACATAAAGATATATTGTTTACAGAATGGCAGTCCCAGTTAATGAAAGCAGAGAGGGCAATTTCAAGGTGCAAATCAACTACAAGCAATTTGGTTGAATTGGTTAATAATACTCTCTACTTGTCAAACATGATTTCCCAATGCACTCCAGGAAAATTGATAGCGATGAAAACATTGGAGCAGTCATGTTATCCAGATCTAAAGGAAAAGGGGAGATTAATTGCTGGAATTAATAGTTTAACATGGGACACCTATTGGTTATTCTTGGTAAAACCACACAATCATAGAGCCGCCCTCAAATGCCTTACAGATGCAATCGGGTATATTATCCCCGATATTCAGGATGCCACCTATGCCGCCCAACTTAACTCTCGCCTCAACAGACCACCCGAAGTGGAGCCGATGCTTGCGATAAGTCAGCTCAGGTTTAAAGGCAAACAGCCTACTTGATGATTCATGCCGCCGACTGCCAGGTTGCTAAGAAAAATATGATCAAAATCAATTGATACCAATTAAGTAGGATTTCAGTTTCATAGATAGTTATTTTAATTAAGTATTTATAGACCCTTTCATTGTTTTGGAAAGGGTCGTAAAGTTGTGTACTTGACTTAAAGACTGAAGTTGCACTACTGTACTTCAGCCATATTCTTTTATAAAACTGGACCAGTTATTCTAATTTTGACAAGGAAGCTTTTATGCAAATGTGCACTACTGTCTTTGCTTGAAAGTATTTCCGCGTTGGAAGAAGAATCTCAAATAGCGATTGATATTGGGAGTGACTAGCAGCTCATATGGTACTATTATCTATGTCTGAATTCATTCTTTTCATATGAATTGTTATTTGATTTCCTTTGCTATTATTGAATATATGTATGTGTTTTAACAACATTTCTTTATTCCCTCCACTATTGGATGTTTATGGGATGCTTTTCCTTTGATCGTATATGTATCGATGATATATAAGTGTAGCAATATTGCGCTAATCCCTTTGTTTAACGATTTAAGCAAAGTAATCCTTGAATGAATAAAAGTCCATGTTTATTAAATAGAGTCATCTACATGCCTGTTTATAAACATAGATCATCAAGCGCTACACTTTAAAGTACAATAGTTCCCAGGATTAGTAGTAATTCTTTTATTTCGCTGATAAATTAAGTTATTCGCCTATCATTAGATTAGTCAATCAATCATTCATTCATCCCGTTTACTCATTGCTGGGAAATTGGTCCCATTATCCCCAGTCGGAGCCACCATTCCAAACGGAAAAGGAGCTGTATTAAGGTCCGGACCGGGTGGTTATCCCCCAATGTTGATACAACGATTTTCGGGGCATCAATAGATCCCCACACTGCACAATCAGTGCAACAAAGGGGGGACTCTGCGCCCCCTCTAACCACCTAGTTAACTAGGGGGCTAGTCGTGGAAAGAATATAACACAACCCAACATTCTCCCACTTGTTGTTTTATTTCCACATGGGGCCACAAGAGAGCTTAGTCATTTATCCAACCCTTCAACGCCCATTGTTTCTCTACACCAAGAGAACTTCTCAAAGCTCACATATTTTTTCAATGCATCTACAGTATTCTTCAAAGTGTCCACCTTTACCAGCAACACCTTTTTGTCTTCTATCATATCCCTCACAAAGTGATGCTGAACATCAATGTGTTTTTTCTTTGAATGATAAGTAGGGTTCTTTGCCAAGAAAATTTCACTTTGGCTATTACACACTATCCTTATAGCTCCTTGTACTAACCCCATCCTTGAACACAATCTCTGCAACTAAACTGCTTCCTTGCTTGCATGAGTGGCTGCCATGTATTCTGCTTCTATAGTTGATAGTGCCACTACATATTGTTTCTTACTCATCCAACTGACTGCACCTCCAAATAGGTTAAACACCTACCCACTTGTAGATCTTCTATAATCCAAATCTCCAACCCAGTCTGTGTCAACAAAGCCATGAATATCCAAAACTCTATCCAATCCTAGTCTTCCTTGGTAGCACAAAATATAATCACTAGTGTCAAGCAAATACCTCAAAACCTGCTTCATTTTTGTCCAATGCTCCTTCCCTGGTTTTAACATAAACCTGCTCAATACTCCCACTTCATGTGCAATGTCTGGTCTAGTACAAACCATCACATACATCTTGGGACACTATTTAGCAGATAACTTTACACCTATAGGAATAGGAACCTTCACCAGTTTACTATCCTGCATATTAAACCTCCGCAACATTGTCTCGACATACTTCCTCTAGTTTAACCAGAGCTTCCTCTTTGCACGATCTCTTTTAATTTCCATGCCCAAAATATAGTTTGCAGCACCAAGATCTTTCATGACGAATTTGGAGGACAATTGAGTCTTCAAATCCTGGATAATTTCTTTGTCATTTCCAAATAGCAACATATCATCCACATACAAGACCAGATAAATAACACAGTCACCAATTAATTTAAAATACACACGGTGATCTATTTTGCTTCTGTTGAAGCCAAGTCCCCGTATAAATGTATCAAATTTATGATACCACATCCTTGGTGACTGTTTTAACCCATACAGAGACTTCTTTAACTTGCATACCAGTTTTTTCTTACCCTTCACCACAAAGCCTTTAGGTTGCTTCATGTAGATCTCTTCTTCTAGATCCCCGTGAAGAAATGTTGTCTTCACATCCATCTGTTCAACCTCAAAACCAAAAGCCGCAACAATAGATAAAAGTAATATAATAGAAGTTACCTTGGCAACAGGAGAAAAAATATCACCAAAATCAATTCCCGGCACCTGGGAATAACCGTTTGCTACCAACCAAGCTTTGTATTTCTCCACCTTTCCTTCTGCATTTGTCTTCTTCTTGAACACCCATTTGCTACCAATGGGTTTCCTTCTAGCCGGAAACTCCACTAGATCCCAAGCCTGATTTTTGTACAAAGATGCAATTTCATCAACCATGGCCTCTTTCCAGAGTTTTCCATCCTCTGAATCTACTGCTTCCCTCACAATTTTAGGATCATCATCAGTAATAGATAAAGAAAAATTTGAACAAAAAGCAAATGCACTATACCTTTCTAGCTGCCTTCTTTCTCAAACTGATCTTCTCACAACCGGAGTTTGTGGCTCTTCATCTTTCGATTTCTCTTCTATTATAGATTCTTATTCTTCCTCCTTAAGCTCAAACTCTATCTTCTCAAATTCCTTTGATGGGACTTCATGTTTAATAACATTTTTCACCTCTCTAAACACCACATATCGGTTGTACACAACCTTCTTTGTTACTGGGTTAGAAAGCTTATAACCCTTTAAACCATCTTTATACCCAATAAAGATGCACTTTTCAAATTTACTATCCAAATTTGTTCTTTTCTCCTTTGGAACATGTACATATACATCACATCCAAATACCCTCAGATGTGAAAGAAATGGTTTCTTACCAGTCCATACCTCTTATGGAGTCTTATCCTCCAACGCTGATGAAGGTGATCTGTTGACCAGGTAACATGTTGTCTCCACTGCCTCTGCCCATTATTCATGTCCTAACCCAACACCACTGAGAATGCTTTTTGCCCTTTCCATCAATGTCTTGGTCATTCTTTCTGCAACTCCATTTTGCTCATGTGTGTATGGAGTAGTCTTCTGCCGTGCTATACCACACTTTTACAAAATTCTTCAAATTCCTTGTTGCAAAATTATCCACCGTTATCTGTCCTTAGCACCTTTATCTTCTTCTCTGTCTGGTTTTCCACCATAGACTTAAATTCTTTAAACCTGTCAAAGGATTCAGATTTATTCTTGAGGAAATATATCCATGTATTTATTGACAAGTCATCTATAAATGATACATAGTACACAGACTTACCCAGTGATGGAACCTTCACAAGTCCAAACACATCATTATGCACAAGCTCTAATATATGTTTCTCCTTCTTACCACCAGAGGGGAAACTCACCCAATTCTGCTTCCCATATACACAATTTTCATAGAAATCAAAATCCAAAGAGCTATTAGTCATACCTTCTACCATACCTTTACCATGAAGTATTCGAAAGCCCTTCTCTCCAATATGTCCAAGCCTTTGATGCCATAGCATGGTCTTTTCTCCAGAGGCCACTAGATTTTCTGCTCCAGTTTCAAGAACCACATAACTATTGCACCCATCAATAACATTGCTACCTTGCAACTTATACAAAGTTCCAATCCAAACTCCCTACATCAATACCAGTGCTCCCTTTACCATCTTGCAGGTATCTTTCTCGAACACTATTTTTACACCTACATCATCTAGCTTGCTTACAGAAATAAGATTTTTGGCCAATGCAGGAATATGCAAAACACCCGGAAGTGTTCTAACCCTTCCACCTTACAACTTCAACTTTACTTTTCTACGACCAATGATTCTAGCCTTCCTATCATCCCCTAAGAAGACATCACCACCATCATATTTCTCATACTCGCAGAACCACTCTCTATGGGGAGTGAAGTGAAAGGATGCACCTGAGTCAATCAACCATGCCTCATGATCTACATGTGTACTTAAAGAAGCCAAGTGTACATCCCCACCTTCATCTGAGGTGGTTTTCGCCTCTGCAGAAGGAGCATCATCAGATCCCTTTCCGTTGTCAGGAGCTTTAGATTTACAGTCCCTTTTGTAGTGCCCTTCCTTTCTGTATTTCCAGCACACCTTTACAGGTTTTCTTGGAGATTTAGATCTCCCTCTAGATTTAGATCTCCACTAGATGATTTATTTTTGTTTCTGTTCTGGGACCGTCTGCGTACAGACAAGGCATCACCATTCTGGCTTTCCATATTTTTCCTTATCATCTCCTCCGTCAGCAAGGATGAGACTGTTTCATCAAACTTCAAGGCAGTTGCACTGCTACCTATTGCAATAACCAGACTATCCCATGAATATGGTAGAGAACACAACAAACTGATGCACTTATCTTCATCTGAAATTTTAATATCAACAGATAAATAACTGACTTACCACAATATTAAATGCGTTCATATGCTCTGTCACCGAGTCTCCATCTTTCATCCTTAGGTTATACAGCTTTTTCCGTAGGAATAGTTTATTCACTAGAGACTTAGATTGGTACAAAGTCCCTAACTTGACCCACAAATCACTACAACAAAACAGGCAATTTGTGTCAGATTTAGCACCAGATTTTAATGCATTTTTTTCTCAATTGGGATGAGCAGCCACGCTAAATCTGGCTCTATTGTATAATTTTTAAAGTGTCCTTTTTTGCGCCAAATTTTGCATCCATTTTTACGCCAAAATTTTCCATCATTTTTTGCATCATATTTTGCACCAAAATTTTCATTTGGTTTTACAACAGGTTTTGCTTCTAGTTTTGTGCCATTTTTTGCATCTATTTTTGCGTCATCTTTTGCTTCCTCTTTTGTGGCATTCTTTGCTTCTAGTTTTGTGTCGTAATTTGCATCGAGTTTTACACCATATTTGACATCTAATTTAGTGCCTTTTCTTACATCCAGTTTGTGCCAATTTTTGCATCTGGTCTTATGCCATTTTTTTCTTCTAACTTTGTACTTATTTTTACATCTATTTTTGCGCTAGCTTTTCTACCTTTTTTACACCATTTTTTCCATCCAATTTTGCACCATATGTTGAATCTGATTTAGCGACAAATTTTGCATGCATTTTTGCATCATTTTTTGCATCCACTTTTGTGTTTTATTTATCTCCCTTTTTTGCATCCTATTTTGCACCATATTTTGCATCTAATTTTGCATCATTTGTTGCATCCAATTTAACATCATTTTTAACACCATTTCTTACATCCAATTTTGAATCCTTTTTAGCATCTAAATTTGCATCCTATGTTGAACCATGTGTTGCATCCACCTTTGCATCCCATTTTGTGTCTATTGTTACGTTCAATTTTGAGCCACTTTTTTTCATCTACTTTTTCATTTGTTTTTGCACCAAGTTTTGAATGATTTGTTGTACCTCATTTTACATCCAATGTTGCATCTCAATTTTCATCCAAATTTGACCCATTTTTATGCCCATTTTTGCACCAATTTTTTTCTTTTGTGTCCAATTTTGCACCATTTTTTATGTCCAAATTTTTCATCCTTTTTTGTATCTAATTTTGCATCCTTTTTGGCATCCAAATTTGCATCCTTTTTTCTGCCACATTTTGTGTCCACATTTGCATCCATTTTTCACCAAGATTTTAGTTTGAATTTTCATCTAGTTATGCATCATTTTTGACATCCTTGGTTTCACCCTTTTTTAGTCCCATTTTGCATCTTGTTTTGTGTCTTTTCTTACATCGTTTTTGCACCCAATTTTTCATTCTAATTTTACACCATTTTTTGCATCATCATTTTGTTGTCCATTTTTGCATCCTTGTTTGCGCCCAATTTGGTATCCTTTCATATGCCCTATTTTGTTCCCTTCTTTGTTTTTAGTGTTGCACCCTTTTTTAATTTTACTTTAAAACCCTTTTTGTGTCATTGTTTGCATCTTGTTTTGATGGCTAGTTTAACATCCAATTCTACTCCCAATCTTTCATCCATGGTTACATCCACTTTTGGCTTCTTGTTTAGATTTTTACTTTTATTTCCATTTACGACCCCCTCTATGGGTCCATTTTACTAATTTCATTTACATAGTGAAATATATTAAAGTTTCTAAATATCATTTTGCTGTAGGATTTAATACACGGTTAGATGAACATAAAACCCTCTCAGTTTATCCTGGAAACCTAGGACAGACCAATTAACATAAAGGTTGGTCTAAGGCTTAGGATTCTTAGTAGATCAAGATGTAGAGTACAAATTAAGAAAAAATAAAAGGAATTCTTCTGAGTCCTCGCATGTAGGTCTTCTTGGAGTTTTTAGTATAGCTAGGAAGTGTTCCTGGCTAGCCCCAAAGCTTGGTCCTACACATAAGAGAGAGAATAAAGCAACTTTTACAGCATAATATCTTGATAATCGAAACTATCAAAAACATATAAATATCATTGAATAAATAAATATAAACCAAAATCTTATACATTCATTAGTTAAATAGAATACGTAAAGAATGAATAGAAACATATGGAAGGAAGAACAACTGATCTATATTAATAAAGGAGTTGAAGGAAAGTTACAACAATCAGATGTGGTTGCAGCAGCAACTCCCTCAACTCCTAGCTCCAAAACTCTCCCTCTCAAGATAGATCTCAACAGCATGACAATACAAGGATTCCCGTCATTTTCTCAATGGTCAAGACTCTAATATATAGGAAAGTGAAGGTTATGAAGATTTCCCAAATTCCTCATTAGTTCAATCTGGGCAAAATCTTTTGCATGAATAATGTTTCCTCATATAAAAATGGCATTTTCCACTTTTTGGATGCTTTTTTGCTTAGGAAAAAAGCTTCCCCATGCTTTATGGCTCTTTCCCACTTTTGTATGCTTTTATTTTTTAGGAAAAAGATAAAGATGAGGATAAAGAGATCACATTCGACCATATGAGTTTCCTAAAGTGAACAAGAGTGTCAAATTCAAATTCTAGTTTGCTTATGTTTTAGTTTTTTTTTAATATATATTTAGTTTTAGTATTTTTTTTATTTTCTAAAAAATATATATTTATTTTTTGGTATTTTTCTTTCTATAAGAAAAATTATATTTTGTTTTTATAAAAATGGATTTTAAACATTCCATTCATGCTAAATTTTCCATTTTATGATAGGAGTTTAAATTATATATAAAAAAGGTAACTTAATTCCATGTGTTGTGTCATTGAGATCGGTATTATACATCTCTTCCTTGCTAAGTTATAGAATGTGCTTCGGTTTTCTTAATGCAATAAAACTAATTATGTTCTTCATTATATCTTGAAATGTTTATCTTGAACCTAATAAAACAATAAAGTTAAAATAGGTTTGCCTTTGTCCTTTGTAGATCTTTGTCCCCATTAATCTTGGTCTTAATAGATTAATTGTCTTATGGTGGCCTTGCGTGGTCACTTCCATTAGTTGCATGCTTTATAGTTTTTTGTTAGTGACATTTCTTAGGCTTGATAATATGTTATTTAATTTATCAAAATGTGTTATTGTCCATATTATTGTTAAATATTAATATTAAATATGTTGGTTTTTGAGCATGGTTTAGCAAATCATTCCCAAAAAGTTTATAGATTGTATTTTATAATGCAATGATTCATTGCTTGATGAAATTGTTTTGGATAGTTTTTTTAATGATTCATTGATTGATGAAATTGTTAAGGAAATTTTTTTGGTATATTAAATTGTATGTGATAAAGTCAAAAGTCACCTCTTTTTTAGATTTTCATTGGTCAATTTCCCTTAAGGCCATCAAGTTCACCATTTGGTCCCAAGTTAAGGAAATATAGGAGTCATGAAGTGGAATTGTCGAAGAACTTAAATCTTGAGATGTGTTTTTTTTAGTCACATTATACTTCCTTTCTATGTAAATTCTCGATGAAAATAGTCTCATGGAACATGAGGGGCCTCAATAGTAAAGGAAAACAAAGACTCCTAAAAGAAAAATGGTATGCAATGCACCCATCAATAATGTTGATATAAGAAACAAAAATATTAAGTGAGGTTCTACCTCATATAATTAGCAAATGGGGGAGGAATTTACATGTAGTAGTGATTGATGCCTAGAGATACTTGGGTGGAATGGTTATTATTTGAAATGATCAAGACAACAAGGTTACCAATATGTTTACCTCTTTTCGCATTATGACTATAAAATTTTAGTTAATTGACATCGAGGACTACTACTATGTATCCAATGTCCATGTCTCCAATATCACAAATGGAAAACCTCTATATCTCAATTCTATTTCTAGCACAAGTAATTTATACTCCCCATCTCCATGGATTATTGGGAGTGACTTCAATATTGTCAAGTGTCTCGAGGAAAAGAAAGGATGAATCACAATGTTTAACAAGATATTTTGTAAGCTATACCATTAAAGCCATAAAGTAGTCTCCATTAAAGTTGTCAAGCAATGAGTTTCCAACCCACACATGTGGATCAATGACATGTAATACATGTGTGTGTGGTGACTAACTTAATACATTGTTCTAATAACTCCACAGGCTTATGTATTTCACTCCATCTCATAAATTGACAGTAGTGTGACATAAGTAAAGCAAGAGTAGACATGAAACCCTTAGGCAACAAACATTCCCTAGATCCTCAATTAGGTGCTTAAATGATGAAGTGAAAATGCAAGGGGAAAAGAGGACTTCATGATTTAACCATCACAAACATGTGATCAAGTGTGACTAGGAGTGTATATATTCATATATTTTCCAAAGAGGGAGTGAATACATGAGTTACCATTCATTGAGCCTTATTTTTCTTTCTTTATATTTTTCTTATATATAGGACTTAGGGAATAAGGTTTTCATAAGTTTGGCACAACTCATAGATATAACATTTACATGAATTTTTACTTCAACCTTAGATTTTAGACTTAGATAAATCATTATAGTGTATCTTTAATGATTTTGGCTTTCACTTTTTGATTTTATTTCATGACAAATGACAAAAGGGGAAATATTTTGCCACAAATATATGAATGCTTAATCATAAAGGTGTCATGTGATGAAAACAAATTAATGATGTTATTCTCTATGAAAATGATGGGTATTCTTGAGAAAATCTTATGCTTGTGGATGTATCCTCTCTGGTTGAGAGGGAGTGAGGGTAGACACCATATTATCCATGTGTCATGTACTATGGCCAAGACTAATAGTGGTAAGCCTAGTAAAGACACCAGTAGGGATAATAGTGGATTGAATAAACATCTGGGACCAATATTCTTTGAGAATTTTTATTTTGACTCGGACTAACCACCTTAAGTCAAGTACATTAATACAAGATAAGAATAGTCATGACGATTGACATTTCCTAGTGTCAAACATTATGATATTGGATTAGGTAATGATCATGTGAGGACTTACCTGGTGAACATCCTAGTGGTGTAAGTGCTTAGAGAGGTAGTGGTGTCCAAATTTATGCCTCACAACATTGTGCTCTGATCTAATGGAGAGATAAAATTATTAGTCAAGGCCTTGCTATTTTGACACTGTTGGCTATGATGATGTAAATCATCATTGATGCTTATTAATCCAGATCCCTTCTTATATGAATATTTCAACTTGAGAGTACTTTTTTGTCTCATTATGAGAACCTCCCTAGTTTAGAGGGAGGGTCACCATATTCATTATCGCCATCTTCATCACCATCATCATCATCATTATTGTCATCATTTCATTATGGTCATAATCACCATTCATGTCTTCATCATCATCATCATCATGATTATGGACATTTTCGTCAATTTTTCATAATTATAGGTATCGTAAGAAATATCATCAACCCAAAAATGTTACGAGTGCTCGAAAAGGGTTGTTAGGACACATGATATAAGTAAGAGAAATAACAACTTTATTTTAGAGATGATCAATGATCATCATCATCACTACCATTATCATCGTCATTATAATTGTCATCATCCCCATCATCATAACTAATATAATTTTTATCATAATTGTTGTCATCTTCATCATGAACATCATAATCATCATTCATGTCATTATTGTTGTTGATGACAACCAAGATGAAAATAATGATAATGATGATCAGATGATGATGACTTGGAAGACGACGCCAAAGATAATTATTATGATTATGACCATGACAACATTTAAAAATTGGGAATAATGGCCAAGGTCATTAGCATCGTCATCATCATTGTCATTGTAACCCCCATCATCTTTATCATTATTATCATAAGAATCGTAATTCATGTCATCATCATCATCTTCATTATCATCATCTTCATAATTATTGACATTGTCATCAATTGTTCATAATTTTCAATGTCATAATAAATATCATCAATGCAAAAAATATGATGTGCGTTGGAAAAGGGATGCAAAAGTGAAAAAAAAATGGGGGTAAAAATAGACGTAAAATTGGATGAAGAGTGGACACAACATAAGTAGATGCAAAAAAAGATAGAAAAATTGACACAAAAGTAGATGAAAAAGTAGATGCAATAGTTGATGCAAACTTGAACATAAAATAGGATTCAAACATGGATGAAAAAGTGGAAGAAAGCATGGGAAATTTAGTAGGCATAAAACTTAGCATGAATTGTGGTGAAACAAATGTGGATACAACAGTGAATGTAAAAAAGAAAAAGACACAAACTTGAATGCAAAAAGGAGGAAAGCTTGGATGCAAAAAGGGATGTAAACATGGGCCAAACATGGGTGCAATAATGGACACAAAATTAGTTGCAAAATTGGATGAATCAAAAGTGGATGTAAAAGTAGATTCAAAATGGGATGAAAAAAACATAAAAAAAAAATATTTGATGCAAACTTGGACAGAAAAGAGGATGCAATAGTGGAATAAAATGTGGGTTGCAACGATAGGCATAAGATATGGCACAAATCATAGCACAACAAAAGTGGATGAGAAAGTGGATGTAATAATAGACACAAAAAAATATGCGAACTTAGATGCAAGACAAGATGCTATAAGGGATGTAAAAGTGGATGCAAACACGGGTGCAACAGGAGAAACAAAATTGGATGCAAAATATGGATGCAATGGAAGTACATGCAAAAGAAGATATAAAATGAGATGAAAACCCAACACAAAAGTGGATGCAAAAATATGTGTAATATTTTATGCAAAAGAGGATGTGAATATGGATGCAAAATTGGAAGCAAACGTGGGTACAACAATAAGTACAAAACATGGCACAAATTGTGTCACAAAAAAAGTGGATGTAATGATAGATGCAAAAAAAGAAGCAAATGAAGATGCAAAATAAGATGCAAAAAGGGATGTAAAAGTGGGCGTAAACATGAGTGAAACAATGGATGTAAAATAGGATGCAAAAGTTGATGCAACAAAATTTGATGCAAAAGTAGATGCAATATGAGACACAAAACTTGATGCAAATCTTGACCCAAAAGTGGATATAAAAAGGGATGCAAAAATAAATGTAAAATTCAATGGAAACCTAGATGTATATGAGGATGCAATCGTGGATGAAATTTTAGAAACAAAAAAGGGTGCAAAGGGAGGTGTCAAACTATGTGCAAATTATGGCACAAGAAAAATGGATGCAATAGTGGACACAATAACATATGAAAAGAGGATGTAAATATGGATGCGAAACAAGATGTAAAAGTAAATGCAACAAAAGTAGATGCAAAATTAGATTCAAAACTAGACACAAACCTCGATGCAAAACTTGGCACAAAGGGGATGCAAAAAATATGCAAAAATGGATGCAAAAAATGATTTAAAAAATGATGCAAAAGAGGATGCAAAAGTTGATGCAAGTGTAGGCGCAAAAAGTGGATGCAATAGAGGATGCAAAAGTTGGTGAAACAAAATTAGGTGCCAAACTTGATGGAAAACATGGTGCAAAGGATGGCACAAATCTTGGCATAAAAGCTAGCGTAAAACTTCGTGTAAAATCTAGTGCAAAACCTATTACAATACATGGTGCTAAACTTGATATATGACTTGGTGCAAAACTCGGTGCAAAATTTGCATCAATTTTTGCACCATATTTGATAAATGGACACAAATAGCACCAAAAATGGGCTCTAGACGCAAAAAAGGAAGCAAAAATGGGTGCTAATCATAGGGTTTTATTGTAGTGAATCCTTAGCCGTAGCCTCCCCTGATACATTCAGCAATACCGAATATGAGACACGCAATCGTATTGTGCTCTTTGCCTTCTAGTCCAACTTCTTCCATTCTTCATCAGAGACTCCCATTGGTTTAGTACCCGGATCTACTGCGATCCACTGATCTTTATCTACCAACAAATCCTACATCTTGAGTTTCCATAACTCAAAAATCTGACCATTAAATTACTCGATCTCTATCTTTCCACTTCTCGCCATATTCTTTTACCACCAGAATCGATCCCTCAGATCTCCCATTGAACAGGGTTTACCACAGGCTTGAGCGAAACCCCTCAGCAATAAAGGTGTCCCCTTGAAGCCAAAATAGCTCTGATACCAAATGTAGGTTTTAACCCCGTACATAAATTACCTGGATACGAATTGATATAAAACACAGAAAATAAAAAATGTGAGAGAATAACACATAAAACACATATACACAGAGATTTCCCCTGGATCCCAAAACCAGGACTACCAGCTTGATTTTTTGTTATGTTCCTTTCAATGTTACAATACATATGTATACATGCCAAAGCATCCAATACCATGGACCAAAAACCATCGCACCAAAAATCATGTGCGAAAACCATGCACAAAACCATAGGTAGGTCCGCACACCTAATATAGGGTCCAAAAAACATTTCACCAGGGCGTTGCCCTGGACCTTGTAAAGGAGGGCTACCCACCCCCCTCAAACCCCCTGTGACCCCCCCCGCTGTGTAATTGACGCAATGAAGGGGGGGCTCTGTCCCTCCTCTAACCCCCGGTTAACTAGGGGCTAGTTGTGGAAAGAATATAACACAACCCAACACACTACCAAACAAACACATACTTCCTCTACTTATGAGAATTTGTAATACTAAGGCCTAAACACTAAAATTCTTCTACGTGAGTATACAGGAAAATATAGAACAGTAAGGAATAGTATCTGAAAAAGGAAGTGACAGGAAAATGGTTGAACTAGAATTTTATGGATTCTGCAAGGAACAAGGGTAAGTAAAAAATGATGTCAGGTTGCATCATTGTGTGCAGGAAAGCTATGGTGTCTTTAGTAATATCAATTGTTTCTTCTTCCCCAAAAAGAAAGGAGATAACAATCAGAATGGGATGTATACTTTCAAAAAACATGGAAATAGGGAATCTATCTGCGATGGGGAGGGTTTGATTGTCGGGTGCTAAATCAACTAGAGGAAGGCTTGTTGTTCTCTAGCTAAGATCCCATTATAAGTGTAGAAGAGGGTAGCTTTTTTAAACCTCTCAATATTGGGAGATTTTGGGTACATGAGAGAAATTTGAATTATTTTTGGCGTTATTTCCATAACCTTCTCTCCAGTGGAGGATATGAAACAATTCCTTTCTTGAACATAGGAAGTCACAAGCCAAGAAACAAATTATAGAAAATGGTAGGCTGTGGGAGTGATTTGGTAATACAACCCTGACTCCATGACTCGAAATGGGTCTTCTCTTTTTAGGTGACGGTCCTACAGGTCAAAATGAAGATCAGACGGGTAGTAGGAGCAGAATAGATCACGGATTTTGGCCTCTATGTCCATGAGAGGTCAGTATGGCCATAGGGTTTCGCCTCTCGGGCTTTTGCGGTTTTGGGCTTTATATTTTTCATTTTAAGCATAATGGAGAATGATTAAGTGGTGGAAGATTGTAGGTTACCTGGTGGACAAAAGTAATTGGACGTAGTGGCACTAGAAGAGCTCTAGACTAGCTAAAGGTCAAACTAGGTTTCCAATAGGAAGAGCAAAGAGGGAACGTCATTTGAATGAAACAAATTTGAACTCCAACAGCTAATAGGTCAATGTTTTATAGGTGGGAAACACGGTTTAGTGACACATGGGAGAGACAGGGGGAGACATGTGGAAGGGACATGTGGTGCCGCCAGGTTGGATGAGAAGTGAGAGGGAGGAGCCCTTGGCCCTGCAAATATCATACTCACTTGCTAACATCGATGGTGCTTTGGCGCTTTGGTGGTAGGTGTGGTCCCCAAACTCTAGCGGGGTGATTGAACGAGGGCAGGACTCGATCTCCTAGATTTGATCCTCACCATTGATCGGTCGTGCCCACTCGACTGGCTTTGACCATTTTGGGGGCTAATGTCAGCTTATCCACCACGCTAGTTATCTCGCCGAAGTGCTTCTGAGTCAGGGTGAATGTAGGGAAGACATCAATCCGTCCAACAGCTTCTTGTCGATTAAAATTTATGTACATGATGTGGAGGTGGGGCCCCTTGCATTTGTCTTTTACCTCTTTCCCCTTTTTACAATGTCTTCTACATTTCTCTAATGCTTTTCCTTCATAATTGCTTTTGTACTTTCGGCTTGTAGATCATAATTTTCTGCAAATCAACCACCTTAAAGAACATATAGAGCACAACATCAGATCCTATTGGGGACAGTGCCTTGTAGGCAAGGCATTGAGAACCTGCATATTAGTGCCTTGAACTTAGGCATGGAGTCAAATTAAACATTTCTATACAAAATTTAAAGAAAACTAAACATTGGTATTTACAATGGCTCACCATTATTCACAATGGGAGAAATGAAATTCTTCAATGCTCGAAGTAGTGCTTGAGATACTACCCATTTACAGGGAACTCAAACACCTCACTGTTAAGGTTCTTCAATAGAAAAGTATTGTTCCCTTTGGCTCCATCTATCTTGAAAGGCTTGAACCACGGGGGGTCAAATTTCCCATGTTTTCCCTTGTCCTCTCTCCGGACATCCCATCTGAGCATAAGATAACCTGGCTGAAAATTCTTTTCTTTAGCTTTCCTATCAAATAGAGCCTTCATTTTATCTTGGTACTTGATGAGATTTTGAGTTACTTGCTCTATGCTCTCTTACAATGCAATCAACTGATTTATCCTCCTGGTTAAAGGATTAGGCTCCTCTTTTGCATCCTGGATGAGTTTTGCGGCTGACATGGCCAATCGAGTAGGAAATACTATAGTAGGCCCATACACCAGCTTAAATGGGGGTTTACCAGTTGACCTCTTAGTGGTGACTCTATTAGCCCACAATGAAAACTTAAGATGAGTATCCCAATTACTTTTGATTTTGTGCTATGGTTTTCTTAAGGATTCTGATTAAAGCCTTATTGGAGGACTTTGCTAGTCCATTCATATGTGGGTAATAAGTAGTAAAATTCCCCAACATAATATTATAGTTCTCGAAAAAACTAATAAATTTGGGATATTTAAACACGTGTGTATTATCAATTACTATTTTTCTTGGACAACTGAATCTAGCTAGAATTTTCTCCTCCATAAACTTAATAACCACTGTATTAGTTTCATTCCTAGCAGGAATGTCCTCTACCCACTTAGTGAAGTACTTTGTTGTTGTAATTATCAATTTGTGTTGTCCAGTGGATGGTGGATGAATTTCCCCAATAAAATCTAGGCCCACAACCTAAACGGTTCATCTACAAAAACAAGGATCAAAGGGAGGGGTGTTAGCTTCTGTTTTTCAGCAAAAAATTGGAACTTTTTATAGGATTTCACTTGTGCATAAACATCAACGAATAACTTGGGCCAATAGAAGCTATCCTTTAGGATTTTATGGGTTGTGACCTTCCAGCTATATTGTCCTCTGCAAACACAACTATGAAACTCATCGATTTCCTTGGAAATTTCTTCTTCCACCAAGCATAATAACAAGATTCCAACAAGTTCCTTCTATTGCGACTGACCATTAGAGATGACAAAATTATGTGATTATAGCCTCAGAGCTCTATATTTTACTTCGTCAAATTTAGCTAGGCACTCCATAAACAATAGATAATGAACAACAAATTTGTACCACTCAGAAAATAAATATTTCATTTGGATTTTCTATGTTGATATCTTGATATTTCCATGTTCCTCTTGTTTCTCTTGTTTTGCCTTGTTAGCTAGTAGATTTATACCTAAAGCTTGGAAATTTGCTTTTAACAGAACCTATGTCAATCATTGTCCCTTTATCAATTTGGTAGGTATAATATCCATGTCATATTCCTAAATCATGGCTATCCATTTGCCTCTCTTGCCTTCACTGTCTCCCTGTGTGAGGATGTCCTTAACAGCGACAGCAAGGACATTAGTGATTATCCTAGATTTCAAAATGTATGTTCAGAAAGATTTCAGAGCATTTACTAGGGCATAAGCCTGTTTTTCCAAAATATTATATTTCAGTTCTACGTCCGTTAATACTTGACTGAAAAATGTGATCGACTGTTCCTTCTCTTCATCATTTTTCTGCAATAAAACAACTGCCACAATGTTAGAGGATGCAAAATAAAAGATGAGAAATGGTCTTTGATAGTTAGGGCTGGCCAAAACTAGGGCTTCTACAAAGGCCCTCTTGATCCTAGAGAATGATTCTCTAGCTTCAGTAGTCCACTTGAATTCCTTGTCTTTCTTCAACATATCTGTAATCTCTCTTACAATATCGACATAGCTAGGTATAAACCTCTTTAGGAAATTTATTCTCCCTAAGAAAACTTGTATCTCCATTTTATTCCTTGGAAGGGGAATATAATTGATTACTTCTACCCTTTTGGGGTCAATTTTTACTCCTTCTCTTACAACTATGTGTCCCAACAACTTGCCTTCACTTAGAGAAAATGATGATTTCTTTGGATTTAGAGGCAAGTCATACTTCTTTCATTTTTCAAAAGTAAGATGCAAGTGATGGAGGTTTTCCTAAATAGATTTCAAGAACACAGTTATGTCATCTAGATAAATTACCACAATAAAAATTTCTCGCCAATAAACGCTATATCTATTGCCCCTTTGAAAAGTGGCCCCAACATTTATGAGACGAAAAGGCATCCTGGCATACATTAATGTCCCCCAAGGTATGGTAAAATTTGTTTTCTTTTGATCCCCAGGGTGCACAACAATCTGATTATATCTAGAGAACCCATCAATCATGGACAACCGGGATGATCCCACCACTTTTTGCAAAATGTAATCCATCTTGGGCAAGGGGTAATTATCCTTTAAAGAAGCCTTGTCTAGGTTTCTGAAGTCCACACATAATTTGATCTCTCCATTTTTATTCCTGACAGGGACTAAATTTGCCACCCAATCTGAGTATCGTAGAGGCACAATGATTTTAGCCTGGAGCAACTTCCTAACTTCCTTTTCAATTAGTGGGAGTAGTAATGAATATATTTTCCTAAGCTTCTACTTGTGGGGCTACATTCCGGTCTTCAAAGTAATTTTGTGTTGAATGATATTGGAGTCGAAGATCTTCAAATCATCATAGGACCAAGCAAAAATATCAATATATTTTTTAAATAGATCAAGATATATTTGTTTGTATTCTTTTGAGATCCCTTTAGCTAATTTAACACATTTAGGTTATTGCTCTGTACCAATGTCACAATCTTCTACATCTTTTTCTTTCTCTTTTTTAGTTGGTTTAACAATTACATCATTTGCATTAAAAGATATTTCTAGTTGAACCAACCCTGTGGGAATTGTGTTCCCCTTCAACTGTAAAAATCTCTTCGCAACAATCGATTCTTCCCAGGATACCTATGGTTCCTCCTCTTCATCTTCATCCTCTTGGTCAATCACTAAATTGGAAAATTCTCCAATTACCTCCATAAATCATTTGATGTGATCGCCATCCTCGAAAGCTTTCTCGTATTTCACATTATTTTGAACTAAGGGTCTGTACCTGACCTCCACTTCATACCTGAGTAAGGGGGTTTGTGGTAGTTTAAAGGTACTTGCTACAACTACTAAGGAGTCAATCATTTTATTTTGTTCTCTGGATATAAATTAGATATTAAATGCCAGAAATAAATTTTCAATCAGGTCCATACCTCATTTTTGTAGAACTTCAACCTCGAATGCTTGGTTTGACATTGGTTCCTAATTTGTTTCACGACCAACTCAAAATCCTTGAACATTGTCAAGCATTCAATATTCATATTTTTTATAAGTTTGCAACCTTAGCACTAATGCCTCATATTCGACAACATTATTTGTAGCATCAAACTCTAGTTTGAATGAGAGAGGTATAAGGTTACCCTCCAGGGATACTAATAACACACCAACACCATTTCCTTCCTTGGAATAAGAACCATCAAAATACAATTTCCAAATATGATCAGATTTTTCTCCCTTCTTATCCATCTAAGCAAGAGATTCTACCTAGTTGTCTTCCATAATTTGATCCTCTACTTCCAATAGAAGGTAGGAAACATATATTTCTTGACCTTGTACTGGAGCATTGTTTGAACAATCAGGTTTAGTTATAGTTTTCACAAATTTGGACTCCCTGTCTAACCTACGCTCTTCTCCACCATACACTAGGATAATAGCATATGTCATATCAAGCTTGATAGATCCTCTAATTTTCATTCCCCATGACCTGGAAAGGAGCATACCAAATCTTGTAGAGATATAAACAACTACAATGTCCATTACGACACTCTTAATTAGGATTTGTGCCAGATTAACCACTAGATCTTTAATCATGCCCAAGCATTTTACCCTCTTGGAATTGAAGGAATATAAATCCTTGTATGGTTTTGTTATATGTAAGCCTAATTACTCCATAACAGATAGTGGAATTAAATTATGAGAATCCCCTGAATCAAGCATGCAATTATGCAACAACAAATCATGGATCACTAAAGTAATATAAAATGGAGGTGTGGATGGATCATGCTCTTCTACATGTGGAGCAAACACTACCATCGAACTTTCTTCTTGTAGATTCAAACTGTCTTGAGTTGGTGTTAACTGACGCAACTCTATAAAATTAGAGATATGCCTTTTATAAGCAAGTTGTTTCAACAATTCAGTTAAGGGAACAAATATCTTTACTTTTTCTAACTCCTTCTATAAGCTAAATATAGAGACGCCCCTATCAACAATCCCTTTATTTTCTTAATACAATATTTGGGTTTGTGGTATTATCTACCCCATATTTATAGATCTAGTCTTAGAATTGCTAGGGTACGAGGTTTCTCCCTTGGTGGTCTAACCAAGACCAATGATATTTTTCCCCTCATTACTTTGCTTAAGTGTGGCATGATGTGCAGGTTCATCATTCTAGTTTGGTATTCGAGATTTTTTGCTAGACCTCAAATCATATCCCCTATGTAATTCTGCTTGCATGAAGTCAACAAATTGTTTGCAATATGTATCTATTTGTTCGGTGTCCAAGGAGACATTTGGAACATCATCCTCCTCCCTTTGCACTTATGTTTCACTTTCTTCTTGATAGAGTCGAATACTAATTTTGTTGAACATCAAGGGTATCTGCTAGACCTTCATCTCAGTCATCTTCTATGTATAAGGGGGGTTGTATTTGGCTATGCTAGTCCCTTATCTCTCTTTGTAAGAGTTGCAATGGACGTCTCCTATACTGGGGATTGAAATTTCTGTGAGGATCATGTTGAATTGGTCAAGGAGGGTTTTTGTTCTCTAGTTCTAGCTTCACCAACTTGTTTGAGAGGTTTCTAATAAGCTTATTCATCTTGTATAGCTTCTGATCATAAGCCTCCCTAACTTGACCAGAGGAATCAGCCTCTTACTTAACCTTTCTTCTTTCACTATGTTCTACTTTTCCCTTCAATTTCCTTGCTAATGCAAGATTGGGTTCTACTTCCAGGGAATCAATTTGAATCTGATCTAATGTGGTAGGTTTTCTCTCTCTCAATATAAATCCAAAATCTACTTCAAAGGCTCCAACAAACAACACTCTAACTGATACCTGTGGGGGTTTTATTTCAACTGGCAAGTTGTTATACAATTTTTTAAATCTTTTTACAAACTCAGTAACATTTTCATTTGGTCTTTTCTTTATAGCATTAAATTCAGTTAAGAAGTATCCATGGTCCTTCTTCTCGCCCCACTTCTGCATGAAGAGGTTTTCCAATTCTTCCCAAGTATTGATTGAGTTGTTAGGTAAATCCATAAACCATTTCCTAGCTTTCCCATCCAAAAACTAAACAAACAACCTCAATACCATGTCTAGATGTTCAACATTTAAATTCTCTACAAAGGCACAAAAGGTTTTAATGTGTTTCTCGGTAGTGATATTGTCTTCCCTAGTAAACCGAGGCAAGAGCTTAAGGTAATCTTGGGGAATTGCATCCATAGGTTGTTTGAGCTTCAGAGGGGCATATATGTTGAGAAGAAAGCCAGGGACAACCATGTTTTGTATAGGAAGTTGTAGAAAATTTGTTGCAAGAGTTGGATGGACAATATTTGTCGAAAGTGGTGGTAAAGGGCCTATAGAAGCTTGAGAAATAGTAGGGGTGATAATGTCTTTAACTTCTTCACCCTTAGGGAACATGAGGAAGGTAGTAGGATTTGGACTGGTAGAAACTACTTTAGTTTTTAGATATGGGAAATAAAACTCAGATGGGGGGAAAGGGTCTTCAGAGGAGTTCAACTTCTTGACTAAGGAATCAAGGATTCAGGGAAGCTTATTTTATCTTTCTAAGAGATAAAAGGTGAGAATTATGAGGTAGTGGTGACTGGTTTTGGGGTTATCAAAGTTCTTTCTCTCCAAATTCTTCTGCAAATAATTCTCTTTTCTCTTTGGGTCGAAAGCAGGAGGATTTTTTTACTGAGAGGTATCAGAGTGAGTGTGAGGATTTTTAACAGCTAGGATGACCAAATTAAAAGATCAATAGTGGAGTCACCAATTTGAGGGATATCAACCCACACTTCTTTTTCTCACCTGTCAAAAGGAATGTACAAATGTCATACCCAGGGAAAAATATTTTGATTCGTTCCCCGACAATGACGCCAAAAGATGTTGTGGTTCCTAGAGATAACCTCTGGGTTAAGAGAGATCAATGCCTAGGACATCTTAAAGTGTCTAAAGGAAATATCAATAGTATTCAAGACTTAAACATATGATGAGTTAAAGTTGGTTCATATATCTTATCCAAAGGCATATTTAATCGACACGCATATTGAGCACTCTTTTATAGGATTTAACCTTCAGATTTGGTGGCCTACCCACAAAACGTGTAGCTATATTGGTTGTTGTAGTATAAATGGAAAGAATAACGTAAAGAAAGGAGATCAATGCAAAGGGATAATATCAAAATCCTAAGCATTAAACTCTAGTAGAAACATGGAACAGATAATGCAAATAAAATTCAGAAAGCACAAAGCTCATTTTAAGGACATTCAACCTCATACATCACATGCACCATTTATCAAAAACATGACATAAATGAATAGCCAACTTTGAGATTATGTCTAGCATCTACAATTACACACCTTCTGAGAGGAAAGAAACATATGTGAAAAGATAAACAAAGAAAGAATTACATAATACACATTTCGGCATTTGGAATCTCCAAAACTTCTTTATTAATCTTCAAAAAGAGCATACCTCTTGTAGTTCTTCAAACACTTGAAAAATTTACAGGTTAGAGCCACCTCTGGAATAGAAAATTCAGAATCCCTTTAGTGAGTCTATTAAGCACTTTTATAGGGTACCATAGACGAGGACAACTTAAAAAATATTACTTCTTGAGGATCTCGTAACTGCCTAACCATGCAACAACTCAAGCGTATTACTAGCACAATTGTCATAATTATCACATAACAATCTTGATTCTATTCTTAAAACAAAATATTTACAAAAATTTCAAAATGACATAGACTATCATGATTAGCATATCAAAATATCTTCATTGTTGGTCAGTTGGTTCCATTGGGAGGGACCCTGGCTCTATAATTTGGACTTGTGGTAGACTAATGAATTGGTCACATCTTTTCCATAATATTGGATTTGGTAAAGGAGAGCAGATGAATTTTGATAGGCTATATTCAAATTGGTGATCTCAGTTTAATATTTCCTGTAAGTTTAAACAAAGTCTTTACCAACTAGAGTAGCTAGAAATCCTTTTGCAAAAAGTTGACTATCATCCTTCCTTTGAGGGTAGAAGTCTTTTCATGAGAATAATCAACCTTACTCTTGACTTCTACTAGCAATTTTTGATACTATTCCTGTGAAAGCAGGTTCCCTTGTAAATCCTAACAGTTGGGAACCCTGCTCTAATCCTCTAATCAAAACTAGAGTCAAATGTAGTTACATATTTCAATAATTCACCTAAACATTCCTCAACTTTGGCTCAGGTTGTTTCTTTCTGACTCATCTTAGAGATTTCAACAATTGTTCCTGTCCTGTCAATGATGTCCATATCCCTCAACTCATTGGTTGATTTCTCGTTGAGGTACCTGATGAACTTCTCTGTTGTCTTGGTGTTTTTACCATCTTCTTCTTTGGGTGAAAGGATAAAGAACTCGGTCTCCTTGATTGCAATTTTTTTCTCTACAAATGGGGTCATATGCTCCCAGATGTTCTTTACTTTAGAAATTATTTCATCCCAAATTATATGTTTGGCTTGGATAAGAGACATATTACCTTTCAACTTATTTTTTGAGTTCTTTGATATCCTGGTTGCTTCTAGCCACTTCTCCTTTTGTGTTAGTGCATGCTTGGAGTTCTCCAAATCAATTTTAACCTTTTTGAGCTCGCCCTCAGACAACGGCAATTCAGTTAGAGCCTTGGTTAGATGTTCAGTGGGATTCTCTGGGTTTTCTGGCACAATTACTGCACAGATGTGAGAATCAATCCTTTGTTGGATTTCTTTCACATGTTATTAGAGGGCTACCACCTCACTATTTCTGTCTATTAGTACATTGGCCAAAATTTATTTTTCACTCTCTACATGAGCCAACTCTTTGGAATGTACATGTTCAGATGCACACCTTTTCAGCTTCTTCCTTAATTTCTAGATCTCTGATTGCAAGCCCTGAATAATAGCTTCCACGACAACTTTATCATTTGGGATTACTGCCAATTTGACAATTAATTCTTTAAATATTTCATTTTGCAAGTGGAGGGCTCTAGAGTTGGCCTTTTCTTGCTTTATCCTAATGGAAATTTTTTCTAACAGTTTCTCAGCCTCACTGATAGTCAAAGAATTTTTACTTAGCTCAATATAGAGAATTTCTCCAGCCTTCCCATGCCAATTTATTTTATCCTCTATGGGGATACTAGCCATATCTAGTGACACATCCACAGTCCTAAATTGTGATCCTGATGAGAGGGATTGTGCTAAAGGATGATACAAAGATAATTTTATTTTATTTCTTTCTAGGTCCATGGCAACTAGGATCCTGGTCTGATAAGGAACTGAATGTGATGCCAGCTGCTACTACATTTCATATTTGACTCTTTTGTTTCTCTCTTCTATTCTTTGCCTTTCTTCCCATTTAAGGTTTGATGATGATGCATTTCCCAGGTAGCTCAAGATTGCCTCCTTTATGGAGGTGGAAGTGGCATCTTGTTGAAAATCTTCTAAGAGTACCTGAAAGCATCGCTGGTCTAAATTTCTCTGTCAACCTGGTCTAAAATTCTTCACCAGTCTACTCCTGGATCTTAGCTTTCTTGCTTGAAGAAGCCTCCTCCATCTCTGTGTCTTCAACTTTGTCCAAGCTTCTCTTTTGAGTCCTTTCCTTTGAAGTAGGTGTTTCAATTTCAATTTCTGTATTAACAGGCCAAGAATCCAAATTGGCCTTCCATTCAAGTTTGGGTCTATATTCATGCTCATAAGTAGAAGCATTAATATCCCTCCTCCTCTTTGATATGACACCATGGGGATCATAGTGCCACACCTCTCCCATTTCAAAATTAATCTCTTTCAACATGTCTTCTACTTGTTGAAGGGCTTGTCTAGTGTTAATAATAAATGGACCTACTGTCCTACCCAACTTAAAAATGTAGCCCTTTATGGTAGGAACAAAGTGGATTTGATCAACATTTAGGCTCTGTTTGATAAATTCTAGGGAAAAGATTCTTATGAGCATGAAAACAGGCAAGCAGCACGTGAGAAGTTTTGACACATGGACTCTGATTTCAGTGTAGTCCTCAAACAAGAACCAATCACCCACCCTATTATCTTCACTGAGTTGAAGGATTTTATTTTGCCGGGGAAGGATTCTAGGAGGGGAAATGTTATCTATAATTTTGTAGGCAATGGACATATAAGTGGAAATGAACTAAGAAAAACCCTTATTGTTAGGATTTTTATTTAGGGCACTGTCCCAATCAAACACAAACTTCCTCTTCTTATGAGACTTTGTAATACTAATGCCCAAATACTGAAATTCTTCTACATGAGTATATAGGAAAATATAGAAGAGTAAGAAATAATATCTGAAAAAGGAAGTGACAGGAAAATGGTTACACTGGAATTTTATGGATTTTGCAAGGAACGAGGGTATGTCAAAGACAGTGTCAGCTTGCATCATTGTGTGCAGGAACCCTAGGTGACTTTAGTAATGTTACCAGTGTCTTCTTCCCCAAAAGGTAAGGTGATAACAGTCAGAATAGGATGTACACTTTCAAAAAACATGGAAACTGGGAATCTATCTGTGATGGGGAGGGTTTTGATTGTTGGGTGCTAAAATCAATTGGAGGAAGGCTTGCTATTCTCTGGTTGAGAGCCCATTATAAGTTTAGAAGAGGGTAACTTCTGTAAACCTCTCAAGATTGGGAGATTTTGGGTACATGAGAGAAATTTGAATTAATTCTGGCGTGACTTCTAGAATCTTCTCTCCAGTGGGGGATATGAAACAATTCCTCTCTTTAAAATAGGACGCTGTGAGCTAGGAAACAAATTCTGGAAAATGGTAGACTGTGGGAGTGATTTGGTGATACAATCCTGACTCCATGAGCCGAAATGGGTCTTCTCTTTTTAGGTTATGGTCAAACAAGTCGAAAAAAAGATTAGATAGGTGGTAGGAGCAGAATGGCTCACGAATTTCAGCCTCTGTATCCATGAGAGGCTCAGTATGGCTAGAGAGTTTCACCTCTTAGCCTTGGGGGTTTTTGGGCTCTGGCGTTTTCATTTTAAGCATAACGGAGAATGATTAAGTGGCAAGGGATTGTAGGTTACCTGGTGGCCAGAAGCAATTGGGCGTAGTCGCGCTGGAAGAGCTTTGCACTAGTTGAAGGTCGAATTGGGTTGTGAATAGGTGGAGCGACGATGGAACGTTGTTTGAATGAAACAAATTTGAACTCCAACATCTAACAGGACATGGTTTTATAGTCATGAAACATGATGGAGTGATGCGTGGGAGAGACACGTGGCTGGGACACATGGTGCCACTCGGTTGGATGAGAAGTGAGAGGGAGGGACCCTTGGCCTTGCAAATATCGCGCTTGCCTGCTGACATCAATGGTGCTTTGGCGCTTTGGTGGCAAGTGTGGTCCCCACACTCCGGTGGGGTGATTGAATGAGGTGGAGAGCGAGGCTCGACCTCCTGGAGTTGACCTTGGCCATTGATTGACCATGCTCGCCCAACTGAGTTTGACCATTCCAAGGGCTAGTGTCGGCTAATCTGTTGCTCTAGTTACCTCGCCGAAAGGCTTCCGGGTCCGAGCGGCTGTAGGGCAGATGACGATCTGCCCAATAATTGCTTGGCGGTTAACTATTACGCACACAATGTGGAGGTGGGGCCCCTTGCATTTGTCTTTTTACCTCTTTCCCCTTTTTCCAATGTCCTCTACATTTCTCCAGTGTACGGCCTTCATAATTGCTTATGTCCTTTTAACTTATAGACTAGAATCCTCTCCAAATCAACCACATTAGAGAACATATAAAACACACCACCCACCACGAAAAAGAAATATTTCAATAAAATTAAAAATACAAATATTCTAATATATAAAATGTAAAATTAATATTAATATAAATAATATTATTAAAAAACAATCCACCAGATACTTCCAAATACAAATATTTCTTTCAAATTTTAAACTAAAAAAATAAATGCAAACATTAAAATGAATCTATCTTGAATTAAGAAAACAATCACAATATATCTATTAAAAATAAATCATTACACATTCTGTATTTATTTATATTTATTTAAAAAGAAATTATTACTAAAATTTATAGTCACCCTTTTGAAGACACAGATAAAACCAGGATTTGAACTCCAGCGGTTTTTTGGGATGCTGTTCGGCTAAAACTGCGCTCAAAGTTGAGTGCCTAGATGCATTTTGACCATTCTGAGAAATCTATCATAATGGGAAGTACTTTTTACGGTTTATTTTCATATATAAGATGGTAAGATAGTATGTAATATTGGAGTAGCGGAAAGTAATAATAATAAAAGGACGATCCAATTCAAATTTTTAATCTATAGCTTTTTAGGTCCTGCATAAAATTTCTTTATCGACCGTTTACTCTTTTAAAATTCAAAGATATCAGAGAGCGAATTCATATGTGCAGACCTTAAAAGCAGACCCTCCTTCTGCAGAATTTATGAATACCAAACCCAGATTGGACTTATTTTGGTCATAGTCCTCTCTCTGACCAGTCTGTCCTAGAACCTAATGCCTCTTGCTTTTTCCAATGCAAATTGCATTGCATGCGTTTCCGTTCATATATATTCGTTCTCTTAATCTGCACATTTATTCATAAATGAACCACACAGCCCATTAGCGTAAACCTGAAACTGTGGTCAGTATGGGCCACGCCTCCATTATTAATTTATTCATACAACCAGACAAGCTTGCACGAAACGCGACAGAGCTCACTGCCACTGCCAATCAGTGCAGTAGACTGTCGTGTACATACCAATAAATAATAATAATGTGACCATACCATTACCAGATATGAGAAGCTGCCCTCAAGATTTAACTGTCATTTGTATTTCCGACTTGCCAGATGTTGGGCACCTCCGTTAAGTTGGGCACAGACTTAGAAGGGAAGACAATGCATATGAATCTTTCAGCATGGAAAATAATAATAATGTTACTGCTCTGCGGAATTTGGGGATCACTCTTGTCTCATTCCACAGATGACTTCCTTCTTTGGTCGAGTCAAAACGCCAGCTACAGCCAGATCTGAGGACTTTCGATTTAATGCTGCCAGTTTGCTTTAACATGGATTTCCACGTGACTCCACCGCAATTTTCTCCGTTCTTGGGAATTTGATGGCAGAAAAAGCAGAAAACTCTTCTTAGGATTCGTTTAATTCTAACCACACCATTCTGCAGATCTGCGGTCCTCAGATTTATGCCCAAGCTTCTCAGATAGATAGATAGATAGATAGGATTTGCAAATCTCACTGGATGCCCTTTGTGTGCCAATCCTCCTGAAACTGAACAGGTCATTAATGTGGTATCGTGGTTTAGTATGAGGACTGGAGAAAAAAATCAGCGATAATGAAGGCAAGACAAAGGCAGTTAATAATGAAATACTCACTGGATGGCACGAGAGATGACAGTCCCAACTCTGTGATTGCTCATAGTGCTACATTGAGCCACACTTCCTCTGCATCAGGTAGCATGGAGCACCACATGTTTCATTCCAATCCCCGGGAGAAACGCTACTCTATATCAGATGAAGCATTGTGTGTCGAATGTGTAGGGATTTCCAATAGTTTTGACAAGGTAAGTTTCAGAATCATAACAAAACTATATATATCAGGATCTTGGCCCATTCATGTGAGTGTACACATTTTGAAAATATTACATATTCTTAGTAAGGTTGGAGGGACGGGGTTGGAGGAAAGGCGTCTAGTTGGAGGTTGGAGTTTGGGATCTGGATGTCTCGGTTATATGTTTAATTGATATATGGCTTGCCAGCTATCGCATATATGCCAGAGAGGTTTCTAGTTCGGTTTAGTTTCAAAATGTCAACTGAAAATTTTGGAGAATTTATTTATAGAACTTAGAAAATCTTCCTTTCAAATTGGTAAATCAGTTTTGGTAAAAAAAAATTAAAAATCCGCAATGCCCTTGGCTATGCAGGTAGACCCTGTAGACTCTTCAGCTGAATCAGATCTTGATTCAGCTAAGCTTCTGATGCAGAAAATATCTATACACAATATTAAAAGTGAGCGGGGTTCATCAGTTCACAAGACCAACACTCGTCGTACGAAAGATCCGAATGACTTTACCCAAACTCCCAGACTCCCACAAGGAGCTCCAGCTTGCGTGCCCAAAGGTAAAAATAATATATTTTGATTCCTTCTATAGATAGGCATTACTGTACAGCCTATGTAGATCCGTATGTCACTGTATATCTAGACAACCTTTACCTCAATATCTCAATGGTTGTCTCTGCAGAGCACAGTGATTCTCCCATGTATTCCTTTACTGAGGCCTTAAAAGGTATTATATTTGTATATTGGAACTGTTGTTACCATGACACTAGGCTCAGCATACCTTTTGTACCATTTGATCTGAATTTATCTATGTCCTGTTCATTAACATTACTGCAGAATGCCATAGCAAGAAATTGCAGACAAGGTTTGATGGAAATAAAGGAGGAAGATGCGCATTTGCAGAGTATGAAGATTTACTGAAGGATTTCACTGTGATCTCAACACCTCACAGATTCAAGGAAAGGAAACGCCCGGCTTCAATGGACTTGATTCAAGAGATTAATTCTAGTTCTAGTTCTAGAGATGGATATAATTATTCTCCTAAAATCGGGAGCGTCAGAGAATCCCCAAGCGCTGATGCAGAAAATCCAGTGAGTCAAAGCCTAAATGAATCACACCATACTTATGGTAAAGAGGTTTTGCATAATAAGCGCCACGACTCTCAGAACTCAGCTAGTGGCAGAGTCCGGACTTTCCCAAGTCCAGGCACTCCATCAACGTCGACAAATTCAAACTCATGGAGTTTGGAAAGAGTTTCAATGGCTGCCAATTCTTACAGAAATGGGCTATTGGCTTGCCACAATACTATGTACACAAAGAACATCAAGAGTAGTTTGCCATCAAAATGGGATGATGCAGAGAAATGGTTATGCAGTCCTGCTTCAGGTGACAATATAGCCAATACAGTACACAAAAATGGAGAGTATTCTCGCAAACCCAAGTCTAAGAGTGGGCCTCTTGTAGCAATGGGACTTGCTTCACCTGCTAGGCCATTATATTATAGTAAGAACAGGGCATCCACTATCCAAGCTATCCATCAATACTCCCCACCCAGTGCTTTAGAGAATGGACCTATTGGGTCAGGAATCAGAAGATCTGGTAGCAGTGCTGCTGTTTCTGATCATTTGCAGGGGCAAAGTTCGTCAGACAATTCTAGCTGTTTGCCTCTAGATAGTGGGGATACTAATTTCGGAGTGCAGTCCTGTATAATCCGCTCTGCTAGTGTGGACGGATGGTCATTCCAAGCCAAAGAGTTGCCCATGATCGAAACGAGAAGCGTACAAGCAGCACCTGCAAAACATGAGAACTGTATTCCCGAGCTTCCTGAACCGAAAACCAGGAATTCAGGCCCTCAGATGTCACTAAACAGAAGCCAGTCTACAAGAGAAGTTCTTCCAGTGCCCCTCTTCAGTCAAGGTCTGCATTGCAATTCCTCCCCTTGTTATCATGTCTAATAACACAAGGTTGCCTTTATAATTAATAACAAAGATAGCTGATAGCGAATAACTGGTATGCTATCTGTTGACGTCTAAGCCTATTGTTATAAACTTAGAATCAATCATATATTGGAGTAAGATAACCAGTTTGCCTCTTCTGATTTGTAGTCACTGGAATCCAGCCATCCAATCTTTGTTCTAGTTATGATGATATTAGAACTGTAGATTTTGATTATAAAGTTATCATCAAGTTAGGATTGTAGATTTTGAATACAGAAACAAATTTAGCAGTTTCAAAAACTTTATTGTACTCTGATTGTGCCACTCTTTGATTATGTAATTTTTGAATCTATTGGAGTAACTGTCACACCCACTTCATTGCGAATCAAATACATGCACTAACTGCCACCCTGGGAACATGGGACTAATAGCCCACTCAAGGTAATGGTGGTAGCAGGTAGGTTGTGGGTAATGGAAAAGCAGTTGTCTATAATGAGACTTTTTGGAAGCTTTTCCGGTGGGTTTTTCCGGTCAAAATCCGGCAGCAATTTATTGGAGTCGCAAGTTTGATAGCTAGTTTCCGCACAATCAAGGCGTCCCAGGGGTTTTTCAGGGTGCTGAATCCAAATATGCAGTGAAAAAACCATTTTAACTGCAACAAATCAAGATTTAACCTCAATTTCTTCCGCCGGACCGGAATTTCCAAAAAATTCTATCAATTTAGCCCAACCCTTATGTTATCCTAATAAAAAATGCTTGTGTTTGGCTCGTTATCTACTCCATCATCTATGTTGCCTGAAACAGTTTTGAATGGATCCATATTTCTTGAAATCTGTTTGAAACTGTGATATTCCGATTAATCTCACCTAGATTTTATAGTTGCATTAATACCATTCGTTGAAGCGAAGTATTCTGATAATATGAATGTGACTGTTTTTATTCAATCAGTTACCAAAATTATATTGGAACCGATCCATACCTGATATAAACCTTGAAATCCGCTTGAAACTATGCTATTCTTTCAATCTCAATTAAAGCTAGAGTCATGGAAGCGAATTATTCTGATTATTCTGTTTTGATTGAATCAGAATGTCTTGAAATCTAATTGGGTACACCTGTTTTTATTTCCTCAGATAAATATGCTGATATGGTTTTGGAGACTCCACGATTATTTGGATCAACTTCTTCTATTAAGCAAGATATGGTCGTTCAGAGTCTGGAACATGAGGACTGTGAATCACTATCCATATCCATGAAAGATGCAGCCACAGAGATATCCCCAACTGTTTCAAGAAGAGACATGGCAACTCAGATAACTCCTCTTGCAAGTTCAAGAACATCTCGCTGTACAACTCCACAGCAGTGTAACTCTCCTGCCAGACACAACACTCCTGCTAGATCGGACTCTGGAAATGGAAGCAATTCCACATTAGATGTTTTAGAATTGCCAACTTGTCATTTAACCAAACTGGAAATTGGCAATGGAGACATCAATTATAATCATAATTGTAGGCATCCAGATCAAGTCTTCACCCCTAACCCAGGTAAAAAGCAGATTAATTCAAGCTGGAGAACAAGAGAGGAAGAGGAAGAAGAAAGCTCAAATTGCCTTAGGTATTTTGAGAGTGGAGACTGGAGGAAGAATATCGTTGAAGCAAGGGCTACTGCATGGGAAGAAGCTGAACGTGCAAAGTGCTTGGCCAGGTAATTCAATGATTTGATATATTCTATACCCTGCTTTAACATTATCATTTTGCAAAAATCAACAATCAGGCTAGACTGTGTGGTGCACTTTCTTATCAAAACATATGATCACTTGTTTCCAGGTTCAAAAGAGAGGAAGCGAAGATTACAGCGTGGGAGAACCATCAGAAAGCAAAAGCTGAAGCAGAATTGAAAAAACTTGAGGTATACATATAGGTTTTCTTAATAATAGTTTGTTATATTTTGTGTTTGAATTGTTGAATTTACTAGTCTAGGGACTCAAATTGTAATTTGTTAAGTTAATGAAAATGAAACATAACAATCTATTTAGATGTCAAATTTTGTGAAATTACAAAATTTCATTGTTAAAATTCATTGCCAAATTTCATCCAGTTTTGTTGTCCCAATTGACTGCTCGATTTATTTATAACGAGCATTTAAAGAGTCCCAGATCTGACGAGCTGTTGCAGAATCCTGCTAAACATCATAGAGAAGGTTTCCGAAATTTTAAATCTTTGGGTTGATGCAGAGAGGACCAGAAACCTAGGGCAGAGTTCCTCCATAATCAGTCAATCAGATTTTTGTCAGATTTCAATCTGAATAACGACAGTTTGAGAACCACTTTCCCCAGGGTTTTTATGGTCTGTAATTTATGAGTTTAAATATGCCCTGCTTTGAAGTTGTTAGAAAATTATTGTTGGAATGTTCGGGGTAATTAGTATTAGAATGTGGTTATATGATTTTCAATGAGATACAATTTTCCATGTTTTAATGGACATTTTTAAATGAATAAATTTTAGAATTGTTTTATTTTTTTTTATTATAGTTGAATTGTGAAATTTTTATAATGGATATTTTACAATTTCAACAAATTTTCTAAATAATTTGTTTTTAACTGAATGGAGAGGCTTTTTATTTTAGTATAGAAAAGATATTATTTAACTGAATGGAGAGGCTTTTTATTTTAGTATAGAAAAGATGTATTTTGATGGGATAAAATTATATAAAAATAAAATTAGTTAAAATAAAAATAAAAATAAAATAAGTTAGTATACATTTTAAAAATAAAATAAGTTAGTATACATTTTAATTTCAGATGTACTAAGTATTGAGATGAATCAAATCTTTTTTTCATTTTAAAAAATGTTTGTGTTTCAAGAAATTTAATAATTCTAGATCCTTAATATATCTAAAGTTAAGACTTAATATATCTAAAGTTAAAATAGATGTAGAATAGTTTTAAAATAAATTAATCAAAAACCACTTTTAAAAACAATTATAAGCAATTTTTTTCATCGTAATTATTTTAAATTTTGAACAATTTTTAAGCATACTGTTTTACAGGCTTCAATGTGGCTGATTATTGAATAGATTTATAAAGGGATGAAATTGTTGTGCATGAACATCAGGTGAAACTGGAGAAAGTTTTGAACAATTTTTAAGCATACTGTTTTAGAGGCTTCAATGTGACTGATTATTGAATAGATTTATAAAGGGATGAAATTGTTGTGCATGAACATCAGGTGAAACTGGAGAAAGTTTTGAACAATTTTTAAGCATATTGTTTTACAGGCTTCAATGTGACTGATTATTGAATAGATTTATAAAGGGATGAAATTGTTGTGCATGAACATCAGGTGAAACTGGAGAAAGTGAGGTCACAAACAACAGAGAAGATCATGAACAAGGTGGCAACAGCTCATAAGAAGGCAGAAGACATGAGAGCTGCCATAGCTGTACAGCAAGCAGAGCAATTGGCCAAGACCATGGACAGTGCTGCATCCGTACGGAAAAGTGGTCACATTGGTACATTGGGTGCATGCTTTTCATTCTCATGCAATGTATGACACTTATTTAATTCCATTTAATTTTAACTCTGAGCCTGACAGAGTCTTGATGTAATCTTCAGAATTTAATTTAACTCCGAGTCTGGCCGAGTCTTAATGTATTTGTTTGTCAGACCTTTGAAATCCAACTGGAATAAGTCTGGTCTGATATCAAATATTCTTTATTTATATATATACTTTTTGCTCAATTAAAGGCAGGAACAATGGGCAATCCTCCTTTCATCGTAACTCGCCACTATCTGCATTCGATATTTTGAATAATCGAGAAAGATGTCAGAACATGCGCGCGCAGTGCGTATTTTTTGAGGAAAACTTATCCAGACTAAATTTTCTGCAGTTATGGGGCAGTGTGGCTGGACGATACTACTCCTAAATCTATTATTGCCTAGCGTGGCTTCTAACGAGAGAAGCGGTCAAATCTTAAGGCTATAATGGTAGATTAGGCTAGGTCTCTTTGCGTATCCCAAAAAGCATCATCCTTGTACGAAGCGTATGCACTGCCCTATTTCTGACTGAAGGGACATGATTTCTAGATTAAAGGGACCTTCAGTCGCTTTCGTGAGAGTTACAGAATCTTCCGGCTTTCCCTTCTCGTTGCATTATTAGGGTGGTAGGTTGTATGAATTGTAATGAGCTATAATGCGAAAAGATGAGACCGTAAACGGTTCCATGCATGATGCACAGTGAATATTCACTCTCAACTGTGGCAATTACCACCTTTATATGTATTATAGGTTGTTCTCGTGTGAAAAATTTGGTAGTATATAGACTATTTTTACATAACATCTGAAGTTATGTAGCAAGTTGGTTTTCAAATTTGATAGTATAGATACTATTTGTAGCAAAGTGTTTATAAGATGACCTTGAATACTATGTATTTGTGGGTGTTTGAGTTTTTGTGTGTATCTCCTCCATACATATAATGTAATGCCCATTCATATTAACTATGTTCCATTACCATCCCGACTCATTGTCATCATTGCCTCCTCCACAATCAATGTTGCTTTCCAAGTCTTTCGTTATCTAAGAAACGAAATTCGTCATCTCCCCCTTGTGTCTTGAATCCCATGAATCAGACATGATTCTCTAGGACACGTGCCTGATCCTTGTGTCCAACGTGTCCTGGAGTGTGTCCAATGTGTCTTGGAGTATACCCATCTATCGTTGTCGAAGATTGTAGATACACAGTTTGCCTCTCTTCATTCATTATGTTTGATGGCCTACCAAGGCAAAATTTCCCTCTAGAGATCACAAGAGGTTAAGATCCCCTTTCTTGTAAATAGTCATAAACCCTCGGACCGTAGCAGCTTCTACTTCTCCTTTGTTCTGCAATCACACATACTTGATGTTCCAGAAAGCATATGCATTCACCGCGTCTTCAATGTACTATCTCAATGCAACCTCCAAAAAGATTGCTCTCAATAGCATTTTAAAATCCCAACCTAAATTTATTTAATGTGCAATGTTTTCTTCCCTCCAAGAATCTTCCTATTTACGCAGAGTATATGGATCTCAATGTTGTCCAAAAAAATTATGTTTGAAGTCATTTCCAATCTTCAATCAACCAAGAAGGGTAATTCCGATAAGGTAATAATCTCAATTTTATTCGATTCCTAAGAATCGATATGTCCCCTCGGCGCCCTGCTCATGCTAGATCTATATTGGTGGCTAAAAAATTACAACAAACTCTAACAACCAAAATCCACAATCAACACAAAAAACTAATCTCTTATATATTTATTCATCAATACAGAGAGATACCAGATACAAAGATTTTTCTTAAATCAACTATGTATCAAAAAACTAAAACTAAGAATTAACTCTTGCCCTTAATGACTTGATTTACATCGAATCGAGGTTCTCCTAAAGTCTTACCCATTCTTTCTATACTCGCTATCGTTATTCCAAGGGATTTACAACCATATCCCATCTTAATCCTCCAACAAATTAATCCCTAATTAATTGGACTGTAAAACACCTATTCTAATAAATTGAATCGGTTCACTGCTAACTTGGCAATCTTAACAACTTATTACAAACAAATAATTAACAAAAATTAAGAGGACCAACCCTCTGGTAAATGATTTTGGTTGGTCAGGTCAAAGTGAATCGATATAGTCTGATGCAAGTTTGATGCCCTTGCATCAGACTCCCAAGGAAGAAGAGAATGCTCCATCAAAACTTAGGATCAATCCGATACTTCTGCAATTCAGCTGCTATTATCCAACTGGCATCTTCTACTGGCTGTGTAGTGACCAAACACCAACTAACTAAAATATGAAATAACTATTCGCACACAGAATTTAAAATCTGAAATACAGAAGCCTGAAGAATTAATTTGTACTTACCTCAACTGCTGCTGATGCGGTTGATTCTACTGGTGCTGCTGATCCTGCTGGTGGTGTCGTGATTGTTGGATCCAGATTCCGGGAGACCAATACCACCCAGCCAGATTGAGAAAACCTAGCTGCTCAATCCAGAGAACTTCACAACAGAAGCTCTCTGTCCCTCCGTGCCCAGAACCTCAGACCCTTAAAGCTTTTCCAATGGATAGTTATCTTCCTCCTGGTTTTCTCCTGGTGAATTTCTGCTCCTGGTTTTGCCCCCTTCTCTCGGATCAGGCTTCTGCTTTTATTAACGGTTCTGGCAGTGGCCGCCCTCCTCCCTGCAGCCACCGCCTTTCACGCATTGAAGGCTCTCCGATATTTTCTACTGACCTCTACGCTCTGTTATAACTTCTCAGTTGGTGGAACGCGCTTCTGATTAATGGACCCTTTAATGAGGTTGTGTTTGTACGCTGCCTACGTATTTATAAGTTCAGCCAGATCTTTATAACATTTAAGTTATCAATTTATATCATAAGTTCCATTATATAATATATAAGATTTATAAGGTCCATTGTATATAAGATTTATATTATAAGGTCCATTATATAGTATATAAGATTTATGTTATAAGGTCCATTATATAGTATATAAGATTTATGTTATAAGGTCCATTATATAGTATATAAGATTTATATCATAAGTTCAATTATGTATTTTGTAAATTTAATATATATATATTATAAAGGTTTAATTATACTTTTTATAAAGTTTAACTTATATATGTTTATAATTTAAATTTTATTTATAAAAACTTAACACATTTATTGTTTGAATTTCATCACATTTGGTCTTATTATAAGGTTTAAAACTTTATATAATGGATCAATTTAGCTGGGTCGTTACAGGCTGTCCCTTCCATTTAATCAAATACTGATAATAAGTTTTTCCTCTGGTTTTCTTGGTCACTCTCTTATCCAAAACTGCTTCCACTTCCCTTTGTGTTGTTTTTGGCAGTTGTTCCTTCCACTTTAAAGTCCGAATTTCCCCATTCACAGGTTCATCTATTACTCTTGTTTCTGATTCTTTGTAGGGGTATAAATCTGCAACATTAAATATGGGCGAAATTCCAATTCCTTCTGGCAGTTCTATTTCATAGGCATTTGCAGAGAATTTTCTCAATATTCTGCATGGTCCTATCTTTTTCAATTTCAACTTGTTGTATGTCCCTACAGGAAATCTTTCTTTCCTCAAATAAACCATAACCAAATCACCTATCTGAAATTCCTTCTCTTTCCTTCTCATATCAGCCCTTTGCTTGTACTTACTGTTGCTTTCTTGCAATCTCTGTTTTACATCTTCTTGCAACTTCTGCATTTGTTCTGCAAATTCTTCAGCCTTTGCACTCCTTATTTCCTGTTTTCCCAAAATTTTGAGTTCATATACCCCTCTAGGGTGCATTTCAAAAACAATTTGAAATGGGCTCATACCTGTACTCCTATTAGGAGTATCATTGTGAGCGAATTTAGCTTGAGCAAGTTCCAAATCCCACTGTTTTGGATTCTTATAAACCAAACTTCTTAAGATGTTTCCTAAGCTTCTATTCACCACATCAGTTTGTCCATCTGTTTGAGGATGATAGGTTGAACTAAACTGAGGTTTGTACTCGACTTCTTCCACAGAGTCCTCCAAACGTGTCCTAGGAACTTAGTATCTCTGTTTGAAACAATACTTATGGGTAGCCCATGTAATCTTACAATTTCTGAGAAAAACATATTAGCAATATGTGTTGCATCATTAGTCTTCTTACAAGCAATAAAATGAGCCATTTTGGAGAATCTATCTACGACAACGTAGATGGAATCATTTCCTCTTTGTGCTTTAGGCAAACCCAAAACAAAATCCATGTTGATTGCATCCCATGGCCTGTTTGGAATTGGCAATGGCTGGTATTATCTAGTGTTCTGACCTCTTCCTTTGGCATGCTGACAAATCCTACACTTCTCAACAAACTTCTTTACATCAATCTTCATTCTAGGCCAAAAATAGAAAGCATATACCTGAGCAAATGTTTTTTCTTGTCCAAAGTGTCCAGACATTCCCCCATTGTGCTTTTCTTTGATCAAATTCTCTCTCATTGAACACTTAGGTATGTATAGTGTATTGTTTTTGAACAACATGCATCCTTTTAGTATGCAATCCAACCATTGGCTTCTATTGTGAGCAACATGATTTTTAACAGCTGCATATATGTCCTTAAAGTCTACATCCTCTTGGTACATGTCAATCATTTCTTCAAATCCCAATGTGCCAACTTTTAGCTCCTGCAAAACCAAATTCACTCTGCTCAAAGCATCAACAACTTTATTTGATTTTCCACTCATGTGTTTGATTACAAAGGTGAAACTTTGCAGAAATTCCACCCATTTGGCATGCTTTTGACTCAATTTTGGTTGGTTGTTTATAAACTGTAGTGCATGATTGTTGGAGTATAAAACAAATTCTCTAGGCAACAAATAATGTATCCATTTTTTGAGTGCTTGCACAATAACATAAATTTCTTTGTCATATGATGAGTATTTTTGTTTAGCCTCATTCAATTTCTCACTGAAATAGGCTTATTGGTCTATGCTCTTGACTCAACACGGCTCCAAGCGTTGTCTCACTAGCATTAGTTTCTACTTGAAACGTTTTGTCAAAACTAGGTAAGGCTAAAACATATTTCTCAGTGATCTTTCTTTTCAGTAGCTTAAAGTTTCGGTCTATGGCCTCTGTCCATTTAAATGATTGTTTGCACTCCTTTATGGTTTCTATTATAGGTGCACAAATTTGATTGAAACTTCTTATAAACTTCCTATAAAAACTTGCAAGACCATGAAAGCTCCTTACCTCAAATACACTCCTTGGAGTTGGCCAATTTAAAATTGCTTGTATCTTCTCGGGATCCATCTTCAACCCTTCTTCCGATATTACAAATCCCAAGTATACCAGTTCCTTTTTCACGAAACTACATTTATTCAAGTTTATTAGCAACTTCTCTTTTTATAAGGTACTCAATACCATCTTGAGATGTTCCAAATGTTCTTCCTTGCCCTCACTAAAAAATAGAATATCATCAAGATACACGATCGCAAAATTCCTTGTAAATTCCTTTAAGACTTCATTCATTAACCTCATGAATGTTCTTGGTGCATTTGTGAGCCCAAAAGGCATCACCAACCATTCATATAACCCATTATTTGTTTTAAAGGAAGTCTTCCATTCATCACCCTCTCTAATTCTTATTTGATGGTATCCACTCTTCAAATCAATCTTAGAAAAATATTTTGACCCACTCAAACAATCCATCAAATCATCTATTCGAGGCAGCGGAAATATGTACCTGATAGTGATCTTATTTATCGCTCTAGAGTCCACACACATGCACCATTCACCTCCTTTCTTTGGACTAAGCACCACTGGTACTACACACGGACTTAGACTCTCTCTTATTAACCCTTTATTTGATAATTCTTGTACCTGTCTTTTAATTTCTTCATTTTCCTGAGGAGTTAATCTATAAGCTACTTTATTAGGCAAGCTTGCACCAGGAATCAAGTCTATATGATGGTTGATACTTCTAACTGGGGGTAAAGCATTTGGAAATTCGTCCACAATAATGTCAACATAATCATTCAACAGATTTTTAATTTCAATAGGAAGATCATCTAAATTGGTTGAAGCTAAAATTACCTTTGAATTTCCTACGACTGTAAACTACAGTTCACGCAGCAATTCCTTCCCACTAATAAGTAGAACTTTGATTCCAGGTTCTTCTTTGACTGTTTCATCTTTCAAGGGAAACAATACATGCTTTTGTCCATCCTTCTCTAAGGAATATTTTCTAAGGAATAAGTATTCCTTCTGCCATCATGAATGGCCTTCCTCTTGTACTGCCAAGGTCTTCCCAGCAACACATGGAACACATCCATTGGCATCACATCACATAATACAACATCTTTGTATGTACCTATCTGAATCTCCACCTTGCATTGCTCTGTCACTAAGAGCTGATGTCCCTTCTGCAACCAGGACACTCTATAAGGAGTAGGGTGTACCATTTTCACCAACCCCAACTTCTCTACCATCTCTGTGGAGACAAGATTATCCGTACTTCCACTATCAATCACAACCTTGCAACATTTCCCTTTTGACTTGCACACAGTCTTGAATAAACTTTTCCTTTGAGCTGGTTCATTTACTTCCTTTTCTGCCTTAAGAAACACTCTTTTTAATAATAAATACTCTCTGATCTCAGGTGGTTCTTCCTTCCCTACGACCTGAGGGTTTTCTTCCTTTGCCTTAGTTATATTCACATTCCTTTGATTTGTTGGTTTGTTTTTACGACAGTTCCATGATATGTGTCCAAATTCATCACATGTGTAGCACTGTATTTCTCTTCCTCGGCCTCTTCCTCTGGTTCCAAATATTCTTCCACAAAAGTCTCCTTTTGGTGGTGGTCAACTGCTAGAGCCTCCTGCGTCATTATGAGAATTCTGAAATCTTGGTTTAGAAGATCCTCTTCCTCCTGTTAGACCCTTTCCTCTATTTTTCTGATTCTGTTTCCTTACCACCTTCTCTTCTTCCTTCAAGGCTGCCTAGTAAGCATCCTTAATAGTCTTCTGGTTTAACAAACTGATTTCATCCTGTATGTCATACCTTAATCCATTTATATATATGGCTACCTTCTCCACATTGTCTTCAGTATGTCTAGCTCTTATATTTAACTCGTAAAATTCTTTAGTGTATTATTTCACTGTCATCCCCTTTTGTCTTAAATTTTGCAGTTGTTTGAAGAGACTAATTTGATAGTCCTTTGGTATAAATTTTCTTTTTATTTTGCTGACCATTTTATCCCAGTTCTTTATTTTAGACTTACCTTTCCTTTCTCTGGATGCTTGCAACTCATCCCACCATAAAGCTGCATGTCCCTTTAGCCTTGTTGTTGCAAATTTTACTTTCTTCTTGTCTTCAACCTCTTCAAAATCAAAGTATTTATCTAATGAACTTATCCAATCCATTAATTTCTCTACATTTAAATTCCCCTCATACATAGGTACTTCCACCTTCGGTCTGCCACTAGCCTTTATCAACATTCTGAGAACTTTGTTTTCTTCGGTGTCTTCCTCTACTTCTTCATCAGAAGATTCTTCCTCAGCACTAGTAGTTCCCTCATCAAGTTCTCTCCTATGAGAAGTTCCATTTCTTCCACTCTTGTACGCAAATGTCTAATTTCTTTAAGAAGTATTGCATTTGCTATAGGTCTTCCTCGACCTATGCCAACAGCTGTTCCTCTCCTGGGCGGCATCTTTACTGCAGTTGCTTTGATACCAAATGATGGCCTACCAAGGCAAAATTTCCCTCTAGAGATCACAAGAGGTTAAGATCCTCTATCTTGTAAATAGTCTTAAACCCTCGAATCGTACCGGCTTCTGCTTCTCCCTTGTTTTACAATCACGCATACTTGATGTTCTGTAAAGCATATGCATTCACCGCATCTTCAATGGACTATCTCAACATAACCTCCAAAGGGACTACTCCCAATAGCGTTTTAAAGTCCCAACCTGAATTTATTCAATGTACAATGTTTTCTTCCCTCCAGGAATCTTCCTATTTACGCAGAGTATATGGATCTCAACGCTGTCCAATTTTTTTTTGTTTGGAGTCATTTCCAATCTTCAATCAACCAAGAAGGGTAATTCTGATAAGGAAATAGTCTCAATTTTATTCGATTCCTAAGAATCAATATGCCCCCTTCGCACCTTGCTCATGCCAGATCTATATTGGTGGCTAAAAACTTACAACAAACTCTAACAACCAAAATCCACAATCAACACAGAAAACCAAACTTATATATTTATTCATCAATGCAGAGCGGTGCCAGATACAAATATTTTTCTTAAATCAACTATGTATCGAAAAACTAAAACCCAGAATTAACTCTTGCCCTTAATGGCCTAATTTACATTGAATCTAGGTGCTCCCAAGGCCCTACCCATTCTTTCTATACTCGCTATCCTAATTTGAAGGGATTTACAACCATATCCCATCCGAATCCTCCATCAAATCAATCCCTAATTAATTGGACTAGTAAACACCTATGCTAACAAATTCAATTGGTTCATTGCCAACTTGGCAATCTTAACAAACAAATAATTAATGAAAATTAAGACCAACCCTCTTTGGTAAATGATTTTGACTGGTCAGGTCAAAGTGAATCGATATAGTTTGATGCTCCTACATCAATGTTGAAGAGGTTAAGGGAGGTCAAGGTTGCTCTTGGGGCCATGGTTATTTTAGAGTTTTGGTCTTTTTGGAGAAAGACAGATCAAGCAGCCTCAAAAGAGTGAAGAAAACTTTGTTAGATGATGTTTGATGGGAGATGGTAGATCTCACTATTAAGATCATGGACCCTATCATTACTTTGCTATGATTTGCAAATATAGACCAACCCATCCTAGGAGAGGTTTATGGGATGGGATTCCATGGTTGAGTCTGTGAGGACCATTATTTTACAAAGTGAGTGCCCCAAGTATGAGACATAATCAAAGGTCTTCTTCACCACCATACGAAATATTCTTCTCAGCAAATGGGACAAGAATTTCACACCTTTGCATTGTTTGGTTCACTCATTGAACCCAAAATACTACAACCATGAGTGGCTGAATGGTGGACCTTCTTGTAGATTCCCTCCTCACATGGATGGTGAAATTTCATAGGGGAGGAAGGATGCATTGAGGCAGATTTGTCAAGATAGAGCATCTCTTAATGAGGTGGAGGATGCCTTTACAGAGTTTTCCACTGGCATTGGGCAATTTGCAAGCTATGATGTGATTAGAGACAGGAGGGTTAAGAAGCCCTATTTTTGGTGAGGAACTCATGGGGAAACAAACCCTCCTCTACACAATTAGCCATGAGGCTCCTCTCTTAGGTGATTTCATCCTCTTGTTGCGAGAGGAATTGGAGCACATACAGGAATTTTGATTTTGATGACTTAATGAGAAAGCTGTAGTTTCTTGTCTATCTCCTATTGGATCATTGATGAATTAGTCACAATTGTATTTGTATACATAATGTTACTTTGTAAAACTTACAAATTTTAAATTTGCAATGTAGAATCTAGGTCTATGCTTGAATTTGTATCATGAATGAGAATATATAAGAATATATATATATATATATATATATATATATATATATATATATATATATATATATATATATATATATATATATATATATATATATATATATATATATATATATAACGTGTCCTAACATGTCATGTTCTGGGGGTCAACATGCCCATGACAGACACTTGAATTTTCGTGTTCTACGTGTCCCGTGTCCCCGTGTCAGGTTACTTAGCTCATTATTGTTACTTTCCACCCCCTCCACCATTATTATTACTTACTATCACCATAGCCATAACCTAGTCTTATTATTACTTATTATCAATATGGCCATAACCCAGTTTTATTATTACTTACTATCACCATGGCCATAACCTAGTCTTTATGTAATGTGTATGTTAGGGATTCACACTTAATATATTAGGAAAGTTACTCTAGGTATTTACTAGTATAATAGGATTAGGATATTTTGTCATCATCACGACGTCCCACCACTTGTAATCACCACCCCCTCCTTCATTGTTGTTGCTTCCCATTTCCTACCATCATTGACCCTTTCTACCATCATTGTTGCTTCCCATCACCACCAACATACCATGCCATCTTGGTTTGTGTTTTTCCACAAGGGAAGCTAAATTATGGCAATACCATGTCCATATAATCTCAAGTGTTAGTGGCATTGATGAGAAGTGCATATTAAGTATCTTAGGCTATGGTGGTGGATGCCAATGCCACCATTAGAAAATTTTTGAGGTAAAAAATGGACCTCAAAATAAAAATGTACAACCAAAATCAACTTTATAAGAACCAATAGGATTCAAGGTGATGATGTCAACCATGGGGTATGATTTACCATTTTTGGAGTAAAAAAGTAAAATGATAAAAAAAAAACTATTTTTTCAACTCATATTTTCAACTATTTTCCCTATGGTTTTACTCAAATTTCAAGTAGGATCACTTGTTGGATGTGTAATTTAATTACTCATCCAAGGAGTACGCATGTTGGATACTTTCGATGGACGTTGCTACACAAAAAATGAGAAATACATGAAAAATGTGATTGCATCATTAAAAAACTTGATTGCATCAAGCACTCCCTTAATTTCTTGAATGTCTTCTTGGAGTTCTTCAATATCCTTCCCATGGCCTTCCATATCTTCTACCATCTGTTCCAAAGTCAACTCAATATCTCATACCTTCTCAAACAATCCCACCTCATCTTGGTCCACTAAGTTAGACATGTGTTCACCATTGTGACCTGCTTCTTCCTGATGTGAGTCCCTCGTCATGCTCACTTAAACTTTCATAATTGCAACCTGTACCAAGAACCCATAGAAAAAATCCCCTTTCCCACCTAACAATCTATTATAAAAGCCAAATAGAAAGACATCTATCTTTGCAATCTTCCTTTGACTGTTGCTTCTTCTAGTACCACTTATTTTAAAACCAACAATACATATATTAACTCTAATATTACTTTCATGCGGTACATCTCTTCATCACCTATATCAATTCTTCTATATATGTGGTAGCTCTAATACCACCTATCATGACATCGAGGACTACTATGGTTGTGAGGCATTTTTTGGGTGCATCGCGATCCCTCAAACATGTGGCATCGATGTGTTTCAACTTTTCCTCATGGAGCACAAAGTTATTCTACCCAAAATATGCCCCACATTAAGTTCACTTATATAATCTATGTACCATTAGTTACTTAGTGAAAAATCATAACACTTGGATATAGTCCAAGTTATATTATTGTCTCTTCTACTTCAATTAGACTTTTATTTATAAAGACATGAGAATTTATGCAAGATATTAATTCACCATCAACATCATATACACATCCATAGATTCATGAACGAATGACCCTCCGACCTTCTTCTTTTATTAAAAGAACAGAATTGAAATATATCCTTGAGACAATGGCTATGTCGACAAGAATACATAGCCAAAAATACAAAGGAAACACCACAAAACCTTCACCTTCTAGCAACCTACTAGGTCAAATTAGCACGAGTCCTTCGACACCCTAACAATTCTCCTAGACACCTTGTTGGGCTCTTGCTACCCTTTGTGCCCTACTTCGATTTGGCTTCACAGTTTACTTGAGTCTGCATGACCGTAGGATGTGAGTTCCTTTTTGGATCCCTCATCTACTTTTTTTTTTCCCTTCGCACCATTCCAAGTCTTCACAAATGACTTTAGTAGAGTGCTTCTCTTGTGTTTGGTTTGTTTGATTTGAATGTGTTTCCTTCTTCATTGTGTGGCTCCTTTATATATATGAACTGCCCCTCTCTTCGCAGTTTCACTACCCCCTATACAACGAGTCAAATCTACTTTGTGAGTTGGGCGGTTTGGGTCAAGTCAACCTCGCCATAACGCCCTCACATTATGGGAATTGTAAGGTCTAAAATGGGTCTCCTAAGGAAAATAATAAAATAATAGTTAAAATAATAAAATAAGTTATGAATTTTTAAAGAAAAAAAGGAAACTATTATTTTTTATTTATTGTATTTTCAACTTATCTCCTTATCCGTTCACAGAAATACCAAGTGTAGACACCCATTGGATATGGTGTTGAATTTCACATCCAACAAGTATCTTCACTTAACATTTGAGTAAACCTATAAGTAGACAAGCCAAAAATACAATTAAAAAAAGTAGTTTTCTTCTTTTCCCTATGAAATATTTACCCATAGGGATGACAACATCATATTGAATCCAATTGTTTCTTTTATTAATTTTGGTAGTACATTTTTTTCTTTGAGGCCCATTTTTTACCTCAAAATTCCCCTTATGCTTCCGCCTTGTCCGCACTCTTATATTGTGCGACCCTACTCGGCCGATATATGTTCTAGTCACACAATCGAACATTTGGCCATCGCTTGGACCATCTCGATTGCTTGTTTGGGCACTTGGCCCATAGCTCGTTCCATCATGACGTCCTCCTCTTGGTCCAACATGCCCCAGGTCGACTATCCTTTTGTTCAACCGTTGATCTAGGTGTGCGTTAGGCCATGCCTAGGGGCACTTATGTTGCTTCCCATGGATTCACATCGAGTTTTATTGTCCATAATTTGACTAAGTCGGGTGCTCGGTCACTCATGCCCATCGTTCCACCAAGCTGCACACATGCACCCAATGGAAACCCCAGGTGTCGATTTTTCAACATCTATTATTGGCGCGCCTTGCGTAACATCCACTTTCGTCACATTATGCAATATCTTCATCACAAATTATGTGATGGAGATGTCACCCATGGTGTGCACCCCGATTAAAGGCACACCTAAATCTAGGGCCTAATAATAAGGGATATGTTGACACTTACTCTTTTGTTGGATAATCCACAACATGCTTAAAATGCTGATGCTTAAATTTATCATCACATAATTGAAGGAAAATAAAGATTAAAATCCTTTTTTTTTCCAAGGAAATATCTAAGCAGATCCACCTAGATGGATCATTTCCTTTCGGCTTATTAGTAGAGCGTAACCTCGAGGGCGTCTAGGATAATTGACCGCATGATCTCCCATTAGCTAGGTGCTTTTAGCAATGGGAACTCAACCAATTGTGCTAACCCTTGGGGCTAATTAACATCCTAAAATAACATTATGTTTATTTATTATAAATTAAATCATTCAGAACATATGTAAAATATAAAATGGTGTGACAATAATAAATGTTTGGATTTTTAATTAGGGGAGTTTTAATTATGCACATTTTAATGTTTTATAAATATTGTGTTGAGAGAGGCTTTAGAATCTAGTATGGGGAGATGTTAAGTCCAAAAATGTTACATTTAACAATAATCAAATAATATTTACACTAACAATTTAAAAAATAATACTAACAATTTCTTTTTTAATGTTAGTTATAAATAAAAATACTTCAATTTTCACCTTAAAAACTAGCATAGATCCATCTTAACCACTAATCTAACATAATCTTAGAGGGATCAAATTTCTTCACATGTAAACTTATTTTAGAGTGCAAAAAACAATCTGTAATTTTTTATTGTTTAAATTATATTTTTGAATGTCATATAGATTACATAACATGTGGATTGATCCATTTTATCAACGCACATTAAATTAGTTTTTTTTGTTATTAATATATTTTTAAGTATACATCAATATTAATTCATATTAAAATATTTTATTCATAACCTATATTGGATATTTTATTCTATACAACATTAATTTTTTTTTTTTCTATATATAGATATATATGAAGTTGATATCACATATTAAAATATTTTTGAAAAGTATAAGGTTTAAACATCTTATTCACATAGTTTTTTACATCTAATTACTTTACATGAAATTATGTTAGGAACTTAGGTCATATTGACAACTAATTAAATATGCATAACATATTTATTTTTTTCTTTTTTATTATAGCGACATTGTTTTCTAATTAGAGAATATTTTATTTTAATTTTAAGAGAAGCAAACATACTTACACATCGCCTTCACACTGGACTATAGAATGAGTCACTCAACTCAATAATATTGTTATTATATATATATATATATAAGTTTCAAGTATAAATAAAAATATTATAATATCCATATTAAATAACACAATTTTATATCACCTTTTTCTATAAAGAGATAAAATAATTAAAATTAAAAAAATTCTTACATTTTTACTTTTCATTGTGTGGGAGGTGTAATTTATTCAATTCTTAATGTGGACTTTATATTTAGCATTTAAAAAATATTAATAATAAAAAAATTCAATGGATATTATAAATTAAATATTTCAATATGCATTTTAAGTAAAATATTTCAATATCAAATATAGAGAGAGAGAAATAGAGAGGGATTTCTTATTTCATTGATAATTAGTTTCTAATTCAAGACATGAAGGAGATTTGTAATTCCTTGAATTCTTAATATGGAGTTGATATAGACACACACACACACATATATATATATATTGATGAATGTCCATAAAGACCTATATGGTTTACCAAACCTTAAAAAGGTAATAGGTTATTCATAATTCTTTAACATTTTATTTTGATGCTCGAAAATAAGTGAAAAACGTGTTCCTAAATCACCATAGTTTTTTTGACTTAAGAGGTTGAGGAGGTTGATTATGTTGGAAATAATACTGAGAGGGGGGGTGAATCAGTATTATCAAACCAATATAACTTTTTCATTTTCATACTCAGATTCATATACGCTACTTCAGTTAAGACAAACCGTGTGTATACACAACTGTGTGTAATGCAACAAGTGTATATCCAGTAAACTTATGATTCAGTTAGTTTATCTTCAATGAGTGCATCAGAACATTATTAACCATAATAACAGTAAACATGTGCAGTAAAACGGAACAGATCATCACACATAAGGAGCACACATGAACACCATGATATAAGGTGGAAACCCAATGTGGGTGAAAACCACCTGCTGCAACTCGTCTCTATCTTCCTTTAATAAGAAACTTCTTTTTACAATAGTACTGGTGCAGTCTTATACTAGTACACAGGCTTCTACCTGCAGAAGGCTACAACCTTCTTAGCTCTTGTACTAGCCGATGCATTTACTAGTACGTAGGCGTCGGCCTACTAAAGGCTCCAACCTTCACTCATTTTCCAGCTGCTCCTGGAAGGGAGCTACAACCCCCTGGTTCTTGTACTGGCTGATATATTTACCAGTACGTAGGCACCGGCCTACTAAACTCTACGATCTTCCAAGGACCACGTTTCATACATTTTCATACTGGATCCATAAATACAAAACAATCACCACTGTAATACAATCATCAATTTATACCTGCATCATGAATCTCTGAATCACCCAATACTGAACCACTGAAACCCTGTCAACAACACAGTCACCAGAACACAGAACAGACAACAGAACTCTGCAACAATAACAAGATCCAACTGCAACTTCAAATATCATATCTCATAATGTATACGCTACTATGAAGAATCAAACCAACGTACATACGCGCTTTTACCAAAGCCAACCCGTGTACAGATCTGTAAATACTTACTCATAACTTTGCAGTTGTCCAGACATCAGTCATACCTAGATCATAACATTCATAAAATAAAACATGCGTCAATAATTCAGATCTAGTCTATCCATGATCAAACCACATAATGATAATACATTCCAAGCCTTATGATCTTGATCCATCATCCATCATCAACCACATAGGTGCATCCTTGTTTCAGATCAAGCAAAGCATCACAAACTCATAACCAGCATATTAGATCTCCCACTTCATCAGATATTCATCACTTGCACACCTACCCTTGGCCTAATGATCTTCTCTTTATATAGATTTAGGTTTCCCTCAATACCATGGTCCAAAACCATGTTGAACCAATACCTAGGGTCAACACTTCGGACCAAATACCACGGACCAATACCAAAATGCCATGGACCAAAACTTAGTTTTCCGACATGTACGTGCCTTTCATTCTATGAACCTGCGTGTGTACGTATACGCACCTTTTGTTCTTCTCACCCGCGTGTATACACACTTTTATCAAGGTTAACCTACATATATCTCTCTCTTGACCTACTGTACTATGATCTGACATCTGATTGAGTTGCCACCTGTATCATGCCTCTGAGTGAGTTGCCATCAAGGACAACACCTGTATCATAATGCCAACAATCTCCCCCTTTGGACTTGATGGCAATCACCACACCAAGTCACTCTCCCCCTTTGACATTAAGGGCAAAGGGTGGACCAAGATATTCTCTTCTTTGATATACATTCTGCTGTCCATGCTCCCCCTGAGTACATGCTGAAGTTTCTAATTAAGCTCCCCCTTTGTACATGTCAAGATGTATCAATTCGTCCATGCTCCCCCTAAGCACATGCAAGGTCTGCACAAGCATAACATGACTCTATACATACATTGCCAATGCCCTTCCTAAAGACCCAGATATCAATCTCCCAACCAAGTGGGGATACACCATTTTTGACTCAAACACATTAACCATTACATCATCCATCCCATGCATAGTGGGGTAACAAGATACATCATATGACTCACAAAGACCAAGGACCTAAACAAGACCATGACAGTTATCCGCAACTATCATGCACTATATGATCTGCACTGTAAGCATCTTAACCTGCAATCCATTCTTTTGGTCAATCAACAATCAATAGCAAGATATGTCAATAAGCATCATCACCAAGGAATTCTAACCATAATACCAACAATGCATTATTCGAATCATATGCTCCCCCTGAGCCTATGCCAACCATCATATACCAGTGACTGAACCATATCAGACTTATGTACTACTGCTTTTCTTCAGAACATCATATACGCGACTGTGCAGCGTCTAACTCGCGTATATAAGCGACTTGTCTTCATGAAACCTGCGTATGAGATTTAGAACACTGATGTTCCACTCTTCCAGCTTCCTCTGAGTCTGTCATGTTTGTGTACTCTGCTATGCCACGTCTTTCAGGCTGTACTTCCTTTTTCTTCCATATCTTCAACTGTGATGATCTTTTCTCCTTTTGGTATGGTGCCCAAAATCTTCTCCTGCATTCCTTTGCTATGTATCCAAGCTTGTTACATGCATAACATCTTACATGTTTCATATTTTTTCTGTAGCAATCAATGGCTTTGTGATCAAACATATTGCAAGCAAAACAATATCCCTTAAAGTACCTCGAACATGATGATCTTTCTGTGTGACGGTCTTGAACCATTCTACTTCTGCATCTGGCTGCAACATGTCCAAGATTATGACATACATAACATTCAACATTATTCATCAGAGGAAATAATCGTCTATCACTTCCACAATTAGGAGCAAAAGATTTTCTTTGAGAAATTTCTTTCTTTAGCTGTTGTCCTCTCATCTCCTTGTTGATCATTTTAGATTTCTCATTAGAGTTCCTTGCCTCACCTTGTGAGCTAGATTCACCTTCAGCAGATTCATAAAAACCAAGACCAGTTTTGATAGCAGGCGACCTTTGACTACTAAGAATATCATCCAAAATCTTAGTACTGTCTTGAAATCGTAATAGTTTATCCTTTTCTTCTAATTTACCTTTCAAGATATTTACCTCAACCTGATGTTGTTCTTCCTTTTCCAGACATTGCTTCTTCAAAATTTCCTCAGACTTTCTTCCTTCTTCCATTTGTTGCCTTAGTTTGAGAATCTCCTTTTCTTGTTCTTCATTCAGCTCCTACAGCATTTGACGAACTCTGAAGGCACATTCCAGCTGAGCCTTTAAGCTGATAATTTCTTCTTTGAGAGCACTCTCCCTTTTGCTAGGTAGATCTTGTTGATCTATGAATTTATCTGATGCTTCATTTGCTTGTCCATCTTCAATTTGAGGTGATTCAGGATCTGAATACTTGCTTCCACTCAACGGCAGGTTGTCATTGTTCCTTTGAGCTGTCTTCTTCTTTTGACGTGCTTTCCTTCCCGTTGTTCTACGGATCTCCTTCAAGCGATCAAGCTTCTACCAAAGGACCTGCTCTGATACCAATTGTTGGAAATAATACTGGGGGGGTGAATCAGTATTATCAAATCAGTATAACTTTTTCATTTTCATACTCAGATTCATATACGCTACTTCAGTTAAGACAAAATGCATGTATACGCAACTATGTGTAATGCAACAAGCGTATATCCAATAAACTTATGATTCAGTTAGTTGATCTTCAATGAGTGCATCAGAACATTATTAACTATAATAACAGTAAACAGGTGCATTAAAACAGAACAGATCATCACACATAAGGAGCACACATGAACACCATGATATAAGGTGGAAAACCAATGTGGGTGAAAACCACCTGCTGAAATTTGTCTCTATCTTCCTTTAATAAGAAACTTCTTTTTACAATAGTACTGGTGCAGTCTTATACCAGTACACAGGCTTCTACCTGCAGAAGGCTACAACCTTCTTAGCTCTTGTACTAGCCGATCCATTTACTAGTACGTAGGCGCCGGCCTAGTGAAGGCTCCAACCTTCACTCGTTTTCCAGCTGCTCCTGGAAGGGAGCTACAACCCCCTGGTTCTTGTACTGGCCGATATATTTACCAGTACGTAGGTGCCGGCCTACTGAACTCTACGATATTCCAGGGACCACGTTTCATACATTTTCATACTAGATCCATAAATAAAAAACAATCACCACTGTAATACAATCATCAATTTATACTTGCATCATGAATCTCTGAATCACCCAATATTGAACCACTAAAACCTTGTCAACAACACAGTCACCAGAACACAGAATAGACAACAGAACTCTGCAACAATAACAAGATCCAACTGCGACTTCAAATATCATATCTCATAATGTATATGCTACTATGAAGAATCATACCAGCGTACATATGCGCTTTTACCAAATCCAACCCGCGTACAGATCTGTAAATACTTACTCATAACTTTGCAGCTGTTCCAGACATCAGTCATACCCAGATCATAACATTCATACAATAAAACATGCGTCAATAATTCAGATCTAGTCTATCCACGATCAAACCAAATAATGATAATACATTCCAAGCCTTATGATCCCAATACATCATCCATCATCAACCACATAGGTGCATCCTTGGTTCAGATCAAGCAAAGCATCACAAACTCATAACCAGCATACTAGATCTCCCACTTCATCAGATATTCATCACTTGCACACCTACCCTTGGCCTAATGATCTTCTCTTTATATAGTTTTAGGCTTCCCTCAATACCATGGTCCAAAACCATGTTGAACCAATACCTTGGACCCAATACCTGGGGTCAACACTTCGGACCAAATGCCACGGATCAATACCAAAATACCATGGACCAAAACTTAGTTTTCCGACATGTACGCGCCTTTCATTCTGTGAACCTGCGTGTGTACGTATACGCACCTTTTGTTCTTCTCACCCACGTGTATACACACTTTCATCAAGGTTAACCTGTGTATATCTCTTTCTTGACCTACTATACTATGATCTGACATCTGATTGAGTTGCCACCTGTATCACACCTCTGAGTGAGTTGCCATGAAGGACAACACCTGTATCATAATGTCAACAGATTATGTGACAAATATTTTGAAAATTAGATCAAATGTAAGTATAAGATGGAGAATATAAGAGAACATTATTTTCATCTTCAACCTTCTTAGAATTGCATAAATGATATACTCTTTCATCCCATGGAATTTTGATAACTCACAAATTTCCAATTTCATTATGAAGCTCATGAGAAGTGTTGGCATTATGATTCAGGTTTGGCGCTATGGCACAGGTGTTGTACTTGATGGCAACTCACTCAAGAGCCAGATCTCTGTTCAGACTCTCAAAATCATAAAAAATGAGATACCCGCAGGTGAGCCTAAGAAAAGCTGCGGACCCGCAGGTACCCCGACCAAGAAGTGCGGACATACCCGCAGGTACTCTGTTCAAAAGGTGCGGACCTCAATTTCACTCACTTCAATGCAGAGAAGCGCGCGTACGTGGGAATTCTTATGAATGATCCATGGTATTTAGTCCGACGTATATGATCCTATGGTTTTGGTCTGTGGTATAGCATCTAAATTATTGAACCCCGGTTTTGGGTCCCTTGTATCGGTTCTCTATGGTTTTGACCCTTGGTTTGAGTATGGGCTTGCCTATAAAAAGGAAAGGAGATCATTTTGGTAGACACTTTTTGAATATTGAATATCTTAAGATCTGAAATTTTGGGTGATCGGTTTGATAATGCTAGATCTAAATCAAGGTGAATACTGTAAATTGTAAGGCGGATCTATCGTGATCTCATTGGTGCATGATCAGATTTGTGGATATGACAGTCTGTGGCACATTGGAGGACTGATAAATTGGCTCTATTCAGAGGTCTGCAGGCGATCCACAATGCAGGTGCGGAGGTACGCAGCTCAGCAGAAGGTGAAGGTGCGAAGTTATGCAGCGCATCAGAAGGCGCATGTGCGGAGGTACGTAGCGCGACAGAAGGCACAGTGCGGAGGTACGCAGAGGAACAAAAGGACCAGGTGTGGAGGTACGCTGTCAGGCAGACAGTGCAGGTGCGGATCTACGCAGAGGTACGCAGTGTAGCAGAAGGAGTAGGTGCGGAGGTACGCAGAGCAGAAGAAGGATCAGATGCAGATCTACGCAGTTTAGACACAGAAGAGCTACAGATATTCACAGGTTTCTATTGGTGAAGTTGCGGAATTTTCTTGAAATATTTGTTGGCTGCCTTTTATCTATTACTGCAGAGTTCTGGGTTTAGATTACTAGTATTGCTTTTCTAGTTACTGCATTCTGAGAAGTTATTGGTTGACTCATTGTGTGATTGTAAAAGGAGATTGGTTGATTCACATGTACTTGATGATTATTTGATGTTCATGGATCCAGTCTGAAAATTAATGAAACGAGGTCCTTGGAAGAAAAGAAGTAGGTCAGCACCTACGTACTAGTAGATCAGCTAGTACAAGAGCTAAGGGGGTTGTAGCTCCCTTCCAGGACAAACTGGAAAATGAGAGAGGGTTGCAGCTCTCAACAGGTTGCAGCCTGCATACTGGTAAAGGACTGCACCAGTACAAAATCACTGTAAAAGAAGTTTCTAATTGAAAGAAGATAGAGACATATTGCAGTAGGTGGTTTTCACCCACATTGGGTTTCCACCTTATATCTGGTGTTCTTTGGTGTGATTATCTATTTTTCCTGTTCTTGCTCATTATTATATGGTACTGACATACAAACTAATGATCAATATCTGAAGAATAAATTAAAGTATAAATCTGGAAGATATATTGAAAAGAATTTGATAATACTGATTCACCCCCCCTCTCAGTATTATTTCCAACAATTGGTATCAGAGCAGGTCCTTCTGAAGAAGCTTGATTGCTTGAAGGAAGATCCATCATCATGAGCAACTATGAGAGAGAAGCATCTATTAGGCCACCAATTTTTGACGAGACAAACTTCGTATATTGGAAGGTAAGAGCTACTGCCTATCTTCAATCTCTTGGTACAGAAGTTTGGGATATCATAGATACATGGTACACTTTTCCATCAGAAACTCCTATAGATCCGGCTGAGAAGAAGAAATATGAAACAAATGCAAAGGCTGTCAATACTCTATTAGGATGTCTATCTCAATCAAAATTCATGAAGGTTATGCAGTATAAATCCACAAAATAAATATGGGACAAGATTGTTCTGAGCTATGAAGGAGATGATCATGTAAAACAAGCAAAACTTCAAACCCTCAGAATTCAGTATGAAAATCTCAGAATGCACAACGATGAAAGTGTGGCTAACTATTGCCTTCGTGTAGATGAGATTGTTAATTGTATGAAAAATTTGGGTGAAGAAATAAAAGAGGCTGTTGTGGTTGAAAAGGTTCTAAGATCTTTGTACCCTAGATTTGAATCTAAAGTTTCTGCAATATAAGAAAAGGAGAATCTATGAAACCTTACCATGTCACAGCTGCATGGAATTCTGACTGCTTATGAAATGAGGAAAGGAGGACCATCAGACAGGAGAGAGGCTGCCTTCAAGGCTTCAGGCAAAGGAGATTACTATGAGTTAGGACACGTGTCAGAAGAAGAAGAAGAATCAAATTTTGTCAAAAACCTTCAACGGGGTGCTGGACGATTCCGAGGTAAGTTACCTTTCAAATGCTTTGCTTGTGGAAGAGTCGGTCACTATGCTGCCAAATTTCCTCCTAAGGATAAGATTGACAAGGGGAAGGAACCTGTTAGATGGAACAAGAAACAGATTGCAAATAAGAAAAGCTATTACACTCATGAAGATAGTGATGGACTTTCAAATAGTGACGAAGATGAACGAGGTAATAATTATACACTTTTAATGGCTTTTGAAGATGATGATTACATGGACGCTATAGATGAAGAAGGTCTTTATGAAGAGATTTCTAATCTCAAAATTTTTTTAGAAGAGAAAAATGTGATTATTGATTCTCTGCAATGTCAACTGGCTGAAAGGGAAAAACATCACGAAAAATTGGAATGTGAAATTGTTAGTCTTAGAAAAGAGATTGAGAAAACAAAAGCTCTTAATCTTAAATTTGTTAAAGGATCTGAAACTCTGGATGAGATTATCAATGTGCAGCGTTCTCCACTAATCAAGATAGGTCTGGGATATAATGGAGAAGCATCTCAATCATCCACCTTCAAAAGTTATCTTGATGCAGCAAGGGGGAGCGAGCAAAGGCCTAATAGGAATCATCAGGTAAATCAGGGACAGTTTACCGCAAGAACGAACAAAGACTATCAAGGAAATCGGGGGCAATCTACCTTAAGGACAAACAGAAGCTACAACCAGCCTCAGGTAAAATCTTCCCAATTTGCCTCAAGAATGGATGTCAGTAGAAACTACAATCGGTTGGTTGATAGATTTGATAATTGCAGGAGTTTCTTCAATGGCCAATGTTTCTCTCGCCATAACTTTGGTCACAAAGCAGCTCAATGTGTTGCCTATAAGACAATCATGACTACAGAAGCTCAAAAACAAAGAAGTATGACTGGAATCACGAAAAGGACCTATAACAACTTTTCCGCCCTTGAAAGTGAAATTGAATGTTCTATTTGTAATAACTTCGGTCATGAAGAGTCTGAATGCAGAGCAGGTTTCGGAAGACAACTCAGAAGGAACAAACCTCAAATGCCAGAACATGGAGAATGAAGGAACCACAACCAGAAAGATGTGGGATAGCTTTATATGCAGAAGGACAGGAAAATCAATGGTACATCGACAGTGGATGTTTGAAGCATATGACAGGTGATAAAGAAAACCTTCAATCATATAGTGCTTTAGAAAAAGGAAAGAAAGTTTCTTTTGGAAATGATACCCCTGCAGTCATAAAAGGAAAAGGCACTGTTTAGTTGAAAGAGAAAGTCAAGGCTGGAAACATTTTGTATGTTGATGGCTTGAAGCATAATCTACTGAGTGTCAGTCAGATGTGCGATCAAGGAACTGAGGTAATATTTCGATCAAATGGATGTAGTGTTCGTGATCTTGATACAGGAAAAACAGTGATCAAAGGCATAAGAACTCCAAATAATTTATACATATTTGAAGAAGGACAACAACAATGCTATTTGAGCAAGAATGATGAACATTGGTTATGGCACCGGAGGTTGGGGCATCTAAGCTTTTCACAGATAAGGAAAGCATGCAAATACCAGGCAGTTCGTGGTCTTCCAGACATCAGAATTCCAGACAATACAATATGAAAATCATGTCAGTTTGGTAAGCAAACCATAACTAACTTCCCTGAGAAGGAAGGATCAGCTAGCAGGCCTCTTGAACTAGTCCATACAGATGTATGTGGTCCATCTAGGAAAAGGTCACCTCGAGGAGAAGAATACTTTATATTATTCATTGATGACTTCTCCAGGATGGTTTGGATAGGACTTATGAAGCACAAAGACGAAGCCTTCGAAAAATTCAAATCTTTCAAAGCCTTGGTTGAAAACAAATCAGATAAAAAAATTAAGTGCCTCAGGTCTGATAGAGGTGGGGAGTTTACCTCAAATGAATTTTTTGATTTTTGTGAAGAACATGGAATAAGAAGGGAATTCTCTACAGCTAGGACTCCTCAGCAAAATGTAGTGGAAAGAATGAACATAACAGTTCAACAAATAGCTCGTGCTATGCTTGATGAATCTGGAACTCCCGCAACCTTCTGGGGTGAAGCTGCATTTGCTGCAGTCATTATTCTCAACAAAACAAATGTCCGGGTGAACAGCACTCAAACTCCTCATGAGCTCTGGTATGGTGAGACTCCTTCGGTAAAACATTTCAAAATCTTTGGAAGCAAATGTTATATTAAGAATAATGATGAACAACTTGGCAAGTTTGAACCTAGATCAGATGAAGGGATTCTCCTTGGTTATTCTCCTCACAGCAAAGCATATAAATGTTACAACAAAAGACTTGGAAGAATAGTTGACAGCATTGATGTAGTGGTTGATGAAGAAGGAAACATTCCTAGGCAAGTAAATTATGAAAATATCGAAGAGGATGAAGATCATCCTTCAAATCAGACTGATGATGAAGAAGAACCTCAAGAGGCACGACAGGAACAGATAAGGATAGAAGAGAAGACTCCATCCAGGTATTTTCAAAAGAATCATCGAGAATCTCAAATCTTGGGGCAAAAGGAGGCAAGCGTACAAACAAGAAGAACAATTGCAGAAGCTTCAAGCTATTTGGCATTACTCTCCTCCACTGAACCACAAAATGTAAGAGAGGCATGCAAAGATGAATGCTGGGTCAAGGCAATGGATGAAGAACTTGAGCAAATCGAAAAGAACAACACTTGGGAGTTGATTCCTAGACCAAAAGATAAGAATGTCATAGGGACAAAATGGATCTTCAAAAATAAGTTGAATGAAAATGGGGAAGTAATTAGAAACAAGGCCAGACTTGTTTGTAAAGGGTATGCTCAACAAGAAGGAATAGACTTTGAAGAAACTTTTGCTCCCGTTGCTAGACTTGAGGCCATCCGAATGTTCCTTGCTCTCTCAAGCTTTCAGAAGTTCAAAGTATTTCAAATGGACGTGAAATCAGCCTTTCTGAATGGAGACTTAGAAGAAAAGGTGTACATTGAGCAACCAGATGGTTTCATTCTTGGGAATGATCCAAATCTTGTATGTAGACTAAAAAAGGCTCTTTATGGTCTTAAACAGGATCCAAGGGCTTGGTACTATCGTTTGGACAAATATCTTCATCAACAAGGCTTTTTAAAGGGATCAGCAGATAGAAATATTTATATAAAAATTGAAAATGACAAATTGCTAATACTTGTTGTGTATGTAGATGATATTATCTTTGGCAGCAATGAAGAAACTATGAGTCAAAACTTTGCCTTGGTGATGCAGAAAGAATTCGAAATGTCATTACTTGGAGAGCTGACATATTTTCTTGGTCTACAAATCCAACAAAATGAAGGCGGTATCTTTTTGTCTCAAACCAAGTACCTCAAGAAAATTTTGAAGAAGTATGGCATGGAAGATTCAAAACCAGTATGTACCCCTATGGTTACAGGATGCAGCCTCAGTGCAAATGATGAATCAACAGCAGTGCATCAACCAACCTATAGATCCATGATTGGAAGTCTACTTTATTTGACAGGTACCCGACCAGACATCATGCATGCAGTGGGAATAGTTGGAAGATTTCAAGCAAATCCCAAGGAAACTCATCTTCAGGTAGTTAAGAGAATCTTCAAGTACCTTCAAGGAACTCAAAACTATGGCTTATGGTATCCTAGAGATACATATCTCACACTTCATGCTTATACAGATGCAGATTGAACCAGAAGCGTGGATGACAGGAAGAGCACAAGTGGTGGTGCATTATTTATGGGTTCCAGATTAGTATCTTGGTTCAACAAGAAATAGAGTTCGATTGCTTTATCTACAGTTGAAGTGGAATATGTGGCTACTGCATCTTGCTGCACTCAATTCCTTTGGATGATGCAGACCTTGCAGGATTTTCAAATCGCTTGTACACCACCTATCTCCATCTTATGTGATAATACAAGTGCAATCAACATTTCAAAGAACCCAGTCATGCATTCAAAGACCAAGCACATACCGATCAAGTATCACTTTCTCCGGGAACAAGTGTTGGAAAAAAAGGTCAAATTGGAGTATGTTCCTTCTAAGGAACAAGTTGCTGATATTCTCACCAAACCACTACCCAGGGAAACTTTTCAATACCTCAGGCAAAAGCTGGGGGTAGTTGATGCATCATCTTGTTGTTGAATCTTATCTGTTTCAGAGATTGTTGGTTGTACGCGAGTTTCATATGGGGTATACGCGTACATTCGCTAGTTTATGGATTGGTCAAAGACCATCTGGCACAGGTTCAGGGGGAGCATATATTCTTCTAATAATGTATTATTGGCATTATGGTAGAAGATCTTGGAGGAGAAAGTACAGAAGGAGAACATGGATGCTGATCTGAATATTGCTGCTAATAGGTATCTATCTCTTTTGTCAAGATCATTTATGGTATATGGTGGATTATGGTTCTTCTTGAATAATTTTTCTTTTGCAGATCTGGTCTATAGTCAGGGGGAGCATGATCAGTAGAGCAGAGACTTCAGCATGTTCTTAGGGGGAGCATAACCCTTTGCCCTTGATGTCAAAGGGGGAGAATGACCTTGAGGATCTTGGGGTTGCCATCAAGTCCAAAGGGGGAGATTGTTGGCATTATGATTCAGGTTTGGCACTATGGCACAGGTGTTGTACTTGATGGAAACTCACTCAAGAGGCAGATCTCTGTTCAGGCTCTCAAAATCATAAAAAATGAGATACCCGTAGGCGAGCCTAAGAAAAGCTGCGGACCCGCAGGTACCTCGACCAAGAAGTGCGGACATACCCGCAAGTACTCTGTTCAAAAGGTGTGGACCTCAATTTCACTCACTTCAATGCAGAGAAGCGCACGCATGTGGGAATTCTTATGAATGGTCCATGGTATTTAGTCTGACGTATATGATCCTATGGTTTTGGTCCATGGTATAGCATCTAAATTATTGAACCCCGGTTTTGGGTCCCTTGTATCGGTTCTCTATGGTTTTGACCCTTGGTTTGAGTATGGGCTTGCCTATAAAAAGGAAAGGAGATCATTTGGCTAGACACTTTTTGAATATTGAATATCTTAAGATCTAAAATTTTGGGTGATCGGTTTGATAACGCTAGATCTAAATCAAGGTGAATACTGTAAATTGTAAGGCGGATTTATCGTGATCTCATTGGCTCATGATCAGATCTGTGGATCTGACAGTCTATGGCACATTGGAGGACTGATAAATTGGATCTATTCGGAGGTTTGCAGGCGATCCACAATGCAGGTGCGGAGGTACGCAGCTCAGCAGAAGGTGAAGGTGTGGAGGTACGCAGCGTAGCAGAAGGCGCTGGTGCGGAGGTACGCAGCGCGACAGAAGGCACAATGCGAGGTACGAAAAGGAACATAAGGACCAGGTGCGGAGGTACGCTGTCAGGCAGACAGTGCAGGTGCGGATTTGCGCAGAGGTATGCAGTGCAGTAGAAGGAGTAGGTGCGGAGGTACGCAGAGCAGAAGAAGGATCAGGTGCGGATCTACGTAGTTTAGACACAAAAGAGCTGCGGATATTCGCAGGTTTCTATTGGTGAAGTTGCGGAATTTTCTTGAAATATTTGTTGGCTTCCTTTTATCTATTGCTATAGAGTTCTGGGTTTAGATTACTGGTATTGCTTTTCTGGTTACTGCATTCTGAGAAGTTATTGGTTGACTCATTGTGTGATTGTAAAAGGAGATTGGTTGATTCACATGTACTTGATGATTATTTGATGTTCATGGATCCAGTTTGAAAATTAATGAAACAAGGTCCTTGGAAGAAAAGAAGTAGGTTAGCACCTACGTACTATTAGATCAACTAGTACAAGAGCTAATGGGGTTGTAGCTCCCTTCCAGGAGAGACTGGAAAATGAGAGAGGGTTGTAGCTCTCAGCAGGTTGTAGCCTGCGTACTGGTAAAGGACTGCACCAGTACAAAATCATTGTAAAAGAAGTTTCTAATTGAAAGAAGATAGAGACATATTGCAGCAGGTGGTTTTCACCCACATTGGGTTTCCACCTTATATCTGGTGTTCTTTGGTGTGATTATCTGTTTTTCCTGTTCTTGCTCATGATTATATGGTACTGACATACAAACTAATGATCAATATCTGAAGAATAATTTAAATTATAAATCTGGAAGATATATTGAAAAGAATTTGATAATACTGATTCACCCCCCCTCTCAGTATTATTTCCAACAAGAATTAGTTTTATTTTAGCTGTTCATTTTCTTCTTAAGACTAGTCAAGACATAAAGAAAGTTTTAGTTTTTGAGATTGAGGTTGATTACCTCCTTATAATATCTTTGTTTCCTTTTCATCTCCAACTCTTTCTCACCCCACAATTTCTCCTTTAGTTTCGAAGAAAGATTATTTCTAATATTATCCAAATTAATCTCATCCTTTATCCCCTAATGGTCCAGCCAAGACTGAACATCCTTATACCACTCTTGCTTGAGTTGAAGGTGTGGATTTTAGTTAGAGTTGGAAGAAATTTTCGTAAACTTCTTTCCATCCATGTTGTATAACTTGTTCTCATATATAATATACCTTGTCATGGCCATGCTTTCACTAGGAGAAAGACTTGATTTAATTAGGAGGATAGGGTAGGAAGTATTTCCTTTAATATTGAGGTTGTAGGTTATAATCTGCTTTCGGATTTGTTTAATCTTCTTCCATCACCCTCTAGATATACTACAACAATGATCACATCCATATAAAATAATAGGAGTGACAAGGATCTCAAATATGAGTTTTTTTTTGTAATCCCATATCCAAATATCTACCAACTTACAATTATTTTCAAGCTCATAGTAAGCTTTGCAACCTCCATTTATCCTTTCCCAATGCTATAATTCCAACAGATCTTATTGTGGATGTCAATTCCTAGATATTGGTATGAAGGAACTTCCTCCAAGGACGTGTTATCATAAATGAAAGTATCAGAGATGGTATTTTTGGATTTAATTATCATGACTTCAGTTTTATTTGTATTAATAGTCATATCGATCTTGGAGTAGAAATCATAGAGGTTTCTCAGTTTCTTGCCAAAATCGTAATGAATTATTTCCAAAAGAATAATATTTTCATCATAAAGGAGAAGGGTTGTGACCATATTGGTGAGTGTGGCACCAACCCAACTGGCATCTTCCAAAGACTCTTCTAGCTTACCAATATATATGCCAAAAAAGGTAGGGGATAAGGGACACCTTTGCTTAACTCTGATATTACATTTAATTTCTTCTAATCAACCCTCAATGGTGCTAAGCTCAACACTAACACTCACTTACAACCTTGTCATAACAACATATTGATGGCCAAAATGACCAAAATCAACATTCGGGAGACCACCCAGTCAGAGCCCCAAATTAGACTCTTTTCCATTTAGGTTGGTGGTTTTGGTTGGTTCAATGGGGCCCAGTTACCCCTCACTCTCCTTGCTAACTTATGATGTTTCTAATTTACTATCAAAAAGAAGAGACAATCAAACTTACCCTCGTACAATGCACATGCAAGAAAGCAGTTCTTAAGTTGACACAAGGGCTCAACCAGGCGACCAATGAGGTTGTTTTTACAAAAGGAGACTTGTAAAGCTAATTCCTAAATGCAATATGCAGATTAATCTAAGATGCAAATAACGGACATAAATCCTAATCTATCTTGACCAGGAACTGAATAATCCTTACCCCAATCAAGAGAAAGGTATCATAACATAAACCAACCTTAATTTATAATAGGATTGAAGTTATAAGTGATCAAAGGCTTCCACAATTATTCATATCGTTGGAGATTTCCGGAAGTGAACCGTGTAATTTGATCCATCCAACATTTTGGATGGTTACTCCATGCATCATCATGGACCAATGAGCTTTATGAGTAAATGCGTGCTGAAGAGCCTTTTTATAGTAGAAAAAAAACCAAGTATCCATTGGGTTAAAGTTTAGAGAATAAACTTGGACAAGGTCAAATTTGTAAATAATTGTTAAAATATATTAAAATTAATTAATAATTGAAACAGGTCTTTGACCAAATTGATATTTAAGTAATTTGAATTAAATTCAATTAATTAGAAATAATTGGAAATAATTGTTAATAATTGAAGCTTGTATGTGACCAGATTCATAATTTAAAAATAAAATTAGAATTAATTAATAATAAAAATAAGAACTAATTGAAAATTAAATGAAAAAAATTTAAGAATTAATTAAAATTGACCAAATTCCAAATTCGAACAAGGTCACAATTGAAAATAGAAGAATTTAAAATAAAACAAAATAAGAATTAATTAAAAATTAAAAAATTAATAATTAAATAATTTCGAAAAATATAAAAGTAAGAACTAATGAAAATTTGACCAAATTCCAAGAAGAGCCCATTGAAAATTTAATAATTTGAAAATAAAATTAACTAAAAATTCAAGTAAAATTGAAATTTTTTAGTTTGGATTTTTCTTTTTTTTAAATAGGCTAAATTAAAGTGGGTGCAAAAAAGTTAATATGAACTCAAAGAGAATACAAGCTAATATGAAACTAATATGAAACTAAAGATGAAACTTAATTAATTAGAGATTATTATTTGTAGAAAGGAAGGATAATGAATAATCACAGTAAAAAGGTTAATACAGAAATAAAGAGAGTCTAATTGGATCTGATGAAAAAATAAAAACATTATAGGGAATGAATGGGTGAGATGGAGGAGGATGATGGGAAAGATTCAATGGGTGAGATGGTTCTTCTCGATTTCAAGGGCTTCTCGAATAATTCGAGAGTTATAAAATGAAACAAAGGCTAACATTTTTTATTGATCAAAATAAATCAAATGTTTGAACTTAAATGAGTGTTTAATGATGACAAAATTTGACAAACGGTTGTGGTTGGTGTCAACTATGTGTTGTTTGAGGTAGGCTTTAAAATTGTGACCTACTTTGCCAATATATGATTTTCTACATGAATAAGGAATCTGATAGACCCCCGATCCTTGCAAGGGGTCCGATTTGTCTTTGGCCAATCATAATAATTGCTTGAGGGTTTTATGGGGCTTGAATATAATTTTAGTGTTCTTCTTGTCGACGATCATGCTTATAAGATTTTTAGTTCCTCTAATATACGAGAGTGTAACTGGCCACAAGAAGGAGAAGGATCAGGATTGGTGGATCTAGGGTGAGAGACAACTTAAAAGGATTTAATGATTTGAGTGGTTGAATAGCCATTGGCTTTAAAAGCTTGAAAAATGGGATTTTTTCAGCCAAAAGGAGCTAGGGGGGGAATATTTTTAGATCCCTAGAGATCAGGGTTTTAAGAACAACCAACATCTGGGACAGGTGGTGATGCGAAAGGGCGTGGAGATAACTGCCAGTGTGGGTATTTCTTGTTATAAAATTGATGGGAGATGGAGCAATTGGGGAGCTAGGTAACGAGGACATCTAGGAAGGAAAGAGAATTATTTGATTTGACTTCCATAGTGAATTGAATATAAGGGGAAATAATATTAACATGGGAATGAATGGTATTGAGCGCGAGCTTACCGTGTTTCCAAATGACAAATTCATTTTGAACAAATCATAACCAACACTTGGTTTGAGCTGCCAAGAGTTCAGAGCTCTGACTTCAAAGGGCTCCATAAAGATGTTAGTAATTACCAGAGAAAGGGGGGATCCCATAGCTATACCTTATGTCTGCTCATAGATGGTACCTTTAAAAAAAATAAAATTGAGGTGAGGTAAATTTGAATCAGGTTTAAGGTTTCAACATCTACTAATTATGAGATCAAGTTTAAAGCTTTAGGAGCTAGGATTTTGGTGAAAAGGGAAATGATGTCAAATCCGAAAAATAAGTCATTCTCATCAATCTAAACGTTTTTGGTTTTGAGAATGAAATTAACATAATATTTGATACATGAGGAAGTGGAGCCCACAAATTGGTGAAGATTGGTGGCTAAGTATCAACTCAATGCATGGGTAAGGGCTCAAACAACACTAACAATGGGATGAAGGGAAACTCCTTGTTTATGAATTTTAGGTTTACTATAAATTTTAGGAGTATAGCAGGTGTGGGGAGTAAGCTTAAGGTGAATGGAAGCGGGTAAAGAGGAGGATTTTATGGCCTTAGTGACCAAGTGAGTAATGGCATTTAAGGGGTTCTATTGAAGTTAATAGATCAAAGAAATAGTTCTTAGATATGTTAGTTGCTCACACAAATATGGAAAACCAAATATATGATAAAGAGTTATTATATATTTGTTTCTTATATACCTAAATTTAAAAGAGAGTGCACTTGAAACAATAAATCGCATTAAACTACCAGAATAGCCCAAATAGAAGAATAAGAGGGAAGCTCAACTAATATGTCATCAAGACGATATTTAGTTATCCACTAGACGCATATAACCCTATCCAAGTGCAACTTTCAGCCTTAGATCCATCTCTAATCAAACCTACAAGTTAACTTAACAATTTTTTAAATAAGCATGAATTACTTAAATTCAAACAATAGTGCCAGAACAAATAACCATACTCATAAAACAAAGATAAATGAGAAACTGAAATAATTCTTTATTAATGGTTATATTGAGCAAAAGTGCTCATCATTAAACAAAAACGAAGTGTTCTCCATTTGTTGGTCTAAAAGACATCCAAAACCTTGAATTACAAAGTATTTACAAAAATGCAATCCCTGATCCTCCTAAATTTTAATTATCTTCTATAATATTCATAACATAGTTATCTAATACAATAGTGCAATTATATACCTCCACTCTATAGTCTTTGATCCAAAACCCTTGATCCACTATAGAGCTTCTATTTATCAAATTACAAATGAATTCTACCAAAGGAGAGTTGCTGCAAAATATTTTAGATCCCTTATCTTAGAGTTGGAAAATTTCATTTTTCTCTTTGTTGGTCAAAGCCCCTTCCTCCAATAATTCTTGGACTCATCTTTTTCAACACCTCTCTGCAAAAATGATACCAAAAATATAGTTAAAAACCAATCAAATTTCACACAAAATTCAAATACAAACTGCCACAACAAAGTCCCCAAATTAAAATTGAAATTAATAAACCAAATAAAATAAAATCCATGCTTTTGATTATTCCATTTAGATATTTCTCTAAATAAATTGGTAATTGAAATGAATTTGTAGTAGTAAGATATTCCTAGCAAATGAATTTCCCAAAACATACTGAGAATTTTGGTTTTTTGTTGTTATTGGAAATTCATAGATGTATCTTCTGGTAATTTTTTTAGTACTTAGTGACCAATCTAGTCATGCAACTACTTCCATATCCTTCTCCACAGAATTATATTTCCAAAGAAATCTCATTTGCTCAATTTTGTTGAGTAAAACTCAAGATATCATCTTCCAAAATCCGAGTTCCAAAATTAATTACTAGTTGGAAATTATCGCTATGCTCGGAAATTTGCTTATTGATGTTTTGTTTTATTAATTAGCTTTTTTGAAAGCTAGTCGATGTATTAGGACTAAAAAAGAGGCAGTTGAAGTGCCCTCTATTGTCTAGCTTCCCTTTATCCATGGGACTATGGATAAGATTGCTCGGATTCTTACGAGGCACAAGGTTTCTTCTACCTTTAGACCCTTTAAAACTATTTGTGGCTCCTTAAGATCTATCAAAGACCCCGTGGATCCTAAAAATGTGAAGGGTTTTTATTTTATTCCATGTTCTTATGGAACCCCAAACATTGGAGAAACTGGCCATTCCATATAGCAGAGGATTTAAGAGTATGCAACTAACTTAAGACATTGTAAGACTCACTCCTTTGCTTTAGCTAAACATGTTGAAAATACAAAACACCACATCTATTTAGAAGATTCCCAGGTCCTTGCTAAAATTGATCATTTCCATAACCAAATTGAGGGAAGCCACCAAGATAGAGACAAGATCTAATACACTAAGTAGGGATGATGGATGGAAGATCAACATTTCGTGGATCACATCCCTTTATTCCTAGGCCTCTTCCTTTTTGTTTTTCTCTCGTCCATGGTTTCCTTTTCTTATCCTATGCCTTTTTTTGGATTCTTTTCGTTTCTACCATTATTATGTTCTTTGTAGCCTTTTAATCCTTTTTTTTATAATATTTATTCAATTTTTTTTCATTTACTATTATCAATATTATTTTATTAAATTTGTTTATTTATATTTTTCATGCATTCTTCACCCTTTAACTTTCTAACTATAATTTGTGTTTTGTATTTATTTATAATTTATTTTATTCATCTTTTAGCTTTCCTTTTTTATAATATTATTTATTAATTTTTTTTTAATTTCACTTATAATTTTTTTAATAGAATTTATTAAAATTAGAATAATTATATTATAATTTCATATTATAAGATTTATAAAAATATAAATATACATTTTATATATATTTACATATTATTTTTTGATTTCCCTCTTTGTTTTTTTTTGTTAATTTTTTTTCTCACTTTATTGCTACTTTGGTTAGTTTCTAATTAATAAATTTATTATTTTACAATAATAATCATAACAACAACAACAACAACAACAACAACAATAATTTTATTTTAATAATATTTTAAATTTACTGTAACATTCTATTTTTTATTTTTTATTTTATTTATCTGAGTGGGTATTAAGATTTTACCGTTGTATCTATATTGTAATTATGTGATCTACTAATCTCACTATCCATCATCTTTGTCCTGATGATGAATCTAAGTAGGCTTTCAAAAAACATAGACCCTAAATCATTGATGTGATTTATCCTGAAGAGTTTTTTCTTAAATCATAGATCACAAAAACCTCCATTATAAAATAAATTAATAAAATTCATTGGTATTAAATATAAAGAAAACTAATACTAAATATAAAAATTATAAAAAAAAAATATGCATATAGTTTGAATAAAGGTGTACATGAAATATAAGAGTAACGAAGAAGTGGAGGAAGGGACCCACAATGGACCCTCCTTGCACTTCATTATAATATAAGAAGCTCATTTAAAAGCCTCCCACTATGATGCCTCTTAGGACCTCAGAGATATGGATAAACCGAGTGACCACTCTTGAGTTTTTTCCTCTGAGATCCATATCTCCAAGGTCTTGAGAAAAATTTGAGATTTTCAATCTACCCGTTTTTAAAATATTTTAAATTTTATAATATATATATATATATATATATATTAAATATTAATGAAATTAAAAATGTATTTTATATAAATTTAAATTAGTAATTAATAAAATTAACAAAGTTAATTATTTTACACATTAAAATTAAATTAATAAATTTTAATTAAGTTAATTATGAGTAATATAACAAAATTAAACATATTAAAATTATTTTTATGTACAAAACATAAAAATATAATAAAACACATATTTACATATTTCATGCCTAGTAGCTAAATTTAACTAAACTGTGACCAATGATATCTTCAAATTGTAAGTTAGAATGAAGTGAAAATTGAACTGTTGGAAAGCTAGCAATAAAACATACGTAATGGAGAAATCAAAGCAAAATGGAAGTGATTTAACCAAAATTTACATGGAGGGTCCCCATATTTTTTGGCAAAAAATTATGGGTTGTGTTATGGCCACAACAATTGGCGACACACATGGACAAATCAATTATCTATGACTTAAAATAATATATTAAATTTAACAAAGGCCATAAAAATTTATAAAAGATTCTCACACATTGCACCATTTCCAAAGGTCCCACACAAGATGAAACAAAGTAGGATAAGCTTGTAAAAGTAAAAGTACTTAAATGCCCAATCCTAAAACAATGAATTCAAAAATAAGAAATATTTATTGATTTTTAATCTTCTCTCTACTCTTGGATAACAAAAATAAGTAGGAGGCTTTTAAAGATTAGTATGCATCTATTAAATATAAAATTACCTCTTTTCCCAGACATTGATTCGTTGCCAGCAAACCTGTTTAGTCCCCCAATGAAGGTGTCTCTATACCATGTATGCATTGAACCACTACCAATGAGCTCAATACCCTGATAGGTTTACATACACTTCCCACACATATGTGCTTTCAACTCTCCTATGTGACACCCTTTTGATTAGCATATTTATAGAATCACTTTTAGCAATTAGGTGAATTAGCTGAAGAGAGCGGGGTGGTACAAGAGGATTTGTAGTTAAAGAATTAGATATGATACTAGTTAAGTTAGACCCCACTAGTCTCTCTTCATTTATAGAGGTAGGGGTTTTTTAATGTGGAGGGGTGTGGGAGAGATTCAAGGAAAAAGATGTGGACAATTTATTTTTTTATATATAGATGAACTTATATTATTTGAATCGTATCTCAGTGTTCCCCATAGATAATGGTTGATGTGAGAGAAAAGTAAAAACTTTGCAAGGAAGGCCTTTAGATAAATGAAATCCTATTGAAAACATTGAGTAAAGATTTCCCCATGTGAACCAACCAATGTCGCATAGGAAAAATTGCTCGACACACACACACACACACACACACACACATATATATATATATATATATTTTCTAAGTAAAAGTAATCTATTAATATGTACAGAAAGATACAAAGAGGACAAGGCCTCGAACAAGGTAGCGTAGAGTATCAACAAAATCTGGACTGCCCCAACATTGGGGAAACCAATCCAGTGAGAGCATAAACTTCAATAATGGTAGCACTTCTCAAGTCCAGACCCCACAAAAAAACAGTAAGATGGTTCCTTGACGATAAGTCCATATAGGAAGCCATAAACTAGGCAACACTAGCAAAAAACTAAAAAACCAGATAATGAACACCTGGGCGGCCACAACCGGCCTCGTACTGTCATCAGGCAAACACATATCACTAGAAGTAAATGCATTGCCCTTTAGTCTACCCATTCTGCGATCCACCGTTGGGTCCGCATCATCGCATCGCACTTGTGGAAGTGTGGAGGCTCTGCGCATGTGTTTTCGCCGATGCGATATTGCGATGCGATTTGATCGCAATCGCATATCGCTAAAAGTAAAGGCATTGTCTTTAGGTCTCCCCATTCTGCGATCTGCCGTCGGGTCCGCGTCATCGCATCGCACATGTGAAAGTGTGGAGGCTCTGCCTCTTGGATTCCGCCGATGCAATATTGCGATGCGATCTGATCACAATCGCATATCGCTCTAAGTAAAGGCATTGCTCTTAGGTCTCCCCCTTCTGCGATCCGCTATCAGGGCCGCGTCATCGCATCGCACATGAGAAAGTGTGGAAGCTCTGCCCCTTGGTTTCCGCCGATGCGAAATAGCAATGCGGTCTGATCGCAATCGCATATCGCTATTGGTTAAGGCCTTGCCCTTAGGTCTCCCCAATCTGCGATCCTCCAAAATTGCGATGCGATCTGATTGCAATCGCATGTTGTTGGTTATCGATCTGTGATCTTCCATTACTGTTGCATTAAAGACAGTCGAAGTTTGAGGTATGCTGGAGCGTGCTGAGGCATGATATCCAGAACTACTTAAAACAATTCCAATGAACCCTGCTCTTCTCAAATGTAGAGATCCGATGATTAGAAGCCAAATACCCAGCTTGTCCTGGGTAGGCAGGTTTCACCCCATCTCGCCCCACCCTTGTCCTGTCATATTTAATGCCCATCTATATACCCACATCCGGGAGAGATGCATCCCTTTGGACCAATATTTTGCACTCCTGATTTTGATCATGATTCTGAATTATGTCTAGAGCTCCAGCGAGAAGAGTATGCCCAGTTTCCACCCCAAAATTGGCAAAGTAGAGTAGCAACCTTGTTGGTGGGCTCCAGTATTGCAGCAATAATGCTACAACTCCTGGGAATTCCTTCTTTACTTTTATCAACCCGGTAGTTCGTAACAAAGTTGGAAGCGACGGTGTTGTATGCACAAGTACTAGCTCTTGCCGTAGCTGTCACTTGGTTAGCTGGCACAAGTCCGCTAGGGGCTTAAGCCAACTTCTATGAGCTCTTAGAAGAAGCTTTTTAAATGATGGATGAAAGCTAACTCAAAGGAAGCTAATCTACTTGTGGAAAGAAACTGAAAGCCAAAAAGAAGCGCAAACCCTAATTTTACCGCCTAACCCTACTGGTGCAAGAAGAATGATGAAAGCTACAGAAAGAGATGACATTTACTTCTAAGAAGGTAAAATGCATGTGTCTAAGTTATCACTATCTGAAGAAAACATCTTTTTGTATTTTTGAATAAGTTATTAGAATTATCATGCATGTTCTTTTAACTGGCGTTTTATTGTGCAGGGGTGGATCAAGGAGGAGAAATGCTTGGAAAAGGTTGGGAAGGTTCAGAGAGGGTCTAAGGAGTCCCTAACACCCTTTTGAAGAGTTTCAAAAATTTTGGCTATTAAGAAACCTCATTTGTGAGCTTCTACATAAAGTCTACAGGGGTTCTACAGGATGTTCAGAGATTTCTACAGGATGTTCAGAAATTTCTACAGGATGTTTAAAAAGTGGATTTTAGAGGATGGGTGAGTGAGGGAAGATGCATGAATGGATAGGGAGGTAGGATAGGGGCCTCGAGTGACCCAGGGACTGGTGGATGGAGTGGTGAGAGGGTGTAGAAGGCTGACTTGGCTTAAAGAAGGCTAAGACAATGATGGAGCAAGAAGGTAGGGTTACGTGGGCAAAAGGACAGGTGTGAGACGAGGAACTTAGCTAGGAGATGGAACAACTGGCTCTGATGAAGCTTAGGTAGATGAGAGAGTGGTAGAGATGCCCTGCACGGTGTACATTTAATCGAATCAACAAAGTCTTACAAATAATCAAAGTCCTAGCTAATCTAATCTAATTGTCAATAAAACGAATGAACAACAGCTTTATTTGGAAAGAAAACCATGTACATCAATCATGCAAAGAAAGATTTCAGAGATCTGAACCCATAACTAACTTCTGCAAATGAAAACAGTACACTAAGGATTGCATGGTCAAGCAAACTAGTGTTTTTGTTGGGGCAGCACTGTTTCTTTAATTCCAGCCCCTGATCCAATAAGGATGAGGTGAAACTGAGAGTGCTGTTGACCCTTTTCTTGGAGATTTTTTCCTATTATTCTCCTACCAATCTATTTTAAACATCTGAAGCAATTCTATTCATAAACAGTGACCTATTTAACCAACACAACTAAATCTGCCCAACAGAAATACGTTTCAAATGCATAAAAGGAAAACAACGATGCATAAGGGAAAGGTAATAGTACAAAAAGGAAGCCCTAGGCTCTCAGGTTGGGCCCAACCCTGAGAGCTGTGGCTCCTATAGGAAACTCAGAGTTGATATAAAATCAGACTGCTTCTCATTATCAAAAAATAGTCATAAGTCAAGAGTTATGCCAAAATGGCTACAAGAGAACAAAGTAAAGCTAAAAGCACTGTAGTGCAAAATATGCAATGGTTTCAAAAGTCCCTTACAAAGGCTGAGGCCTTAACATTTATACACCATGAGGGCCCTAGCTGGCCTCCTAAATCTATGGGACTTGGCTGTCCAAACTGTGAGTAGACAAATGTTACAGGGAAAAGTGTCTATGCAGAACTGCTAATCCCACTAAGGTGTGGTAGCTACATTAGAAACAAACAAAGTAAAGCTACTTTCATTTCCCTTTATGAAATATAGATGAGAGAGGAATAAAGGAGACCAACCTCTGTCTTGCACTTGGTTCCTAGTTCGATTCCTCTCTCTTTTGGCAGTCCTTTGCTACTTGCTTCCTTGTACACCCAGCTTCACAGAGTACCTGTAGAATCAAAGTAGCATAACACTATAAAAGAACATGGATCTATTATCATAAACAATCTAGGATCAGATGTAAATTGACCATACAAATGCATAAAACATAAACGACACAAGAGTATGGAGGAAAACTTGAATAGCTTTATTGATAATCAAGAAAGAGCCAAGAGAGTTACAACCAATTGTTCTGACCCAGCATCATCCTCTCAGCAAGTAAGCCCTTCTTCACCTCATGCAAAGCTTAGATCACCCAACACTATGATGTTGCCTCAAGAAACCAACAACAATTCCTTACAAGATGCAAAATTCCAGCCTCTGGATCTCTGGTACAAGGGATCCATATATAGATATCTGTAAGGGAGATGAGTCAGCTTGTGATTTGATTAGTGTCTTCCCTCTGATAGTTCTTGCTTCCACTTGGAGATTGATGATCTCTTACTCATCCTTGGTCGAATTCAGAGAGGCAAGTGTCACAGGAGAAGTTTCTGGAAGATTCCATGCCTCTCCACCTCGCGGATTGACACTGCCATTTGTCACTTCTCGCCCATTGCACCCCATAGAAGGGATTTTTGAAATGCAACGCACCCACAAAGTGTACTTAGGTGAGATGCAACGCACTTTGCCTATGGAGTAGGTGAAATGATCCTGTTTTGACCAGTTCTGAGCAGTTTTTCATGGAGAACCTTTGGGAGAAGCTGTAATCAGTTGACCTTGTTCCTTTAGGGGTTAGAACAACACTTTTAGGGACTTAGGACCCCTTGGTTTATGGACATTTTATGCTTGGGGTTGCAGTGCCCAAAAATGTCTATAACAGTTTCCCCCTAAAGCATGAGGTCGTTAATATTTTTTGATGTTGGGTGAAATGCTTTATCATGAGGATCTGAAGTTCTTTCAAGCTGGGAGGAGACCTGTAATAAGATACAATACAATACATAATATTCATAATATTTTCATGATCTAGCTAAGGTGGGCATTCCCATGCTCAGCTTTATAAATTCATTTTCATGTACATATGACAGACAATCATCTGAGTGTAGACTAATGATTCTGGTAGAGCCATCATCCCTTTGATTGGATGATTATCTACGTAGAAATGATGTACATTTGATGTCTTTATTTCCCTGAATATATATCGTAGCCCGGATGGATGAAACTAGATCCGGGGTCTTCAATCTCGTTCAATCTTCACTCAAAGTACAAGTCGATCCATGTGAGAGATGTTTTGGAGACGAACATGGAAAGACATCGCCTGATTACCAGCCAATGATGTAAGTTGTTAACAGGCACGAGAGGAATCACCGATAATGATAATGACCCTCAAGGTACTGCAGTACAATTCACATGGTGTGAATAAAGGACTTGGCATCGAACACCACGCAAAATCATTCAGTCGAAGGCCATTGATGTAAACCTATCGCAGGAAGTGAGAAACTTGCCATTGGGGCATGCAAGCTTCAAAGTACTGAAAGGGGTGTCCCTAGATCGACTTCTTGGATAATGAGCTGATGTCGACAAGAAGGGATCCATCATAGGAGGGCCTTAATGAATCCCACATCAATGACACGGAACGGAGCAAATTATTTTAATGGAGGTGAAAACGATCTGGTGATATAAGGTTCAGGGTGGCGGTCATGAAAGAATGGAGCGTAAATGTATTGCAGCGGTTGAGACACAGGTGAATTCTCTGAGTGACTTCTCTTGAACATATCGGCGACACTGACGTGATGGATTGGTAGCATTAACCCCAAATGTGGATGGTGTGATGGGACCATGGTGATGTGGCCGGTGAATGAAACATCCCAACTCGACTTGGATGCAGAGTGAAAGTGTCATGTTCAAGAGCGACTTGCTACCAACAAAGTTTCTTCAAGTTTTCGTCCCAATTTTTCCCCAGTCATTGCTGACCAGTACCTCTTTATTTTTGTCAAGCTTGAGGAGGATAACATATGCTTGTTCTATAATTTTCCCTTCGGGCAAACCCATCGCTATGTTTTAACGAGCCTAGCGATAGTGAAACTCGTTCTTGTCTGCTACGGACAAGTTTGTCGCTATTAGGTTTTAACGAGTTTAACGACAAAGATAACTCGGTCCTTTTCAATTTTAGAGAGTCTGAAAAGGGACGTAAAGGAAACTCCAAAAATCCTTTTTCGTCATCTAATCCCTTAAGTCCAAAAAAGTATAAAACACAGAAGGGATGAATTTTCAATACTTTTAACGAGCCGAACAAAACAAGCGCTCGATATTTTTGTGTAATAATCCCTCAGGTCCAAAAATATTAAAATTTAAAGGAGGGATAGCACTTCCAGTCCCTTTAATGAGCTGGAGAGGCCAATGGCTCGGCAATCTTTTCATATTTTACGAGTCAGTTGAAAAGAGCTTAAAGGAGACTCGTCTTTGAGGAACGAGTGATAAAATTGGGTAGCAGCTGATTCCAGGTAAGGTTTGGAATTTTCCAATCACGGCAGTGTTACAAGGATGGTTAGCGGGATCACTCTTCGCAGCTGTTCCTCAAAAGGGGTAAACAAATCAAATGGAGGTGAATGATCGGCCGATACAGAGTGGAGGTGATGATGGGAACATGACCAAGGCTTTAAAGGCTGAAGTACTACATTCACGATGGTTATTTACCAGGAATTGGTTCATTTTTTATTAAGCTTAAATGCCGGGGGAAACATTTGCTCATTGCTTATGTTTATTTTTTAACGAGCATGAAGTTCGCGTTAAAACTACTCAATTAATCCAGTCGTATAATAAGAATGTCTCATATATGAAAACAACAATTTTTAGAGTTTTGCCCCACATCCTTTCTTTATGCAAGTTAGGAAACAACCAATCCTACAAGTTTAAAGGGTTAGAGGACCTACAAATTTAAAAAATAAATGGTCGCTCTTCGCTTGCACACCAAAAGTTTTGCATGCCCACAGGTATAAAATAAAGCTTCAAGGTCACCTTTTATTCTACTGAAAAAAATTGTTTTATCAGGAAAGGTCTACCTCTTTCAGATTGTTCTATTTGGACCGCAAACAAAACACTTCTTCGGCGATGCCTACCAAAATAGACAAAGGAGTGTGGCGCAGATGCCTCCACTCACATAACTTTGACAAGGGAATCTTATTCCAGTCTAACCCCCTTTTCCAATCATGGACGGGAGTACAAACTATTCATATATCTCTCGCGGAAACTTACCCTATACCCGAAGTTTTTTTGCCGAAGCAGACCAGGGTGCATGCCCCCTGGGTTTCAGTCATGTCCTCCGAATCACTCGCGCTCATCAGGTGGACGGACTGGGGATTGATGAGACATTCCTTGTGTGAAAATACCATTCAGGGATGGTATATGACTATTTGCTATGTGTGATCCGGGAAATGAAAGCTGGTCTACGAGCTTGACCACTCTTCCTTCGTGCGGAAAACACATTACTCTAAAGAGTGATGAGACAGTGGCTCCCATGCAATAAATATAGTCTCGTCCAAGGAGTAGATTATAATCCAGGGGTCCTTGGACTACCATTACGTTCATATGAATGGTTTTCCCTCTCAATGTTATGGGCACATTGGGAAGGATCCCTAATGGTCGACTGGTTCCTTTGTCAAAGCCTGTTAGATTTCTCATCTCAGGCAAAAGCGATGGCGAACCAAGCGCTTTCTAAGCAGTCGAGGAAAGGATACTCACAGAAGCCCCTTCATCTATGATGGTACCAGCCATAACCATTCTATATATTTGAGCAATGATTCGGAATGGTACACTAGCCAGTAAACGGGGTTTGCCTAGTTGATTCCAGTCAAAGGAGACAACTAGGTTGCTTGGAGGTGGGACCGAATAGACGGCCTGGTATGACTTTGACGAACTTCCTTCCTGCGGTAAAGGAATGGGTAAATTGCCCCCTTGTTTATCGGAGTCTGTGCTTACAAAAAGAATTTAGACGATGTCATCCTTGTTCTCTTCGGTGACTGTATCATCTGAAGATGGAAGCTCTGAAGGCAAGACCGGGTCAACTGCCATCTCGACCTTTTGACTTTCATCTGGTATGGGTTCAGATGGTTCGTCTTCAATGATAGATGCTTTGGCCGACCACCTGGGCGGGTCAGCCGGATTTTCAACTAGTGACGGACTCGGCAAGAGTTTTTTATATCCAGGAGGAAGTCGTAACAGTGAAACCGGACGATCGTCCAAAACTCCTTTACCCTCGTCTAAGAAGGGACAACGGTGGACGGCATGATCGCCTTCACACAATTTACAGGGAAATCTATATTTTCCTTTTTGTCTTGGGGCTTCACTTTCACTAGTCAACGGTGTGTTTTTAACATGATCATCAGAGGTTGACGACACCGGGTTGTGCAAACGAGGAGACCAGTCCCTTAAGATCCGAGGGATGCAGGGACAACCTCTATGATAGTGGTCTCCTTTTGCAAATGACACATGGCGATTTAGGCCTGGTCGGTGCAGTGTGTGGATTTTCGCTAGACGACGCTTGGTTGCCCCTTTTTGCCTTTGGCTCCTTCTTCTTCTTCTCTTTCTTCTTCTTTTCCTTCTTCTTTTCTGGTACTTGATTTTTGGCTTTACCAGCCTCATCAAGCAAAGAGGAAGGAGGAGAGGAAGAATTGGAGGAAGTAGAGGGTTGGGGGGTAACTCTGGAATCGTTTAATTGCCGACTTGATTGTTCAGGAATCGCGGTGTTTTGAATGACAGAGGTTGAGAAGAGGCATTAGGGTATGTCGATTGTCAATCCTGGAAGCGACAATGTGGCCATATGGGCTGCACCAACATCTCCACAAGAGGAGAAGGGACTAGGATTTCCTCCAAGGGGAATTCCTTGGTTGGTGGACTCCATTCTTTCAACCTAAGACCAACGTAGGAAAGGTGATGATTATTCCGTTTAAAATAAATTTTAGACGCTTTGACACAACTTGTTTTTTCAATTTTAAAGAGTCGAGAAAAAACAAAAGATGACTCTAGTCGCCTTCGATTTTTAATGAGCCTGAAGTGACAAGTGCTCAGATGGACCTTTTCCGTTAAGGAGTCTGAAAAGGAACGAAAGGGACTGCTCTGGAGATCTAGGCAGAGGGATTACCAAACCAATCTCAAAACTGCAGAATACTTTTTACGGTACGACAGTCAATCTTCCCGAATGCTGTGTTCAGTGCATTGGGATCGATAGGGCGGCAGACACGGCTTCCTATGGATAAAGGATTAAGCCTATTGTGGTCTCCCAAAATATACTCGACAGTACGTGGGAGCACAAGTCCGTATTGGCACTTATCATCTCAAAGTGGAGGAATCACCCAACCAACAAAGAGAACAACAGTTACCAGGCTTTACGACGCCGGAATACGTCTCTAGCCTAGACTTCTAGATGTTGTGCGTTAGGTTCCAAAGCGTTCTTAGATTCATTAAATTTATTTTATAGTTGATCTTGCTTAAGAAATTTTCCTTTCAGGTTCACCGCGTGATGTAGATGTACAATTCCTAAAATGCAATCTAAGATGATAAACAGTCTTTTATCTTCTTTGTGCAATGAAAATCCTAGCTACTAAGGAAAGAAAGACAGAATTATTTCAACAAAGAGCAAAGAGCACACACTATATGCACTGTCCTAAATCAAACCAATCAAACAGTCTAAATGCAAATGCACATGCATGTATTTGTTTTCAGCCTTCTTAATATGTGAATGATAAAAAGAAAGCTAATGTGCAAATCTGAATTACTTTCAAGCGACAATTACTAACAAGTTTCTTTTCAAATTCAAAATGAAGACTTACTTTCGACACTAGAAAGACTACTAATTCAGATCAAATACAGCAGTAACAGGGTAATCGACTATCAAGAGCAATCAGACTCTCTTCTATGACTGAAAACGACACTTGCGACACTTTCAAATCAAGAAACGACAGTACAATTACGTTACTTTTTGCAAAGGAGAACTTAAAATGATTCAACAAATACACAAAAACATTTACAGTTCTTTGCACAATAGAGGCGGAATATCAGCAAGGAAAGGGGTTTCAAACAAAGGTATACTGACTACAGGCAGCAAAATTCTTGAATAGATCTGAAAAGAGTGAACAGAAACCAACATTCAGGAACAATGTCTAGTCTGATTAGCGCACCTGTAACACAGTGAATTTGAAATGCAGCGCACCTACTACACTCGGGAAGTGCGCTGAATTTCAGATTCACAGAACAGAGACTGCGCTGGGCCAGAGACGAGACTTTGCTTGGGTTCTGGGTCACAGTTTGCAGTTCAGTTCAGGGATTTTGGCCGAGCAAGTGGTAATCAGTAAATCAACAACAGGGGTAGATCTAAAGAGGTTATTAGAGCCACCACAAGGGCAATTAGGGATTTTGTAAATCAGTTGTTTAATTCATAAACAAAGCCCGGAGATTGACTGAAGTGGCATTTATCTACTTTGCATTTGCATAGCAAATGCAGTTCGAAAGCTACTTGGCTCAACTTCAGGCTCCGTCCGTAAGTTTATAAAGTAAATAGAATGTAGCTAAACAAACAACCTAGTCGCTCCCCAGTGGATTTGCCATTTTGTTACAGGGAAAAGTGTCTATGCAGAACTGCTAATCCCACTAAGGTGGTAGCTACCTTAGAAACAAACAAAGTAAAGCTACTTTTGTTTTCCTTTATGAAATATAGATGAGAGAGGAATAAAGGAGACCAACCTCTGTCTTGCGCTTGGTTCCTAGTTCGATTCCTCTCTCTTCTGATAGTCCTTTGCTACTTGCTTCCTTGTACACCCAGCTTCACAGGGTACCTGTAGAATCGAAGTAGCATAACACTATACAAGAACATGGATCTATTATCATAAACAATCTAGGATCAGATGTAAATTGACCATACAAATGCATAAAACATAAATGACACAAGAGTATGGAGGATTACTTGAATAGCCTTATTGATAATCAAGAAAGAGCCAAGAGAGTTACAACCAGTTGTTCTGACCCAACATCATCCTCTCAGCAAGTAAGCCCTTCTTCACCTCATGCAAAGCTTAGATTACCCAACACTATGATGTTGCCTCATGAAACCAACAACAATTCCTTACAAGATGCAAAATTCCAGCCTCTAGATCTCTGGGACGAGGGATCCATATATAGATATCTGTAAGGGAGATGAGTCATCTTGTGATTTGATTAGTGTCTTCCCTCTGATAGTTCTTGCTTCCACTTGGAGATTGATGATCTCTTACTCATCCTTGGTCGAATTCAGAGGGGCAAGTGTCACAGGAGAAGTTTCTGGAAGATTCCATGCCTCTCCACCTCGCGGATTGACACTGCCATTTGTCACTTCTCACCCATCACACCCCATAGAGGGCTTTTTGAAATGCAACACACCCACAGAATGTACTTAGGTGAGATGCAACGCACTTTGCCTATGGAGCAGGTGAAATGATCATGTTTTGATGAGTTCTGAGCAGTTTTTCATGGAGAACCTCTGGGAGAAGCTGTAATCAGTTGACCTTGTTCCTTTAGGGGTTAGAACAACACTTTTAGGGACTTAGGAGCCCTTGGTTTATGGACATTTTATGCTTGGGGTTGCAGTGCCCAAAAATGTCTATAACAACAACCCCTTCCAAAATCTGCTTGGCTGCCTTCTAAATCCGGTTTTGGTGGCCTTTGGAGCTCGGAGTTGGGGGTGAAGATCCCGAGGAAGGGCTATTTAATGCCATAGAAAAACCCCCTACGAATCCTCACCTCAAGCTTGGCTGTCTCCTAGCCCATGACTGCTCGGTTTTGCTCCAACATGTGTCAAAAAACCTAAAATGACCATGTGTTAGCCACCTAGGAAGAGTGACTACCCTTATTCGTACAAATGACATAAACATACTGAAAAATAATGCATAAGCTATGAAAAATGAAGGATTGAACAAGGACTAAACAAGGATAATTAGGCCAAATGAGCCCAACAAGTTACCAAATTTGGGGCTCATCATCACCCCCCTGCTAAAAGGGTTGCTCATCCTCTGAGCAACTAGTCCAGCTCCTCGTCTTTCATTGCTTTAATCACCACCCTCACATCCCAGGCTTCTGAAGGAGTATCCTCCTCACGGTCATGGAATCCGGCCTTCCTTTCCACCTCTTCCCACTGCTTATGCTATTCTTCTTCTCTGCCTCCTTCTAACAACCCCAAAAGAAAAGGTGGACTTAGCTTGAGGCCTATCCAGCTGGCCTGGAGGTTCTGCATAGACTTCTTGTAGAGAGGCACTCGTGCCAAGGCCTCCCTCATTCTAGTTGGAGTGTGATATTCCCTGATTTTGAGGCTATGGGACAATGTGTTCCACCTAAGGGTGCAAGCATGAACACAATTGTCCCCCAATAGTCGCTCCATATCCTCAAAATGTGCTATGTCCTGAGCCTGCCGATCCATGTACTCTAACAGAGCCTGAGAGTTGGTTGCTAGGTGCTGGTGGGCGGATGTCAATGCTATGGGGTCCCTTGGCTCTGCTCGAATCAGCAGTGGTTCTTGTAATTCTCGGTTCATGACATTTCTGACCTCTGCTACTCTCTTTTCTTCGTGGTTTAGCCATGAGGTCATTTCCATCAGCTGCATGTCCCCTACTGCTGTGTTGGGGTCCCATGAGGTTATATTTGGAAGGGCCAAATTATGAAGGTAGAACTCTGATAGCTTGGCCTTGTCTTCCAATGAACTGCTGTTACATAAATCCATGAACTGCTGGGGGTTTTGGATTTGGGAGATACCCCTCTGTGCCAATGTGTTGATTTGGAATTGCAGCCACTGATCCCTGAGGTATAGGCCGTAGGATTTGGCTGGCTGCCTACATTGTAGAGCTTCCATTGCCCAACTGGCCATGCAGGCCAGTTGTGCCTCCTTTTCTTGCATCCGCTGTTTTAGAGATTGTATCTCTAGGCCTGATTGCAATTCCCTTTCCTGTAGTTTCTGGTTTAGTGCCCCAAGTTCAGTTTGCATTCCTTCTTTTCCCTGAGGCTCTTCTTTGGTGTCCTTGGCTACTGTGTCCTCTTCTTTCCTCTGTCCTTGTAGCTGTAGCTGCTGTTTAAGCAGCTCATTCTCTTCTCTTAACTTGGCCTGTTGGGAGCTTTCCACATGCCGTACTCTTGCCAAATCCCTTTGTGTTTCCTTGAGCCTTTCCTCTAGTGGCCCTATATCTGCTACCCCCTTGGATTTAGCGATCCTCATCCAAGTGTGGGTTCGTACTCTTTCTTCCTCTAGTGCTAGAAAGAGTGGCACTGTGAATTTTTGAGGAATAATTTTGCCGGCCTCCAAAAAGTTATAATAAGAGCCCAGGCTGGGCTGGGGGCTTGGTTCCATGATGACATCGGTATTCTCCTCCTCCTGTGCTGACTTGGCTACTCTTTCCTCCATCTGCTCAGTTTCTTTCAGCCTAGCCAAAGTTTCCTGTAGAATAGCCTCGACATCTTGTAGAGAGGCTTTCGAGTTCAATTTCTACATCCTTTCCCTCCATGAGGATGTTTTCGGGCTCCCCCGCTCATAAGTAATGGATGCCTTGGAGGGGGACCTATCCCTTGGTGTGGTAGGGGTATCCACAATTGTGATTGGCTCTTTTGATGGAGGCTGGGGTCTGCTAGTCTTAATTCTCACACTCCTTCTTGCTTTAAAATATAGAGGAGTCTCCCTCTTTCGTTTTTTCCTTTGGCTTGGGAGAGGTACCTAGGGTGGCCAACACAGCTGCTACCTCCCTAGCTAGAATTTCGGCCAATTTCTCCTTCTGCTGTCCTTTTTCTGGACTTCCTGTAGAAATTCCTGTAGTGGCTAGTTTCTGGCTTCCTGCAGAAGCCGTTTTTAAACTTCCTGTAGAAATAGCCTTCTGGTTTCCTGTAGAAGCAGATGGCACTGTTTTAGCTGCTTGGCTAAGGGTGCTTTTCCCTTTAGCTTGGCTAAGGCTGCCTTAGGGGTGCCCTCACTGGCTTGGACTTTCTCAGTCCTTTCTACCCTGCTCTGTAGTCTTTTCTCCCTGGGTGTTGGTGTAATTTTACCACCCCCTGTTTTGGCAGCTTGACCTTTTTCTTATGTTCCTTTCTATTCTTTCTTTGGTGTTTTGCCCAGGGTTTCTTGTCCTTTAGCTTTATTCTCTGCCTGAGTGTGCTCCTTCTCCTCGCTTCTGGAGAAAGTGAGCCCCTCAGCCAAAATTCGGATGTCATCATCCTTAGACATATTCCGAAAAATTTCCCAAGAGAGAGGGACAGTGTAAGTGTGGAGTGCATCTTCCATGAGGAGCTTGATAAGCCCATGATGGGCTAGCTGGTCTGGTGTCCCCTCTCTCAGTTTGGTGGCACACTCAATCATGGATTGCAGGAGGAACTAAGGAATGCTCAATTTTTGTTCTGAGTGTAGGTCCATTTGGTGCTTGAGTTCTGTGAGCAAGCGGAAATGATAGCCATACACAATGCTAAATCACCCTTCACACATAATATAATTCATAATTTGGAGGCTGACCTCACTCCAGAATAGTTGTAGGCTAGTTCTTCGAACTCCATTCTTGTCCTCTGAAAATTGTTCCTCTGGCAAGAAGAACTCTTTTTTAGCTTTCTGACCCAATTTTCTCTCCTCCTTATCCCGGGGTACCCCCATCGGTAGATCAGTTACTCTGCTAATGAGCGGTGGGGTGAGTCTGAGGGTCAATCCTCTGAAGTTGACAACAGCCAATGTCTTTGACTTCGGCTTCAAGGACCTTAGGAATTCTTCTGTAATTTCGTCATCGTGACCTTGAATCTTGTCACAGAATGACATCCAGTGTGCACTGGAAAACAAGTCCACCACTTTAGGGGTTTCCCATAATTTCTTGGAGTCCGAAGGTTCTTTTCTAATGAATCCTCCTGGCATGGTAAAAACTCTGTTTTTGTTGTTCTGAACTTATCTGCTCGTGTACAAAAGGAGGACTTCGGGATTTCTCTACACAGAGCGCAGAGCTACGTCTCCGTTATGCACACAGTCATATAAAATTCACAATTTTTCACCGGTGAGCCTTGACAGTGTCTCAATTTTTCTACAGGAGGGATTTTAATTCAAGACCCTGGAGAAAATCTCGCATGCAGACTACGAAGACAATTTTAGGTAGCGATAAGAAAACAACTTTTGAATTCATAGACAGACTTGCATTCACATGTTCCCTACCCCCTCAACACGTCGAATTCACCACATTTTGAATTATTTGCATGGGAAAGTTATGTTCAGGCCTACCTCACTGAGAATTTCCACCCTCGAAGTGAACAGTCCAAGCTTCTTCGTATGCTGGGTTTCCTGTAGCGCAGCTTCCTGTAGAAATTGTGCACGGCTTCTGGAGGACATTACGGTAGTTTTGGTCAAGTCTGAGCAGCAACAAGACGTTGGAACAGACCAAGAACTCGGGCTAACAACGTGTAGAGGAGGAGGACGCGTACTCGGCTGCAAAACGGTTGTGAGTGTAAATGACTGCAGTGTATCATAAGTTATTCAACCGACCGTTTTTGAATTGCCGCGGAATTCATGGTGTGGGGGTGAGCTGTCCCGGTCGATCCGTTGGCCGACGTCACAACCATCATTCCTTGGCATGTCCCTGACCGCCGAATTCTTCCCTCTACATTCACCGCCGCCATTCCTGTCATATTGCCGCTTCTCCCCGACTGGACACTTCCCACGTGTCAATTGCCCGTATTTTCGGCATAACCAAGCCCATTCGGATCCTACGAGGCCGTATGACTGGTTGTGGTGGCCAGTTGAATGGCTACCAGACTTGTTCAATCCGTCCATTCTCACAGTCATGCACATTTAGAGTATAGCTTATGTAATTTGACGAAATAAGGTTAGGCACTTACCTGTGCGGCCGTAGACATGGTTTTTTCACGTTTCGAGACGAGGAATGCTGGATCTGCTTGCTGCCGTGCATGGGTGCTAGAGCTCCTTTGCATTGGTTTTTGCTGGCTACGAGACCTTGAGACCCGATTTCCTGGTGGTGAATGCTGCATGCACCGGCTTCATGAGCTGCTGGTGTCTCCATGGTATGTGCTCCAGCCGGATCAGCTGCTACAAGATTCCTGTAGGACATCCTGTAGCCGTTTCTCCTCCTGGGGTGCATGCTGAAATAAATGAGTAGCGTTCATAGGTGCAGGGTCCTGAGGTCGCCTTGACAGGTAAAGTGTGCGAGCCTCTGCATGCTTTATTTCCCACTCAAATCTAAGAAAACAGGGTTCTGGTATGACTGTGCAGGTATATTCGACCAGATGGCAGCAATGGTGGTGAAAGGAGGTGAAACAAGTGGAGGATGGAAGAAAAGAGTGGTTGCATGCCTCCTCAATGGACTTCAAGCTTCAAATCCTTCTCCATAATCGATCCTGGCCCGCCCAAAAGCTCTACAGGATATTTCCTGTAGAAATACAGAACTTCCTGTAGAAAGTCCTGTAGCTTCCTGTAGAAGGCTAAACCATGACCAGATTGTGTCCAAACCTTGGAAAAAATGAGTGTTCATGGAGGGAGTGTATGTGAGGTTGCCTGGTAGCTTGGTAGGGACCCTTGTCCTTGAGTTGAGAGGCCTCCTTTTTGCATTGTGTTCCTGCAACTTGCAACAATTTCCAGAGATTAAACTTGTTTTTTTTTTTTTATTCCTTCTTCTTTTTTCTTTTTCTTTCTTTTTGTTTTTTTTCCTTTTTTTTTCTAGGGAGACAGCAGGGGCACCTCAATGAGGTTTTCACCCCTACTATCTGCCTTGGGCGCCTCAGAGAGGTTTTCACCCAAGGATCTTTTTATTCCAATTCTTTTTTCAGAGAGACAGCATGGGCGCCTTAATGAGGTTTTCACCCCTACCATCTGCCTTGGGCGCCTCAGAAAGGTTTTCACCCAAGGATCTTTTTTATTTCATTTTATTATTATTATTATTATATATATATATATAATGATGCTCAGGGTGTGCCCAAAACAGAGGAAGAACCATTCTCTATGACCAACACTTATTTTTCCACAGTTTTGATGAACTCTTGCCTTGAAAGAGGTTTCCTATAGATCTTTATTCGATGCCCATTGACGAGCATGGGGATGACTTCTTCATCAATGGTCCAGATAAGGACTTAACCATTGTCATTACACTTCTCCACTAAATATGGTCCTAGCCATCTTGTCCTCAGCTTCCCCTTGAAATCCTTATGTCTGGAATCATACAGCAGCGCCCAATCTCCTGGCTGGAATTGTTTGTCATTGAGGTGTCGGTCATGCCATATCTTCCTCTGAAGTTGAACCAATTCTGAGTGGAGGATGGCCTGCATTCGGTGTTCATCTAACCCATTTAGCTGCAATAACCTTTCTTGTTGAGCATGGCTGAGATCTAGGTCCAGCTGAGTTGCCATCCTCAATGTGTTGTACTCAAACTCGATTGACAACAAAGCTTTCTTCCCATAGACCAGCTCATAAGGTGTGAAACTGGTTGTGGTCTTCCAAGTGGTGTTGTAGGCCCAAGTGGCCTCAACCAGGCGATCTGCCCAATCCTTTCTGCTTCTGCTCACCACCTTAGTCAAAATCCCTTCTAATGCTCTATTGGTGACTTCCACCTGCCCATTTGCTTGAGGATGATATGGGGTAGAAGTCCTATGCTTGATCTTGTGATGAGCAAGCAAGTATTCAATTAAGTTGGAGGTGAACTAGCTTCCTTGATCGGTGACTAACTCTCTTGGGTAGCCAAACTTGTAGAAGATGTTTTCTCTTAAAAACTCAGCCACCTTTTCTTCTGTCGCTGCTTTGATTGCCTTGGTTTCCGCCTACTTTGTCAGATAGTTTGTGCACACAATGATGTAAGACCTTTGCCTTGAAGGAGGATTGATAGGACCCACAAAATCCATACCCCACTTCTCAAATGGCTCAAGGGTCACTTGAGGTTGGAGAGACATTTCATCCCTTGGAGTCAGTTTCCCCATCCTCTAGCATCGGCCACATTGGCTGATATATCTTCTGACATCTTGATGAAGAGTGGGCCAATAGTAGCCTTCGTGTAGAATTTTGAAGGCAGTCCTCTTGGCTACAAAATGTCCTCCACAGGGCCCATCATGACAGGTTAGGAGGATGTCAAAGACTTCCTCCTCCCTTACACAACGCCTTAAGATCTAATCGGGGCCAAGTTTGAACAGGTTGCCCCCGATCCAAGTGAATGAGGCACTCTTCCTCACGATTCTGCTCTTTTCCTTTGAGGATAGATGTGGAGGGAACTGTGCTAAGACCAGGTAGTTTGCTATATCAGCAAACCATGGAGAGAGTACTGAGATAGCAAACAGATGTTCATCTGGCATCTGGTCATCCACTGTTCCTTCTTCACCTGCAGGCAAATCCAATCTAGACAAGAAGTCATCAACAACATTTTCTTTACCTGGTTTGTCAACGATAGTCAAATCAAACTGCTGCAACAAAAGTAACCATATAATAATACGAGAATTCACATTAGGTTTATTCATTAAATATCTAATTGCAGCATGATCAGTATGTACAAATGTTTGATAGCCAGTGATGTAGTGTGGGAACTTGTTCAGGGAATGGACCACGGCCAGGAATTCCTTCTCAGTTACAGTATAATTCAATTCTGCCTTGGACAAGTTTTTGCTGACAAAGTATATGGCATATGGAAGTTTTTCCTCAACTTGTCCTAAGGCTGCCCCTATGGCTTTGTTCGAGGCATCAGTGTGGATGTGGAAAGGTAGGGCCCAGTTTGGGCCTCTAAAAATTGGGGCGGACACTAACTTATCCTTCAACTCATTCAGATCCCTCTGACAGTCGTCCGTCCATTTAAACTCAACATCTTTTGCTAAGAGGCCAAACAATGGCGAGGCTAGCTTACTGAAGTCTTTAATGAATCTTCGATAATATCCTGCTAAGCCTAGGAAACTTCGGACATCCCTTAGCTTCTGAGGAGGTGGGACCTTTTGGATTATAGCAATTTTGTTAGGATCCACCTGTAATCTACAAGGTTGCGGGTGAGGCTATCATAGGTATTGGTGTACAAGTAACATGAGGGCGAGAAATGGTATGTCTGAGCACAGTCCCTTCAGTCATCAAGAATTGACATTTTTCGGGACTGAGGGACAGGTTCATCTCAATGCACTTGGTTAAAACTCTTCCCAGATTAGTCAATGCTTCTTGGAAGTTGGACACATAAGGAGTGAAGTCATCCATGTAGATTTCTACCAAATCATGGACCAACTCAGAAAAGATGCTCAATACTGCTCTCTAGAAATTGGCAGGAGCATTGCATAGCCCAAAAGGAAGGACTCGGTAGGCAAAGGTACCCCATGGACAAGTGAAGGTGGTCTTATCTTGGTCCTCCGGGCTGATTTGGATCTGGTTATACCCGCTGAACCCATCTAGGAAGGAGAAAAACTTCTTCCCTGCCAGTCCATCCAACACTTGATCTATGAAAGGCAAAGGGAAATGGTCTTTCTTGGTGGCTTTGTTAAGTTCTCGGTAATCTACACAGATTCTCCACTTCCCGTTCTTCTTGGGCACAAGCACTAGAGGTGAAACCCACTCACTATCAGAGATAGGGTAGATGAATCCTGCATCCAATAATTTTTGCAACTCTTCTTTGACAATGTCTTTAAGGGCTGGATTCATTCTCCTCTGGGGCTACCTGACTAGTTTACAATCATCTTTGATGTAGATGTGATGGGTACAGACCGAAGGATGGATTCCTTTCATTTCCTTGTAGCTCCAGGCAAAAGCCTCCAAATGGTGGGTCAAGAGGCTACATAGCTCCTTTTCCTGAGAGGGAGAGAGAGAGGAGCTGATCTTTAAAGTTCTTTCAGGGCCAAACTCCACATTCTTAACTCTGGGAGTGGTCAGATCAGTTGCACATAGGTCCACTAAAGCATTGGCTTGGGTATCTTCCACCAACTCTTCCAAGGATAGTGCACCAGGGGGAGGATTTTGGATTGAGTTCTCAATCAAATCATCCTCGGTTTGAGGACCTCCCCTGGTGGCCTCTACTATGCATAAAGGTGTAGTGTAGACCTCATCCTCTTCTCCTTCTTCCAACCAGAGGGGTAAGTCATGTTCTAGCAGAGGTTGGGCAGGAGGGTATAGGACCAACTGTTTCGACATAGGCCCATTTTTGATGGTCATGCTTCCTGCTCGACAGCTGATGTAAGCATCCGCAGTAGCCAGCCAAGGCCTTCCTAAAATGAGGGGATATCCCGTGAGTTTTTCCTATGGCTGAAGGACCAAAAAGTCCGCAGGGTACATCTAGGAGTCAACAGAGACCAAGACATCTTCCACAACCCCTTCGAGAGTCACGATGGAGCGGTCTGCCAATTACAGCACTGTTGAGGTCTTCCTTAAGGAACTCTGAAGGTTGAGCTTAAGCATGGTATCCCTGGTCATCACATTAATGGCGGCCCCTAGATCAATCAAGGTGTGGGGTATGATGGTGCCATTAATGTGGACATCAACTACAGGACTCCTAGGGTCCAAATACTTTGGATAGATTACTTGCCCCAACATGAGATCAGACAGTTGTCCTATGACATTGATGGTTGAGGCATCTCTCTTTCACCTGCCTGGGTGCCTGAAACACTTCTCCTTAATCAATTTGTTGTATATCGGTACATCTTTTATGGCTTGGAGAAGTGGTATTTTCACACACAACTGCTTGAGTTCTCCCAGAAGCTCATTCTCTTCTGGGTTGGGTTGTGTGGTTACTGTGAGTCGCTCAGGAAAGGGTGGAATAGCCTGGGGTTCACTTTCCTGTTTCTCTTCCTCCTCTACGAGAGGAGGTTGGCACTCTGGAAGGACCTTCCCATATCGCAGGCTGATCTCCTAGATCTCCAGAGCATAGGTAGGGCATGTTGTCTCCCCAGTATATACCTGCTGGGCCTGTCTGTTGTTGGGGTTTGGGTTCGATTGAGCAGGCATCTGGGGTTGTCTTGGAGGAGCAAGAGGTAATGGTTGTGGTTGAGCCGGTGGTGGAGGCAAAATGGCAGGAGGAGTGTTGTACTGGGGCCTCCACCCCGGTTGAGGTGCATTCCATTGAGGTTGTGGCTAGGCATATGAGTGAAACGAATGAGAAGGAGGTTGAGTATGGTATGGAGATGGATAAGACCACAAAGGAGGTGTGGACCAGGAAGGATGAGCAGGGGGGCCCCAAGAAGGTATATGAGTGGATTGGTTGGGGTTATAATAAGCTTGGGATGTCCCTTGCATCCCCTACTGGTAAGGTATGGGTCCATGTGGCCTCCTCTGGTTGAGGAAGTAGAGAGGTTTAGTATCCACCTCAGCCCCTAGATACATGTCTTTAAATCCAGGCAAGGTAGGGCATTGGTTGGTGGGGTGGTCTTTCTCACAAACGAAACATACCTCTACTGAGTGCAATGGGCACTCATTCTTGGGATGCTTCCTCGTGCATCTAGGACAAAAAATGGCCAAAGCCCTCTCAGCTTCTTCTTTCTTTTGCTGAATTCGGAAGGTATCAAGTTTCATGGCAATAGTCTGTCTCATCTCACTCTTGAGGTCTTCCATATGGCTAGCAAACACATGCTTGGAGAAGGTGGTACTAGCTGAAAGATGATTCCCCCTACCTCTCTTCCGGGCTGCCCTAGAATGGTTTCTAAACACGGTCTTTATGTCCTCATAAGGTAGTTGGTAGATATCTCCTCCAGTCAGCATGTTAAGGGTGTCCAGAAGGTATTCAGGGTTTCCTTGGAGCAGAACCAGCTTCAGAGATTCCGGGTCAAGTGTGCACCTGGCCCGTTTATAACTGAGTTGGAACCTTTCCTTGTAGTCTTCTAAAGATTCATCACTTCCCATGGTCATCCGGAATATTTCTCCCTTAGTTTCCTTGGATCTACAGTAGTCCCGGTATTTGGCATTGAAAGCTTGTTGCATCTGAGCCCAAGTGGTGATACTGTTTCCAGGTAACCCCATGAACCAGTGTAATGCTACGTCCTTGAGGGTAGAGGGAAAGAGTTTCAACTTTTTCTCATCCTCAGCATAGTCATAAGTTCGACAAAGGACAACAAACTCAAACAGGAAGGTATCAGGGTCTTCGGTAGTCAATCCATGGAAGTGAGGTAAAGCGGAGGGGCTTATGTTTTTCATTTTCATGTCTCCATTGGTCTCTCAGATGGGAAAGGCACCTTCTATTCTCTCATCTTCTCTTCTACCGTTTCGGTTTTCAGCCATGGCTTCAGATGGAGTGTTTTCTAACTCTCCTTCTGTTATAGGATCTTCGTATATCTCAAGAGGTTCACCTATAGGTTCTTCTGGCTCACTATCACCAGAGAAGAGAGAAGGTTGACTCAGTGATGTAGTGGGGGTGTTGGGTAAGAATTTGCCGGTTTTATCTCTGTTCCTATGAGGCATGAAATGGAAATACTTTTGATTGCTTTTGTTTTTTTTTCTTCTAGTACCTGCAAAACTAAAATAGATTGATCTGCAACTAACTATCTTGCTGAAATGAAAATGCGGAATTGAAATGAAAGCACGAAAGGACTAATTTATCTTGCTCAAATGAAATTACAGGAATTAAATGCTAGTCTATGCTTGCTGAATTGAAACGCTAATCTATGTTTGCAGAATTGAAATTGCGGAATTGAAATGCTAATCTATGAAAGCAGGAAATATCTACTCTACTTTTGCGGAAATGAAATGAAATAAACTACTTAGCAGAAGGTTGTAGGAGAAAATAACAGAAAAGCAACAATCACCAATACTTTGATGCTTCCCTGGCAATGGCACCAAAAAGATGGTGGGCTCCAGTATTGCAGCAATAATGCTGCAACTCCTGGGACTCCCTTCTTTACTTTTATCAACCTGGTAGTTCGTAACAAACTTGGAAGCGACGATGCTGTATGCACAAGTACTAGCTCTTGCCGCAACTGTCACTTAGTCAGCTGGCACAAGTCCGCTAGGGGCTTAAGCCAACTTCTATGAGCTCTTAGAAGAAACTTTTTAACTGATGGATGAAAGCTAACTCAAAGGAAGCTAATCTACTTGTGGAAAGAAACTGAAAGCCAAAGAAACACAAACCCTAGCAAACCCTAATTTTACCGCCTAACCCTACTGGTGAAAGAAGAATGATGAAAGCTACAGAAAGAGATGCCATTGACTACTAAGAAGGTAAAATGCATGTGTCTAAGTTATCACTATCTGAAGAAAACATCTTTTTGTATTTTTGAATAAGTTATTAGAATTATCATGCATGTGCTTTTAACTGGCTTTTTACTGTGCAGGGGTGGATCAAGGAGGAGAAATGCTTGGAAAAGGTTGGGAAGGTTTAGAGAGGGTCTAAGGAGTCCCTAACACCCTTCCGAAGAGTTTCACAAAGTTTGGCTATCAAGAAACCTCATTTGTGAGCTTCTACAAGAAGTCTGCAGGGGTTCTACAGGATGTTCAGAGATTTCTATAGGATGTTCAGAAATTTCTACAGGATGTTTAAAAAGTGGATTTTAGAGGATGGGTGAGTGAGGGAAGATGCATGAATGGATAGGGAGGTAGGATAGGGGCCTCGAGTGACCCAGGGACTAGTGGATGGAGTGGTGAGAGGGTGTAGAAGGCTGACTTGGCTTAAAGAAGGCTAAGACAATGATGGAGCAAGAAGGTAGGGTTACATGGGCAAAAGGACAGGTGTGAGACAAGGAACCTAGCTAGGAGATGGAACAACTGGCTCTGATGAAGCTTAGGTGGATGAGAGAGTGGTAGAGATGCCCTGCACGGTGTACAATTAACTGAATCAACAAAGTCTTACAAATAATCAAAGTCCTAGATAATCTAATCTAACTGTCAATAAAACGAATGAACAACAACTTTATTTGGAAAGAAAACCATGTACATCAATCATGCAAAGAAACATTTCAGAGATCTGAACCCATAACTAACTTCTGCAAATGAAAACAGTACACTAAGGATTGCATGGTCAAGCAAACTAGTGTTTTTGTTGGGGCAGCAATGTTTCTTCAATTCCAGCCCCTGATCTAATAAGGATGAGGTGAAACTGAGAGTGCTGTTGAACCTTTTCTTGGAGCTTTTTTCCTGTTATTATCCTACCAATCTATTTTAAACATCTGAAGCAATTCTATTCATAAACACTGACCTATTTAACCAACACAACTAAATCTGCCCAACAGAAATACGTTTCAAATGCATAAAAGGTAAAACACGATGCATAAGGGAAAGGTAACAGTACAAAAAGGAAGCCCTAGGCTCTCAGGTTGGGCCCAACCCTGAGAGCTATGGCTCCTATAGAAAACTCAGAGTTGATATAAAATCGGACTGCTTCTCATTATCAAAAAATAGTCATAAGTCAAGAGTTATGCCAAAATGGCTACAAGAGAACAAAGTAAAGCTAACAGCACTATAGTGCAAAATATGCAATGGTTTCAAAAGTCCCTTACGAAGGCTGAGGCCTTAAAATTTATACACCACGAGGGCCCTAGCTGGCATCCTAAATCTATGGGACTTGGCTGTCCAAACTGTGAGTAGATAGCCCCTTCCAAAATCTTCTTGGCTGCCTTCTAGATCCGGTTTTGGTGGCCTTTGGAGCTCGGAGTTGGGGGTGAAGATCCCGAGGAAGGGATATTTAATGCCATATAAAACCCCCCTACGAATCCTCACCTTAAGCTTGGCTATCTTCTAGCCCATGATTGCTTGGTTTTGCTCCAACATGTGTCAAAAAACCTGAAATGAGCACGTGTTAGCCACCTAGGAAGTGTGACTACCCTTATTCGTACAAATGACATAAACATACTGAAAAATAATGCATAAGCTATGAAAAATGAAGGATTGAACATGGATTGAACAAGGATAATTAGGCCAAATGAGCCCAACAAGTTACCAACTTTGGGGCTCATCACTTGTTTCCTTCCCGTTTAACGTGATTGAATATGATGGCATGATTAGTGTGAAGCGATTTTTCTATTGCATCCAATCTGGATTCAAGTCTCCAACTGTTGGCAATTTTATGCGCATGTGCCCCATTGAGGAGTTGATTGGCCAGGTTGATGAGGATTAGGGAATCACCTTCGATCTCCAGAGGTTGGAAGCCATGACGCTGGGAAAGGAGTAATCCTTGCCAGAGACCCTCCAGTTCAGCTGAGTTGTTCGTGTCCCAGCCAATGTTTCCAAAGTAGATTAGGAGAGGCGAACCCTCATGATCTCTAAATATGCCACCAAATCCTGCTTTACCAGGATTTCCCTTTGAAGCTCCATCAAAGTTGAGTTTGAAAGTATGCTTTGGAGGGGGGGTCCATAAGTGCTTTCTGATGTTGTTGCCTTCTGAAGGTCTGTGATTGTGAGTACCTTGTGGGAGTTGTATGTTCCAATTTTCCCAGATGGCTTTCTCATTTGCAAGAGTGGGAAAATATTCTGTGTGCCAAGTTTGAAGCGCCAAGGTCTCTTTAAGATTGAGACAAAAGTTAACCCTAATTATTTCTACAAGAGTGCTTTGATCTTTGAATATGCGCTTGTTTCGTTCTTTCCATATTGTCCAGAGGAGAAGGCTGGGAATCAATCTCCATACTTGGTTGAGTAGTTCGATTTTATAAGGGTTCTGGTGCCAATGGCGAATAGAGTTGATTATATCTTCGGACACTCTGCATCTTTTTTGACAACGGAAGCTAGCCTTCTCCCATTGTTGATTGGCAAGAGTGCAAGAGTCTAAGAGGTTTTGGAGCGATTCCTCCTGAGAATTACAATTGGGACATATGGAGGGCCGTGAAAGTTTCTTTTCCTAAGATTGTCCCAAGTGAGGATTTTCCGATGCCCAACAAGCCAGAGGAATAGGGAGACTTTGGGCCAAGTACCCGGTGACCAGATTCTGCCCCAAATAGGATCCAGGGGCATTGGATCATTGCATATAATTTTATAAGCCTCTTTGGTGGTGAAGGAACCTTTTGGGGTATACCCCCATCTTAAAATATCCCTGCCTTCAGATGATCTAATGCGTCGATTCTGGAGCTCACTCTCCATGAGCTCCTTAGTCTGGTTATCTGCATTCCTGATCAACTTGTCAATCCGCTTCCATTGTCTATACCCCTGTTCTATCTCCAGAATCCATTGTTGCTGGATGGATTCCTTTTGTTGCTCCTCCCACTCTTGGCAAGGAGGTGGTCTATAGATGTCATTGAGCTTTGGTAGTTGGTTCCAAGCATCTGTCCAGAACTGAGCAATGCTGCAGTTCCTTATTTCCCAAAAGTTGTGTTGTTGGATTAGCAAGAAGTGTTGTCTGGCAGTGTTCCATATTAGTGATCCCTTTTCAGTTGGAGTTAATCTGATTAGCTCCTCCGTTGGTCTTTGATTGGCATATTTGGCTATCCAGATGGCTACCCATGGCTTATTGGGAGCAGAGAGCCATTGCCACCATATTTTTGCACCCATGATAGCATTGCTGTGATGAGGATCTCTCTAGCCTATACCCCCTTTTTCTTTGGGCTTGCATGCTGTCGTCCATTTTTCCAAGGCCCATTTGCGATTTGTGCCAGTTGCACCCCAAAGAAAATTGCGTTGTAGAGCTTTTATTTTTTTAAGGACCCATTTAGGCGCTGCCAAGATTGAGAAGAGGTAGAGAGGCATACCCTGCAGCTCAGCTTTGATTAGCACTAATCTGCTAGCTATGTTCAGAGTTCTTTAAGTCCATATAGTGAGACGAGATTCAAGTTTCTCAAGGAGCATACACCAAGAGGCGTGCTTGATGGCAGAATCTATTAAGGGAGCTCCAAGGTTTTTTGAAGGTAAGGAGGCTATGGAGAAGCCTAGAATGAGGGTAATAGCCTATTGAGTAACAGGGGGTGTGGAAAAAGAAGATCTGTGATTTGGCCATGTTTATGCTCGTCCGTGAAGCATCCGAGAAATCATTCAGAAGGGATTTAAAAAGGGAGGCTTCCTGAATAGAAGTGTACCCAAAAAACATGTTGTCATCCACGAACTGTTGATGAGTGATGGCTGGAGAGTTGTGTATGGATAGACCTTTGAGATGCTGGGAGAGGAGGGCATGTTTGATATGGCGACCCAGACCTTCCGCCATTAGAACAAAAAGGAATGGGGAAAGTGGATCTCCTTGTCTGATGCCTCTAGAGGGGCTGAAAGGTTGAGAGGGTATGCCATTTATGAGGATAGAGAAAAATGTTGTGGAAATTAAACTCAGAATCCATCGAACCCACATTGGGAAAAAGCCAAAGGCTGTTAGCATTTTTTGAATATAGGTCCAGCTTAGCTTATCAAAAGCTTTAGAGAGGTCAATTTTGAGAATCATACTTGCCTGTTTGGAGTGCTTGAGGGAGTGTATAATTTCATGAGTGAGGATAATGCCGTCCAATATTTGTCTTCCTTCTATGTATCCATATTGTTCAGGCGATATGAGCAAGGGCAAAAACAGCTTCAACCTGTTAGCAATGACTTTGGATATCACCTTGTAAATAACATTGCATAGTGCGATTGGACGGAATTTGTCCGGAGTACTAGTATTCTCTTCTTTTGGGATGAGGGCGATGAAAGTTGAGTTCAGAAAGGATAGAAGCCAATGAAGAGTGCGCAATTCCTCCACCACTAGCCAGACCTCCTCTTTGATAAGATCCTAGAAAGAGTGGAAGAAGGTAGTAGTGAATCCATTTGGACCAGGAGCTTTGCCCTCCTTGAGCTGGTTCATAGCCAAATCCACCTCCTGAGGCATTACTGGTCGAAGAAGAAGTTGGTTGTGTTATTTTGTGATAATTTTCGGCACATTTTGAGTGATCTTTTCTATAGCAGGCCATCTATCAATTTGGGGTTCTTGATGGACCTCTTGGAAGTGATTGATAAACTCTTGTTCGATCTATGCATGGATTTCCACTCTTTCCCCCCCTCACTTTTGTATGAAAGAGATGGTTTTGTGCATTCTTCTCTGTATTATGGTTATGTGGAAGAATTTAGTGTTCCTTTCTCCTTCTTTCAGCCATCTAATTCTAGATTTTTTCTTCTAGAGAATTTCTTCCTGCTTTCTTCTCTCCTCCAATTGATTGTGAATGAGCTTTTCCTATTCCAAAGTCTCTTCCTTGTAGCCCTCTGTGATTATCTGTTGCTGGAGTTCTCTCATTTCTTTGTTTAGATCTTGCTGAGCCTGGAAGATGTTGCCAAAAGTCTCTTGATTCCAACGCTTGATTTGGGATTTCAGGAATTTGAGTTTCTATTGAAACTGAAACATTTTTGATCCCTCTGGCGAAGGGAAGTTGGTCCAGGTGGATCTGATGAGGTCATTGAAGGTGGGGTGGGTGAGCCAAAAAGCTTCGAAGCGGAAAGGATGCCTGGTAGAGTTGCCTGGTCTTTGCCATTGGAGAGAGATAAGCGAATGATCTGAGCTTGAAAAAGGAAGAATTGATGCCGAAATGTCACCCCCAAGATGCATTGCATTATCTGAAATGAGGAATATGTCTAGTTTGGAAGCAATTTGATGTCGCCCAACTCGATTGCTCCAGGTGTGCATTCTATTACAGAATTGCAGATCAATTAGCATATTGTTTTGGATAAAATCTTTAAAGTGGCCATTTTCCTATTCCAGCTTGGCTCAGCCTCCCTGCTTTTCCTCTAGCTTGGTGATCATGTTGAAGTCTCCTCCAATGATCCAAAGAGGATGGAGTCTATTGAAGTTGAGCGCTTTAATTGTGTCTAAAAGTGCAATTTTGTTGCCTGCTTCCTGTGGGAAGTAGACATTGGAGAGATGGCCATGAATGTTGGTGCCAATTATATGAAAAGTGGCTTGTATAATGTGATGGGAGGCATGAAAGTCTGAGAGCATCATAGCTTGTGTGTTCCAGGCAATTTCCAGTCCCCCAGAGGCACCCGAAGCATCTACTGCAACCGAGTGACAACCTGGCCATGCTCTAGAGAAGATGTTTCCAAGTGTGTTACTATTACATTTCATTTTCTGCATAAATAAGATCTAGGGCTGCTCCTGCTTTATCATGTTTTTTATCATTCTGAGTTTTCCAGGGCTATTGAGCCCTCTTAGATTCCATGAAGTGAGCTTCATGATTCACTATTTGTGGTAGGCTTGTAGTACTTTGTCAACTTAGCGTATCTGCCTAAGTCTACCAGGATTTTCCCTATTGCAATAGTTCTTTGAAGATCTGTCTTTCTTCCACGTTTTTTGGAGTCTTTAGGAAAGAAGCTGCCATCCCATTGACTGCTCGGTTGTATGCCTAGTTGTTGTTGCTGGTAAGCCCTGGAGATGATGACTTCCAGGGTATTGAGCTGATGCTCTTGAATATTGTCGTAGTCTTTCCTTCTGCATGCTTGTTCAAGCTCGAAGATGTCAAGTCCTCCCAAATCAATGCTTTCCGGTTCTTCTTCCATATGTTGCATCTGACTGCTTTCTGCTGAGGTGATTGCTAAGTGCAAGGTCTGGCTGGGGATACCGTCAACATCCATTCCATTAGGTTTCCAATCAGGGTCCTTTCGAGCCGCCTCAGGAATCCCGATGTTGTCACTCAGGGGCAGGGGAGTGGGAGAAGAGCCAGACAGAGGGGGGGAGAGGTCGTGATGATCAGCAATGGGATTGGCAAAATGCTCTGCGGTGAGTCTTTTGAAGTTTTAACAAGAACCTCAAAGCTATTGCTTGTGGAGGGAATGGAGGCAGCGTCCTGCATGGGATTTTTCCTGGAGGAGGGTTTTTTATGCGATCTTTTTCAATTTACAACCTTGGTAAAGCCATCATGAGCCGACTTGTCTGAGGGATCTGAGGTTTGAGGTTTAGCATTTAGAGGGCAGTCCCGAAAAAAGATGCCCATGGGCATGACACTTGCGACAACGAAAAGGTACATTTTCAAAATCTAAGGGTTGGATCCATTCAAAGTCATCATGGAAGAGACTTACCGATTCCGGAAGGGCTTTGTCTAGGCGCATGAAGACACAAATACGGTCATAGGAGGTGTATCTGCACAACTTCGTTTCCTCAGCAATTTTTGTAAACTCCCCCAGCCCCTTGCCAATGTCTCTCAGCGATTCTTCGTCCCAATATTCCAACGGGAGCGACTACATCTGGAGCCAAACTAGTGCCCAGCTGAAATCCTCCTTGTCCGGGTTAAATCTCTCTACCCATTCCCTTAAATACAGACAGACGGAGTTGAATAAGTAGGGACCTTCATCCATAACCCTATTCCGGTCTTCGATGCAAATGAAAATCACAATGAAAAACCCTTTTGGTCCTAGCTGCAGGGTGACATGTCCCTTGGGTTTCCATTTGGTAGAGATCCATCCTTGCAAATATTTTTCAGTCGGCTAGTATCCAATAAATTTTCCAATGAGTGCATGGTCCTTCATGTACTGGATTTGACCATTGATTCTTTGGCTGGGAAGTTCTATCTTGGGTCATTCAGTTGCTATGGGTTTGCATGTCATTGATGTAACCTTGGGCATTTCCTGTTGCCCAATCTTTCCTTCTTGTACTTCACTACGCCTGTCTGACTGATTAGTGGGAGCGTTTTTCGTATCTTGCATTGGGAAATCTCTTGTATCCATGTTTACTTGTTCTAGACTGGAAGGCTTTATCAATTCCTTCGCTTGGTTATCTCTCTTGGCTGAGGGGGAAGGATTTGAAGCCCCCCCTGAGGGTCAGCCATTGTAGTGTGGTCTATGCCAGCAGCTACTGTTGCAAGGAGGAAGGCTGACAGAGAATAGAAGAAGGGAGGGTTCAGACTGCGTTGTTGCAGGGGCGAGCCTAAAACCCTAGGTTGCAGACCGCTCAGGCATCAAGCAGAGCATTTTCCATGGCCCAAACATTCTGCTCAACACATATTTAAGAAATATCACAAAATCTAATTCAAAATGAGAAATGAAATCAAAACATTTCAAAGATTGTGAATGAAGGAAAAAATGTAAACCTAAAGGAGAAGATAAAGGAAAAGCCAAAATTGAATTAAAACTCTAACAAGACAACTTATGAAAGTATATCTCAACAAAAGAGAGAAAATGAGGAAAGAATATGTGATTTACTTAAAATGAGATATCAATTAATCATGTCTTGCCAAGTTGTAAATAATAGGACTTTTTTTGAACAAAAAAATCTAAGTCTAGGGAACAGTTATGGGTGAAAGCATGAAGAAGGGTTACACTTTTGGGCCAAATGTAGCGATGAAATTTCAAGTTTTTCCTCTTTTATTGAAATACACCCATCAAAATTCATATAAGAATTATGATTTTTAATTAAGAGTAAAAAGATAATATGTGAAAAATTATGTTGTTGTCCTAATGATATTTTTTGCTAACAATTTTAGTGTCGTATAATCTCTCATTTTTCCATTAAATGCAATATATGTCCTTGCAATTTTGTATAAAACTTAAGGGATATGCATGTGTTCACGTAGCATAACTTAGTCTAAACAGTGTAATATATATATATATATGTATATATATGTATATATATATATATATATATATATATATATATATATATATATATATATATATAAGCATGATCTACACGGAGAGAACTAAATTTTTCTTATTTAAAATTTATTTTTTTATGCAAAATTATATTTTTAATTTTATTTTTCAAAGTTGGAGTAGTAATATTTCAATTGCATTTTGGAGACACATGTGTTCACATATTTTTTTTTTTTAACTCTTTAAATAAATTGAAAAACAACGAGTACCATTTTGAAAAGGATTCGTAAACAAAGATAGTGGTATTTTTTGAAATATTTTCATTGTGTATATTTTATGTTATTGATTTTGTATCCAGCTCCTTTGAAACTATCCAAAAAAAATTCGTGTGTTATGTTTAAAAGAAATTAAATGAAAAATATCATATGAATTTAAAAGTGTTAAATTTGTATGCCATTGGATAGAGGTTTCTTTTAGGAATCCAATGTGATCAACTCCGCCGCTTAAGGAAAGTTTCTGCCCTAAATACGATAGGGTGCAAAATGGGGTTGCAAAGAAATCTGCAGAAAAGGTGTTGAAACTATAATTTTTAGGATTTTAAGAGCTCAATCGAGTGCTTAAATTCAAAATTTAAATTGCCTGATCGAGTGCTTAAATTCAAAATTTAAATTTCATGATCGGGTGTTAAAGAAACCCTCGATTGAGTGATATATGTGGTTAACCGGCGGCTCTATCGAGCCTATGGCTCAATCAAGCCATTGAAAAACTTAACCGCCCATGACCACACCAACTTTACCCAGTTTTTATTAATGGTATTAATGGTGAATCATACGTCTCAAGGGCTCAATCAAGCCTATTGCTTGATCGAGCCTCTGTTGTAACAAATAGTTTAGTTTCTAAATCCGATTGTGCAAAAAAAAAACAATAAACATTCTTTTATAGAGAAATAATAGAGCGTGGAAATTACACAAAGATTCACAACAAACATGGAACATTGGAGATTTAGATCTAGAAAAGGAAATAAATTGCCATCCACAGAGGAAATATGAGAGAAAGCTAGAGAAAGGATGAGAAAAATACCTCAAACTTTGAGAGAACAAGAAGTTCATGCAAGTATAGGTAATTCAAATTGTCTCACTTCTCATATTACTTGCTACATATTGTATGCATTGCGAAATATGGCTGAAAACCAGAAAAAAATGGAGAATGAATCAATAAAATTAAGATAAAATAATAATTTAAAGTAACACCATGTTGTTAAAAAATTAGATGTAACAACAACTAAATAAAACCACTTGAAACCATACAAATTATTGAAAACTGCTTGAAACCATGCAAATTATTGAAAACTACTTGAAACCATGGTTCATTAGAATTTTTTGAAGCCACTTGAATTCATGCAAATTATGAATCACCTTTGAACTTTAATGGTTTAAGATAACCCACAAAAACTAAGGATGTAATTTAACCAAATAAAACCACTACAACATAATTTTCATATATTATTTACATGAATTACAATTCATGAAAATTTATTTACAAGAGGGATTAGAAAAAATGGTTGCCAAATAGGTGCTCCAAAACCTATTAGCATTAGTTTGATTAATGTTTAATATCCAAACTAGGAGTTAAAAAAGAGAAAATGTGGCAAGATCTACAAGGAACAATAATATACCTACTTCCAATGTGCATGAATTGAAAATATATTCTTTGTTATAAACTTTCATAACATTCATCATTATATATAGAATTTAATGGTTCTTTGAATCCTAAATGATGTCCCTACCTTTGAAAAATCACAAATTTCTTCTTTCAATTCTCACATGAAGGTTATGGGATTTAAAAAAAAAGAACAAGTTTTTTAAAGACATAGAAAGTGTATTGTAGATTCATGCTTGCACAAAAAGGAGTGTTATTTCATATAACTATAATGCTCCATGGAAGACTCATGTGAATATTCAATATTAAATTCATAAATAATAAACGAAAAAGAAATAAATTAGCATGAATGTATTGATGATATGCTAGAAATGTTTACAATGTTAATCTTCCTAGACTATGACAATCTAATGTCAATTAAATTCATCTAGTTGTTTCTAAACATATGTAATTGTGAAATATATTGCAAAATATGGTTCAAAAGTAAAAAAAAAGCTCTTTATTTTAAACTTTTTCGAGATTTGATGAAAATAATTGAAAACATAAAAGACATTGGATATACATAGGTTCTTTGTAGAAACATATAGTTTTAAAAAAAGTCTTACCCATCCTTCTACCCTACTTGATTGTTGTGCTAAAAGTTCCATGTACATTCTCCCAAAAAAACACTCAAATAATTTTTTCCCCTCTTCACCATAAATGATAACAATGTACAATCATTGTTGATAAGACCTTGAAGCATCTTCCTTGTTCTCTAAATCCACTAAAACCTCTATCTATTGATTTCTTTTTGTTTGCTTATCAACAATTTCATTGTCCTTTTCATCCCACATTTCTTCCACTTTTGTTTTGGAATTGTGAAATTCTCTATAGTTATGATAAGTTATTCCCTTAAGAAAGATATTATTACTATTGTTTTATGGTAATTCTAGTTACACGTTTTAAAACGTTAAATGATATGGTGCTTCTAATGAAGAAACAAATTTCCAACTAATTTGATTTTCTATAGTAGGCTTTCAAATATTAACATTCTTATAAATTAGTTGAATAGGTTCCTTATTGTATCATGGAATGTGTATTTATGTATTGTATGGTTTTCCAGTTACAATTTATCTTATAGTTGATTAAATTTGTATGAATTTATAGATATAGATTTTGTTTTATCTCGTGAAATAAATTTGACCCTTTAATTTGGTAATAACTAGCTTGATTTTTCAAGAATCTTCCATTCTTTCAAATTCAAAATATTTGCCACATCATTAAGTTCTTTAAGTAATAATAATTCCCTCTGAAATATGTACATTTAGAAGTTTCCTATATAGGAATTTAAACTTAATTTCTACTGGTAGATTTAATTCAACAACCTTTCAAATTATTATACAAATGAGTAGATTTAAATAATTGAAATGTTTGGTATATGATATATATGAACAAAAATATAAAACTTTCCTTGTTATAGTAGGGATCACTTTTAGTTTGGGATTTATATCTAGTCTTTTGAAGAAATAAAAATTGTTGCTAAGAATAAGTAAATTTGAAAAATGTCTTGAAATGCTTCACTTTGTTGTAGAAATCACTTTTAGTTTAGGATTTATATAGTCTCTCGAATAAAACAAATTTTTTTGCTAAGAAGAACTACTTTTGAAAAAGATAAAATGCTTCACTTAGTAAATGGAGACAATATTCTTATGATCTATCAAATTAAATTTTAAAAAAATTGACAATATTGTATTTTATTAACCGTTTATAAAAATATATTTAACCACACATTATAACTATATAATTCATATATTGCACATGTACGTGCAAATCAAATACTTTGTATGTGCACTAGATCCACCTTTCGCACACCATCACTATTAACCAATTTGCTATACTAACCATTACGTGTAGAGTTATTGAGACATATTATTTTACTTTGGAATTTTTCACACAAACATATGTGCACATAGTATAATTAGGGAAGAAGTAAGTGGCCCATCATCCACACATCATTTCTTTTCTTTCAAGGAACAAACATCACATACTGTAATTAGGGGAATTGTATTAAAGGATCATGAACCATGTATCCACATACTTGCAATTCAAATACTTTGTATGTGCACTAGATTCACCCTGCACACATGACCACTACTAGCCAAATTGGTTTACTAACCATTACAAGTAGAATAATTGCTTATATTTACTTTGAAATTTTTCACACAAACATATTGTCACATAGTATAATTAAGAAAGAAGTATGTGGCTCATCATCCATGTGCATCATTTCTTTTCTTGCAAGGAACAAACATCACATAGTTTAATTAAGGGAATTGTAAAGGACACTGCATATCCACATCAATTCACACTTTGTATGCTCACAATTCCACTTTCACACACATTCACCCCACAAACAAAGCTCACTTAAACTTTGTATAAATGGTATCCTCTTTCCGGAATATTTGTACCTAATTTATTTGAGCTTATATTTTGTTGCACATCCTAAGTGAAGCAAAGCCTTTCTAAAAACAATCTTAACATGAACACACTAAATTCCCCACAGGGGCCACAAGATAATTTATGGTTTATGCTAGGACCATGGACATATGCGTCACATAATCCGTCATGGTTGTTTTTCATATTGATACATAAAAAGTTGTCTTTTAGGGAGCTTAAAATCCTGCATCATCGAGTGACAAATACAGTACATGGAGAGAAACTCGTGAAGGGGGGTAATGCCTAGGTGGCATATTATCACAAACCTTCATGTTGTCTCCCAACACGTGGTAGTGGTTCTGGGTCCAAAATTGACAACTAGAAGTTGAGATTCATCCATTCCGACTGGATGTAGGTAACTTCGTGGCCAAATCTTAGGGCATTTTCCCCTATAGGTTGAGGTGCGGGAGCTCTTAGACCTGAGGTGATCTTGGTCAATCTAGTAGAAGCGTCTTCATCTCTTTTAGGACATAGCCTTAGTACATTTGGCCACTATAAAACTCTCCATACCTTGGTTGGTTTTTTGGTTGGTGGAAGCATTGCCAGTGACATTTATGACGTGGCCCTGATACCCTATTCTAAAATCTTCACAAGGCCCAGTTAATACTTGAGCGAAAGGGTGTTAAGTATTTTTAGGAAATTTTCTCATATGGAAAACCTCAGATAAAACTTTTTTGTTGATTTTTTTCACACGTTCGAATTAAATGGAAAATTAACCATTTATATTTCGCTTTATCTTATGTATGTGATTCATTTGGTTTTCCTAAAGAAAACGTATGTGTTTCGGTATGCTTACAAATGCAACAATCTTAGGTGTTGTTTATTTATTTCCTTTCTTGCCAAATAATTTACTTCTCATAATAGAATGTTTGTTATTAGTTACATGTTTCATAGGGATTATATCATCTTTAGGTGCCTCCTACATATAAATCAGATTATCATGAAAATCCTTTTACCTGTCATACATGTTGAAGCTTTTACCTTTCATCATATTTCGAATCACCCTTTTTATTGACACAGGGGCCGATACTTTCACTGACCTACTCTCTTCTTCGACCCATCTTTCCCTAAGCTCAAAACCATTTTATTTTCATGTTTCAACTTAGAAGCCTTGGTACATGTGACTAGAACCTTAGGGTTTCCAAATTGATTTTTGTTGAGTGAGGAGGAATGCTTTTACCTTTCATCATATTATAAATCACCCTTTTTTTTGACATAGGTACCCATACCCTTACTGGTGTGCTCTTCTTCGACCCATCTTTCCTTGAGCTCAAAACTCTTTTCTTCCATGTTTCAACTTATAACCCTTGGTCCATGTCAAATTTTTCTACCTAGTTGCTATAAAATCTTATCACAACCTTCCACCTATGGTGATTTCTTAAATAAACACGTGTAGATTTACTTTTCACTTGCCTTATGATGATGATTCACCTGAATTACAAATATACTTTATATTCCACTATGCAGGGATGGAAATTGAAGAACTATATAAGGGAGAAGATGTGTGCCATCAAGCTGATCAACTAAATTATGATCAAGATGTGCGCTATGGACCTGATCAACCATTAGAGGAACATGTGCTCTATCAAGCTGATCAATTGTCACTAGGGGAACAACATGTTCCATGTCAAGCTGATGAACAAATGGAGGAAGAATATTTTCCCTATCAGGTTTATCAACCACTAGAAGAATAAATTGTTTCCTCTCAATTTGACAGGATAGCAGGGAGTTGCAGTGGTTTGGAAAGGGGCGACCGTTTGCAGAAAATTTGTATGCAAGCCCAATATAGGACCTTGGGGAGCTAATCCCTACTCGAACTATTAGATACCATGTCAATAACATCAGTTGACAACATTTTGAGAAACATTCAATTGTTGCACAAGCTCAAATACTACATGGGTTGATCAAACATAAGAAACTAAAACATGCCACGAAGATTTTGGGTGTCAAAGATGCTAAAAGAAAGAGGAAACATATGAATGTCACTGAAAATATATCAAAGTCATTAACTATGTTTGGAAAATCAAGAAAAATTGATGTTCAAGTTGTGCACAAGGAAATTGCAACTGCTATTGCTGCACCAAGTACATCAAGAAAACAAAAGTTGGAAACAATGTCAAAATTGCTCCATGTCTTGAGAACAACTTTGCACAAGCATACCAAATTCATGGTTCGAGTGAATGAAAATGACGAATCTACTTTTTGGGCTCTTATCACCAAGCAACCCTACGAAGACAGGCTTACAATAGGAATCAGAGTGTTTGTGGTAGAGTTTTGGGAGATATATTCCCTTTCTATTCCAGATAGAAAGCATGTCGTATGACATTACAAAGCTAAAAGTGGTTATGTGGAACACACTAAGAACATTGTAGAAATGACAGAAGTTGCAATGTTTGAGGAATTTAAAGAAAGAAATCACCATGTGGAAGTATCCATAAGGATGTTTCAAAAATTGAAGCCATGGTTTATTAGGACTCATACAATTCGTGACACGTGTAATTGTTGATATCATATTGAATTTCATCTTCATTATGCCAATTTATAGTAATTTTACAAGAAGAACTATCACGATGACACTCCTCCTCATACAATGCATGATTTTGTTTCATCAATATTGTGCAGAAGGGAGCCGAAAGAGTTGTATTACAAGAAAATATGTATAGGTGGGGGAAGATGCACGGAATGTGCTGATTTAGCATTACTCGGTAGGAACTTTATTATTGATCGCAACTAATGTGGGATGTCAGATGTTATCATCACATGGAAGCATTATGAGTATTTCATGGGAAATCAACCATCTTCAACTATAGCACCTAAGAGGATCAACTATGTTGAGGATGAGATTCCTATTTCAAAATTCATGGGGGTGTTTCAAAACCAAATCTATAAATATATCAAACAATCGCATAGGTCTAGGTGGCAAGCATACGAATTTAAGTATTCTCGCGAAGTATTTCAGCCAGGCACAATCTTATCAGTGGTAGATTTTGTTGAGAATTACACATTTTCTCCTCAGGCATACATACAGAGCGAGTATTATCACTGAAACCAAGTGTCCATATTAGTACATATTTTGTACATACATGCATAATTGAACATTGATGGTAGGGATAGCACTGACGAGTCACATGATGTGATTAAGGAGTATCACTTGTTCATCCAACAATGCTTTGACCTAACTTATGAATCATTTAAAAAAATGGCATATCATTCAGGAAGCATTAGATATGTCAAGATGGTGTACATGGCAGTTTAAGTTAGCACAAACTTTTTATTGACTGAGCCAGCTACATAAGAAGACAAAAATTTAGCATACTTGGAGCAAATTTGAAACAATACATGGAAAGGGTGAGCATGATGCTATAGGTTATTGTGTGAAGCAAGCACTTAGGAGGCACCAAATGAGTCATGATGAAAATCGACTCAAATCATTAGTAGGTGGTCAGTTGGTGCAGATCCCATTTAGGACATGAAGGTCACAAATCTATAAGGCCTGTGCGTAGGTTCTTCTAGAATATTAAACTTGACGATGTGAATAGATCCATTCTTTGGTGTTGTAATACTGTAGAAGGAACAAGGGAATTACACTTACTGTAGAGAAAAGACATGGGGGAAATATTTGCCATCGAGACAAGAAAACTCCCATGTTTTTGTGAGTTTCGCATTGGTGTTAATGGATGTAGACTTGATCACTGTGAGAAACATAGGTATGTGAAAGGATGAAAATATGTCCCTCTTAATCCAAAGGGACCTCATCCAATTATGACGTGGAAAGAGATGCACAATGAAGAGGCCATCATTTCACTTGATCATGATCGAGTCTTTGATCTTGTAAGGGAAGGTATGTGGCTCATCTATCATTAACAATTTCATCTATAAATTGAAATCCTAAATGTATTTAACTAATAGACATTTTGTATTTTTGTTGTAGGAAATGTTTTTGCTGTCACTTCCCTCGTAGGAAATGAAGAGAATGTGGCCTACTATTTGATGCAATGTACATATTGGAAAAGTAGGTTGGTGAGACCATATGAAGATGGAAAATTCACATTCCAAATTGGTGACATGATTGTGATGGGGCATTTTTTTGAAAAGGTTAAAAAACATACTGATCACATCATTTATAGAGGTTTTATACCTAAACATATATCTTGTCAATACAATCATCTAGTCATAACATCTCAGATCAATCTCATAGAAATCAAAACAAATAAAGGTAAACCAAGGAGATGGAAGATGACATAATCAAACCATGAATGTATTATGGAGACTTGCATTCCTATGAGCCATTGGCTAGATGAGTAGATGATGCAAATGGCAAGCCCTGAAGCTGAGTCTATAACATTCAAGTGTAATCTAATCTAGTATAAGAGATCTCAAATGTATGATTTTTGTAATCTATAAATGTGATAGTTGAATACTCCTGTAATTTTGTAATTTTGAATAGAGAATTCTTTCCCTCTTATCTAGGATAGATTCATAATGGTGTACATATATGTTATATAAGCTTTAGTTTTATTTAGGTGCTTAAGTTTCTAAAGTACACCAAATTTCAAGGAGGTGATTTAGAATAAATAGGGATTTAGATTTATATTTAATTAAAAAATTTCATCTTAATTTTTTTAAATGTCACGTGTATAGTATTCGTGACAGTGATAGACCCGCCAACATTTAGGGGATCTCCTCGGTAAGATGTATGAACTAGACCTCAGATCGTTTGGAGTAGGAGTCCAAGTAGTGGGTGGTAATGTAATGCCTTGATATTGGTAGTACGTAGAGATAAGTATGATAGCTTTGGGTTGAAGCAAGTGTGTGACCTTATAGTGAGTCAAGTGAGATGCATGGGGGTTCTAACACATAGAAGGAGAAAGGAAGTGTGCCCATTAGAATCTTGTAATAGCACGTAGCCTAAAAGAAACACACAAGTGGGATGACATCACAAGCTGAAATGCAAAATATACCAAAAATCAAAGTGACGGGTTAATCCAACAACATGCATTCAACAAGATTCATACAATTGAATACAAATTACTTAATACGAAAATGTGTAAGTTAAACAACAAACATTGCTAAAGAAACCAAAATAGTGCAACTACAATAACAACATATGCATGAAAGTGTGATGGCTCTATTATTATTATTATTATTATAAGTGAAAGTTCCATCCATACATACACCATTGACAACCACTAGCCCCAATAGTGTACCATTATATTAAAAAACACTTGCTCCTCCAAATAAGTATACTCTCTCTACGCTACAGAGAATCCAAGGCTCGTCACAGTACTCCTAAGCCTTTTCTAAGCCTAAGCCTAGCCAAACGCTTGGCTCCAAAAAATCATGTTCTATGATTTATGGGGTTCTATTTATAACAAAGGGTGGGGTGACCCTTGACATTCCCCTTTGTGACTCTTTGACTACCCTCATTACTCTTCAACTCATTTACAAATAAATCATTACATAATATGATGACCTTTTATATTCCATTAATGACACTTGGAATTTCACTTACAACATACTCACAAATAATATTATGTTTTCCACATGTACCCATGTGACACAAAATAAGTTATAGATAGCCTAACAAGACAAAACACTATGACTTCGAAGTTTGGGGAAAAACCAACTCGGAAACCTCCACTTGATGCTTCTCGGTCACGTACTCATACCAAGCTTGGTACTCTAAGATGATGTACCCAAACTACTTGATGGTGTCTTTCTGATAGTGGACTCTTGCCTCCATAACATCTGGGTATATGGTCTTGGAAACCTGTGTCCAACTCATCCTGAATCATGTGCAACATGGTGTTGACCATGACAGGACCACCAATGTACTTCTGCATGTTATGTGCGCTAAGTCCAAGTCATCCATGGTGGCCTCTCGCCTTAGCTACTCCATGTGCCTGTTGATCTCTAGTCGGACTTGGTTCTTGTGTTTAGCCTCGGTGAGGGAACCGATTGAAGGGATCTTATGCGTTATCACTATGAAATCCAAAATCTTGTGCAACCGTGCATATGAGGCCTGTATGCTTGTGATGAATGGGGTGATATTCTTATAGTTCTGGATCAACATCCAGACCTTTATTATCTCCAACTCTGCCTGAGGCTTAATCATATTTGGCAAGTGAAGTGGGTCCCCTTTGTATGGAATTTTCCACTCTTGCACATGGGTGATGGAAGCATGTATGTCCCTAAGTGTTTGCACAAATGGTTTGCTCCACTGCTGTAGGCCATGCACATGCACAACTACTTAATACATGGTGAAAAATTTGTCATAGAGTTTCCGCATGGTAGTCTCAAGTGTTGATACTTCATCAAGTATCACTTTCCTCATTTCTTCCATTGCAGAAACTACGCTCTCCTCTCTGAGTTGTTTTTCCTCTTCCTTGGCCACCTACAAGTTATTTTCCATTTGTTCATTCTCGGACAACAAGAACTTAACATTAGAGCTTGTGGCTCTTGCATAGGCCAAGATGGCATCGAAAATGGCAGCTGGATGTTGTCTAACATCTGACGCTATCACCCTTTCCTTCTTGAATGTAGGTGACATGTGATCATCCGGAAAGTGTTTTATCCTTTCCTATACAATCTTCTTTTGTAAATCATGGAATGATAGATTGTACACATATATCACCAGATCATCATCAAGGAGAACAACTTATCCTTGCTCACTCGAGACTGGTTCTGAAACTAGCGGTGGAGTAGAGTAAGAAGTGATCTCAGGTGCTCTAGGCATGAGGTCAGTGTCTTCATTCTATGGCTTATCCCCAAACTCCATGTCCATCACTTCAATCAGCTTCCCAATTTACTTAGAAATATCCCAATCCTACATCTATTCACCCTCTTCTTCAGCTTCCAACTGTTCTGAATCCTCAACCTGTATGGGCGCTATTTGTTCTATCATTGTGCCTTGCCTTTATTATCCATCCAATTTCTGCTTCTCTTCTATTTCTCTCCTTCTTAGTTCCTACTCTTCCTTCGACTTCTTCTCTATATCCTGCAACTTTCATTCTACTTCCTCCAATCTTTTCTTTTCTTTCTTCCTTCACTCTTCCCTCTTCCGCCATTGATCCCTCTTTACCTCCACTCCTAAAGTTGCTTTCTCCAAGATAGGATATGCTCTCATCTTGTGGATTTTCTCTGCCTATGGATTCTCAGAAATATTACTCTTTCCTTTGTCCTGCACTAGATTGTTGCTGATTTTTGCTGTTTTTGTTGCTTCATGTGATGCTACCGCATGCAGAGAAGCCTTCCAAGCTATGGCTATATTGATCAGCTCGTGTAGCTTGGAGTTATTGTAATAATATCTCAAAGGATCCTCCTCGTTCCAGTGGAATATCCCATGGATCTATGGGTAGTACACCTTCACACATTGGTTCTTGCAAATACCGTGGGGATTGTTAGTCCTTACAATCTCCTAGGCTGAAAAGGAAATCGAGAAGGGTAACCTCAAACCACTTCAGCTCAATAGATAGCCCTACTGAGCATGAGAGGGATCTCTCTAAGTCTTTTATCAATGACATGACTTTAAAGCAAATGAATTTTAGGCGTATTTGTTTTTTTTTGTGAAAATTTGGTTTTTAGGGTTTGCTGAACTTAGGGTTTGGAGCCACAAATAGGTCAAGGATGTAGGAGTACATGAGAAAATATGAGAAGGAGCTAGATATCAGAAGCCATGGTGTATTTTGAGTATTTTCAGTGTAGTATAGAGGATATAGTGTGGAAGAAACTAATGAGCATAAATAAACATGATTTCATTAGCTTAGGAAGACATACATATAACTATGAAAACTAGATAACAAAGCTTGAAAAACAAGAATTCTGTTTATTTTATTGTAAAAGAAGAGATATAATTTTGATAAAGATGCTTAAATCATGAGAAAACAAGTAGAATGAAGTACTAGCACCATGAACTCACTGGGATAGAGTTCCTTGAAAGTAGTTGCAACCTGTCTCTGTATTAGATGAAAAGATGATTACATGCAAGCCTCCTTCAAAAAAAGTTCAACCTTCTTCTTTTGAAGAGAAATGATATATATAGACTCTCCTAGACTACTTTCCCACCTTCAGGAGTCGAATTCCTTGGTGGAGGAACTGACTCCAAGATTATCTCAACTAACAGGTGAGAGTGAGAAGGTGAAACTCAAACACTTCATGGAGAGTTTGTTTAGGAGTTTGCTTCTTTTATGAGGCCTAATAAACATAAAAAAAAAACCTATGATGTACATTTATTCATGCCTACATCACCTAGCCTCGAAACCAGTTCCATTACATAGAGAATCTTGACTTTGACTAAGTCAAACTAGAAACTAGAAATTTACACAGTGTAATTTACAATTTGAAACATAGAAAAGTGCAGAAGCACAACACCGACTTTGAGATGATTTTTAGGTACCTTCCAGGGGTCAAAATGAAAAAATGAGAAAATGGTCAACTATCCCTTCAAGATGCATTTCCAAAACAGTTTGAATTTCTAAATTTGGAGCAAGGGAAGGCCTTCCAAAATCCATTCTCCCAAGGTAATTCTAGAAGCACAGCGCATGTCAAAAAAGGGTCCAGAATGCTAGTTTTTTGACACTTTTTTTCCTTTTTCTCCAAAACTGAGCCACCTTTGAAAAATTTGAGAAAATGGGTTTTTAGAGGATGGAAAAAGATTTCCAGAAATGTAGAAATATACTCAAATGGAGGCCTAAGGAAAAAGTGCAGCGCCTTCTGGAGCAGCTGAATTTCTGAACTTGGACCAAAATTTCTCAAAAAGCTCAAAATGATCAAAATTTGCTCAAAATTGGAGGGAATGTGTAAAAACATGTTTGTTATAGCTTCATTGATGCTTCAACAAGCATATATAAGTTCCCCTCATCCTTTGGGTCCTTTTTTGGCCTCCTTGAGATTATTTTCAAGTTGTTTTACTTTGACATTGGCAATAATGTTTTGAGCTTGATAGTGATGCGTCATGTGTCTGAGCAACTGATTATCCTTGTTTGCCTTCTCAAGGAGCTTCTCCAAGTGTTAATTCACCCTGTTGAGCCAATAATACTTATCTTGATGAACCTCTAAGGCAATCCTATCTTCTAGGTCAAGGTCCTCATTCAACATAATTTGTTCTTGCTCCTCTTGCAAAGCTTTCTTGAGGCCTCTTGTTCTTGGTCTTTTCCTTTTTCCTCTCCCCTTTGATGCTTTAGGCTCGCTTGATTCCATGATCTCCTTACCTTTTCCAACTTGCTGCAATAAATTGGCTTTTTCCTTTTCTAGGATCAACTCCTTTCCTTTGAGTTGACTGTTTTCCTATTCAAGGAATGATATAACATATTTTCTCTTTCCAAATTGATTGCTAGCTCCTTGATTTGGTAGTCCTTATCCCTGATTGTCTGTCGCATGTTTGAGGTATGATCCTCAACCTCTGGATCAATTAGTTCAAACTCATGTTCAATTGTGTCTTTCTCTTTTGACGTCGGTTCTTGCTTTGTTGGTGAAGAAGGCTGGGACCCTTTCTCTCTATGAGAAGAAAACACAAGCCTCTACCCTTTCTTGTACACTTTAGTCACCTCTGGTTTGGGTAGCTGAGTCTTCTCCACTATTTTTCTAGATGACCCCACCTCTGTTTATTGTTTTGGTGCACTAGGAGACTGAGATGCTGCATTATTCTCATGCCATTTCAAGGCTGCTTCCAAAAAGTCTTCCCAAGCCATACCTTTCTCTGCCAACTGGTGAAGGACAATGGCTTTGATGAGAATGTGATGGAACAAGCTTGGGGAGTGCTCTTTGTCCTTTAATTGTATTTTTTCATACATTTTGGAAATTCTCCTGAACAGATAATTACACATGTTGAGTGGCTTTTGAGAGGTGAAATTCATCAGAAGGCGAATATGATAGGCATACAAATTGGAGAATATAGCTTCACAAGTGAAGAATCTCATGACAATTTTCATCAAAGGGGTATATTTCTCCAAGAAATATCTGAAAGTGATCCGAATTGGATCAATAGAAGACTGTCAAGGAACCATGACTGTATCAAGTGGGAAAAAACCTCTAAAGAATCCAAAAACAACGATCAAAAACACCCTGAACTAGTGGCAATGGCAACCAACGTGGAACGACGAGGACCTCGGTCAAAGCACGCTGACCGAGGCCCATGGAGACTGCGCAGGAGGCCAAATTAGCCCCTGGGAGCCTCGGATCGGGAAAAGAAGGTGGTTTTTGATGCACGATTAGCACTAATTTCACATCGCTAGGCGAATAGGGCCAAAAGGAAAAGCCCGAGCACACGGTCACCTGGGGGAACAGGAGAACCACGGGCAAAAAAGGTAAAAGCGCTAAATATATAAAGGCAGGACCCGCGCTCTGGAAAACCAGTGGTATTGATGGGGATGCCCTCAAATTGTAAGAGGTTTTGGACGAGAGTGGAGTGATTCCATACATCAATCGATGCATGGAAAGCGGAGGTGAGAGAAAACCACCGTTGATCGCGTGCTATCGGTCGAGCAAGTCAACCATGCAAAACGTGCGTATGGGGTCGGATCTAGAGGCCCCAGATCAGACGGATGAGATTGTTCTCGATGGAGGAAGTGGAATCGACGAAGGAATATGCCGCATTTTAGAAGGATTTGGAATTCGTTTGACCGCCACGGTGGAGTAAGAACGCATCCACGACGTAACTGAAGAAACAAACCAACGAAGCATGCTGGCGCCGTTTAGAGGAGGACAAGTGGCCACTCCTTGAGCGTTCATCATGACGCTGAATACAGAACTTCAAGTGCAGTTGCAGAAGGAGAATCAACAGAGGTGGAAGAGTAACCGAACATGGATTAGAATGAATGGCTAAAGCCATGAACAGAGATAGTCGAATCAAAGGAAGTTAGACAGTTAGTCGAAGTTGAGAGATGAAGAAGTGGAACAGTGAACCCAGAGAGGAGGACTAAACACAGAGAACAGTAAAGCAAAAGTAGAAGAGACAGAGGGCCGAGCTAACTAGCGGCAACATCGAGCACCAGAGAGCTTGAAGATTCGAGCCATCCCATAGAGGATCTGTCCGGGCTGAGCACCACATTGGGCTCTTGCCACTGTAGACCAGAAGGTCACAGAGTTGGTAGGAAGAAGAAGAGTCTGTGCACTCTAGTGGCTTAGGGAATCCAAGAACCACCCTGCCAAGCAAAACCTGCTTCAGGAGAACTCACATTGAGTCCTTGTATTGTAATTCTCTGCTTAAAGGCACAATAAAACAAGGCCACCACTGAGAGCTGGACCGGAGATGTAGCCCTAGAGAATAGGGTGAAATCCTTATTAATTTCTTGTGTCTTTATGTTTGCTTACTGTATTTCTCTGCTATCTTTCCATTTTATTGTCTATGTATTGGGAATCTAATCGATCCGTTGCTTCAATAACACAGAACACACACCAGCACATGAGTCTATAATACCTTTATTCAATAAATCTTTAACTGATGTCACTCATAGGGTGAATATCAGATCAGAAAGGCATGAGCTGAGTATGTGTTTCTCTATATGGCGTCTTCAAGAAAGGCTTGTAGTAATCAAGATCTAGGCTCATTCCTTTGAACCAATATTTGCCATTGTCAGGTAACCTAGTTCCAATTGAGATGGAGGCCACTGAAAAACTGAACTCAAAACCAACAATGACAATAGTTTCTCCTTTCAGTTGAGTTTCCACCCAATCGGTTAGTTGCTCATGAAATCCCACCTCGCTCACCCTTTTTCAAAATTCCAGGTAGTGGACATCCTCAAAGAATTGTTTGATGGAAGGATACGAGTTGAATGTATTGTAGTTGATGGTTCATATCTGAGGATCTTCCCTCCTTTATGTTGTCCTTTTCTTTCTAGCGAAGATTCTGCCTCCATGATGACACAAAGCCCTAACAGCAAGCAACGAAAATAAAATGTGAGGTGTGAATGGAAATGAAGTGATATGAAGGTGACTTTTTGACAAAATTATGGGAGGGGTCTTGGGAAAGGTGAAAGGACTATGAAATATGATGAAAATGAGTGGAGAAACAGTGGAAAGATGATTTTCTTGCAGGTGGAAACAACAAGGTTTATGATGAAACTTGCCCAAAAACCTCTAGGAGTGAGCTAGGGTTTTTCTTTTTGAGTGTTTAAACTATGTTTTGAGGTGGGTAAAGTGGTTAAAATGGCTCATTAAACATGTATGCAGGTGTAGGATATCACTTTACATGTTTTAGAAATAAAAAATAATGATGGCCATTTTCGCCCTATCATTTCCCATGCAAATTTCGCTACAAACCCTAACTTAAAGAATCATTGACATGAGATTAAATTGGAAAAGCAAAAGAGGGATGATGATGGTGTAATTACTTGTTCCTTAGCTTAGAAGTCAATAAAACCAAGCTTGCAGGTGAAAAAATGAAGTTTAGGAGTGTTTTGAAGGATTTCGGGGCACTTTGTCCTGCGCGCAGCGCAGTGCAGTTATTTTGAGTGCAGCACTGACCTCCTAAGCGCAGCGCAATGCTTCTAAGTGCAACGCCTGAAATGTTTTTCCAATTTCACCTAGGAAAACTACGTTTTTTCTTTCTTGGATGGGATAGCTTGATAACAAAGAGTGAATAGAATGTGAATTAAGGAGTTTGGGGGCTTTTGAGTTTATATAGGGAAGTTTCTTCACTTTTTCAAAAAGAAATGGGACCCACCCTACTTTAGAAACTGATTTTCACTTTATGAAAATAGAGTTACCTTTACCATTGCAAACCTAAGATGTCCTTTACTTTCTTGAATGTTGGAGCTTCTTTTTCAGGGACTTTTGGAACATGAGAGTATGAGGAGTGCGTGAAAAGTCAAAATCAACTCCAAAAAGTTCTTTGTCATGTTTTAGTCATTGTTGGTTTTATTCATGAAAATGATGGACCTTGGAAACCCTAGCGACCTAATGGATGACCTGAGACCGAATGGAATGATGATGATGAATGACCCATTTTTATTGTGACACCTTCATAAAGTGTGATAGGTGACCAGCATGAGTGAATTTCCAAAGAATGACTTCATCTTTGGACTAACCAAACAATGACCAAATTTTGCTATGTAAACCTAGTAACAAAAAAAGAATTTATTTTGAAAGTATGTAGAAAACATAGTAAAAGCATATTTGATCCAGGTAACAGGCTAACAAAACTGACACTAACAGGGATCATATATACTGAAGTATTTAGAGCTAAATTAAAACTTGAATATCTCCTTAGCTTTGACATCAACATATTTCAAGCTCTTAATATCGTACAATCCGATCTGCAAAGGAACAACTGGCCATGGTGCCTTTTTCTTCTGGTGCAGTCCTGATGATAAACCTGTGGAGAGGTGATATGGGACCTCTTGCATGGCTAGCTTGTCCATGGCATACCTTGGAATAACATTCAAAGGCTTCTCTCTGCCAAACACACTGATGAAGGTGCCACCAGGTGAGGCATACCAATTTGCAATGTTAAGTATCGCATCCACCAATTCTTGGGACATGAAAGATGGATCCTTCTCAAAGACCAGCTTGTACACTAGGGTGATGAAATGTTCAGTCAACCTTGCCATTAATCCTTGGTAGCTGTAGTCAGAAAGCAACTTGCAATAAATATTGATGGCAGTCTCTTTCGGTCTCCATGTTTATCTCATGTCAGGAAATTTCTGCTACGCACAAATGGCATCCACTAAGTATGTAGACATGTAGAATCTTGCTTTCTCATCATTGGGTGGATTCCAGACGTTGGTCAAATGGACTTTCAACTGAAGAGCCAACAAATCCAACCATTTGAATGGCCTTCCATCATTCACAAATTGGTCCAACACAACCACCCAACCTTTAGGAAAGGTCTCTGTGCTCTCTTGACCATATAATTGGCATGCAAAGATGATCAAGAACTGGTAGGCCTTCTTGAGAGACTTTGTATTGTAAACATCATTGGGTGTCACTCTAAACTTCGATGACTCTTTCACCCAATGCTTGACTATATCTCTCGTGTTCACCTAGCTGTGGGTGGCATAGAAACATGTGTCCATGCGCCTCGCTGGATGAGGTAAATGATACATCTGATGATAGTTGACCTTGAAAGTAGCAAGATCTATCCCACTGGCACTACTCAATGTCATAGTTTCTGGATCTGTGTGTGAGACAATCCAGCTAATAATGTCTTCACATGGGAAGGCGGTGTACCTACATGCAACATTGTAAAAGGTTGATCACTAGATATTGATATGAACCTGCCAATCCTCTAAATCCTCCTTGAAGTATTCTACAAAGGTATCCTTAAAATATTTCCATGTCAATTTCATGCCCTTCTCAATGAAAAATTCGATGTCTGCATAAACTGGGAAGTTAACTGACACCTGATCAACTTTTTCCCTAGTACTACTCTCGATAGTTTCCTTTGATGAAACTCTATTGGAAGCCATGTTAACTGCAACTACTTGAGATATGCTTAATAACTGTTGTACCAGGAGACAAAGAGGACACTGATGGCATGAAAAATGTTATCTTAAAACCACAAGCACTTCAACACAAGATCAAGCAACAAAATGGGCAACTGCTGGGAGGGATTGAAAAATCTTGGTTCACCGAGGTTACTGACTGCCTGCTGGAACTATGCATTGCGCAGTCCCAAAAATTAGTGGGGAGGTCTTGATGAATGGAACTACACAATGTGCAGTTCAGTCTAGGCACAAGCCATGAGAGGCTATGCATTGTAAAGTCTAAGTGGCCAAGGCTGGGGGAATGACTCTTGGAATTGTGTAATGTGTAGTTGGAGCCAAGCCCAGGATTCCTCTGTGCAATTCTATAAGCTAAGGTTGGGCCTTGATCTCAAATAATGTGCAGTGCATGCAAGGGAAGGGGCGATCTGGGCAACAGAAGCCTAGATCTACCGAAGAGGAGTGTGAAAACGAGTAGATCTGAAGGATGATTAGATGCTGAGTGAAAATATAAGTGAATGATGATGCATGCAAGTGAAACAAGTGTAGAAATAAATCAAACTAAAGGAAAATGAAGCATGTGGAGAGAGTTGCCGTAATGGCAACTGTTAGAGTAAAAACTGGGTAATGCATGTGACACTCGGGAAAGGAAATGAAAAACTTAAAAAAACACTTCTACAAGATAAAACAAGTTAAAATTCTAGTGGTCATTCAAAAAAATGAGTGAAACAACACGCTCACAAGCTAAACAAATAAAAGTGACAGAAAAAGAAGCAAAAGACTAGAAAAACAAGACTTACTTGGAAAAGCGACGGCAATAGTATCGAAGGTTCCTTGACCTCCTTGGGAATGCTAAAGCTCCAATATAGAATGTGAAAATGATATCTAGTTATGCTGATTAAATAAATATGGTAGATTTAGGGTCTATGATGTGAAGGCCAAAAATCAAGGAAAAAGCGACACTTGGTGGCAGTTTTGAAAATAACTCAAGTACCTCTTCTCGGTTGCTAAAAATAGATCCCTATTTTCTAGGGATGTTTTTTCTCTTTTCTCTTTTTATTTTTTTGAGAAAAGATGCCATGCATTTCCCAGAGAGATTGCATAGTTATGGGAAGGAATCGGAAACTCACTGAGTCATGCACTAAGCAACTTCTAAGGGAGAAGCTTCAACGCAATTTCTAGGCTAAGTGGCTTTGAGATGCTTCTAAGGTTCTATGCATTTTCCCAGCTGAAGGCTGTTGTCAACTAGCTTTCCAAAATTTTGGATCTGAAGGCTCACTGTCATCTTGGACTGCGCAATTCTTGAAAGCAAGGCTGGTTTCACTCAAGGACTTGGCAGTTCACTAAGCAAGCCTGGAACCGGGTGAAACCAAGTCAAGGTATTGGCTTGTGGGCTAGCAAGTAAGCCAAGTAAGGAAACACAAGACGTAATGCAAAGGATGAAGCTCAATCAAAGCAAAGTACTTGGGTCAGTGTGAGATGACTTGTTGTAGTTTAGAAGGGAGGCTCCAAAAAAAAGCAAAGGAAAAATTTTGAAGGGTGGTTGTAGCCGCTACAACATTTGCAACACACTGGTAGAACTTTGGCTCTTTGTATGGACCTTGTCTTGTATAAAGTGAGTCTAACTCTCGTGGAAGTATTATTCGATTCTTCGATTGTCACAAATTCTTCACTAGCTTGAGTTAAAGATGTAGTACCTACCATTCTCTTAACAACAGCACACATACCAAGCGAAGTCAAATGATTTGTTTCGATTAGGGATGAGGGGTATATAAATGCACAAGTAATATAGACTGTCAGAGTTTTAGTTTCATCTTTGGTGTTGTACACGCCGTTGCCATTTGGCCTGGATAGTCCCCCACAAATTCACTTCAGGAGCACAAGCATTGCTCTGTTGCGAGTGAGCCTAGACAGTTCTCTGGTAGAGTTACTTTCATCATCTCTCTACGTAGGAACCCTTTCTCTTCTTTCACCTTTATTTATTTATTTTTTTTTTTCATTTTTACATAGAACTATGCATAGGCACTTATTTATTTCATAAGGCAGAATAGGGATCCTGACTTATTGAGAGTAGAGGAGGTTGTCCCTTCAAAGAAGGATGCTTATATATACCTCTAACATACTTGTTAAGGTTTCCCCCCTCTCCTTACTCTACTTGACTGGGTTGACAATGGTTAACCAAATATAGAAAACTGATTAGAGTATGTGGTGCTAGTTAAGAGTGTAAGCATCGCGATTTCACCATGATTTTCTCTGAATGGAACATATTTTCCATTAGGGAATCATCGACTAAAATAAATGCAATATTCTCATAAAGAGAAGGAATAGAAAAATAACCAAGTGTTGATAGATGTATAAATTCCTCTTGGATTTCACCCTTCTTGTCTCAAGAATCCAAACACGATTTCATGAGGAAACTAACCTACCAGTGCACAAGTGAACACGTAAAGGAAAGAAGCAAGACGAAGAGAAAGTAATTGAGAAAATAAAATAAAAAACAAGAAATAAAACACTACTCCTATTCCTAAGCTAAGTAGAGCATGTTCCAACTCACGTGAAGTGATATTTCCAGTGTAGCCACCGACGCATTGGTTGACCCATGTAGGTGACAACATGATTGACAAAAAAGATATTCAAGCATACCAATAAACAATAAAGATGAAACAATGTAAACTAAATCATTCAAAGTTTGAATGCATCCACATAAAAGAAAAGATTGAAAGCACATGAAGGGCACTCTGGAGATGTATCATGATGTCGTGTCACATTGCGCATGGAAGACAAGAATGTGCACACCTTCGAACATGAAAAATGAGAAAACAAGAAGAAAGAATAACATTTTTCTTTGCGACAATGCTTACTACGTATGACTCCTCCAATGCATGTGCAATAGGATCATGTGATTCTAGTGGAGGATGTGAAAATCAGGAAATGGATTGATATTCAATGTGAACAAGAGAGTGATGAGGATCCTAGGGAGATTCAAGAAATTTCTGATCAAACATGGAACTAACCTCAAGGCTACAAGAAACTGACATACCATAAGCTTGGGCTAAAGTGCCTCGACATCTTGAGGTGTTTCCACTTCATCATAAAATGGATCATCGAAGACTTGTGGCTTAGAAAGATCAACAACAAGTGAATTAGAATCATGATTAGATGAGTGAGTGAAAATATGATGACAACCATGGCTAGAAAATTTGAGATGAGCAACGACATCCTCATGATCGGATAAATCATAAAGAGGGGGAAATGTAAAACAATAATTTTCACCCTATATGTTTCCAGAAATGAAAGATGAGATATTGGGTGAATTTGGGAAGAAAGATTTTTCCTCTCTGCAATCAAATTGAAGACTGACATCCCATGTGTTCTGTGAATGATTGGAAGTGGAAACATCCAGAGATGAGTTTTCACAAGATGGGATAGAAATGGAAGAGTTGTAGAAGATGTCAGGATAAAGAGGACGAGGTGCCGATGGAAGGAGGTCATCCTTCACCGCATATTCTTGTTCAGGCTCCCACACATACTCATAAAATATAATAGTGCATCTTGGCTTTTCAACACCAACTCTGTCCAAAACTTGATCCTCGTGAACATCACATGTATAACATGAAATGGATGAACACAACACACCAAAATCTGGAGGATCAAAGGAACGAAAGTATGAAGGTTGAGTAGATGAGACCACATGACAACCATCAGGGTTGCAGTCTAAATCTGCGCAACCATCCTAAGTAGGTGGGGTAGGAGGAGATGGTGACAATTCAATAGGTAGATTCACAACTTCTCCCACCTAATCCTATGAAGATAAAGCAATTTGATGATAAGGGGATGAAGGGTCACTTGGGACAACAACCTCATCCGTCTCAGATGTAGAGGTTCTAACACCGAGGTATGTTGGTAGAGAGTTAGAAATTTCTAGCTTGTGTCGATTCTTAGAGATGTGAACAAGATATTGAAATATTCCTTCTAAAAATTACCAGTCGACTTCATCTTCAAGAAATTCAAAACATTAATGAAGAAAATAATCATAAAAGTGCTCAAGTGATTCGTCAGGTGCTTTTCACAATTTTAATTTTTTTTGATGAAGTGCTTTACAGTCATAAAGGATGAAAGCACGACATAATTCTTTGAGCATGTGGTCTAAAGAGTGTATAGAGGTTGCAGGCAATGTGTGACACCCTTTCTTGACGCGCCCTTCGAATGTGAAGGAGAACAACCCATAGGAAATGTCATCTGATGGGACATCCTTCCTGTCACAGAAGCCCAAAAATGAAATTGTGTGCCCGAACAGGGGTGTTCCATTTTTTCCATCGAATTTTATTTGGACATCATCTATAACATCGCCAACACATCGAAATCAATAGTGTGATATAATCATGCCGAGGTTGTGATGGAGACAGCAGTGATGAATGATGTGTAGAAATTCAAAATAGACTCCAAGGGCTCAACTTGTCATTTATCCCTCCTTCTAGTGCCAGAAATGTTGACGGTGTTGGACCCGCCAACATTTAGGGGATCTCCCTGATAAGAAGTCCCAACTAGACCTTAGACCATTTGGATTAGGAGTTCTAGTAGTGGGTGGTAATGTAATGCCTTGACCGCGGTAGTGCACGGAGATAAGTATGATAGCTTTGGGTTGAAGCAAGTGTGTGACCTTGCAACGAGTCAAGTGAGATGCATGGGGGTTATAACACATGGAATGGGAAAGGAAGTGTGCCCTATAGAAGCCTGTAATAATATGAAACCTAAAAGGAACACATGAGAAAGATGACATCACACGCTGAAATGCAGAATAGTCCACAAATCAAAGTGATGGGTTAATCCAACAACACACATTCAACAAGATTCATACAATTGAATACAAAGAAGTTCATAAGAAAATATGTAATTTAAATAACATACATTGCTAAAGCAACCAAAATAGACCAACTACAATAACAACATATGCATGAAAACGTGTTTGCTCTGTTATTATTATTACAAGTAAAAGTTCCATCCATACATACACCATTGACAACCACTAGCCCCAATAGTGGAACATTATAGTAAAAAACACTTACTCCTCCAAAGAAGTATACTCGCTCTATGCTGTGGAGAAGCCAAGGCTCATCACAATACTCCCAAGACTTTTCTAAGCCTAAGCCTAGCCAAAAGCTTAGCTCCCAAAAAGTCTGTTCTATGAGTTATGAGGTTTTATTTATAACAATGGGTGGGATGACCCTTAACATTCCCCTTTGTGAATCTTTGACTACCCTCATGACTCTTCAACTTATTTACAAATAACTAATTACATAATATGATGACCTTTCATATTCCACTAATGACACTTGGAATTTCACTTACAACATACTAAAAAATAATATTACAGTTTCCACATGTACCCATGTGACACAAATAGACTAGAGATAGCCTAACAAGACAACACTATTACTCTGAAGTTTGGGGAAATATCAACTCAACAACCTCCACTTGATGCTTCTCGGTCATGTACTCATGCCAAGAATGGTACTGTGAGATTATGTCCCTAAACTGCTTGATGGTGTCTTTCTGATAGTGGACTCTGGCCTCCATAACATTTGGGTATATGGTCTTGGAACCTGTGTCCAACTCATCTTGAAGCATGTGCAACATGGTGTTGACCATGACGGGACCACCGATGTACTTCTGCATGTTATGCACACTGAGATCCAATTCATACCTGGTAGCCTCTCACCTTAGCTACTCCATGTACCTGTCGATCTCTCGTCAAACTTAGTTCTTGTGTTTACCCTCGGTGAGGGAATCGATTGAAGGGATCCCATGCATTCTCACCATGACATCCAAACTCTTGTACAACCATCCATATGAGGCCTGTATGCTGGTGACGAATGGAGTGAGCTGCTCATAGTCCTGGATCAACATTCAGACCTGTGTTTTCTCTATCTCTGCCTGAGGCTTAATCATATTTTGAAAGTGAAGTGGGGCCCTTTTTACTGCATTGTCCACTCTTGCACATGGGTGATGGTAGCGTGTATGTCCCTGAGTGTTTGCAAAAACATTTTTCTCCACTATTGTAGGCCATGCACATGGACAAATGCTTTATGCACGATGATGAATCTGTCATAGAGCTTCCACATGGTAGCCTCAAGTGTTGATACTTCATCAAGTATCACTTTCCTCATTTATACCATTGCAGAAAATGCACTCTTCTCTCTGAGTTGTTCTGCCTCTTTCTAGGCCACCTGTAAGTTATTTGCCATTTGTTCATTCTCAGTTAACAAGAACTTAATATTAGAGCTTATGGCTCCTGGATAGGCCAAGGTGGCATCAACAAAGGTAGCTGGATGTTATCTGACATCTGACACTATCACCCTTTACTTCCCTAATGTAGGTGATGCATGATTATCCAGAAAGTGTTTTCTCCATGCCTATACAATCTTCCTTTGTAACTCATCGAATGATAGATTGTACACATCCATCACCAGATCATCATCAAGGAGAAAAACTTCTCATTGCTTGCTTGGGACTGGTTTTGACACTGGAGGTGGAGGAGACTGAGAGGTGACATCAGGTGTTATGGGCATGAGGTTGGTGTCTTCATTCTATGGCTCATCCCCCAACTCCATGTCCATCACTTCAATCAGTTGCTCAATCTGTTGAGTAAGCTCCTGATACTCCACCTATTCACCCTCTTCTTCAAATCCGGTTGTTCAAACTCCTCAAACTGTATGGGCCTTGTTTGCTATGTCATCACGCCTTTCGTTTCTTCTTTTCTCACCTCTCTCTCCTTCTTAGCTCTTGCTCTTCCTTCAAATTCTTCTCTATTTCTTGTAACTTTTGTTCCGATTCCTCTCACCTTTGCTTTTCTTTCTTCCTTCACTCTATCCGCTTTGGTTGTAGCTCTCTCTTTGCATCAGTTTCCAAAGCTACTTTCTCCAAGATAATATATGCTCTCATCTTGTAGCTTTTCTCTACCTCTGGGTTCTCGAAAATCTTCCTCTTTCCTTTGTCCTACCCTAGATTGTTTCTTATTGATGTTGTTGTTGTTGCTTCCTGTGTTGCTTCCACCTTCAAAGCATCCTTCAAAGTTGTGGCTATGCTGACCGGCTCATGGAGCTTGGAGTTATTGTAACAATATCTTCAAGGATCCTCTTCGTGCTAGTGGAATGTCCCATGGATCCATGGGTAGTACACCTTCGCACAATGGTTCTTGAAAATACAGTGGGGATCGATCATAAATATTGAAGTATTTGGTAACGAACTCAAGCTTCAGTATCTCCTTAGCTTCGACATCAACATCTTTCAAGCTCTTAATCTTCTACAATCCGATCCACAAAGGAAGGGCGGGCCATGGTGTGTTCTTCTTCCTATGCAGTCATGATGATAACCCCGTGGAGAGGTGATATGAGACCTCTTGTATTACGAGCTTGTCTGTGGCATACATTAGTAGAAGATGAGAATGCTTCTCTCCTCCAACACTTTGATGAAGGTGCCACTGGGTGAGGCATACCAATATGCAATGTAAAGTATTGCCTCCATCGCTTCTTGGGACATGCAAGGTGGATCCTGCTCAAAGACCAGCTTGTACAATGGGATGATGAAATGGTCAATCAACCTTGCCATCATTCCTCGGTAGCTGCAGTTGAAAAGAAACTTGCAATAAATATTGAAGACAATATCTTTTGGTGTTCATGTCTAGCTCATGCTAGGAAACTACTACAGGGAACATATTGCATCCAGTAAGTATGCACACATGTAGAAACTCTCTTGACCATCCTTGGGTAGATTCTGGGGATTTGTCACATGCAATTTCAAATGAAATGTCAACAAATCTGACCAGTTGAATGACCTTTCATCATTCACCAACTATTCCAAAACAACCACCCAAACTTCAGGAAAGGTCTCCATGCTCTCTTTACCATATAATCAACATGCAAAGATGATCAAGAACTAGTAGGACTTCTTGAGATAATTTTTCTTGTAAACATGATTGGGTGTCGCTTTGAACTTCGATGATCCAGGTCTGGGTGTGACAAAGGACCCTTCCAATACATTTTACTTTCGTGATGTGATAGATTGCATTTTAAAAGAACATAAATGAATACATGTGCATGTTGTAAAGAAGAGGAACATGACAATCATCAGCAACATAAAAAAACATAAGTTGTTGATAACGGAGTTTGTCTAGGAGGGACTACAAGACCAGGCCCTAGTGTCAAGATGGTGTAGGCTACTGCATTAAGTGTTGTCAATAGTGATGATGTACATAGAGGTGGTGTCGTTATTATACAAGGAAAATTCCCTCACGTAGGAGTTGCTCTAAGAGATGTTCCACTACAGGAACTCTCAATAAAAAATACTCCTATCAGTATGAGATAAAACTCATTAATGATGAGCATCCTTCCAACATGGCATAAAAGGGATCTCAATGTAAACATGCATGACGACAACATGAGTATCCCATCAACATACAACAAAGGGATATGAAAACATAACATGATGAATCATGACAACAAGTAGATCACATAGACGATTCCTCATCACATCAAGCAGGAAACATGAAAACAAGCAATAAATAAGATCCCTCATCAACATTAAATAGGTATCTGTGCAGCACAATGCATAGTAAAAGAAGTACATGAACACACTACATATACCTCACAACCACGGGCCATCTGAAGAAGCGAATGTCAAATTGCTGAAGCTTTTCATGCCATCGACCTCATGGAATCAATCACATGGGAATGGCTGCTCGCACATAAATGCTGACACTTGCATTCCACTTAGAAAAGTGGCTGAAGAATAGAATGAGAAAATGAAAAATCTGAACATACCATCAGATTTGTGGCATTGAATAGTGCAAAATTGACTATCAATTTTTTGAATTCTAAGAAATTGAGAATCTGGGGCTCAAGGAATCTTTTAGATTCCCCCTAGATTCCTCAAATATTCTACTCCATGGGTGGACTAGAAACCTGTAACTAAAGAGGCGAATCCAACCTTTCCATTGCAATCCTTGCAGAAATCCGTGAAAAAAATCTATAAATTTGACTATATTCCGACACATAGAAAAATTACCTCCTCGGGAAAATTTCAAGTATCATGGTTCCGCTCCCTGTTTTTGCAGTAGTGATGGTTCTACCTCCATACTGAAAAATGGCCGAAAAATGTATAACACTGATGGAGAGATGGGCAATTCCATTGCATTCGTGGCATTGAGAATTGCTAAAACCATATAAAAATTGTGAAAATATGACAAAGTGAAAATTCGGCCCTCCTGCAAAATGTTGCCTAGAACTACGTGCACTGCCTCCTCTTCTCTCGAAATCCATGGCTGCTCCTGGTTCCTCCATTTTCCCCCACGCTAATGAAATGAGAATTTTATATAAACTGGTGGGTGGAATAAACAACAAAATGGTTGTAGGTTGATTGGTTATGGATCCGTCTAATAGCGAGGAGGTCAAACCCCGCCTCCTTCTTTTGTAATACATATTTTTTTTTTGTTTAAACGAACCCCTTTTTCTCTCTCTCTCTCTCTCTCTCTCTATATATATATATATATATATATATTGGTTGGGTCAGGCCCACCTTGGGCGACCCTCCCACCGTACCTGTTGACTCTCTTATGATAAGGTTTGTTGTGGGTTGGTTTTGTTATAACATGGGGTTGTCACATGGTGGCTGGCCAGCCACATGGCTGGCGTAGGCTCGGTACCGACCGACCTCCCCAAATTAATACATATGGTTAATGGTGGTAAGGGAGAGGTGTGGGGTGGTGGAGGTGGTGGCTTGCCACCTCCCCTTTTTTTTATATATTTTTTTGTTAAACAAAACAAACATACACATTTTTGAAAATTTGAATTTTTGACCGAAGGAGGAAAATTAATTGGGCCACAAATTTTCCCAGAATCTAGCACAGGTTGGCCGGAATCCAGTGGTCGGGTTCTATCCAAATTTTGGCCTCGTTAAGCCTGCCCAGTCAGCAAAAAGTCAACCGAACTTTGATTGCTTCTAACTTTTGCATACATAATTGGTTTGACGAACCATTCACACCACCATGATCATGACGACTAGATATTTAACATGAAATTGGTTCAAGCCTAATCCAAACACTTTGATTTTCAAGCTTCCAGAAGCCCTCTTTGCCCTGTGTGTGTCTCTAGAGCCACCCAGATCAACCTCCCCACTGAGGAGCTTTTGGTCCTCCAAAAGCATGGAAAATAATCTACAACTTCTCTGTACCTTGTCTGCATCACAAGTGTCCTGAAAGGCCTCGCTTCCATCTCCTTCACCTATGTTCTTCGGAGCCTTAAGCTATGAGGTAACACTTGCAACCTTTGCAACCCATAGTACATTGTTTACATGCTTGACTTTCATGACCAACTAATGACCCAAGCATCCCACACTTGCCAGGAGTTTATAACACATACTCAGTGGTCAAGTTTACAACAATATGGATGCAATACCCCAGCTATGACAATCAGGCCAACAGATCATTGTTGTTTCAACAAGTGATGGAAAACACATCATCACTGCAACACATGATTTGCAAACATAAGGCCAAACACTATTGTTTTTTTTTACAAGTGATGGAAACACATAATCACTTTCAGAGTGTAAAATGCAACTCAAAATAAGACTAGACATCATTGTTTCTGAACAAGTGATGGAAAACAAATCATCACTTTTACATTTTAAAATGCAACAAATGATTTACAAAAGTACGACCATGAAACGCTAACATATCTAGAAACCATTTTTCACTTATCAAGGTGAATGGGTTGCCTCCTTGTTGCGCATTTGATGGTCGACTAACTGCTTCACTTGGTTCATGCTCCGACACTTTGTCTTTAAGGCGCTGCTCTAGATGGAGCCTCCAACAAGTGGTGCTTTGATGGCCACTTCTATCGCAATGATTGCAATAGGTTTTCTTCCTCCAGATTTTCTTAACATGTTTCTTTACATGCTGTTGAGAGGGTCTTTCATGCCTCATATTTTTATGTGCTGCCATTCTTTTCCAACACTTAGAAAATGTATGGTTATGTAATCCACAAAAGGTGGATGTTTTTCGATGCCATGTTCTTTGTTCATCATTAACAACATGATCATAATCGAAATGAACATTCACATGTCGAAAGTGGTTATACCTTTCCTTGCTATCTCTGGTGTAAGTATGGCGATGAGAGCTTCCCTCAGCTCTTTCCCTGCAATGGACACTGCCATGGGATGATGGGGATGTTTCCCATCATTATCTTTCCTCGATGATTTCAACGATGTCTCAAAAGAATATGACACCTTCGAGCATTCCCCTTTGGTGTATCTTGAGCCTGCAAATTGAGGTCTCTCCATAACCTCCAATGGTTGAGTCATGCCTTACCAAGTTCTTCTTCCTTCTTGTGCTTCATCGTGGTAAGGAGCCTCATGTTTGTCCCTGTAATCGGGATGTCCAAATCTCCAACAGAAATCATACTATTTGAAGATGAAACCGAAAGGAAATCAACATATTTTACCTCCTCTGTCGATTTGGAAAGAACTGATGAGGGTTGTTCATCATCTGTTGATGGTGGTTTTCTAACTGTCTCAGCACATTCCCCGACTTCCTTTATGACATACCCAAGTCATGCTTGATGGGGTAATTCTTCTACTTTGATGGGGTTGACAATTCCTTGGCCATTAATGCCCAAGCCTTTTCCTTCATACCCAATTTTCTTCAATAGTTTGGAGCCAATTCCTGTGGTGTGATTTTCAAAAACAACAAAATCATCATCACGACACATACATGAATTTAGAGAACTATTTTTTACCTCACATGGGTCATGCTGCAGCTCTTTCAAGGCCTTGTCCTTTGCTTGTAGTTGTCGTAGAAAACTATGTCTCTCCTCTTTCTCTTCATGTAGAAGCATCTTCAATTGAACATTCTCTGTTGGAAGATTCTACTTGCTCTGCTTCAGTTCTTCCACGACCTCTTCTGTGGCTCGCAATTGAAGCTACAATCGCTCTTTTTCCTCTGTCTCTTTCTTTATAGTTTCATACATTATTTCCACTCTTTTGGAAATTTTGAGCATGGTCTCGTACATTGCTTTTTCATCCTCTGTCGCTGCACGTTCCATTGTTCACACTACAATTCACATCAACGCAAAGACTGCTTTGATACCACTTGATCCAAGTCCAGGTGTGACAAAGGACCCTTCCAAGACCTTTTACTTTTGTGATTTGTTTGATTGCATTTTTAAAAGAACATAAATGAATGCATGTGCATGTTGTAAAGAAAAGGAACATGACAATCATTAGCAACGTAAAAAAACATAATCCATTGATAACATAGTTCATCCAGGAGGGACTACGTTCCAGGCCTCGGTGTCAAGATGGTGTAGGTTGCTACATTAAGTGCTGTCAATAGTGATGATGTACATAGAGTTGATGTTGTTATCATACAAGGAAAATGCCCTCACGCAGGAGTGGCTCTAAGAGATGTTCCACTACAAGAACTCTCAATAAAAAAGACTCCTATCAGTATGACATAAAACTCATGCATGATGAGCATCACGCCAACATGGCATAAAAGGGATCTCAATGGAAACATGCATGATGACAACATGAGTATCCCATCAACATACAACAAAGGGATCTGAAAACATAACATGATGAATCATGACAACAAGTACATCACATAGACGATTCCGCATCACATCAAGTAGGAATCATGAAAACAAGTAATAAACAAGATCCCTCATCAACATCAAACAGGGATCTGTGCAACACAATGCATAGCAAAAGAAGTACATGAACATACTACATATACCTCACAACCAGGGGCCATCTGAAGAAGCGGATGTCAAACTACTGAAGCTTTTCGTGCCATCGACCTCAAGGAATCAATCACATGGGAATAGCTGCTCACACATAAACGCTGACACCTGTATTCCACTTAGAAAAGTGGCTGAAGAATAGAATGAGAAAATGAAAAAATATGAATGCACCATCAGATTTGTGCCGTTGAATAGTGCAAAATCAACTATCAATTTTTTGAATCTTGAGAAACTGAGAATTTGGGGCTTAAGGAATCTTCTAGATTCCTCAAAGATTCTGCTCCATGGCTGGACTGGAAATCTGCAACTCAAGAGGAAAATCCAACCACACCATTGTGATCCTTATGGAAAACCATGAAAAATGATTATAAACTTGACTATATTCCGACATGGAAAAAAATTACCTCCTCGGGAAAATTTCAAGGATCATGGTTCCACTCCCTGTTTCTGCAGCAGTGATGGTTCCACCTCCATATTGAAAAATGGCAGAAAAATAGAAAACTTTGATGGAGATATGGACAACACCATTGCATTCGTGGCATCGAGAAGTGCTGAAACCATATAAAATTTTTCAAAATATGACAAAGTGAAAATTCGGCACTCTTGCAAAATGCTGCCTCAAATTGCGTGCATTGCCTCCTCTTGTCTTAATATCTGTGCCTGCTCTTGGTTCCTCCATCTTCCCCCACACTAATGAAATGAGTGTTTTATATAAACTGGTGGGCGGAATAAATAACAAAATGGTTGTAGGTTGATTGGTTTTGGATCCGTTTAATAGGGAGGAGGTTGGGTGGTCAAACCCTGCCTCCTTCTTTAATACATAACTTTTTTTTTGTTTAAATGAATCCCTTTATATATATATATATATATATATATATATATATATATATATATATATATATATATATATATATATATATATATATATATATATATATATATATATATATATATATATATATATATATATGGTTGGGTCGGGCCCGCCTTCGGCGGCCCGCCCACTGTACCTGCCGACTCTCTTGTGATAAGGTTTGTTGTGGGTTGGTTTTGTTATAACATGGGGCCGCCGCATGGTGGCAGGCCAACCACATGGCTAGCACAGGCTCGATACCCGCCGTCTTCCCCAAATTAATACATATGGTTAATGGTGGTAAGGGAGAGGCGTGGGGTGGTGGAGGTGGTGGCCCACCACCTCCCCTTTTTTTTATATCTTTTTTATGTTAAACAAAACAAACATGCACATTTTTGAAAATTCAAATTTTTGACCGAAGGAGGCAAATTAACTGGGCTACAAATTCACCTAGAATTTGGCCCAGGTTGGCCAAAATCTGGTGGCTGGGTTCTGTCTAAATTTTGGCCTCCTTAAGCCTACCTAGTCATCAAAAAGTCAATCGAACTTTGATTGCTTCTAACTTTCGCATATGGACTCGGTTTGACGAACCGTTCACACCACCACAATCATGAAGACGAGATATTTAACATGAACTTGGTTTGAGCCTAATACAAACACTTTTATTTTCAAGATTCCATAAGCCCTCTTTGTCCTGTGTGTGTCTCTGAAGCCACCTAAATCATTCGACGACTCTTTCACCCATCGCTTGACTATATCTCTCGTGTTCACCTGGATGTGGGTGGCATAGAAAAGTGTGTCCATGCACCTTGCTAGTTGAGGTAAATGATACATTTGATGATATTTCTCTACCTTGAAAGTAGCAATTTCTATCCCTCTAGCACTTCTCAATGTCATAGTTTCTGGATCTATGTGTGAGACAATCTAGCTGATAATGTATGCACATGGGAAGGCAGGATACTTGAATGAAACCTTGTAAAATCCTAACCGCTGGATATTGATATAAACCTGTCGATCCTCTAAATCCTCCTTGAAGTCTTTTGCAAAGGTATCCTTAATATGCTTTCATGTCAACTTCATGCCCTTCTCAATGAACAACTGAGTGTCTACATAAAATGGCAAGTTAACTAACACGTGATGAACTGCTTCTTGAGTACTACTCTCAACGGTTTCCTTTGACGCAACTTTGTTGGAAGTCATGTTAACTGAGAGATTCTCAACAACTGTTGTACCTTGAGACAAAGTGGAGACTAATGGCATGAAAAATGTTAGCTTAAAGCCAAAAGCACTTCAATACAATATCAAGCAACAAAATGGGCAACTGCTAGGAGGGATTGCGTAATATTGATTCCAAGTCCAAATTGCGGATGGGGGAACAATGAAATGTGAAGGCCGCTGTGAAAATGTCAAAATTCAAATGGGGGATTATCAGTTGAAGACCCACATGTTTTCCATACACATGGGAGGGTGCGACGTTGTCCTCGGTGCTGAATGGCTTCGCACACTTGGGCCAATCACAATGGATTTCTAGGAGTTATATATGAGCTTTAAGCATAACAACTCCACACATACCCTCCACGGACTACAGGCGGGAGCTCCCTCTATCATCAGCTCACATAGGATGGAAAAAGTGTTAAAAAATGGCCATCATGGAGTTATAGCTCAATTTAATGCCATCCAGGCCGTCGAACACAATTCTTTGTCGATTCATCCTGAGATGCAACATATTTTAAATAACCATCTTCCAGTCTTTGACAAGCCTCATGAGCTTCCACCCTCGAGAGGGGAACATGATCATAGCATCACCTTGGTCCCAGGGGACCAACCACAAAATGTGCGCCCATACGGATATCTGTTCACCCAAAAGAATGAAATAGAAAAAATAATCAAGGAACTTTTGGAAGGAGGCGTCATTCGTCCCAACATTAGTCCTTATTCATCACCGGTGGTCATGGTGCTCAAGAAAGATGGGGAATGGCGTATGTGTCCAGACTTCAAGGCCCTTAATAAGTTGACAGTCAAAGATAAATTTCCCATCCCGGTTGTTGATGATTGGCTAGATGAACTCAATGGGGCTCAATTCTTCACTAAGCTAGATCTTTGCACAGGCTACCACCAAATTCGCATGAAGGAAGTCGACATTCCAAAGATTGCTTTCCGAACTCATGAAGGCCATTATGAGTTCTTGGTCATGCCATTCGGTCTTTGTAATGCCCCATCTACTTTTCAGAGCCTTATGAACCACCTTCTCAAACCATATCTCAGGAAATTTGTCCTTGTTTTCTTCGATGACATCCTCATCTACAGTTGCACTTGGGCTGCACATCTTCAGCATGTATATCTACTCTTGCAACTGCTTCAAAAGCATAAATTATTTGTTAAGATGTCCAAGTGTTCTTTTGGCATGGAAGAAGTTGAGTATTTGGGCCACATTATGGTGTGTGAAGGTGTCAAGGTGGACCCCAAAAAGATCCAGGCAATGCAGGATTGGCCTCAACCTAAGACCTTGAAGAGCCTGAGAGGATTTTTGGGTCTCACTGGATATTATCGCAAATTTTTCCGCAATTATGGTCGCACTACGAAGCCCCTCACTCAACTCCTCAAGAAAAATTCATTCTTCTAGAATGATGAAGCACAACAGACATTTACAGCTCTAAAAAATGCCATGTGTTCAACTCTAGTCTTAGCACTACCCGACTTCACCAAATCTTTTGTCATTGAATGTGATGCTTCAGGTACGGGTATTGGGGCGGTCTTAATGCAGGACAGTTGACCCTTGGCCTTCACAAGCCAGCAACTAAGTGGGAAGAATCTGGGACAATCTACCTATGAGAAGGAAATGATGGCCATATTACATGCAGTAGATACCTGGCGTCCTCACTTATTGGGGCGATGTTTCCTCACAATCTTAAATATTTTTTGAAGCAACGCCTATCATCCGCACAACAAAATAAATGGCTCACCAAAATGCTAGGATATGATTATGAGATCCTTTACAAGAAAGGGCGCGAAAATATTGTAGCAGATGCATTATCTCGCCAATTTGAGGAGGAAAGTACCCTGCTCGCAATTTCCCTTCCCATTCCAGAATGGATTGAAGAGGCTCGCAGGGAATGGTTTTCACATCCCTGGCTCTCCCAACTCATTACTCAATTGCAGGCGGATCCAAATTCCATCAAGGGCTACTCGTGGCAGGATGAGATTCTTCGCTACAAGGACAAAGTCGTAATATCACCAACATCCACCCTCAAAAGCCACATTTTGGTGGAATTGCACTCATCCCCCACTGTAGGACATTTAGGCTTTCAGAAGACGTATGCTCGCACTAGAAGATCATTTTTTTGGATAGGCATGAAAAAGGACATCCTTACTTTTGTAGCGGAATGCGATGTCTGCCAGCGCCACAAAGGGGAGACAGTCAAAGCACCAGGCACATTACAACCATTGCCCATTCCGACATCAATATGGACGGAGGTTTCTATGGATTTCATTACAAGTCTTCCAAAGTCAGGAAACAAGTCAGTCATCATCGTTTTTGTGGACTGACTTTCTAAGTATGCTCATTTTTGTGCCCTACCCCACCCTTTTACACTGACTTTGGTCACTCAATATTTCATGGATCAGATCTTCAAATTGCATGGCATGCCCACTTTTATTGTGTCTTATCGTGACCCGATCTTCACCAGTAATTTTTGGCAGGAACTCTTCAGGCTACAAGGTACCCAACTAAAACTCAGTACTTCCTATCATCCACAAACGGATGGCAAAACTGAAGCATTCAACAAATGTCTGGAAACCTATCTTAGGTGTTTCACTTCAGAGAAGCAACATCTTTGGGTACAGTGGTTACCTCTAGCTGAATGGTGGTATAACACCAACTATCATGCCACCACCAAAGTGACTCCATATGAAGCAGTTTATGGTCAACTCCCTCCTTCCCCTACTTCTTATATCAAGGGGTGCTCAAAGGTACAAGCAACGGATCAACTCCTACAAAACCGCACAACCATGCTTGCCCATCTTAGAGAGAATCTTCATAAAGCTCAAAACTGCATGAAGCAACAACTAGATCAACATCACTTAGAGCGCTAATTTCAAGAATGGGATCAGGCATTTTTGAGGCTGTAACCATATAAGCAAACATCACTCGAAGATAAGGGTTGTCAGAAACTATCTTCAAAATTCTACGGACCGTATCAAATACTTCAGCGCATTGGAGAAGTGGCCTACAAGCTAGCTTTGCCACCCACTGCAAAAATCCATCTAGTTTTCCATGTCTCATGCCTCAAGAGAGTGATTGGGAACAATTGCAGAATTCAAACCAGTCTACCTGAATTGGATGAAGAAGGGTCAATCTGGCTCCAACCTGAACAGGTCCTAGACACACGAGAACGGCACCTACGTGGCCGCATGATCAAGGAAGTCCTCGTCAAGTGGAAGGACACCTCTCTAGAAGATGCAACCTGGGAACCAGCCACTATTATTTAGTAGTTTCCGCAACTTCAGCCTTGAGGACAAGGCTATTCTTAAGGGGGAGGGCATGTTAGGGTCCCACCCTAACCCCCTTATTTATGTAGTAGGATCGGGTCATAGTTATAGTTAAGTAAAGAGTCAATAAAGCCCATATTAATAATTGTAAGTGATTAACCCGCATTTAATGACAGAACCACAGTTAGTTATGGGCCATGGTATTAGATAGATGGTATTAATAAGAACCATGGTATTGCATGTATGAGTCATATATAAAGGATAGAGACTCCCTGTGAGGAGCAAAATGTCTTATTTTGTAATCGAGCTCTACTGGAGGTTGCCCCCTCGAAGAGGCAAGTGAACATTGCTTTCTGAATAATAAAATACTTGATGTTGTTTCTCACTATTCTATGTTCTGGGTATATTTCTTCGCATATTTGGTATTCTGGTATCATCTTGCAGGTTAAGATCATAACATAATTTTGGAGCTGAAGGCTCACTTTCATCTTGGATTGCACAATTTCCGATAGCGAGGTTCATTGCCCTCAAGGACTGTGTAGTTCACTAAGGCAAGCTTGGAACCAAGTGTAGACCAAGTTAAGAGATCGGCTTGTGGGTTAGACGGTGTTGATGGTGCTGGGTCTGCCAAAATGTCAAGGGGATCTCCCCAGTAAGAAGTCCCAATTAGACCTCAGACCGTTTGGTGTAGGAGTTCCAGCAGTGGATCGTAAGTTAATGTCTTGATCGTGGTGTTGCATAGAGGCAAGTAGAATAAATCTATCAGCAGAAAGGGTGTGACTGACGCAGTGAGTCAAGGAAGGTGTATGAGAGGTTCCAACACTTCGAAAGGGGAAGGAGGTGAAGGTGAGTTCCAGGTTGAAAGGGATCAGTCCCAACTCGTCTAGGAACACACAACACAAAGGACATGCACAGCTTCCGGCGGAGCAGTCCACTCGGATGCAACAATCACATCATACAAGGTAAGATAACATGTACAACACTCATGGATTAGTCTGATATGAGTGTGACAGTTGTTATAGCAAGGTTCAAGTGAAAGGTATGTCTAATGTCTAGCAGAGCATTCGAAAGGAACGATGACAACATTAACAACATATACAACACATTAACAACAAGAATCATATAATTTCATGTGAATCAGTTCATACAAAAGTACGTAAGTTAAACAACACATATCATTAAAGCAACTAGAGCAGTCCAACTACAATAACAACATATGCATGAAAATGTGTTGGCTCTTATTATATAAAAAAGTGTAAGTCAAAATCATACAATACATCCATGTAAACTTGCTAGACCCAACAGTGGAACATTGCAGCCACATCCGCCTGCTCCTCCAAAGAGATGTACTAGTTCCGTGTAGTGGAGAAGCCAAGGTGCATTACAATACTATCCAAGCCTTCTTCAAAATAGTCTTAGTAGAAGCTTGGTTGACCAAAATCCTATACAATGAGTTATGAGGGACTATTTATAGTAAAGGGTGGGGTGACCCTTGACATTCCCTTTTGTGACCATTCAAATACCCTCATGACCCTTCACCTACTCTATGACTGTTACATCCACTCTTGACACTTGACTTGCACTTGACATGACTCAACATTACAATGCACATGTACCCATGTGAACAATGGCTTGGACAAGCCAAACTAGACATCATTCGAACTTAGACAGCCATAGAAGTCCAACTACTCGACATCCTAATGCTGATCAACAATAACATATTGATGGCAAGATTGGTAGTCCTTGAGAGTGTCTGTTTGTTCTGCCATTACATCCATCTGAAACTTGAACCTTGCCTCCATAGCATCTGGGTACACTACTGGGCCTCCTCTTTCCAACTTTTTTGTGACCATGTGCATCATTGTCTTTAGTGTGGCCATACCAACAACGTACTTGCACATGATGCCTTCAATGATAGGTAAGTCTGGGTTGGTGACGGTGCGCATCAACTTGTCGAAGTACGAGTCAAGCTCTTGTTGGACCTGCTTCTTAGTCTTCACCTGGGTGAGGGTCCCAAGTGATGGGATCACATGGGTGTGCACTATAACCTCCATGCTTTTGAATACTTGTGCATGGGAAGCCTGTATGCTAGTGATGAGTTGCAGTAGGTCTTCATAGTTCTGGATCTGACTCCGGATACGTGCTTGCAGATCAACCGCATTGGCCTTCATCATCTTTGGCAATTGAAGCAGGGCTCCCTTGTACTTCATCATCCATGCTCGCATGTTATCAACAACAGTGTGTATTTTATTCAATATGCATACTCTTCTTGCACATCGTTGCTGCCATCCATGGAGATGAATGACTGCTTGATGCACGATACCAAACTTGGAGTACAATGCTTGCATAACTGTGTCCAAGGATAGAACTTCATCTAGTATTTCCTTCTTCAGCTCAGATCAAACGGACATTGTCACCAAGTCTCCTCCCTTCTTGGCTACCTGTAGTTCCTTCGCCATTTGCTCATTCTCAGCTATGAGAAAACAAACACTTGAGCTAGTGGCTTCGACATACACTCTAGTTGCATTGGCCAACACAGTTGGATTCTTGTGTACATTAGTCACGATCACATGCTCTTCAAATTGCCCAGGGGATGTTTGTTCCTCCGGAGTCGGTACTCTATGAGACTCCATAACTCTGTGATGATATTCATCAAAGGAGATGTTGTGCATCTCTGCTTCCGATTAACCACTAAGGATCTCAGTGCCTCCTTGGTCATTCAGGACTTGCTCATCGTCTGGATGCATTGAAGCAGGTGAGTCGACCTCTCTTTGGTGAGGCATGAGGTTAGTGTCCTGTTCCAATTCCTGCTGCTCCATGTCTGCATCCAACTATTCAACTCCCAGTTCTATCTCATGAGAAAATTCTTGCCCTTGCAAGGGTTCACCCTGTTTGCCTGATGCCAGTTGTTCAGAAGAATCAACTACTTGTACGGGCATTGCTTCGTTTGTTTGCATGTGGTGTGCCCCTTATTGAATTTTCCACTACTGCACTTATTTCTCTTATTGGCGTGACTCTTTTCTTTCTGGAGGAGCAACAACTCTATTGGCATTATGATACAGGTGTTGTCCTTGATGGCAACCCACTCAAATGACATATCACAATGCAGTAGATCAATAGCAAAGAATTAATGATCAGACTACAAGAATGAAGAAAGATAGGTATACCCAGGTTCACCTTGACAAAGGTGCGTATAGATGTGGGTTAATAGACCAAAAAGGATGTATAACGTACACACGCACCTTCAGAGAATGAAAAGCGTGTATATCTTGGAAAACTAAGTTTTGGTCCAAGGTATTTGGTCCATGGTATTTTGATCCATGGTATTGGTCAAAAGTATCTGATCTGAGGTATTGACCGCATGTATTTGGTCTAAGGTATTGGTCCTAAGTGGTTTTGGACCATGGTATTGAGAAAGGTCTAAAACTATAAAAAGAGGAGAAGATCATTAGGCCAATGTGTGCAAGAATTGAACATCTGATGAAGTGTGAGATCTAGTATGTAGGTTATGTGTTTGTGATGCTTTGCTTGATATAAACTAAGGATGCACCTATGTGGATGATGATGGATGATGGATTGGGATCTTAAGGCTTGGAATGTATAATCATTATGTGGTTTGTTCATGGATAGACTAGATCTGAATACTGATGCATGTTTTATTATGCAAATGTTATGATCTGGGTATGATGTATTCTGAGATAGCTGTGAAGTTTTTAAGTTAGTATTTGCAGATTTGTACGCGGGTTTGATTTAGTAAAAGGGTGTATACACGCTGGTTAATCTCATCAGAGTAGCGTATACATTATGAAATGTGATATCTGAATTTGCAGTTGGTTCTAGTGGTTGTTGCAGAGTTTTGGGTTTTGCTCTATGTTCTGGTGACTGTGTTTTGATGACAGACCTTCAATGATTCATTTGAGGGTGATTCAGAGATTGATGATTGAGTATTTAATGATTGGTTAATGCAATGGTGATTAATTTTGAGCTTCAATGTTGTTGATGGGTCCAGTATGAAAATTGGATGAAACGTGGCCTTTAACATATGGTGTTGTGATCTAGGAGTATCTAGTCTAAAAATTTATGAAATGTGGTCCCTGGAGGAAGAGAGAAGGTCATAGCCTTTTGTAGGCCAACGCCTACATACTGGTAAACATATTAGCCAGTACAAGAGCTAGGGGGTTGGAGCTTCCTTCCAGTAGTGGCTGGAAAAAGAGTGAAGGTTGGAACCTTCAGTAGGCCGGCGCCTACATACTAGTAAACATATCGGCTAGTACAAGAGCTAGGGGGTTGTAGCTCCCTTCTAGTACAAGCTGGAGAATGAGAGAAGGTTGTAGCCTTCTGTAGGTGTGTGCCTACGTACTGGTATGATTATGTGCCAGTACAAGATTGTAAACAGGTTTTCTTATATTAAAAAGAAGACAACAGCAAGTGGTTTTTGTCCCGCATTGGGTTTCCACCTTATATATTGGTGTTCATGTGTGTCTCTTATGTGTGATGGACTTTTCTATTTTTACTGCACCTGGTTACTGTTTATATGGTTAATGAATTATTGATGCACTGATTAAAGATCAACATATGATGAATTAACTGAATCATAAGTTTGCTGGATATATGCTAGTTTCCTTAAACACAGTTGCGTGTACACACGGGTTACCTTCATTGAAGTAGTGTATATGAATTTGAAGATGAAAAGGAAAAATATTATTGACTTGACTAATACTGATTCACCCCCCCACCTCTCAGTATTATTTCCAACAATTGGCATCAAAGCAGGTCCTTTCGTAGAAGCTTGATCGCTTGAAGGAGATCCGTAGAAACAATGGGAAAGAAGCTAAAGAAGAAAGCGCCTAAGAAGAAGAACACAACTCAAAGGAACAGTGACGGCAAGAGAAGCAAGGATTCAGATTCCAAATCACCTAAGGTTGAAGAAGCATAAAAAAAATCAGAGATCAACAAGATCTATTTAACAAAAGGGAGTGTGCCCTCAAAGAAGAAGTTACCAGATTTAAAGCTCAGCTGGAGTATGCCTTCAAAGTATGTCAAATGTAGGATGAAGTGATATCATTAAAAAATAAGCAGAATGAAGCATTACCTCAAGCAGATAAAGAACAAGAAAATGAGATTCTCAAATTAAGGCAAGAAGTGGAGGAAGGAAGAAAGGCTGAAGAAATCCTGAAGAAGCAATATCTGGAAAAGGAAGAACAACATCAGGTTGATGTAAATATCTTGAAAGGTAAATTAGAAGAAAAGAATTTCAAGATAGTACTAAGATCTTGGATGATATTCTTAGTAGTCAAAGGTTTCCTGCCATCAAATCCGGTCTTGGTTTCCATGAATCTGTTGAAGGTGAATCTAGCTCACAAGCTAAGGCAAGGAACTCTAATGTGAAACTTGAAATGCTCAACAAGGAGATTAGAAGTCAACTCCATCAACAACCAAGGAAATAAGTTCTTAAAAGAAAATCCTTTACTCCTAAATATGGAAGTGATAGTCGGTTATTTCCTCAAATGAATAATGTTGAATGTTTTATATGTCATAATCTTGGATATGTAGCAGCAAGATGTGAAAGTAGAATGGTTCAAGACCATCACACAGAAATATCATCAGCTTACAAGTACTTTAAGGGATATTGTTTTTCTTGCAATGTGTTTTCACAAAGCCATTGACTGCTATAGAAGAAATATGAAACATGTAAGATGTTATGCATGTAACAAGTTTGGACATATAGCAAAGGAATGCAGGAGGAAATTTCAGGCACCATACCAAAGGGAGAAAACATCATCACACGCAAAGATATGGAAGAAAAAGGAAGTATAGTCAGAAAGATGTGGCATAGTAGAGTATATAGACATGACAGACTCAGAGGGAGTTGAAAGTGTGAAACATTAGTGTTCTAAATCTCATACGAAGTCTCATGAAGACAAGTCATGTATATATGCGAGTTCGAAGCTACAAAGTCATGTATATGTTGGTTTGAGGAAAAGCAATGGGATAGACTTAGGAAAAAGGGTCTAATATGGTTCAGTCAATTATTTACTCTATTTGATGATTGTTACAATCTGTTGATGATGTGTGGAAATGTGTTGGTACTCATAAGATGTTATTTAGAACTTCTTGATGTATATCTGATTGATGATGATGCCTTGACACTTCTTGCTGATATATGCATGATCAAATCTGATAGTGAACAGATGGAATAGGTTTAGGGGGAGCATATTCTTCGAATAATGCATTGTTGGCATTATGGTTAGAATTCTTTGGTGATGCTTATGTGGCTAAATGATACATCTGGCTATGATACTTGGGGTCACATTGTTGGTATTCAGATTAGATTCATGGATGATCACTTAAGTGGCATATTATTGTTGGTTGGCCAAGAGAATGGTATTGCAGGTTACAGGTATGGATGCTATTGATAGATGCTTATGATGCAGATCATATATGGTGTATGATAGTTGTTGATGACTATCATGATCTTGTTTAGATCGGTTGTCCTTGTTATAAATGTCATGTATATCATTTGATGTAAAGGTCATGAAAATACCTAATTTGTAACCCCACTTTGCATGGGAAGGATGATGTAATAATTTCTATTTCAATCATGTATAAACATTTGGTATATCCCCACTTGGTTGGGTGGATGAGGAAAAAATGGTGTATCCCCACTTGGTTGGGAGATAGATGTATGAGTCATTGGTCATAGGAAGGTCATACTCACTTAGTTGAGTTGTAGAGTCATGTTATTCTTTTGAATTTTTTTTTGCAGACTCTACATGTGCTTAGGGGGAGCATGGACGGATTGGTACATCTTAACATGTACAAACGGGGAGCTCAATCAGAGATGTCAACATATACTCAGGGGGAGCATGGATAACATAATGTATATCAAAAGGGGAGAATATATTGGTCTACCCTTTGGCCTTGATGTCAAAGGGGGAGAGTGACTTGGTGTTGTTGTTGCCATCAAGTCCAAAGGGGGATATTGTTGGCACTATGATACAAATGTTGTCCTTGATGGAAACTAACTCAGATGATAGATCACAGTGTAGCAGGTCAATAGCAAAGAATTAATGATCAAACTACAAAAAATGAAGAAATAGAGGTATGCGTAGGTTCACCTTGACAAAGGTGCATATACATGCGGGTTAACAGACCAAAAAGGGCGTATAACTTACACACGCACTTTCACAGAATGAAAAGCACGTATATCTTGGAAAACTAAGTTCTGGTCCAAGGTATTTGGTCCATGGTATTTTGATCCATGGTATTGGTCCAAAGTATCTGGTCCGAGGTGTTGACCTCATGTATTTGGTCCAAGGTATTGGTCCTAAGTGGTTTTGGACCTTGGTATTGAGAAAGGGCTAAAACTATAAAAGGAGGAGAAGATCATTAGGCCAATGTGTGCAAGAATTGAACATCTGATGAAGTGTGAGATCTAGTATGCAGGTTACGGGTTTGTGATGCTTTGCTTGGTCTGAACTAAGGATGCACCTCTGTGGATGATGATGGATGATGGATCGGGATCTTAACGCTTGGAATGTATAATAATTATGTGGTTTGTTCATGGATAGACTAGATCTGATACTGACGCATGTTTTATTCTGCAAATGTTATGATCTGGTTATGACTGAATTCTGAGATAGTTGTGAAGTTTTTAAGTTAGTATTTGCAGATCTGTACGCCGGTTCGATTTGGTAAAAACACGTATACACGCTGGTTCATCTCATCAAAGTAGTGTATACATTATGAAATGTGATATCTGAATTTTTAGTTGGTTCTAGTGGTTGTTGCAGAGTTCTAGGTTCTGCTCTGTGTTCTGGTGACTGTGCTTTGATGACAGACCTTCAGTGATTTAGTTGAGGGTGATTCAGAGATTGATGATTGAGTATTTAATGATTGGTTAATGTAATGTTTGTATTGTAGTGGTGATTAATTTTGAGCTTCAATGTTGTTGATGGGTCCAATACGAAAATTGGATGAAACATGGCCTTCAACGTATGGTGTTGTGATCCAGGAGTATCTAGTCTGAAAATTTATGAAACGTGGTCCCTGGAGGAAGAGAGAAGGTCGTAGCCTTCCGCAGGTTGGTGCCTACATACTGGTAAACATATCAGCCAGTACAAGAGCTAGGGGGTTGGAGCTCCCTTCCAGTAGTGGCTGGAAAACGAGTGAAGGTTGGAGCCTTCAGTAGGCTGGCACTTACGTACTAGTAAACATATCGGCTAGTACAAGAGCTAGGGGGTTGTAGCTCCCTTCTAGTAGAAGTTGGAGAATGAGAGAAGGTTGTGGCCTTCTATAGGTGGGTGCAAGCGTACTGGTATGAGTCTGCGCCAATACAAGATTGTAAATAGGTTTTCTTATATTAAAAAGAAGATAGTAGCAGGTGGTTTTTGTCCCGCATTGGGTTTCCACCTTATATCTTGGTGTTCATGTGTGTTTCTTATGTGTGATGGTCTGTTCTATTTTTACTGCACCTAGTTACTATTTATATGGTTAATGAATTACTGATGCATTGATTAAAGATCAACATATGATGAATTAACCGAATCATAAGTTTGCTGGATATACGCTAGTTTCCTTAAACACAGTTGCATGTACATGCAGGTTACCTTCATTGAAGTAGTGTATATGAATTTGAAGATGAAAAGGAAAAATATTATTGACTTGACTAATACAGATTCACCCCCCCTCTCAGTATTATTTCCAACAAGCTCATGCAATTCCTTCTCTGCTTCTTCCATTCTCTTCTTATCCCTCTGCCTTCGCGCGATTCGCTTGTCACGTTGTTGCCTCTTCTATTGAATAGCCATAGCCATTTGTTCTACAAGTGGATCTACTCGAAACTTGTAACATTTCTCCTCCTCCATGTGGTCGACAATCTTTCTCTTCCCTTTGTCCCACACAAGTATGCTGGTATTTGTTGTTGCTACTACTGGTAGTGTTCTTCGTGATGCTGCTTCATGCTACCGTGCTAACCACTCTACAGTGAAACCGATCTGTTCATTGGGTCTGGAGGAATTGTAATAGTATCTCCATGGGTCCTCTTCAGCCCAATGAAATTCCCCATGGATCCAATTGAACTGAAATCTCATGTAGTGATCCTTCACAATGCAATGTGGGTCATATGGGTTGAAGCTTCGGAGGTTGAACGGGTACTTGTTCATTTGTTCAGCTTCGACATTCACTTGCTTGATGCTCCAGACCTTGTATAACCCAATCCGTAATGGAAGAGTGGGCCAAGGTACATTATTCTTCCACTGCAGCCTAGCTTTCAATCCTCTTGAGATATGATACACTACTTACTGCATGATAAGCACGTATAAAGAAAACTTTGGCAGGACATGCGGAGGATTCTCTGGACTGAATTCTCGGATGAACTGCCATCCGGTGAGGCATACCAATCTGCAATTCCTAAAAATGCCTTCATCGCTTCTTCTGACATGCAGGGTGGATCCTGTTCGGATATCAACCTGTACACTGGGGTGACAAAATGGTCGGAAAACCCTATGATCACTCCTTTGAAGCTACACTCGGACAATAACTTGAAATACGTGCTCACAACAGTATCTGATGGTGACCATGCCCACTCCCAGTTGGGGAACTCATGTTGAGCAGAGACTGCATCTAGAATGTAGGCGGACATGTATCTTTGCATGCATGCCTTCGGGTGACTATCGAGCCTTCATGACTTACTCCTTCAGCTGATGAGCTAGTATGCTAGACCAGCTGCATGGTCTTCCTTCTCTATCTAGTTGGTCCAACGTGACCACCCAACTCTGAGGGAAGGTCTTAGTGCTCGCTTGGCCACTCAGTCGACATGCGAATATGACCAAGTATTGGTATGCCTTCCTCAATATCTTTGTCCTATAGATCCGATTGGGGGTCATCCTGAAATGAGCACGCTCCTTTACCCAATCCTTCAGAATGTCTCTATAGTGGCCTCTTCTATTGGGCAAGATGAACGGGGGAGTCATGAAAGTCATGGGCTCAGTCATATGATACATCTCATCATAATATCGTGCCCAGAAGGTTGCAAGCTTTTTCCCACTGACACCACTCAAGGTCATTGTCTTGGGATTAGTGTGAGAGACGATCCAGTGAATCATGTCTGCCCATGGGAAAACACAATATCTGAATGCAATCTGGTACAATCCAGACTTATGAATGTTCACGTACACCTTACTATCTTCAAGGTCTTCCCCAAAAGTACCTGTGAATGTTTTATTCACCTCTTACCACTTCAGTTTAGTGTCCTTGTCTAGATACAACTTCGTATCTTCATATATCAGCAAACTAGAGGACACCTGCTCAGATGCTACTCTAACTGCCATACCATCAGTGTGCTGAGATCCTGTTCTCTTGGAATCCATTGAGACAGATGAACACCTGAAAGATTTGGAAACAAGCGACATGCATGGAAAGAAATATGTCAGTGAAAACAAAGCAAATCTGGGGAAGGACATAGCACATACCTGGGAAACTCATGAGCAAGATTGCGCAAATTTCACTGGGAGGCTAAGTGACTGGCTACTAGAACTATGCAAAAGGTAGTCTGGGCTGTCTGGGAGGTTGGACTAGCTCCTAGATTTGGGAAATGAGAAATCTAGTTGGGTAACTCGCTGCTGGGATTGCGCAATGCGCAATTCTAGCTTGGAAGGAATACTGGCCTAGGGAGAAATTTTCTCAATTTCCTGGGCCAAGCAGCCACTATCCTCCAGGAATGCGCAAAATAGTCCAAGAGGCCAGTGCTGGGCCATAATGCACAAGTTTGGAGAGGAAGGTGAGCCTTCCTTCCCCGATTGTGCAATGCAGCCTTGGTGAAGGCAGAGATCAGGGCAAGGTTGGCCCGACTCGCCGATGGGGAATTGAAAGAAGGTAAGTAGATGAAATGCATGGTGACACTAAGTGATAGCAGAAGTGATAAACAATGCATACAAAACATGAATGGAAGATTCAACAAATAGATCAACATGCATGTGGGTGAGGCCATTTGCTGGTTGGGAGAACGCCCATGCAAAACAGTTTCATGCATGTGACAACAGTGAGATAGTAATGAAAATTGAAACAGAGCTAGGACATGCTAGAATATATGTAAATGACAACATGTGTTCAAATAAATCAAGAAAACAACACTCACACAAGCGAATACACAAAAATTGACAGAAATGCTGAAAAAGACAAGTTGAGGCCACTTACCTGTGAATAGTTGAGTCGGATGTGTTGAAAAGTCTTGGATGTGCTGTGGGATTTCAGAGTTCCAATATCGATGTGAATGAATGAGCTTTGATGTGTCGAATAAATAAAGTTGGTCTCATGACGCACATGCCACAAATCTAGCAAAAAGCGACACTTGGAGGGAAACTTCTAAATTTTTTTTTCATGTAACCCCCAACTGCTAAAAATAGCTCCCTGAATCATGGGATTCCTTTTGCATGTTGTCTATTGCTATTTCAAGAAGATCAAGTCATGCAGGCATGGAAGTCAAGTATCCTCAATCCTGGGTGGAACTGCTCAACTAGACTGTTCATGCATGTGAGTGTTCAATTGCTCAGGAAAAATGCGCATTCCTACCTGGGAGTTGGGATGACTGCCCAAGGGGATTACGCAATTTATGGATAAAGCAGCTGACTGCTGCCTAGATTTGCACAAATGCTAGGTTGAACAACCTGCTGTTGGGAAAAATTACGCAAATCCTGATGGGAGGGTTTGCTGGCAGGATTGCGCAATCCTGGAGCCCAGCAGGCTGCCACAGAGGATTGAGAAATTCCTGGAGGGAAGGCTGGGTTCCCTCCAGGAATGCACAATTTTCAAGGGGAATCTGCTCAGCCTGCAGCTAGACTCAGTTTAGGTAATCAGCCTCTGAGGGGAATGGATCGACTGTGATTGACACGCTGCCTTTGTGTGAAAAAACACTGAAGCTTGAGTACTTGATGAAGATAGACAAAGTACTATGTAAGGTTGGTAGGGAGGCTCCAAAACAAGCTAAGGTAAAATTTTTGAGGGTGGTTGTAGCTGCTACAACACTTGGCAACACACTAGTAGAACTCTAGGTCTCTGCATAGACCTTGTTCGTGAAAAGAAAGTCTAACACCTCCGAAAGTATTGTTCAGTTTGTAGGTCATCTAGGTTTCACACTCACTTGATTGTAAGATGTAGGATCAGCCAAGCCCTTGGTTGATTGACACACATTCTATGAAAAGGCAACATAGTTGTTTTGATTGGGGTTGAGGGGTATATAGGTACACAAGTAGTATAGCTGTCAGAGTCTTAGTTTCATCTCTGGTGTTGCTCCACTGCTAGTAGGCCTCGATAGTACCCCGATGGAGTCACATAGGAATAGAAGCATGGCTCCGCTTCCAGTGAGCTTGGTTAGTACCCTGGTGGAGTTACTTTCATCACCTACCTACATTGGAAGCCTTTCTCTTCTTTCACCTTATTTATTTTTCATTTTGATTTTTTTTTACTTTTCATTTTTCATTTTCACTGTGCATAACACTTATTCATTTCAGAGGTGGAAGAGGGATCCTGACTTATTGAGAGTAGAGGAGGTTGTTTCAGCAGAGAACTAGTTTATTATATCTCTGACGTGCCTGTTGAGGTCCCCCCCACACCTTACTCTACTTAACTGAGATGACAAGGGTTTACCCAAAAACAATCGACTAGAGGAGGTGACCCTAGTTAGTGCACAAGCATTGTGTTTACACTAAGCTTCACTTTGAAAAGTACGTAATTTCCTTCAACCCATCATGGACTAAGAGTAACAAGCTCATCATACAGATGCAAGATGATAGATAACCAAGTAGTGATAGATGTACAAGTCCTCTTGTACTTTACCTAGCTCGCTTCAAGAGTCATACATGGTTTCATGCAAGGCTAACCTACGAATGAAATAAACGAATCAAGAAACATCAAAGAAAAGAAAAATCAGAAGCAAAAGTGAAAGAAAAATAGGTAAGGAAACAAGTAAGCAAACAAACATGCAAACAAAACATATAAGCAAACAAGCATGCAAGCAAAAAACTAAAAGAAAACACTACTCCTACTCCTATACTAACGGTACATGGGCCTGAACACGTGAAGTGATACTTCCAATGTAGCCATCGGTGCATTGGTAGACCCATGTTGGTGAAGGCTTGGTCCGAAAGCAACCAAGTGGTGCGAACCAATAAGCAAGAAAGATATAACAATGAAGACAACCACAATTCATGTTTCAAAGTTCCCACGTGACATAAGTGAGTGCAAGAGCATGATGGACAGTCCATAGACTTCTCATGGTGCTGTGTGACCCTACGTGAAAATTTGAAGTATAAGCACACTCTTGACTGTGATATGCAAGCGAACGAAAGAAACAAATACAACTTGCTTGCGAATGATTGCTTGCAATGTAAGACTCCTCCAAAGCATGAGCAGTGGGATCATGCAGTTTGAGTGGAGGAAGTGTGATTTGTGTGTGAGATGGATCTTCAATGCATATAGATTAGTGATGAGGAGCCTTGGGCGATTGAATGATTTCATGATCAGAAGTGAGACTAACCTCAAGAGAGCGAGGGCCTGACATAACCATCAGCTCGGGCTGAAGTGCCTCAACAATCTTGGCTGTCTCAATTTCATCATCAGGTAGATCATCATACATCGGTGGCTTTGAAAGATCAACTGCGATAGATTCGTGATCGTGCTCAAAATTGGAAGAAAATGGATCACAACTGCCACGATCAGAAAAATAAATGAATTCTTCGGAATCTTCATGATCAAATGAATCAAACAGAGGGGTATATGAAAAGTGAACGAACTCATCCTCCATGTTTTCAAAAAAGACAGATGAAGGATCATTTGGATCTTAAATGAATAACTTATCCTCTCCATTCTCGAATGATGGACTAACATCTGGTGAGTCCCGCAAGTGATCAACAATGGGTGCATACGTGGATGAGGACACACATGAAAATCATGGATGGCAGGTTCACCAAAGAGGCTAGGAAAGAACGGAGGGGGCTTGGATGGAAGGGAGTCTGTTTTGGGAAGTTTTAGTGTCTACGGATAAACGCTTAAACTCCTAGACTAGTAGCTAAGTCTAGAACAACAGTGCAAAACATTCTCTACTTTTTCTAGAACCAATGGATTAAATAAGACAATAAAGAAGCCTACTGAAGCTTTCACTTACTCCTTATCTCCCTTGACCAATTCTATCACTCCTTTCTGTAATTAATCCACTTGAAAAATACTTGCACACAGACAGAAGACAAAAACAGATAAAAGCATATTATAATGATCTATTGATTAAACATAAAATGGAATCAAGTGCATAATACACATATGAAAGCATCAATGAACAATACAAACATATGGAAAAAGCTTTGAACACTTTATTAGTGAAAGGGATAATTACAACCCAATTTGCTTGATTCAATGTCATTCCTCCAATTCAATCCCATCCTCTCCTCATAACAAGCAAGACATTTTGACATCATTACAATACTTGAAACCAAGTCAAGTCTCATACTAACAACATCTCCCTATAATTCAATGATTTCCATCCCCTGATCACTTAGATGAGTGGTCTTTTTATAGGTGAATGAAGGAAGTTATGACATAAATGGTGATAATGAATGCCCTCCCAAACTTTAGGATTTAGTTCCATGGAGGAAGGGATAAAGGGATTGATTTTTCTTAACTCCCTTCCTCATCCAATTTCGAGCCCAAAGGATTGGATAGCCTTAGGAAACTTCTAGAGGCATCCTATGGATAAGAATATTGCAAAACCCAATGAGGATTTCACTCAAATTCACCTAGCGCAGGCCAAAGAGGGCTCAAGTGCACTGCAACGCACCCTGGCAGTGTACTAGGCTGCACTGCAGTGCACCCTAATAAAGGCCTGTGTGCGCTGATCTTCTTAGAGGCAGTTTTTGGATGATTTTAGTCATGGAATCTCTTGGGAGGGTGGCATTCTTGATGGTTGACTTCATTAGGGCATGTAACAACTGAATCAAGGTTTGATGGGCCCTAATAGTACTATCCTGTAAGTTGGGGCTGATGTGCCCAAATGGATCTGTAACAGTTGCCCCCTAAAGCATGAAGTCGTAAATATGTATGTCGAGTGAAATGCTTTAATATGTGGAGAGGAGATTTCAAAGTGGAAGGTGACCTGCATCAATTACAATACATATATCATGATAATTTGATTTTTTCTCATGAACTTGTTGAGGGAAGGCATACCCATGCTCATCTTATAAACTTTCATTACATGTAAAAATATAGTCGTCTATAGATATAGACCCATGAATGGATGACCATGAATGTAAGGCCATTGTACATTTGATTTAGTACTCTTGAAAATATCGTAGCCCGGATGGATGAAACTAGATCCGGGGTCTTCAATCTCGTTCAATCTTTCGCTCAAGTACAAGTCTAACCATGTGAATAGATGATTTGGGGTCGAACATGGGAAGAAATCATATGATTACTAGCCAATGATGTAAGCCATTAACAGACGTGAGAGGAATCACTGATAATGATGATGACCCTCAAGGTACTACAGTACATTTTGGATGGTGTGAATAAATGATTTGATGTCGAACACCATACAAAGTCTTTTGGTCGAAGGCCAGTGATGTCAACCTATTGTCAGAAGTGAGAAACGTGCCATTGATGTATGCAAGCCTCAAGGTACTAAAGGGGTGTTTCTAAGTCAACTTCTTGGATAATGTGCTGATGTCGAAAAGAAGTGACTCGTTGCAGGAGGGCGTTGATGTATCCCATATCAACGACATGAAATGAGGTAAATGATTTTGGAGATGAAAAAATTGACTGACGACAGAAGGTTCAGGAATGGCGGTCATGAAAATGAAGGTTTACGGTATTGCAAAGGATGAAGTTTGAACTGAAGGACTTCTCTTGAACATGTCAGAGACACTAAAATGAATTGGTAGCATTGACCCAAAACAAAGTAATGGATTGTATGATAGACAAATGGTGTGATAACCATCAAGTTGAATGACCCAACCCACATAATCGCGGTGATGAGGTGAAAGTGTCATGTTCAAGAGTGACTTGCTACCATAAAGTGTTCTCCCATTTTTTCCATTTTCCCTAGTCATTGTTGACCATTACCTATTTATTTTTATCAAGCTTGAGGAGGATAACATATGCTTGTTGTATAATTTCACCCTTCGGGTGAATCCATCGCTATTTAATGAGTCTAGCGAAGGTGAAACTCGGTCTTGTCTAGATGGACAAGTTTGCTGCTATTTGATATTTTTAACGAGTCTGCGACAAAGATAACTTGGTCCTTTTCATGTTTAGAGAGTTTTAAAAGGGACGAAAAGGAAACCCCAATTTTTTTTGTTGATTTGTCTCTCAAATCCGAAAAAGCATAAAACAATACGAGAGAGAACCTATTGATCATGTTCGATCAATGTATTCCTTTTTCGTAGTTAATCTATCTCAGACCGAAAAAGGGTTAAACTTATACTGAGTAGATATCAATTCCAATCTGTTAACGAGCTGGAAATGAAAAGCGCTCGACAATCTTTTCATGTTTAGAGATTCTGTAAAGAGCTTAAAGAGGACTCCAAGGGGGTTCCTTTTTCATTTTTAACAAAGCTCGAAAAAGAGATAAAAGTTTGCTTTGTGGTCAAAGATGTTCAATTTACACTTGAACATGTCAAATTCTGCATGTCAGTTGTCAATCCTGCTCACAATACCATCAAAAATAGATTAAAAATACCTATTTCATGGTTAAAATGAATAAAAACTAATGTTTACTTGATTAATGTGCAAGAAATAAACATAAAAACAAGGTTTACCATTCATTTTTACCATTTCACATTTAGCCTTTGATTTTGGTTCTTTGGAGTAGTTTTTACCTCGAAGTTCACCAGCTGATTGCGGAAGATTTAGTGGACCATTCCTCGTGTCATCCAGACCAGGTAGGAGCTATCACTATTCTCTTTCATTTCATATCATTCATTTTCAGTTTCAGGTAAAAATTTTGAGTTTTTGGGGCCCATGGGGTTTCAAATTTCCAACCTGGGATCAATGCACCCTTTCATCATTGAAAGGTGCGCTGCAGTGCACTCACCTAGAAGGCTGCCTGTATTGCAGTGCACTGTCCCTAAGGCTGGGTTGCGCTGAGCGCAAAACCCAATTTCATTCAGTTGTTTTCACCCAAAAATTCTTCTGTTTTTTGCAAGAAATGGATCCTAATTTGCCTTATGGTTGTATTTTAAGGTATTCATCGGATCATAATGATGATTACATGGAGAGAATGATAGCATGAACAATAGGATATGATTTCCCTAAACAACTAGGGCATGGTTGAGGCCCTAAGGAATTGCGGGTTACTCAAATATTCCTGATCATCTGGTATGAGGTAGCAAATTGAGCTTTTGCAGTTCCTTGTTTGTTCATGGGATCCTACTCATCAGGAATTTCACATTAGAGACAAATTGGTTTCAATTACCATCAATGACATATACTTTCTTACAAGACTGTCGAGGTGGGGTGCCCCCATCTCACTTTTTGGATTTGCCAAAGGGGGTGAATTAGTGAGAGATTACATACGACAGTTCTGTCAGCCAGGTGCACAACCTAACAGAGACGGAAATATTAACATCAGGGATGTTAGTGATTTACCATTAAGGACGATCCTCTTTACCATTGCCAAATTGATTGGCAGCATGACACTACATTTGGCAAACAGATCATACATGCAGTATGCATTAGAGTGTTCAGAGCCAAAAGTGTTCAACTGGTGTGAGGCAGTACTTTCATCCTTGAAAGAACAACTGACCAAGGGAAAAGTGGAAAGACAAAGAACCTTGCTATGGGTCGATCCTTATTTCTTTCTCCTTGGAGAGAATTCCACTTATGCAGCCAAAACTTGTTTCACTGGGTGTATCTGGACCTAGAGATCCACAGATGCAGAGATGGGTAGATCTTATGGCTAGGCATGCTAGTTAGTCATTGATTACATTTACCCCTACATTCTTGGCTTGATCAACAGGATATGGACATCGCAGAGTATCCATATTCAGGGATGGATTTCCGCAGAGATCCAGACTTGATGTTACCAGTTGGAGTACAGTGGGGTGCTATAGGTAAATTTTTTGACCAAAGTGTTTTTTGATTTTAAAGTTTCTACATTTTTTTTGTGTTTTTGATTATTTTCAATACTAAACAAAATCATTTTTTATGTATGCAAATGTTGGACCTGTTCGACTTGTGGGGCACCAATGAGTGGTAGGTGGTCCAACACAAAGACCTATTGGGAGAGCAGTTCTCCGAGACTTAGATTTAGCTGAGACACTGGCTGAACTACAAGACCACATAGAGGGTTTAACCCTAAGCATTCCGGATGTCCGGATCGAGGAGTTGCCTATGCGACTACAGTGCCACACCATTGGCATTCCGAGTCATTGGATGACACTTCTACACATGATAGCATAGGCTGTGACCTATTATCATGAGCACCACTAGTCTACTTAGATGTTTTCTGCATACATTTTTAGTTTTTGGGTCAGATGACCAATTTTTGTCTTGGACACAAACTATTTGTAAAAATTTTTAATACATCTATCTATTTTACTTTAGAGTTTTATTATGGTTATGTGATGTAATCCTATTCAACTGATGATGTGAATTGAAATTTTTTACTTTACATATGTCGCAAATGTCTATTTAACACATAATTTGCTAGAGAATTAGTTAATGTGTTTAGATTTCTGGAAACATGCTGATATTGAATGAACTCAAAATACCTTTCCAAAATACGTACTCTAAGGAACATGCGATGAATTGCTAGGTTTCAGACGGTATAAACACCAGTAAGTTGTAGTACAACGAGTTGTGAGTCCAGCCTAATGATGATTCGGTGTATGCCAAGTGAAATGGCATCAGAGAGAAGTTCAATCAATGCGCTATACTCGGCGATATTGTTTGTCGATCGACCAATACAAATCCATCTAAAAATCACTAACTCGCTGCTTGGAGCGAACATGGCCCATGTTGCAGAGGATAAGTTCTACATACTACGACTAGCCCCATCGACATAACCAACAAATGGTTCCAAAAAGTTTGACATCCACAACAAATGCAAAGTGGATTACTTAACCAAATATGAACTCTAAAAGAAACACACACACATGCAATCAAAGCATATATATAGTGAGTTTTACTACACTTATCTAAGCATGGTAATGTTTAAGGTACAACCTGTTTTGGGGCTGCGATAATGGAATCCCATCATAGTCTACTAACTTGTAGGCACCTTTCGTCAAAACATGCTTAACAATATAAGGGCCCATCCATAGCAGTTCAAATTTTCCTGCTCCAAGTTTATCAAACTCATGATCATAAAGCAAGACCAAGTCACCTTCTGAGAAGACACGAGGCTTGACATTTTTATCATATTGCGCCTTAAGACGTTTCTTATGCACTTCATTATCCAATGCAGCATCACAATGGGTTTCATCCAGATGGATTAACTCCAAGAAATGTGCTTCTTCTTCAGAAGTGTCGGTAGTAGGTCAATCACATGTTTGAGAGACAAGATTTCACATTGAATTGGTAAGACTACTTCCAAACCATACACCAAGTGAAAGGGTGTGAATCCAGTCACATTTCTCACCGAGGTTCGATATGCCCAGAGAGCCAAGTACAAGATTAAACACCAATTTCTTTTATGAACTCCAATCATTCTTTGCAACATGCGCTTCAGGAGTTTGTTAATGGCCTCAACTTATCCATTAGCTTATGTGTAGTATCGAGTAGAATTATCACAGTCCTAACTTGGTGATCAACTCAACCATCATGTGATTGAGAAAATATGATCCATGATCTGTAACTGTGGCTTGTGGTACACCAAACCTGGCAACCACATGGTTGAAGAAAAATAAAGTACCCATTTCGCCACTGTTGTTCAATGTTGGCATCACCTCAGCCCATTTGGTAAAATAGTCTACAACGACTATAATATACCCATGCCTCCTGGCCGAGGTGGGGTTACATGTCATAAAGTCAATGCCCCATTTGGTGAATGGGCCAACAACAACGACTAGATGCAATGGTGTAGGTTGTATTCTAGTTTTTCGGTCATATATCTGGCATGCATGAGAACTTCTGATGTTAATAATGCAATCTTTGAATATGGTTGGACAGAAGTAACCAGCACGGAGAATTCTCGATGTGGTAGCATACCCAGATAAGTGTCCACCACAAGCACCTGAATGCCATTCATTCAAATCTTTCTCGACTTCCTCATGAGTGAGGCACCTACGTAAAATCGTATCGACACCACGACGATAAAGTGTATCACCAATGATCAGATAATCTTTGGCTTGGTATCGGGTAAGTCGCTCTTTAGAGCGAAAGGTATTAGGCCGGAAAGCTTGGGTTTGGAGATAGACCAATATATCTCCATACCATGGATCACTTGATGAGATAAGAAACAGAGACTCATCCAAGATTAATGTTTCTAATGTTGAATCATTGGAGGATGAGGCAAGGTTGCAAAGTAACTTGACGAAAACAAGAGATTTATTTGATTTAGATTTGACGAATTCCAAATCAAATTCCTGCAAAATAACTATCCATTTTGAATATTTGTCCCCCAGCAATTGACGTGACAAAATGTATGTCATAGGGTTGCAATCTGAAACAATAGTAGTTTTATGGAGGAGGATGTCATGACGAAATATTTGCACAGCTTGAATGGCTGCCAAAGCTAACTTTTCGACATAAAAATACTTACTTTCTGTATCATTGAGATTACAACTCAAGTAATAAATAGGATGTTCGATTCCACTTTCTTCTTGGAATAAAACCATGCCAATGGTTGTATCTTCAGTGATGAGATACAAGTAACAGTCTTTTTAATAGTTTGGGGCATACATTAATGATGCCTTAATCAAGGAATCTTTAAGAGCATCAAAGGAAGCTTGCGCAACCTGATCCCAATGGAAGGGTCTTCAATAGACACGTAAAACCTTTGGCCAATTCAGCATAGTTTGGAATGAACCTCCTCAAAAAGTTTTCCTTCCCTTGAAGTCTATGTAATTGTAATAAGTTTGAAGGTGGAGGCAAGTCAAGGATTGCTTGAATCTTAATTGGATCGAGTCGAATTCCATCTTTTGAGACCATGAATCCAAGAAATCGACCAGAGGCAACACAAAACACACACTTGTGTGGATTGAGACATATCTTGTAGTGTCGACACCATAAAAATATTGTTCTCAAATGTTGCGGCTGATCAGTCCACTTTCGTGAATGAGTAGGAAAATCATCAAGATAAGGTTGAAAAATGTGCTTGATATCATGGAAGGCATAATTCATTTCCCTATCAAATGTAGCCCCTTCATTCTTCAAACCAAAAGGTAACTTTTGAGAGGAAAATGTGCCCCACAGACATATAAAAGCTATTTTAGATTGGTCATGTGGGCGGATATTGATTTGATTGTATCCATAAATTCCATCCATAAATGAGAAGATTTCACATCCGACACATTCATCAATAATCTTGTTGATAAAGGGTGTAGGATAATTGTCTTTTGGACATGCTTGATTTACATCCCTATAATCGATGCACACTCAAATTGTCCCTTGTTTTTTGATAACTGGAACAATGTTAGATACCCAATTAGTAAGAGGTACAAGGAAAATGAAGGCAAAACACAAAAGTTTTTCAACCTCTACTTTAATGGCAACAACTTTCTTTGGATGAACAAGTTGAAGCCGTTTTCGTACTGGTTTTGACATTAGGGTACATTTTGATCTCATGTTCAACAATGCTTGAGTCAATTCCTGACATCTCCTCGTAAGACCATGCAAAAATATCTCTAAATTCATGAAATAGAGCACGGTAATTATCAAGTTCCAATGGAGAACAAGATTTATCGACATGAATGTTTTCTACAATGTTAGGCTTGGTCGAAATGTTTATAGAAATCGTTTCTTCTATGTTTGACAAATTACGCTCAGAATCTATAGTATCTACGCTAACGTAATTTGACAAGAAATCAACGATTGATGGGTGGTTTATCTCATTTGAATAATCTTCAATGTCATCTGGAAGATTGGAACGATGATGATAATATTCCCATAGTTCCTCTCCTATCATCATTGATTGGATGATTCCTTCATCCGTAGAATGTATACGTGAAAAAGGATCCAAAGAGGTACCATATTCTAACGATCTATGTACCCACACAATTGCTGAGTGCAGATTTCGGTTTGTTGCACAAGCCCGAAATATTAATTGCTATGATGATTCAATGGGGTTTAACGGCAACACCTCAATATTACTATCAACTTCAACTTGGTTGGTAATCCTCCTTAAATCAGATGAGGTGGAGGAAATCATGTTGCAAGTCTCTATTCTTGCCACTTTCGCCAAATTAGATGGGGACGGTAGGGTAAAAGTACCTAGTAGGGAAGGATATTTAAAGAGACCTACTCCAACACTTTGAAGTAACAGCGGGGGTTTGTGTACCAACAGAATGATTCCCGTATCCTATGAACTATTGGAAATCAAGTCTAGATGATCAATGACTGTGATTACACCCTTAAAAGGGAAAGCAATAGTACAAAAGTACGCGGAAACCACAACAGCCATAGCATATACCCAAGGCCTTCCCAGTAAAATGTTGTAATCGAGGGGTCCCTCAACTATCTCAACTTCAACATTTACCATTTTTCCCCAAGTTTGATTTGCAGGTTACTCAGAATCACACATGGAGTATATGTTCTTCCATCAAAAGCTTTCAACATGGTTGGTGATCATGACAACGATGGTGAACCAAGTGTTTTCCAGCGGCTCATGGACATAATGCAAGTAGATTCCCCCTCATCAATAATAATTTAGTGAACATTCGTACTGAGAGATTTTACTTGGATTAGAAAAGCTAATTGCGCCGGTAATTGTGGTGAATATCCCGCGTGGTTAAAAACCACAAGATTTGAATCCGTAGGATCTATTCTGCCTATTTCTGATAGTAAAGCCTACTTTTGGGAGGGACAGTTCTGCAGCACCTCGAGTGTTGACATAGCGGAAGGTGATTGAGCAAGATCTTCCACTATGTTATAATTTCGAGTTGCTCCAGCCTGAGGGTTGAATGTCAATTTGTGCACAACTCCGTTTGGTGGTTTTATTGTCAATTCAGGTACAATAGGTGGAAAAAATTTAGATGAAGTCGAAATCAAAGGATTAGGTTGATCAGTGGCCTGATTATTTGATGACGACGGATTTCCATAATCTTTGTTTCTTGTTGACACCGAAACTTCGTTTTGTGTCTTTGTGATGGATAACATGAGTACCTGGGATGTGGAAGCATGGTCTCTTGCAACCAAATGTGTCTCTAGGGTTGGAAACAGATCAATCAACATTGCCGATGTGTTTGAAGTCTTTAAAAGTCTAGAGACCTCAGAGCAATGTGAACAATCTCTTGTAAAATTCTCGTCATTACATATCAGACATGGATAACAAGGTTTCCTTGCGAAAGTAGAGGAATCAGATGATTTCTCTGGAGGGGAATTTTATTGTTTCTTTTTGTTTTCCCCTTTTTCTTACTCCCTGGTTGCTTTGGATTTTTGCCTTTTTCAGATGACACGAAATTAATCTCAGAGGCAAGAGTATTTTCTGATGCATTGGTAGTTTGATTAGAAACAACAAGAGTTTGACCAGATGGTCTTCCTCCTATTTGTGTGCTTGAAGAACCGATCACACTGTCACCGACATGAGAGTCCTTATTCGATTGTGGAGGAGGAGGAATAATGAAAGTTGGTCGAGGTGCATTGGGAATTTTATGATAAAGCATGCCATATTGTGTGTAAATCAAATACAAGTATTGGGCACGAGCAATAAATTTCTCTTCTATGACAACTCCACCTTTTGCCACATCCTCGGTGATTGATGGCAATGTAGAAATTTTGAATAATTTAACACATATTCAATGGAGATTATCCTGATCATGTACTAATGCGGAAAACATACACAATACATAAGCTCCTCTACGTTGATCAAGAATATAGCAACATCAATAACAATAAAACATCAAGAGCATTCACACATTAACACAGTATGTATCACGGGGAAAGCATCTCGCTAAAAACCCCAACTATCTGTATAGTAATGATTGAGTCATGTAACATTACACAGCATAATACTTCTCACAAGTATCTCCACCTCTGTTACACACAATACAGCTCAGATCTGATCTCCAAATCTCTTCCACTGCTTGCCTGCCTCCACTGCTCAATACCTGCTCAAGAACTGATGAGAATTGCTTCCCAAACTCGATTTTCACCTGCAAAATAGTCACTCACTCTTTGTGGACGTGAGCAAAGGCTAAAATGCGGGCCAAATACATGAGCAAACTCATTGGCATACTCAATCCTTTGATTGTGCAAGATCTGGTGCACAACTATAGTCACAACTGATAGCAATCTGATTCTCTACCACCTGTCCCTGTTGAACTGAACATGCACTGACATGCAACTGAGTTAACTGATGTATTCTTTAGTTGTATTATGAGTTAATAATTAGTTTAACAACTCATCATTAGTCTATCTGCAGTTAGACTAACTACAACCAGTTTAACTAAGTTAAACTGAACACAACTCCATCAACTGTACCTTCAGTCCACTAAACTCAACTCACTTGAGTTCTAACTGAAGTCATGCATGCAACAACTCAACTGACTCATAAGGAAAACGAATTTCCTTCTGACAGCTGCATGTGCCACTTTCGTAGCTCAAACTGAAGTGCTCCAAGAGAATAAGATTAAGTTTATAGTCCAAATATTATTGTGAGATAATAATGTTTGACTTTTCTATTTTTGACAGCCAGTCTAAAAATAGACTTGATCACTCACACTTTCATAAAAAAATAGAAGTCCATCTATTTTTTCCCAACTTGATCAATCATCCATAAACATAGACATGATCCATATGTCTAAAAATAGACATACTCTAAAAATAGACTTGCGCCAAAAATAGCCTGCGGGCCCACTTAGTGAAGGCGACTCTTTTCACTAAGCTCCATCATCTTGTTGCAATCTCAACACTCCCTCTCGACAAGATATGGATTATCAGCAACCCCTATCCTGCCTCGGTGGTACTCGAATTTGCTCCTGGTGAGAACCTTCGTCAGAATATCAGCATCCTGATCCTCCGTTGGAATGTACGAAAGTAACATGATCCTCCGCTGCACACAATCTCTGATATGATGGTACCTGATGTCAATATGTTTAGATCTATCATGAAATACAGGATTAGCCGAGAGTTTAATGCAACTCTGGTTATCACAGTAAATCACAGTAGGATCCAAATGAGAACCGAACAAACCAACCAGGATCTTCCTCATCCATATAGCCTCGCATGCAGCCAAACTTGCTGCCATATACTCGGCCTCCGCTGAACTGAGTGCCACAGATCTCTGCTTCCTGCTGTACCAAGAAACTGTTGTCGATCCGATACTGAAGACCCCTCCTGATGTGCTCTTTCTGTCTGTTGGGCTCCCTGCCCAATCTGCATCCGTGAAGCCACATAGCTTCACCTCATCCTCCTGTCTGTACCACAAACCATATCCCGATGTGCCTCTCAAGTAGCGCAATACATGCTTGCCCGCCTTCCAGAAGAGCTTGGTAGGCTTAACCATAGCTTGTGAAAGCTGGCTAACTGCATAGCATATATCAGGTCGTGTATTGACCAAATACATCAGCGACCCCACCAACTGTCGATAAACAGTGGCATCCTCCTTCCTCCAACCTCCAGGAAGAGGAGTATCAACAGGCTTGCAGCCATGCATGTTGAACTTCTCCAGTATCTCCCGAGCATACTTGCCCTGAGAAACAAACAGTCCACCACTGCGCTGCCATATTTCCAATCCTAGGAAGTAGTGAAGGAGGCCCAAATCCTTCATCTCAAACTCTGTAGCAATATCCTTCTTGCATGACAGTATCAACAGCTCATCACCCGTTAGAATCAAATCATCAACATACAGTACAATGATAAGCAACTTACCCTCCACCACAATCTGGTATAGGTTCGGATCCGCCTCGCTCTTGGAGAATCCAAGTCCTGTGAAATAGCTGTCTATCCGTGTGTACCAAGCACGTGGTGCTTGCTTCAACCCATACAGCGCTCTCTTGAGCCTGCACACATGCGACTCGCTGCTGAAGACTTCAAAGCCTTCGGGTTGCTCAATGTACACCTCCTCCTCAATGACTCCGTTGAGGAACACAGTCTTCACATCCATCTGATGAATGTGCCATCCCATCTGCGCTGAGAGAGCAAGAATCGTCCGTATGGAAGAATACCTTGCGACAGGTGCAAAGGTCTCCTCATAATCGATCCCCTCAATCTGTGAAAAGCCTCGGGCAACAAATCTTGCCTTGTACTTCTCGACACTCCCGTCAGCTGCCTGCTTAACTTTGTAGATCCATCTCGAACCTACCACTGATTTCCCTTCCGGTCTAGGAACAATCTCCCATGCACTGTTTCTGACAATAGAATCATACTCTTCCACCATGGCGTCTACCCATGCGGGATCCTCCACAGCTTCCTCGAAAGAGGATGGCTCAGTCACAACACACTTGCTCATAAGAGCCATGTATCCAGTGTACCGATCAGGTGACTTTCTCTGCCTGCGTTGGGTTGTAGGTGGTCCTACAACTTTCTCTGCATCTTGAGCCAGTCGCTCAGCTTCTGTCAAGCGCTTTCGCCCTCTGATGGTTGGCGCTGCATGAGTGGTCTCTTCCACTCCATGAACCTCGTCCTGTGGCTGATCCACGTCCTGAAGCTCATCCTTAGGAACTAATAGCTCCTCATCTGCATGCAAGTGTAGCTCCCTCTCAAGCGAACACTTCATGGCTTTCTCCTCCTGAAATTTTATATCCCGTCGCACAACAGTTTTACCACTATCTGGCAAATACACACGATAGTTGTGGGGCGTATCAGTGTACCCCACAAATATCCCAACCTCTGCAGTCGGTTCCAACTTCTTTCTGGCATCCTTCGTCACATGCATGTAAACGTTAGCACCAAAAATCCTCAAATGAGAAAGATCAGGCTTCTTACCAGAATAAGCCTCCTCGGGTGTACTCATGCCAAGTATCCTATGAGGACTACGGTTCTGCACATAAACTGCTGTATTGCATGCTTCCGCCCACAAGTGAAGGGGTAGGCCCTGATCATGCAACATTGCCCGTGCAGCACCCACAATCGTTCTGTTCTTCCGCTCAGCTACCCCATTCTGCTGTGGGTTATGGGGAGCTATGAGCTCTCTACGAATCCCTTCTGCCTTGCAGAAATCCTTGAACTCGTCCGAGATGTATTCACCACCATTATCGCTCCTAAGAGCCTTCACCTTCTTCCCCGACTCCTTCTCGACCAGTGCTTTGAATTCACAGAACTTTGAATATGTCTCGCTCTTCTTCTGCATGAAGAAGATCCAGCACTTACGAGAGAAATCATCAACAAAAATCACATAATACCTGTGTTTTGCTGTCGAAGCAACTGAGAAAGGTCCACACACGTCTGTGTGAATTCTCTCAAGGATCGTCGTGGCGCGACTATCCTTCTCGTGAAAGGTGGCTTTCACAAACTTCCCCAAAGTACACCCCTTGCATTGATCTGACTGCGCAAGTGTGCCTTTAGGAAGCCCTGTAGTGATCTGCTGCAGTATCTTCAAGGCTCCATGGTGAAGGTGACCCAATCTCCTGTGCCACAACTCGCCATCATCCCGGCTCACCAATCCTTCTGCCTTGCCTGCCATTGCTGCGCATCCATCTACATGCAACTGATAAAGGTTCCTCACTCGAACCCCTATCTTCCGGGTCTCACCAGTTGTCTTGCTGCGCAGGAAGGCCTTTCCCTCGCTGAAAACAACATCATACCCCTTGTCTTCTAACATCGCCACTGAGATGAGATTCTTCTTCAATCCTGGAACATGCATGACTTCCTTCAATACAAAGGGTTTACCAGACTCCCTCTCAAAGGAAATGGTACCGATACCGGTCGCACTGTATCTACCATCATCGCCCATCTCGATGTGCACTCCAAGATCTCTGTCCTCCAGATCAGAGAACAAATCTCTATCTCCCGTCATGTGAAAAGACGCACCACTGTCCAGAAACCACACTGATCCCATCACACTTGAAACCAAGCATGCGATCAATGAAAAATCAAGCTCAAACTGAGAAGCTAAAGCCTCTCCCCCTGCAGATCCAGCAGCTTGCTTGTTCTTCTTCTTCTGCGGACAATTTGTGGCATAGTGTCCATGCTGGCGACAGTGAAAACACTTCACCTTGGACATATCCTGCTTCTTGCCTTTCGCACCAGACTGAGAAGCTTTCTTGCTCTTCCCTTTCTTTGCTTTGGCAGCCAAAGCACAATTCTCTTCATCAGCTCCCTTTGACGAAGATCCGTCCCTGGTACTCCGCCTGATCTCCTCCTGCACAAGATCTGACCATAGTCTTTCCCATCCTGGCAACTTCTCCCGACCATTGACAGAGTCCTGATAGGAATGCCAACTCTTCGGAAGACCAAGGAGAGCCAAGCTCACCAAGTCCTCATCATCGATAGTAACCCCCACACTTCCCAGCTCATCTCGACACTGAGTAAACTTCGTGAGATACTTGGGAATACTGTCTCCCTTCTCGCATTTGATGTTTCTGAGTTTATCTTTGAGCGCCAGCTTCCTCTGATCGCTCTTGCTTTGGAATAATTCTGTTAATGATTTCCACATCAAATATGGAGTAGCCTTTCCATGGAGGCTGGACACAATGTGATCCTTCACGCCCTCCAACAGAATTCTTCGACATTTTGCGATCTTCTTTTGCCAAGCATCAGCTTGAGTAGCATCAGTAGGCTTTGGGATATCCGTATCTATGAATTCCTTCAGCCGTTATCATCCAATACTGCCTCCATCCTATCCTTCCATGCAATATAGTTTGAGCTGCCCTCAAGAGCATACTTCAATCGCAATCCGTTGAAAGACATTGCTGCGTTGTCACCAAGAAAACACTGCTGCAAATTCGAATTCCACCAGCAACCAACTCAACTGCTTCCGATCAACCCTCGCTTGATATCCTGTAAAAATCTCTTCTACAAATCAAGCTGCTCTGATACCATGTAGAAACTTTTTCTACAAATCATCTAGCTCTGATACCATGTAGAAATTTTGAATAATTTAACACATATTCAATGGAGATTATCCTGATCATGTACTAATGCGAAAAACATACACAATACATAAGCTCCTCTACGTTGATCAAGAATATAGCAGCATCAATAACAATAAAACATCAAGAGCATTCACACATTAACACAGTATGTATCACGGGGAAAGCATCTCGCTAAAAACCCCAACTATCTGTATATTAATGATTGAGTCATGTAACATTACACAGCATAATACTTCTCACAAGTATCTCCACCTCTATTACACACAATACAGCTCAGATCTGATCTCCAAATCTCTTCCACTGCTTGCCTGCCTCCACTGCTCAATACCTGCTCAAGAACTTATGAGAATTGCTTCCCAAACTCGATTTTCACCTGCAAAATAGTCACTCACTCTTTGTGGACGTGAGCAAAGGCTAAAATGCAGGCCAAATACGTGAGCAAACTCATTGGCATACTCAATCCTTTGATTGTGCAAGATCTGGTGCACAACTATAGTCACAACTGATAGCAATCTGATTCTCTACCACTTGTCCCCGTTGAACTGAACATGCACTGACATGCAACTGAGTTAACTGATGTATTCTTTAGTTGTATTATGAGTTAATAATTAGTTTAACAACTCATCATTAGTCTATCTGCAGTTAGACTAACTACAACCAGTTTAACTAAGTTAAACTGAACACAACTCCATCAACTGTACCTTCAGTCCACTAAACTCAACTCACTTGAGTTCTAACTGAAGTCGACACATATTCACAGAGATTATCCTGATCATACAATTATAAGCGGAACATGTATAATACATAATCTCCTCTACGTTGATCATCAATTTACAGAAGCAGAAACATTCATAGGCGCACATAGAAGCATCAATCAAACTCATAAACATCAAGAGCATTCACACATTAACACAGTATGTATCACGGGGAAAGCATCTCGCTAAAAACCCCAACTATCTGTATCTTAATGATTGAGTCATGTAACATTACACAACATAATACTTCTCACAAGTATCTCCACCTCTGTTACACACAATACAGCTCAGATCTGATCTCCAAATCTCTTCCACTGCTTGCCTGCCTCCACTGCTCAATACCTGCTCAAGAACTGATGAGAATTGCTTCCCAAACTCGATTTTCACCTGCAAAATAGTCACTCACTCTTTGTGGACGTGAGCAAAGGCTAAAATGTGGGCCAAATACGTGAGCAAACTCATTGGCATACTCAATCCTTTGATTGTGCAAGATCTGGTGCACAACTATAGTCACAACTGATAGCAATCTGATTCTCTACCACCTGTCCCTGTTGAATTGAACATGCACTGACATGCAACTGAGTTAACTGATGTATTCTTTAGTTGTATTATGAGTTAATAATTAGTTTAACAACTCATCATTAGTCTATCTGCAGTTAGACTAACTACAACCAGTTTAACTAAGTTAAACTGAACACAACTCCATCAACTGTACCTTCAGTCCACTAAACTCAACTCACTTGAGTTCTAACTGAAGTCATGCATGCAACAACTCAACTGACTCATAAGAAAAACGAATTTCCTTCTGACAGCTGCATGTGCCACTTCCGTAGCTCAAACTGAAGTGCTCCAAGAGAATAAGATTAAGTTTATAGTCCAAATATTATTGTGAGATAATAATATTTGACTTTTCTATTTTTGACAGCCAGTCTAAAAATAGACTTGATCACTCACACTGTGATCACTCACACTTTCATCAAAAAATAGAAGTCCATCTATTTTTTCCCAACTTGATCAATCATCCATAAACATAGACATGATCCATATGTCTAAAAATAGACATAGTCTAAAAATAGACTTGCGCCAAAAATAGCCTGCGGGCCCACTTAGTGAAGGCGACTCTTTTCACTAAGCTCCATCATCTTGTTGCAATCTCAACAGGCAACAAGGATTTTATGAACCTCTAAGCTAAAAGCTGATCAGGAACATATGTCATAACCATTCGATGACGACGCTGCCACTCATGAATATGATCTGATATATGGGTAGCATTAGTCTATTTAAAGTTGATTAGGAGTTCTATTCCAGTCTCGTATCTGATAGGTAACTGGAAGTGGGTCAAAAATGTAGTGGATAAAGTGGTGAAATTATCGAAAGAAGCTCTAGGTAATTCAATGTACCATTTAGCAGCTGGACCAATAAGTGTTCTTTGGAAAAGATGAAGTCTGACTGAATCGTCATTTAAGGAGTTTGATGAACACCACAAATGAAAGGTCATAACATGATTTGATGGGTCTTCTCCAGGATTTTTGTTAAATTTTGGAATGTCATATTGTAGCTTATGCGGAATAACTAGCCACCAAGGTGCGTATAGGATTGGATCACTAGTGAGCCAATTTAAATATAGTAATTCTAAAGTTGCTACAAACGAAAACTTTCGATTCAAGTTAGGTTGAGCATACCCGGGATATGATGGAATTGCCTGAGAATTAGGTCTTTACATACTGACATAGGGCATCTGCATTTGGTAACCTTGGTATGGTTGTTGAACAAAACCAGTATAGGGTGCTTGTTGATAACTAGGTTGAATATCTGGTTGTCCATAACCTGCAAAGCCTTGTTGACCAGGACCTTGGTAAGCATGAGATTGACAAAAACCAGGTTGAGCTTGTGGAACAAGTCCAAACTGGGGTTGGAATTGCTGGAATTGGGGTTGTTGAAATTGAGGATGCCAAAGCTTTTGAATCAACTGTTGTTGTTGTTGGTACAACTATTTTTTATTTAATGATTGTTGTTGTCCAACAATGAAAGGTTGGCCAGGTTGTGAATAAACTATACCAGTGCAAGCCTGGGTCAGTCCAGATAAAGGTATACTAGTCTGAGGTTGTTGTTGAACTCCAGAAACAAGTGGTTGTTTTACAACAACTTGAGGAACTTGAGCTTCTTGACTTGAAAATGTGATTGCAAGGTAGAAGGATCAGTTTGTACCGGTTGAGATACAATAGTTTGAACTTGTGACTGTGGTACAGTAGTAACAACAGGTGTAATGGGAATAGCTGACACAGTTTGCATTGGTTGTGTTGGATACACAAGCCTTGGTTGAACTCGCATTGTTTGTTGCCATTGAAAAACTCTAATTCCAGATTGACTTGAATACTATGGGATATTACCACATGGTAGTCCCCCAGAATAAGGAGGATACGGTGAATAAGCATATTGCTCTCCATATGGTGGCAATCCAATATTTAATGGATACATAGGTCTTTGTTGACCAGATTTCCCAGCTTGATACTAATATGCAGGATCAAACTATTGAGTTCCCATTAGAGAAGAACCAGGTAAAATTCTAGTTGAGGACATGGGTGATGACCATGGTGTAGAAGCAACCCCTGAGTGGGTTCCAGACAATGATTGGTAACCAACTGGGACGGACGATTCACCATACAGGTGTGACTCAGGTGTGGTAGAAAACATCAAAGAGGTTACAACAGAAGATTCTGCTGTAGCTACATTAGATGATACGTTTTGAGATGTTGACGGTTGTTCAGCCATAGTTAACTAACCCAAAATTTGTCCTAAAGAATCGACGGGTACTTGAAAAGAAGCAGGATCAAATAAAGCAAAAAGATTAGGAGTATTAGGGTAAGAATAAAGCCCAGTTCCAAAATGAAATGGGGTTCCAGGTGTGGAATCTTCTTCCAATTCCTCCTCTATAACAATTAAACCCGGTGGAAGAACTTCACCGTCAGGTCCGTAAAAGATTTCTGGTGTTGATGAAGTTGAAGTTTCAATAGTTACTTATGTCTGAGGGGTAACCAGTTGATTGTTTTCTGGTAAAGTAACAACTTCTGAATGTTCAAACTCGAAGTCCAGATGTTTGGGTAAATGAACAACAATTTCAGAAGGAGGTTCCTGAACAACTTCAAGTTCAGATGTAACTTCTATTTGAACTGGGATAGATTCTGGATTAATTTCTAGTTGAACTGATTCAAGTTCAGAAGTACTTTCTTGTTGAACAATTTCAAGTTGAGGATCAACTTGTTGTTGAACAACTTCAGTTACTGTTTCACTAGGATCAATGCTAATGTCCTCAGGTAATTGTGAAACTTCTTCTTTAGGAACAGATGTACCAGAAATAGTTGGAGTAACTGGAGTCTCTGTACTTACCGAAATAGATGATTCAGGTAACTCAGATGAAGGACTAGGAGTTCTTGATGTACTAGAATCAGTTAAGTGAGATCACTTTGCCCGAATTAGTGTCGCTTCGGGAGGCAAAGGCAGTTTTCTCGCTGTTCTCTGCGAACGATGGGGTATGGGTTGATGTTCCTCCATGATTGTTGATTAATTTTATTATCAAAAAAGAAGTAAACAAAAAGGGGTATACTAGGCAAAAAGTTTACCAAGCAACTGTGAACTGCAGAATACCTCCTGGCGAACCAAGAAATATGGACAGGAAATATCCACGAATGCTGTGCTCGGTGTATCAAAGTTTAGAAGGCGACTGACTTGGTTACTTAAGGATGGATAGCAACCTAAAGTTGTCCTCCCATATATACCTGAAGGTACGTGGAGGTCTAGTCCATATAAGCGCTATCTAATGCAAAACCACACAGTGAGAGCATTCCCATATACTTTACGTACTGTAACACTGCCCTATATAACTGAAGGTACATGGACGAGCTATGATATACTCACATACGTGGAATGAGGTATCACTCTCAGGATGTATTGCAGACAAGTTAGCAACAACTGCTTTGTTTTACGACACTGGAAAATGTCTCTAGCCTAGAACTACTAAATCTTCTCGTTAATGACAATGCTCCATTAGGTAAATTGATGTTTATTTTAAGTTGATCTTGCTTAGGAATTTTCCTTTCAAATTCACCACATGATGTATTTTGAAATTCCTAGGAATGAAACTATCATGATAAGCATTTTTTCATTCAATTTAACAATGAAAATCCTAACTACTTAGGGATAGAGCAATCATATTTCTTTTGATCAAAGAGCAAAGAGCAAAATCTAAATGAAAATTCCCTACACTATTCCTATCAGCACACACAAAATTTTTCAATGCAACATGCATGTATTTCTTTTCGATTTCCCTTAATGTGAATGAACAAAAAGGAAAACTAATGCACAATTGATCAATAAACTCTTTTCATAAAAATGACGATTTTGTGACAATTTCTTTTCAAGGAAAGGAAGACTTTACGACACTTTCGTTTTCAAAGAAATGAGGAATTACAACACTTTCAACGAAAAGACTAATCATATGCACACATTAATCAATCGATCTTTCATGAATGAGGACTTTACAACAATTCAACTTTCGAAGGAAAAGACGATTTTACAACACTTTCTTTCGACAAAGATCAATCAACCAAAAACTAACTTTCGACTATAGATTGAAAATGACAAAGTAAATACATAAGAAACATTTATCAATCCTAGTCTAAGTATGGCTAGCTAAGGAGATGAAAAAATATTTTCAGAGACAAGACATCCTTGACATTCAACAAATCATTCAAACAGGAGAAAATTGGCAAACAATTTAGCTCCTAGATGGGAAACTGACCCTCAAGGGATCAACACAGGCTGTAGTGAGAGACAGTGTGCTTCAGTCCACTGTCTTTATGCCAGAAGTGCATTGTAGTGCACTGTGTCCTTCATTGGGCTGCGCTGGTGACAGTAAGCCATTTTTGAAGGCAATTTGACACAGTTTTGACTCAATTTTCAATGAAATAAGACTGAAATTCAATCAATGACCACAAGTACAGTATGTAGAAATGTCTTAAGAGGTTGATAAGCTACTAAGATGGATAATCGCTCCCCAACGGAGTTGCCAATTTGTTTTGGGAAGTTTTAGTGTTTACGGATAAACGCTTAAACCCCTAGACTAGTAGCTAAGTCTAGAACAACAGTGCAAAGCATTCTCTACTTTTTCTATAACTAATAGATTAAATAAGACAGTAAAGAAGCCTACCTAAAGCTTTCACTTACTTCTTATCTCCCTTGAACAATTATGTCGCTCCTTTCCGTACTTAATCCGCTTGAAAGATACCTACACAAAGACATAAGATAAGAATTGATCAAAGCATATGATAATGATCTATTGATTACACATAAAATGGAATCAAGTGCATAATACACATATGAAAGCATCAATGAACAATACAAACATATGGAAAAATATTTGAACACTTTATTAGTAAAAGGAAGAATTACAACCCAATTTGCTTGATTCAGTGTCACTCCTCCAATTCAATCCCATCCTCTCCTCATAACAAGCAAGACATTTTGACATCATTACAATACTTGAAACCAACTCAAGTCTCATACTAACAGCTTCTCTGTGTAATTCAATGATTTCCAGCCCCTGATCACTTAGATGAGTGGTCTTTTTATAGGTGAATGAAGGAAGTTATGCCATAAATGGTGATAATGAATGCCCTCCCAAACTTAGGATTTAGTTCCATGGAGGAAGGGATAAAGGGATTGATGTTCCTTAACTCCCCCCCCCCCATCCAATTTCGAGCCCAAAGGAGTGGATATCCTTAGGAAACTTCTAGAGGCATCCTATGGATAAGAATATTCCAAACCCCAATACAAATTTCGCTCAAATTCACCCAGCGTAGGCTAAAGAGGGCTCAAGTGCACTGCAATACACCCTGGCACTGTACTGGGTTGCACTGTAGTGCACCTTGATAAAGGCCTGCCTGCGCTGATCTTCTTAGAGGAATTTTTTGGATGATTTCAGTCCTGGAATCTCTTAGGGAGGAGGCATTCTTGATGGTTGACTTCATTAGGGCATGTAACAACTGAATTAGGGTTTGATGGGCCCTAATAGTACTAATCTGTAAGTTGGGGTTGATGTGCCCAAATGGATCTATAAGAGAGTCATCCTTTGCCGAGTGCTGATGTTCAAGATCCCACTCATACTCTTCATGAATGACATCACATGTTGGTTGTGCAACACCAACTCTGTCAGTGGGTTGTTCCTCGTTCACAACAAGTGAAGAGTTCAGAATAAATGAACATAAGACAACATCATTCGGAGGAACACCTAAGTGTGAAGACGGAGGTCGAAGAAAAGAACACATATGGGAACTTGAAGGGCTCACAACCAAATCTGTGTGAAAATGGAGTCAAGTAGTGTTGGGAGAGTGTGAAGGATGAATAGGTGTGCAAACATGATCCTCAGTATCACTAGGCGATGGTGGAACTATTGAATGATAGGGAGGTGGATGTCTGTTGAGATAGTGCCTGCTTCTGCAGGAGATTGCGCAGTTCCATCAACGAAGAAGGTTGAGTGAGGCTTGACATCAAGCTTTCTAACGTATAAAATATTTTTCGGAAGAAGTCACATTGAAGATTTTGGTTGACGCGTTTCGAACCAGCAAGTGTGGTTCATCTTCAGGACATGATGAAGAAATAGATCAAGGAAGAGGTTAAATAGGGAAAAAAAGTCAACCTAACAACTAGGAGAAAATGACTATATTTGACCAAGGGAGGAAAGGGGAAAAATTTAAATAAATTTAATTAATTTATTAATGGTTTAATATCTTATTTAAAGTTTAAATTTTAAATTTAATTAAATGTTTATTTATTTATTTGTTAATCTATTTATTTATTTTATTTATTAATTTATTTTTTTATCAACCTATTCCTTAATGGCTATATTTGATTAGGGTTATAATAATGTTTAATTTATTTCTAAAAAGTTTTGATGTGATTTAAATATTCTATTAAATAATTCCAACGGTTATATATACCTAGGGTTTACTTAATAACAATTTTTTATTTCATTTAAAAATTACTAATAATAATTATTATTTAATATATCTATATATATAAATTTTTTTAACAATACTAAATAATAATAATAATAATAATAATATTATATGTATATATATATTATTAGGGATATTAAATTTCAACAATACTAAATACTACTATATGTAGTATATAGTAGTATCCCTAATAATATATATATATATATATATATATATATATATATATATAATATTATTATTATTACTTAGTATTGTTAAAATTATATATATATATATATATATATATTTTAGAAGAATCTTCGGCGAAAATCACATAGAAATATTTTTGCCGACGCGTTTCGAACCAACCAGTGTGGTTCATCGTCAGGACAAGTTGAATGAGCAGATCTTGCTATGCATTATAAATAGATCGGGTAGAATGTCCAATGACCAAATTTCCAGATCAGGTAACGGTTAAAATGATAACAGCTAGATTGACCAGGGAACGACTAGTTAGACCATGAAGGGCATAATTTATTTAATTAAGAAAGTTCAATTATTAATTTCTTAATAAATGGACCATTTTTATAATTGCAAATATATGTTGGAATAAGCGAGTTAATATATTATAATTCTAAAATAAATCAAGTCATATATTTTAAATAAAATATAAGTTAAGGGACATTTAAAACTTAAATTAAGAAAATAAATGAATAAATTAATTGGTTATCAAAGATGTTTATAAATATTAGTTAGTTGAATAAGTTAAAAATAGAATAATCTAAAAATAGCTATTTCTATTTTAAAATAAAAGCTAGAGGACCTATATTAAAATAAATAGATTAGTATCATATTTGAAGTCAAAGAGTATCCCTATAAAAATATTAGAGAGATTACAATATAGATTATTAAGGATAAAAAAATAAAAAAAATAAAAAAATAAAAATAAAAAATAAAAAAATAAAAAATAAAAATAAAAATAAAAAATAAGAAATAAATAAAAATTAATTAATTAAAAAAAGAAAAACAAAGAAAAAAGAAAAATAATAATAATAAATAAATAAAATAAAAATAAAAATAAATAATAATAATAATAATAAATAAATCAAATCAAATCAAATAAAAATATTAATATTAGTTTAAAAGTCAAAGGGATTTAAATATTAGAGAAATCAAGAATTCGAAAAAAAAAAAAAATAATAATAATAAAGGGAGAAAGCGACTAGGAGGAGAGGGCTGGGACCAGCAACTACTGATCTTCCAGCCATCCTCTCTATTGAGATTGTTCGGCCTTTTTTCAATCTCAAGGGCTTCCCTAAATTTCCGATGATGGAATTGCGACACTCTAGCAATCACACTAGCTTCTTCGATGCAGACATGATGATTGGTTTTCTCCACATGCTCTGCTAAAGCGGAAGACTTGGTTCTCATATGCTTGAGGTCAGCTGCGTGCTCACTAATCCTTTGGTTAATGGAGCGACCAGTCTCACCGATATAGGGGGTCCCACAAGAACAAGGAATAATATAAACCCCTTTCATGTCCTTGGGGTCGATAGGATCCTTCACAGATTTGAGGGACTTATGAATGGTGTTAAGAGGTCTAAAGGTTGCAGGGACATTATGCTTCTTAAGAACCCTCACAATCCTATACGTGGTCCCTTGGACATAAGGAAGATGAACACGAGGAATCTGATCCTTAGGTTCTTTTTTGGATAACGAATTCTTAGTAGCTTTGAGGAAAGCCTTTTGTCCCAAATGTCTGCTATAACCGTTCTCAACAAAGACATTAAGGAGATGGGACTTCTCCTCCTCGAAGCTCCTTTCATCAGAGATCCTTACGGCACAAGTCGCTAGGGTGTTGAGAACACCCAACTTCTGGGCCGGGAAATGGTGGGAACTAGCAGTCTTCCTTCATCAGATCTGGGTCCCGGAGGCTTGTTTCCGCTGACTAGCGCGCAAAACGTGGACCCCCTGATCCCCTCCACCGAATCTGACTCTCGGGTGGATTATCCTTTGATTCCCTACGAGCTCTTTATGTCTTCGAGCAGCGCCTGCGTAGGTAAGGCTGACTCTTCCGTTGGCCTCTCAGGTAAGTCCAGAAATGGCTTGGTAATGAGTGAGGCGGAGCGTTGTTTTATTGATAATAAAAAGAATATGGAGTTTAATATGATTAATAACAATTATAATAATAATATTATAAATTATGGAAATAATAATATTTACAATAGTATTAATAATTTTGATTATAACGATTATAATAATAGGACCTGCAATATTATTAATAATGATAACATTATAAATAATAAGATTTATAATAATAATGAATTCGTTAATAATATTAATAATAGTATTAATAATTTTGATTTTAATGATTATAATAATAATAATAATATTTGCAATATTATTAATGGTGATAATATTATAAATAATAATATTTATATTAATAATGAATTGTTTAATAATATTAATAATAATAATGGATTTAATATTATTAGTAATAACAATTATAATATTATAAATTATAATAGTAATTTGGATTACAATGATAATATTAGAAATCATAGTAATAATAGCATTTGTAATATTATTAATAATGATAACATTACAAATAATAATATTTATAATAATAATAAAGTGATTAATAATATTAATAATAATAATGAGGTTATTAATGCTTATAATATGAATAGTAGGATTAATTCCTTTGATAGTAACAAAAATAATAACGACATTAGAGATAAGAATATTGATAATAATTCTATTAATAGTAAGGAGGGAATAAACAATTTTTGTTCTAAGAGTAGGAGATTGATTAACAATAACTCTAAATCCAAGAAGAGTTATATAAATATTAGTCCTCCCCCTTCCTCTCATATTAATAATAAACTTATCAATTTATCTGGTTTTTCTTTTTCCCCTCCTATTTTTAAAGTTTTAAGCAAAGGTCTAAACTTTGCCTTGGCTCCTAAGAAGATCCCTGTGGATGACATCATTTGTGATGTAGAATTTGGGATTCGTGGTTTACCTGATAGTATTAAGAACACTATTAGGCAAGATTGTGCTGTCATCCTAAGGAAGGCTAAGCCTCCCAAGAGCAACCTTAGCAGGGATGAGTTTGAAGCCCTTAAATCCTTAAATTAGAACAAAGATATTGTTGTTCTGAAAGCTGACAAAGGTGGAGCTGCTGTCTTTCTTAACAAGGAGGACTACCACCATAAAATGTTAGATCATCTTCATAATAGCGGTAGTTATAAGAAGCTTCCCAAAAACCCGTTAAAGAAGATCTCTAGGATGGTGGCCCTTGCCATTAAATCCAGTAACTCAGTGGGTCCCTTACACCATAAACTCATTGAGAGCAATCCGTTCACCCCTAAAATCTATGGTCTCCCAAAAATTCATAAGGAAGGAGCTCCCCTTAGGCCCATTGTCAACACCATTGGAGGTCCGACTTATCTTCTTGCTAAGTTCCTTGCCTTGAAGCTTAAACCCTTAGTTGGTTGCACAGGGTCCTTCGTTAAAGACTCGGTTTTCTTTATTGAGGAGCTCAATGACATCAAGCTTGACTCTGGGGACATTCTTGTCAGTTTTGATGTTGTTTCCCTCTTCACTTGTATCCCTATAAATGAGGCCATGGAAGTAATCAACCGTCTAATTGATCCTGATACCGCTCGGTTGGTTGAGATCTGCCTCACTTCGACCTTTTTCAGTTTTGAAGGTGAGTTCTTTGAGCAAACCTGTGGAGTTGCCATGGGCTCACCCCTATCCCCTGTTGTTGCTAATCTTTTTATGGAGGATTTTGAATCTAAGGCTCTAAACTCAGCCCGTCTTCTGCCCAAGCTTTGGAAGCGGTATGTGGATGACACTAATGTCATCTGGTCTCACGGCCAAGAGGAGTTAGATCTCTTCTTTGATCATCTCAATAATCAATCCTCGGCCATCAAGTTCACTAAGGAGCAAGAAGTCGATGGTTGCCTCCCATTCCTTGATATTCTTATCTCGAAGAATGAGGATGGTTCCCTCTCCCACCGAGTGTTTCGCAAGAAAACTCATTGAGAGCAGTATCTTCATGCTAGTTCCCACCATTTCCCAGCCCAGAAGTTGGGTGTTCTCAACACCCTAGCAACTCGTTCCGTAAGGATCTCTGATGAAAGGAGCTTCGAGGAGGAGAAGTCCCATCTCCTTAATGTCTTTGTTGAGAACGATTATAGCAGACATTTGGGACAAAAGGCTTTCCTCAAAGCTACTAAGAATTCGTTATCCAAAAAAGAACCTAAGGATTGGATTCCTGGTGTTCATCTTCCTTATGTCCAAGGGACCACAGATAGGATTGCGAGGGTTCTTAAGAAGCATAATGTCCCTGCAACCTTTAGACCTCTTAACACCTTCAGTTTGACAAGGAGGTGCTTTATGCGTAATTCTGGGAGGTAGTTTGACATGGAGGTGGTTTGTGCGTAATTCTGGGAGGCAGACAAGATGCTCAACTTTGGGATTGCGCAGTGCAGCTCATCTGGAGGATAGCCTCAAGTACTGCGCAATTCTAGGTAGTAGAGCAGGGTCACTGAGGGCTAAGACTATGCAGAGCGCCTCAGTCAGGGTTTGGCGGAAGAGGGTTGTCTGGTCGGGCAGCTTTTCAGCAAAATGGCTAAGTGTCGAAAGAAAGAAAACTTGTGTAGACTGACATTGTGAACATACACTTATCATACTTGATGACAAGACAACATAGACCACCACGACAACAAGACAAAACATGTGCTCAGTGAGACTGTCTTGGAGTTGAGAGCGATAAGTGTGACACTTGTGATAGACCTTTGGACGACTGCGATGACACTTGCGCAACATTTTTTACAACTTTGTGTGTGAGTATGACGGATGTTAACATAGCAAAGATAACCTAAACACAAAAAGACAAACCTTCAGACTCACCCGAATTAGATTACAAACATGGCAAATCAGTCCCCATGTTGAAAGACGACCATTGGTCCAACAAGGAAAAAGATGAAAAGACTTCACAAGAGCTCATGGGGTGAGATCGAGTGTTTGCAACCATCAAAGGAAAATGAACGAAGGCTCTGAAATTTGGATGCAAACCAAAATTTTGGAGGGTGTCGCACCCGCTACAGCAGAGACTTAGTTTTGCTTTTAGTACTATATCTATAGTTTGATGATGATGTAATCTCCTTTTTGAAATCATAGTTGATTTTGTTAAAATTTTGGATTGGTTCTTCTGCTAATAGATGGTCAATATACATGTTTTCCTACAAGGAAAGTTGATAGCTTCTATTATATATCAGTTATGGGTTGGATATTGTAAAGTCTTTTGAAGTAATGAAAAAATTTACCACTTAGCTTACAAAAAAATATTCAAATAAATTCAAATATGATCCACCCTAACTATAATATTCTTGACTTCAAGAGAATACCACATACGTCTACAAAAAATTGTGAAACATTTTCCTTGCTAAAAGCTCTATACCTTAAAACCACACATCCTTCCATCCTATCTCTTAAACGCTCTCAGAATCTCAAGGAAATAGAGCCTTTAAATTTATTATGTATTCCCTACAATATGGGAAAATAAATCTCAATGATAAATCAAATTATACTAGAACAATCTACTAAATTATGTTAAAAAGACTATGAGCATATAATTGATTTAGTTCTAAAATATCCTCTGAAATGAACTTCTACCTTTCCATTGAATTGTTGGAGAAATTTTGATTTCTTAAAATTTATGCCAACGGACCGAAAACACAATTGAGTAGTTAAAAGCTTTGTTAGGCATATATTGGTTATTATCATTATTCAATCAAATAATTATTAAATATTTAACATGAAAAATTATTTAGCTTGATTATTTAAATATTTTTATATCTGTTATCATTTAAATTACATATTTGTTTAACAAAATATTATTTTATTAAAACCAATTTAGTATAGTGAAACATAATTTTGAAATATCAGTAATGGGAGGAAAAATAATTAAAATAAATCACAAGATTATGAAATGGTTTACCATTGATAATTACACGATCTCGTGAAATGACATTCCATGCATCTAACTCCTCATTTGAGGGTGTAAATACAATGGACTGATATATTACGTAACACACCAACACAATATAAAGTACAAGAAATATTTCCAACCACAAAAAACGGTTTCAGTAATGAACACAACATCCCTCTATGTAAACGGAGATGGAGAGGTGGGCTGGCTCTAGTAGCCATGAATCTAGATTTAGAGTATTTGAACCTAAAATCAAGATAATTCTATAAGTGAGATATATCTGTATTGCTTCACAGTGTCTTCCTCATCGTTATGCAAAACCATTTATTTTAGACAAAAGTTCAGTAAATTTGTAACGCTATTTTGCTATTCGTTTGAATTTTCAAATTATCAATTGATTAAATGTTTTTAGTGAGCACTCATAGATGTTTTTTGGTGGAGTTTTACTTAGGTCATTGAACGGTCAAGCTCGTATAGTAACAATGACATTCTATCGCTAGTTCAAAGAGGAGAAGAGTCACATAGGTTTACTCACAAAATTATTTATTCCACTTTTGGTTTTAATGGGAAGAAAGGATTCGTATTCTCTACGCTCAGCTTTAATTCTCTTAAATGTCATTTAAGGTGATCAATTTTAATACAAACCTTATTATAGTGACTTTAAACGTTCTTGTGATATTTAAATCTAAAATGGAAAATTAAAATGAATCTCGCTAGTTTTCACTGTATGACAAACCAATAGGATACATACTAGAAAGGATTAAATCATTAAAGTATGAATAAACATAGAAATTTAGGTTTAATAAGATTTGATATTTCGAGAATCTGATAACTTAAAAAGATGAATCCAAGTTTTCGCTTGGATATAACCATTGGAGAAATGCATACCGTTCTTAAAAATCGTTTGCAATTTGGTGATATATGAAGATTGAGGTAGAGGAGATAGTTTTAAAGCACCACCACACAAGATTAAACAATAAAAGTTCACTTGACAATAAAACAACGTTTTAACTCAGAAATTTATGCAAAGGAGAAGACAAAGTAAAAACTGAGCATGCATGGTAAAAACTAAAAATAAAATTCTAGGTTGAGCAAGCAATATGGGATTATATTTCATGAAGGAAAAGAAAAACATTTACAAGTAAAAAACATGAGACTTTAGCTCCATTCACCCCTATACACTTAAGGTTTTACTCCTATTTTCACCTTTCGAGTTTTTCCGCAATAATATGTTGTAACAAACATTAAATTCTTGTTTTCATGTGCCCACCAAAATATTCCTCCACCATTGTTGGGTGAAGACCTCTTGACTTCACCTACTAAAAACTAAACTAAAACTATGCGACAACAAAATTAAAACATACAATCATTCATTAACCTTTATGGCAAGACTGCAATTAGACATGATATGGTATGCATAGTACAAGTCTAGACTTAACATTCACCAACTCTATGTAGATTTTCCTCTCATTTTAATTGTTTGATGTGTTGCACAAATGGGAATTTGTAATCTAGTTCATGAACTATATTCTCATCCTTGAGGCTAAATGTAAAAAATATGCTTCGTGCAAAAAATATGTTATTTGATTTGCTTGTGTACTCCTGTTATGGTTGCACTGTCACACATTAAAGTATGGTAGGTGTGATTACTTCCAACACTCCCCCTTAATCACAACTATAGCTATTGACAATTCCCAAACAATCTATTAAATGGACAAAACTATATTTTGTCAATGGAATTAGAGAAATTTTGAGGTCTAAAATGGACCTCCTAAGGAATATTATAAAATAATAGTGGAAATAATAAAATAAGATTATATTACATTATAAAATGTTTTAGGAAGAAAAAAAAAAAATTTACTTTTTCAATTGGTATTTTCAACTTATCTCCTTACAGTTTTACTCAAAATTTGAGCATGAGAACTCATTGGATGCATAATTCAATTCATCTTCTAAGGAGTACCCATGTTGCATACTTTTGATGGACCATGCTACATGAAAAATGAGAAATACATGTGTATTTCTCATTTTTTGCATGTAGCAAGGTCCATCGAAAATATACAACATGGGTTCTCCTTAGATGAGGAATTAAATTTTGCATCCAACAAGTGCTTCCGCTCAAAATTTGAGTAAAATCGTAAGGAGTTAAGTTGAAAAAAATAGTTTTTTTATTTTTTAATCCTTTTACTCTTTTACTCCAAAGATAGTAAATCAATACCCATGGTTGAAATCACCATCTTCAATACTATTGGTTCTTATAAAGCTGATTTTGGTTATACATTTTTGTTTTGAGACACATTTTTGACCTCAAAATTTCTATAATGCTTTGTGAAGATGTATGCAAACTTCTCCTGTGACTTGTAGTGTTGCAATACAATTTCTCCATTATTGATTAGTTCTCTGATAAAATGATATTTAGTGTCAATGTGCTTGTTCCATTTATTAAAAACATATTTCTTGGACAACGCAATTGTAGAATTGTTGTCATAATAGATTGTTGTTGTTCGTTCTTATTCATGCCATAAATATTTCAACTTTCTTCTCATCTAGATTGTTTGACATGTAGTCATGGTTAATGTGACACACTAAACTTCTATTTTTTATAATGAAATTATTGTTTGTTTCTTGGAAGCCCATGACATTACTCTTGAACCCATATGGAAAACATACCCTCATGTTCTCTTTCATTCATTAACACTTCCTGCCCAGTGTGTAGCCAACCAACTTAAAATCACTTGTTGTAGTGTATAAAATGTCATATCCTTTACTTCCATTAACATACCTTAAAATGATCTTAGCTACTTGCCGATGTGTCCAATGAATCTTGACACCAAGCTGACTACATATATTCTAAGTCACTTGACACGGGGATTCAGGACACGTAGGATTCGAGATTCGTGGTGTCGGATTCAGACACGCTGACCCCCCAGAACATGACATGTTAGGACACGTTATATATTATTTTATTAATATATATATATATATATATATATATATATATATATATATATATATATATATATATATATATATATATATATATATATATATATATATATATATATATATATATATATATATATATATAGATATTATCATATTTCTTACACAAATTTTAATTAATGATACAAATTTATTGATTTCAAACATAGATTTTCATCTATAGCTATTAGCATGCATAGTACATACAAAATTCAAATAAATGTAAGTGGTACTGGTCACATAAATGACAAATCTATTAAAAATTTAAAGCATGATTCATAATTCATAACTGAAAGACAACTTACAACTACAAGATAGTAAGATAAACACACTAACAATTGTAGTTTTCTCATTAAGTGATCAAATCAAAATGTGTTACATAGGTAGTGTTGGTGCAATGCCAATGACAAATAGAAATAGAAAATATAAAACAACTACAGGTATACAAGCCTCAAGGCATCAATCAACATCAGAATCAACAGCACTGTCCCCATCATCATGGTCCCCACTGCTATCCTCTGCGTCCTCCTCCTTCCCTGTATCCATAGTCGCCTCTGCATCTGCTGGTATGGAGGTTGACCCCTCTAAGTCATCAAATATAACAGGCTCTAGCACTAGATAATTGAGATCCATGTTGGCCAATGCCAACTCAACAATGGTGTTCAGACCCATATCATCAGGAATAATGTTACTTGGGAGCGGGAGTGAAAGCGGGGAGTGGGAGCGAAAACGGGAGCGGGAGCGACATATTCAGAAGCTCTTGGTTTGGTGCTCTTGATTAAATACGAGTTCCATACCCTAATACATGACAAAATTCAATGGAAACATTGCAATCCCCCAGTCCTAAAATCCTGAAAAACTGATAAGTCTGCTGGATTTTGAATGAAATCTAAAATTTTACTTTCTCCATATGAAATCCAATGAGGCTGGAACCACTCTCAAACATCCTGAGTCATTTCATGATAATGTTAAAAATTTAAGTAAAAGGATGAAAATGAAGATTAAGGAGAATGTCACTTTTACTTTAAGAATTTAACATTACCATGAATAGCATATCAATACTAGGGCCTAGACTTGATCATGAAGCTGCCAAAATGCTTTACTCCTTGTTGCAACAGCACAAATCACTTGCCAACAGCATAAATCACTTGCCAAATGAAAATATTAATGAGCAAACACGCCCTTTTCTTTCCCGCACTGAGCTTAGTGAGTCCTAGAAATAGGACACGTGTCCCAAAATCACGACACACTTTTGAAAATCGTGACACGACCGTGGATTCAACGTGTCAAAAACGGACACGACATGTCATATGATTTGGACACGAATCCGGACTGAATCATGTCGGATTCGCTTGATTCGGGATTCGTAGGGGGTTTAGGACGAATCCGGTGACTTAGAATATATTGTATCATGTCTAGTTGTTGTCAAATACATCACACTACCAACCACAATTTTGTATAGTGTCGGATTGACATTGCTGGTGCAATCTTCTTTGCTTGATTTCAACCCCATGATAGTTGGAGTTGCCACAATCTTGTTTTCCTTCATATTAAACCTCTTCAAACCGTCTAATGCATACTTTGATTGAGGGACAAACATTCCATTTTCTATTTGCTTCACTTTATGCCCAAACAATTCCTTAATAACTCCAAATTTGTCATTTCAAACTCACTTTTCATGACTTATTTCAAATTAGCAATGAGGAGATCATCACTCCCCATAAAAATAAAATCATCTGCATAAAAATAAAAATTAGGAGTTTACTGTCACTCTCTTTGATGTAGAGAGTAGGCTCACCATCATATTTGTCAAATCCATTTTCCAACAAGTAAGTGTTTATCCTATTGTACCATGTGTGTGGTGGTTGCTTTAGCCCATAAAGATATTTTTTCAGCTTGTACACCTTGTCTTCTTGGCCCTCAACTTCATAACTAGGTGGTTTCACTGCATATACTTCTTCTTTCCCCACTCCATTAAAAAATGTTGACTTCACATCAATTTGATACAGCTTCCATCTATGTTGTGCAGCTACTACCAACATTGTTTGCACTGACTCCATCCTTGTGACTGATGAAAATGTCTTTGCATAATCTCTTCCATATTGTTTCTTGTATCCTTTGACAATCATCCTCACTTTATGACTTTCAATTCTCCCTACAACATTTCTCTTGGTCTTATAGACCCACTTGACACCTATGACTTATTTTCCTTCCAGATGATCCACTAACTCTCATTTGTCATTTCTTTCTATTGATTCTATTTCTTCAATCGTTATTGCTACCTATTTTCCTTCTTTGATAGAATCTTGAAAATGAATTGGATCATCTACATGACAAAATAATGCAAATAAATAATTTAGACGTGATGTTATCACCTTCATTCTGCTCATAAATTTTTCTTAAATTTTTGAATTTTGTCTTATCATGATTGCCAAAGATGGAATTGACATGTCACTTGATGTTGCGCTTGGAGAATGCAACTATTGATCTCTGAGATACACTTGGAGGAGTATTTGTTTGACTGCACAACACTATCCTATAACTTGTTGATGGTGTCACTCGATGATTGCTTTGTTGTGCTTAATGGGTGCAGGATGAGACACCATTGAGGAATTACTTGTTTCTCTCAATTCCTCTTTGTCTTCTTGTGGTATGCTTTCTTTTACATTGATTTTCTTCTCCAAACTTCCATCTCATGCTTCCTCTTCTATGAACTGCACTTCTATGTTGATTATAAATTTCTTGGTTAATTTATTGTAGAGTTTCAATGCCTTGGATTCATCACTATATCTAACAAATATGTATTTCTCCCCTTTGTTGTCCAATTTATTTTTTAATTCATCCAGGACATGTTCCTATGCCACACATCCAAACACTCTAATGTGAGTGACACTATGTTTCCTTCCACTCCATGCTTCTTCACGAACCATATTCTTGACACTTTTGGTTAGACACATATTTATTAATGTATGATGTGCAGGCAACAAGTTCAACCCAATAATCATTTGGAAAATGCTTTGCCTTCAACATAATTCTTTCCATTCTCATATTGGTCCTCTTATTCCTTTTGTATGACACCATTTTGTTGAGGCGTGTAGCTTGTTGTAAATTTCTTTTAAATTCCATGCTCCATGCAAAAATGTAGGATGTCATTTGAGATGTATTTTTCACCTCCATTAGTTCTAAAAAATTTAATGTAATGTCCACTTTGCTTGTCAATAATATATTTGTATTGACGGAAACACTCAAACACTTCACTTTTCTATTTTAAAAAGTAGACCCATGTCTTCCTTGTATAGTCATCTATGAATGTCAATAAATAATAACTTCCACTAATTTATGGTGTTTGCAATGGTCCACATAAATCTGAATGGAAAATTTCCAAGGGTTCCTTTTACCTTAATGTCTTTCCTACTCGAAATGAATCTCTATGTTGTTTTCCCAAGATACATCCTTCACAGAATTTGTCTGTTGTTTATATTAATGGAAATCTCTTTACCATGATTTTCTTGTACAACAAATTTAAACCTCGAAAGTTAAGATTCCCAAATCTTAGATGCCATAATCAGTTTTTATCCTTCACATATGTTTGGAAGTTTGTTTATGTGACAACAACAACCTTTCATTCAATTTCTTCTCTATTCATTGGAAGTTGTGCTTGCACATCTTCCTCATTCAAATATGGTTTTATCTTGAAGGGAAACATCATATTATATATCATTTGAACCTTTTCTATAAACTTCTTTCTTGGAAATTTATCCAAAATTAAGCACTCTCCGTTTTTTAAAAGACATTGTATCCTTTTTGCATGAGTTGTCCAATGCTTATTAAATTGTGCTTCGAACCAGGAATAAAATATACATATGAATTATATTTCTTCTCCCCCTTCTTTGTTAGAATATTAGCTCTTCATTTTCCCATGACGGAAACTTTGTTATTTAATCCCTAATGTCACTTCATATTTTACACTTTCATCCAATTAGAAAACATTTCTATGTTTCCCCTCATGCAATTGCTACAACCTGAGTCTAAGACCATACATATTTTTTATTTTCTTGTGCTACATTACATGCTAAAAACATGTTGTCTTGGTTCTAATTTTATTTTGTGAAATTTTGATTTGGTTCATTACTAAGCTCATGTTGCTTCTTTCTACATTCATTTGTATAATGTCCATAATTCTTACAATAATGTCATTGAACATGATATTTATCATGCCTCTGACGTTGTGCCTAATTTTGGTTTCCGTTTTGAATTGAATTTGAGTGCTTCCTCTTTCACCTGAGCTTGAAGGGATGCCTATTCCACCTCTATGTGGGTTTCTTTCTCTTCCTCGGCCTCTACCTTGACCAATTGAAACTTGTGTCTTGAAGGCATGCTCCATTGAAGAGTTTGTTTTTATATTCAATATATGTTCATGAGAAATCAATGATGCATGAAGCTACTCCACAAAACATTGTGAGAGATCCTTTGTCTCTTCTATGGCCACTACAATGGGGTCAAATCTTGATGGTAAAATTCTCAAAATATTTTCAACTATTCTCCTTTCTTCAAGTGTATCACCATGCAATCTGATTTCAGTAACCAGTCAAATTGCTTGTCTCTTCTCAACATTTGTGTTTTTTCTACCTTCACCTTTTCCATTACTTGATATGCTATCTAGAGAATATCCCATGCTTGCTTGGACTTTGTTGTTGCTTCAATCCTGGGAAATATGCCCTCATGCACTACTTGAAAAATGTAAGAGAGGGCTTTAGATTCCTTCTTCCTATTGTCTCTCAATACATTATTTTTTGCTTGTGTCAAAGCATTGTATGTTGCTGCATCTGCTAGTTCTTGGAACTTGTTCTTTACTAAATCCCATATGTCTTGATAATAAAATAAATCCTTCATTATAATTGCCCAATAGTCATAGTTCTTTCATTAAACTGAAGTATTTGAGGATTACTTAAGCTTATGCTTGAATCTACCATCTTTTACTGTTAAAAAAAACTTCTCCTTGCTCGTAAATTTGCTTTGGTAAATATACCTTTAAACAACCTTTAACACCTTCTAATTCCTTGCTTCTTGAACTTGCTCTGATACCATGGAAAGATTGAGGCGCAGCAGATAGTCTAAAGCAACCACACCGTGCAAGGCTAAACAACAAAGGTTCACATAATAGTAAAACAGAGTTTTAAAACTCAAAAATTTACGCGCAAGAGAAGATAAAGTAGAAATAGAGCATGCACGGTAAAAACTAAAAATTAAATTCTAGGTTGAGCATGAAAGCAATATGTTTTGGATTATATTTCATAAAGGAAAAGAAAAAAATTTACATGTAAAAAATAGGAGACTTCAACTCCATTCACCACTATAAACTTAAGGTTTGATTGATATTTTCTCTTCTCTAGTTTTTGCATAGTAATAGGCTGTGACAAATATATAATTCTTGTTGTCACGTGCCCACCAAAAAAATACTCCGTGATTCTTGGCTCAAGACCTCTCGAGTTCACCTACTAAAAATTAAACTAAAACTATGCAAAACCAAAACTTAAACATTTATTCATTCATTAAATTTTATGACAAGACTAAAATTAGACATGGTATGGGTGCATAGAAATAGGAATTAATTTCCTAAAATTTCTGGATGTTGTGCAGTTCATTCTTCTACTAGGTAGTACAAGCTTGGAATTAACATTCACCAACTCTACATAGATTTTCCACTTATCTTAATTGTGTGATGTGTTGCAGAATGGGAATTTGTACTATGGTTGACGAATTCAATTACATTCTCATCCTTGAGGCTAAAACCAAAAAATATGCTATTCGATTTGCTTGTGTACTCGTGCTATGTTTCAACAGTCAAGTATTAAATTATAGTAGGTGTGATTACTTATATATAAACAAATATGGAGAGGTGGGTTGGCCCAAGAAACCATGCAAGCAGATTTAGAGAATTTGCAATCGAGATAAAGGGTTGTGAGAACTTGCAATTGAGATAAGTTTGATAAGGGAGATCTATTAGTGTGACGTTTCACTACTAGTACACCAGTACTCTTCCTCATATTTTTGGGAAATCATCTATTTTGGAAAAAAGGTATGTATATTTGTAATGTTATTGTAATACCTCTCGTTGTTGTATATATTTGTTTATTTACAATCATTTACTTGTACTATAAACCTAATAACCTATGGGCTTAGTGAAAAGCCTAGTGAAACTTTATGTTTTAAAGTTTGCTAATTATTTTTGTTTAATAGAAAATTGTCATGAGTCTTGGAACGGAAAAGACCCTAAATCAATCTTCAACTTCAAGACAGTTAGAGACAATTATCTTCTCTCATTGCCCAGAGATAAAAACATCTCAGTGGGAAATCAAGGGGCTTAGAAAAAGTAAGGAAAAAGTTGAAGACACCTTGAGATAAAAGAAGGAACCTAAATAGAACGTTGGGAAGTGAGGTAGGACACTACCCGAGAAGTTTTTCTTGAGCTATACTAGAGCCAATGGAAAACTCCAAGACAGACATAATTATATAAGTTCTAAGCTAGACTGTGGGGTCTTGATGCCTATGAATTGACCTTCATAGGTCATTGTCAAATTGATTGTTCTGGAAATTGAGAAGCTTGAGGGGAGAACATGACGTAATTTCCATTCTAATTGGTAGGGAGGAGTGGTATTTTCCTGGCCAAGTTTCTTGATAGTCGAGACTAATACAGATAAGTGCATAAATTTCTTTTTACGACTTATGAGATCTCTGTCAATGTTATAGTGTAATGAAATCTCTTAAATATTATTTATTAACATTGTTGAAAGAAGAGTATTTTCCTAATTTTGAGAAAAAAGACAGTCATTGTAGCTATGCATGACATGAGTATGTAAAGAACACATCATGGTTTTGTGCCGTAAGGACCTCTATATAATTTTGTTTAACTTCTGAATGTGAAGATATCCTTGATTTTGTATAGTATAGTAACTGTACAAGTGTAAGATGTTTATAATGAAGAACAATCGTAGCACTATAATTATAATTGAATAAGGAATAAAGAGTTCTTGAAACAAATTACACCCATAAATACAAAGGCAGTGGAGACACGACAATATTAGTACTAAATGAAGGAATTGATCAAACATTAGAGAAATTTTGAGGTCTAAATGGGCCTCCTAAGGAATATTATAAAATAACATTGGAAATAATAAAATAACATTATATTACATCATCAAATTTTAGAGGAAAAAAACAAAAACAAAAAAACCAAAATTTCAACTCATCACCCTACAGTTTTACTCAAATTTCAAGCGAGAGAACTCTTTGGATATAAAATTTAATTACTAATCCAAGGAGTACCTATGTTTCATACTTTATATGGACAAAAAAATGAGAAATATATGAAAAAACGTGATTGCAATAAGGTTTTTTCATGTATTTCTCATTTTATTGTGTAGCAAGGTCCATTTAAAGTATGCAACATGGTACTCCTTGGATGAGAAATTAAATTCCATATCTAACACGTACTCCACCTTGAAATTTGAGTAAAATCATGGGGAGTTAAGTTGAAAATACGAGTTGAAAAAGTAGTTTTTTTTTTTTTTTTTTTTTTTTTTGAATATTTTTACTTTTTTACTCTAAAAATGGTGAATCATCCCTCATGGTTGAGATCATCATTTTGAATCCTATTGTTTCTTATAAAGTTGATTTTGGTTGTACATTTTTGTTTTGAGACCCATTTTAGACCTCAAAATTTAGCTAATGCCCGAAACTAGCAAACTTAGCCATGTTAAAGAGAAGTCCAAAACCTTGTAAGCCTAGTTACTTTTGTACCCCTAGGGCAGTCAGAAGGTCCCAAGTGGCTCAGGTCTCACTTCTCTACTAGGCACTGTTAAATATTAATATGTGTAATGAATAAAGAAACCCTTCAGTAACAATATCTTCAACTATAACAAAGCACAAACTGTATGTAACTCGAGAAGCTAGTGCAACCGTAAAACTCAGAACTCATGTATGTATAAAAGAAGATTCGCAGAAAGAAAGCTAGTCACAAAGAGACTAAATGTCATGCTAAAATCACACAATACACAAACCAAAACTCTATACTTTTGTCACATTAATAACTGCAGGAATCCTCTGTGTCATTCTGCAAATAATCATTGTATAAAGAAAATAAAGGAGAAATTTGATCAATGAAACACCTGAGTTCAAAATGTTGACAAGAAAATACAAGGTTTTCCTTTCAAGCGTTAAATTATATCACTACAAACATCAAGTAAATAAAGAAAATATTGAAGTATTACAACCAGAAACTACGGTTTTCAAATTTGTAAACAAGTCAAATACAAAACACCCACTGTCCGAGCAATTAGGAACGAACCACCCTAAGAAAAAATGCTACAGAGGTATGGTGTATTAGCAACCCAATACATTTTAGACAAACTTTATTTAATTAATCTTAAATTAGAGTAACCGGGTTTACAACATATATTATTTGACACCATTTGAAAAGGAGAAAACCCAGTTAATACTAAAGAGTCAGAACGACCAGTTACATGAAAACCCATAACCTAGCCGAATTAGAACTAAACCTAGGTGAGGCCCCCACATATTTTGTCTTGCATGGCACTCTCGCGTGCTGCTCTGAGGGCATTAAATACCCAATATATAGCTGGTTACCTCTTTCCCTCAAAAAACAATAAATAACTATGTGTGTTATATGAAACCTGCAAATGAGAAGGTCAGCGTATAACCTCTAAAGCTCAACCATCAAATTGAAAATCCAATTCTTGTGTAAAGCACTGATAAGCATACGCCTCTAGGAAGAAATTTTAGTTGTAGAGGCATCGAAGAAGGAATTTAGTAGCAATTTGTAAGGAAAAGGAATGATAGAAATTGTTAAGAGTGGGTATGATGGAAATCCCTCAAGATTCTTCTCACCCTGCACGGTGGTATGAAACACAGTGATCATAAACTTAGAAATAACAAAGTAACTGGAAGTTGGAGGCGAGGCACTGTTCCCTACCTACTAGTCGGTGTCTTAAGTGAAAGACACAAGCAGAACTAGGACATCGAAGTCACCGCTGAAATACCCTTTTTTCTGACCTATGAGCAAACCCTCACAGTCAGTAAGTAATTTCAGAAAGTCTTGCCAGCAAGAAAACTCACTAAGCCTGCTTCAGAGGTTAAGGAATCAAGTTCAGCTGTGGCTTTGTGCCGAACCAAAATCCCACTGTAACCTGAGCTAGGGTTTGAGTTGTAGCGGAGCCGTGTCCAGCAAAGCAAGGAATGCAAATGCCCTGAAAACTGGCCAACAAGGGCGGGGGTAGTTACCCTACGCATTCTCAAATCAAATTTACCGTACATATGAATCTTGATAACCTAAAACTGTAATATATGATAAGAACCCTCTGCCTAAGCTACATGTAAAAGCTAAAATACATATGCCAATTTTTTTTACAAGTATTAAAATTTGGGAAAACGATAGTAATTTTTTAAAATTTTTATTTTAGCAAGTGGATGATACAACTATTTTGTAATTCGTTTGAATTTTCAAATTATCAACTGATTAAATGTTTTCAGTCAAGAATCAATTGTGCTTTTTCGTGGAGTTTGACTTCGGCCATTGAACAATCGAGCTCCTATAAGAACACAAAAATTCAAAGCGGAGAAGGCACATGGGTTTGAATGAAAAAAATATTTATTCCACCCACTTTACAATGGGAAGAAAGGATTCTTATTCTCTACGCTCAAATTTAATTCCACATTTAAGGTGATAAATTTTAATATAAACTTTATTATAGTGACTTCAAACGTTGCTGTGATTTTTAAATTTAAAATGGTAAATTATAATGAATCTAGCTAGTTTACGCCTTATGACAAACCCATCACATTAAGACCAGAAAGGATTAAATCGTTAAAGTATGAATAAAAGTATAAATTTCGGTTTAAAAAGATTTGATATTTTCAGACCCTCATAACTTAAAAACATGACTTCAAGTTTTCACTTCGATCTAACCATTCGATAAATGCATACTAGTCTAAAAAACCGTCTACAACATGATGATTTCACGTGAATTCCTGAATATCTGCTAATAAATTTAGTTTCTACGTATGTCCAATCCAATGTTTATTAATAAATTTAATTTTTCGTTAAGGAAAAGCCTAAAATTTAAAAATATAAATTAAATTATAACCAATAGATTTAAATTTACATTCAATTAATTACATGTGGTTGATTTTAGCCCCCATCCCCACCCCTTATTTTTTTGGTAGAGCAAAATTCTTCCAGCGCACTCAGGCAAAAATCTTTCCTTCCTTTTGTCCATTCCATAGATATCTGCAGCATATCTGTTAAATGCGGCTGAGTATTCCCCGAGGAATCCAGGCTAGTGACATGTGTGGATTCCAACATAGATTTTATAAGGACTAGGCACTCTGCTCTGGACAAGAATCTGTGATTCCAAATTTTCAATCTCTTCTCAATTTTAATCACTAACCAGATCCAGTCAACAATCCGGTAGCTGGGGTTTTGATCCAGAACCCCAAGTATTTCAGGCCATCTGAGATATTATGCATTTGATAATGGAAGAAATGGAGAGTTGTTCTATCCTCCTGAGGGGAGGTGTGAGACAGAGTGATAGTAGACTTGGATTGATTTGCAACCATACCTATGGCTTTTTCAAAGAGTGCAAGGATGTCATGGAAAGAGGTAGAGTCCATGATGCTGCCATCCAGGAAGAGCATAACATCATCAATGAAAAGGAGGTGGGTGAGGTGGCAGAGTTCATTCATTTTCAGTGCTTTGAATCTGCTTTCCCTTTTTGCAGTGCCAATGAGTATACTGAGTCCCTCCATCACTATAAGGAACAAAAGGGGAGAAAGTAGGCATCCTTGCCGGAGTCCTCGTCTGGCATGGAATAAATGGGATGCAGATCCATTTATGAGTAAACTGAAGGATGCCGAATTTATGCAGCACACGATCCATTCTGTGAAAGTGAGTGGGAATCCTAGATGGATCATAATCATCTTAATGAAGAGCCAACTCACACGATTAAAAGCCTTTGCGAGGTCAATCTTGAGGATAATGCTTTTCATATTTCTTGTTTTGATAGAGTGAATGGCTTCCTGAGAAGTGCCTATGGCCTCATGGATCTGTCAATTTTAAAGAAAGTTGAATTGCTCTCGAGAGATGTGATGGGATAGTATAGCACGGAGCTGATTAGCTATGATCTTTGCAATGATTTTGTAGAGGGTATTACCGAGAGAGATAGCTCGGAAATCATTGAAGGATGTAGGGGAGTATGATTTTGGAATAAGAGCAATGAAGGTAGCATTGATAGCCTCATACATCTTTCCGGAGTTCCTCCACTCTTCAACTACATTGAGAAGATCATTCCCAATGAGGTCAAAAGAGGCTATGAAGAATTCAATGGACCAACCATGTGGGCCAAGGCTTTTATATTTGTTGAACCATTTTAATGTCCCTTCAAGTTCTTCTTTAGTGACGGTGTAGTTAGCTCAGCTGCAATATCCGGATCTACAAAGCTTGGGAAGTGCCCTGCTACTTGAATGATATCGGCAAGGTTTGAGGCTGGGAGTTCCTTATATAGATGTTTGAAGTGTGAAATTCCGAACTGAGATAGTGGATGGAAAGTTTTAGCAATACCTCCATCTTGCGAGGGAATTTTGTAGATGGTGTTGGAGGCTTTTCTCCCCTGGGAAAAATTATGAAAGTAACTTGTGTTCTCATCCCCTGCTTTGAGCCAGAGTGCTCTACTCTTGAGTCGCTAGGTTTCCTCTCTTTCCTCCAGAATTTTGGCCCTTTGATTTTCTAATTTGATTAGACATGACTTGGCTTCTGTGTTTAAGAAACCCCTGTTTTGGTCATCCATAAGATGGGCCAAGGAGGATTCAACAGAGGCGAGGGTATGGTCATCCCTTTGAATTTTTTCCTTTGCCCATTTGATAGTTAGTTTCTTGAGATGCAAAAGGTTATGACAAAACCCTTCAGCCTAGGTGAGACCTTGAGTGGGAGGGTTTTGCAACCAGAAATCTGAGACCAGTTTGGATTAGGAGAGGTCCTGAAGCCAAGATGAATTGAATTTGAAAGGGGCTTTGGGCTTAATAGGAGGGCCAGAGATTTCGAGGTAGATAGGTGAGTGGTCAGAGATACCTCCGGATCCGACCCATTGCCTACAATGGGATAAGCCCTGTAACATTAGGGTTTTGAGGATGAAACGGTCCAGTCTTCTGGCTAGTGTCACCTCTCCAACACTTATGTTGCTCCATGTGGGTAGGGGTCTATTCATGGGGATATATGAAAGATGTGCTTGACCGAGCAGGTTTTCATGGTATCAGAGAGCAGATCGATATGTGCCAATGAGCCCAAGGACTCACTAAATCCGATAGAAAAATTTAGATCACCTCCCATAATAAGATTGTCAAATGAGGTAATAGAGAATTTTAGGAGTTGATTCCAGAAAGCCTCCCACCCATGACAAGGCCCATAAGCATTCATTACATGGAGATCCATTCCCAACTCAGCAAAAAAGATGTCGATACCAATGAAGACCTTTCCTCCCCAGGCCAATGTTAGGTTTATGGAGTGTGGATTGTACCCCAGAGCCAAACCTCTAGATCTCCTGACTGCATCTAGGGCAAGGAATTCCCATCCCGGGTTCAGAGCCCTCAGTATACAGATAATGTGTTGAGCTTCACCAAGGGTTTCTTGAAGAAAAATAATTTCTACAAGCTCGAATTCAAATAGCTTGCGGAGGGCTAGTTTTCTGGGCGAGCTAGCCATGCCCCTGTAGTTAAATGATAGGCACTTCATGGGGGTAACATTTCAAGGGTGTTATTTTCTCTAAGAACTCGATGTAATGAATATTTCCTTCTCGAGGCCACCTCAGTACCAGCCCAAAGTATAGCATGCGAGAGATAAGATTTAAGCCCATGAAGGGGTTTAATGTACATCGAGGGGAGGGACAGGCCGAGGCCAGAATGTATTGAAAGTGTACCCATAGTGGGGGGGAGGGATCGTAGGTTGTAAGGGTGGGGGGGAACCAGGGGAGTAGGGGATGGGGTGGAGGATGCCTCCGGAGGTAGGGATGGGGAGGTAGTAGAATAAACCAGTTGATGGGAGAGAAGGGGGTAGGAGATAGATGTAGAGGTGGTATATCGATCTTGTACAGATGCATTACGTAGATGATGTGAAGAAAATGCTTAAGTAGAAGATAGAGTAGGGAGAGTGGGGAGAGAGATACTCGAAGTATGAGTCGCTTCAGCTGTTGCCCTAGCTCAAGTTAGAGGTGGAGATGGGGGGCACGTGGAGCAACCTGTAGATTGTTGGATTGACTGAGCTGGGGTCACTTTCCGAGGTGGAGTGGGTGCTGCTGATGGTGCCTTCCTCGGGGTATCTATGGTAGCCCTTCCATTGCCACTCTGTTTTTCCATAGTCACTTCCAGGGATTTTTGGACCAGTGGACATTCCTTATACAAATGTCCGACTTTGTGGCAGCAACGACATCTGAATGGTACCCCCTCGTAATCTAGGATTTGAACCTTAGTAAAGTTACGCCATTGCAGAGTAATCTTTTCTTCCAGGCCCTCCCGAGTATCCAGATGCACTAGAATGTGAGCTAGGGTATGATTCTTGGACTGTATTATGGATTTTTCATAATCCAGAAAGGTGTCGAGGGTATTTCCAATTTGCACAAACACTTCTTCTGACCAGTACTGGAGAGATAAACCAGGTAGACGTACCCATAAATGTCTAGCTCCTATCTGTTCCCTTTCCAGATCGAAGAGAGGACTCCATCTTTTGAGCAGCATAGGAGCCATTTCGATATGGCAAAAAGTGCGAGTGCCATTTTTGTGTATTCTTCAAGGGTAAAATGAAGCACAAACCATCCTCATGGGAGAATCTGTACTTTCGGAAGCTATATGAATATCTGTACCCAGATTTCTTTTACCCACAACCCCAATTGCTCTGTCGTGTAGGTTCTTCCTCGAACTGTACCCACCAGGACTTTCCCTGCCTTGTCTGCCACTTCACCCATGGTGAGTCCTTCCCCAAATTTGATGATGTAGTCCTTACTGGTGGCCTTAACACACCTTGTTTTCCTTTTACCTATTCTCGGCACAGTAAGATGATCTAGAAATGGATCCAAGGGGCTTTTTGTTGTAGGATGAGGTTGTTTCTCCGCCGATCTTACTCGAATTACAAGAGTTTCGAAAGAACCAGAAGGAGGAGCCGAGGCCTGGGGCGCCTCAGAATAGATGGGGGAGTCGTGGATCTTCTGAGCCTCTGTTGCCGCATCAGACTCGCTACCCAGACAAGAGGGAGGGTTTTATAGAAGCAATGATATACAGGGGGAGAGGGGTCGAAGGGAGGGGATGATGAGGCGGTCAGAAGGTTTAGGGTCTGGGAGACAACGTGGGATAATCTAGGACAGGTGAGTCAATGGAGAGAGTCCCAATGTGGAGGGTGGAGGCTGTAAGCCTGGGGAGGGAGACAATCAGCGATGGGTTCGAGAAGGACGATGCTAAGGATGGAACGGGTGTCGATTTAGGGTTTGGGTGGCAGAAGATGGGTTTCTCTGGGTAAGGGTCCAACGAATAATCCACGGCGTCCAACTCCATTCCTTCCATGCTAAGCATAGGAATGGGAGGACGTAACCGTCGACAGTTAGGAGCAGGTGCAGGTGAGGGAAGCAGGTTGCAGAGGTAGCCTTAGAGGTTTACGACATCTACGGCTAACTGTAATCAGGGTTATAGCTAGGGTAAAGATAGTGAAATCTGCAGCCCCCCATCGTCCACCCTTGAAATCTGTTTAAAAAATTAAAACCAAAGGGATAAATACTATAACCCTAAAATAAATATGGTTGACCATGTTTTACCATGGTTGGTTTTTATATTGAGACAATCTTTGCCACAATGTGACATTTGACCACAGTTGATTTTCATATTGAGACAATCTTTGTCACAATGTGACATTGGACCATGGTTGCATATGGCTGGCCATGGTCGCATATGGCTTACCATGATTATAAACCCAAGGGATTTATATTAAACCCTAGGATTAATAGTATAAACCTTAATAATAATATTAGACCCTACAATATGAACCCTTAGATTGATAAACTCAAGGGGTTGATACTATAAACCCAATGGACCAATTAAAAAACCACAAGGTATTATAAACCTAAGGGAATAATATTTAACTAAAGGGGTTAATATTATCAACCCAAGGCATATAAACCCTAAGATAAATATTATAAACCCAAGGAATAATAAACACAATAGATTAATACTAAAAACCAAAGGGAATAATATTAAATACAAGGGATAAATATTATAAAACTAAGGTATATAAACCTTATGATAAATATTATAAACCATAAAATAAATATGGTTAACCATGGTTGATCACATTTAATTTTCATATTGACACAATATTTATCACAATGCGACATTGGACTCTAGTTAACCATGACTAATTTTCATATTATGACAACCTTTGACACAATGCAACGTTGGAAAATGGTTAGCCATGGTTGATTTTCATATTGAAACAATATTTGTCACAATGCGACATTAGACCATGGTTGACCATGGTTGTCACAATGTGACATTGGACCAAGGGATTGAAAAACCCAATGGATATTAATCCTTAGATTGATAAACCCAAGGGTTTGATATTATAAACCCAAGGGATTAATTCTAAAACCTCAAGGTATTATTAACCCAAGGGAATAATATTAACCTTAGGAAAATGAACCCTTAGATTAATAAACACAATGGATTAATATTATAAACTAAAGGGAATAATAAACCCAAGGGATTAATACTATAAACCCAAGGGAGTAATATTAAACCCAAGAGAATAATATTATAAACCCTAGGTATATAAACCCTACAATAAATACTATAAACCCTAAAATAAACATGGTTGACCATGTATTATCATGGTTGATTTTCATATATGCTAAATTATAAACTTAGTATTATAAACCAATATGAAACCCAATATTGAAATTCGTAATTATAAAACCTATATTACAAACCTTAATATTAAATATTAATATATTAATTACATTTTAACAAAATATTGTATTAATAAATCTTAATTTAAATATCAATATATTATTATATATTAATCCCAAGGGATTTATACTATGAACCTTAGGGAGTAATATTATAAATGGAAGGGAATAATATTAAACCCAAGGGATAATTATTATAGGCCCTTCATATTAATATTACAAAACCAAGGGATTATTGATATTATTGATACTATAAACCCAAGGGATTATAAACCCAATAGAATAATATTAAAACCTATGAATATGAAACCTAAAATAAACATGGTTTGTCATGGCTGACCATGGTTAATTTTCATATTGAGACAATCCTTGTCACAATGTGATGTTTGACCATGGTTGACCATGGTTCACTATGATTGGCTCAAATTATAAACCTAAGCCAATAATATTATACCCTAGGAATACGAACCCTTCGATTAATAAACTGAATGGATTTATTATAAACCCAAGGAATTAAAATTATAAACAAAAAGTATATAAACCCTAAGATAAATATTATAAACCCTAAAACAAAATGGTTGACGATGGTTGATTTCCATATTAAGACAATTCTTGTCACAATGTGACATTAGACCATGGTTGACCATGTTTTCCATGATTGATTTTCATATCAAGACAATCTTTGTCACAATGTGACGTTGGACCATGGTTGCTTTTCATACTAAGACAATCCTTGTCACAATGCAACATTTGACCATGGTTGACCATAGTTGGCTATGATTGACAATGGTTGACCATGATTGATATTCTAAATGCAATGGAATAATAAACTCAAGGGATTAATAATATAAACCCAAGCGATTAACACTAAAAACCCAAGGGATTATAAAACCAAGGGAATAATATTAAATCCAAGGGACTAATATTATAAACCCAAGGTATATAAACACTAAGATAAATATTATAAACACTAAAATAAATATTGTTGACAATGGTTGATTTTCATATTGAGACAATCCTTGTCACAATGCAACATTGGACCATGGTTGACCATGCATAACCATGGTTGATTTTCATATCAAGACAATATTTGTCACAATGCAACATTCGACCATGGTTGACCATAATTGACCATGGATGAACATGTTTGATTTTATAAAACATGGTTGACCAACGTTGACTATGATTGACCATGGTATACCATGGTTGACCATGCTTATCATATTGATACATTCTTTTTCATAATGCGACAATGGACCATGGTTGAAAAATGATTGATTTTCATATTGAGACAATATTTGTCACAATGTGACGTTGGACCATGATAGACCATGATTGAATTTATAAAACATGGTTGACCATGATTGTCCATGGTTTACCATGATTGCTATTATAAACCCAAGGCAATAATAACCCTAGGGACTAATACTAAAAACCTGAGTGATTATAAACCTAAAGGAATAATATTAAACCCTAGGAATATAAACCCAATGGATTAACACAATCTTTGTCACAAAGTGACATTGTACCATGGTTGACCATGATCTATATAAAAAAAATTGTGTAAGCTTGGCAGTACTTTATTTTTCTATTAATCATACATAGGCAGGTAACAAAACATATGTCTGGTGGCCTCAACCTACCCGAGCAAAACCAAGTGTGTTGGCAACTGATAAACATCATATATCGTAAAAAAATTAAACATTTTGAGAATATCCATCCATGCTAAATAGGCTATTGTATCTACTATCTGTTTAATCATTCTACTATCAAAGTAAATGTTATCAGACCAGATCATTATAGTAACAAAAAATGCATTAATTCCTATCTAGTCTACTTTCCGTCATGTGATGATTCAATGGGAGACAGGTCCTTAGCACTCGACCTAGGAATTTCATTCTACATCAGGCTTTGAATTTATTTCTCCATTCAGCCAAAACAAACATTCTCATGATATTGTTGCATCTACACAGCATGAATCTCCCTTTGAATATCCTTTAAGCTTGGCCCCTCTTGTTGTGTTTTTTGTGGTTCCTCTATATTCATGTTTGTTGTCATGGCCCTAGCTAGCCTATTCTTCATCACCTAGTAAATCTTGATTGTCTATCTAAATAACATTTGTCAACCTCGGGTGTGTCCTGGATCTATGAGCAAGGGATCCCATTCCTCCATTGGAAGAGGCCCCGTCGATGCCTTAGTGTTTAGCTACACCTCCCCTATTGAAATTATGGCCTTAACCAATGCTGGAGTTCCTCCATGGTATCCATGTATGAGGTTCCGCACGTTTTCCTCTCCATTTTCCTGCCCCTCTTCTGCTAGGTCTCGCTAGTCAAGGCCACCAACGTTTTCTTTTTTTTGTTTGTCTGTTTGCAAGCACAGTGAGCCCCTTTTCTTCCTGACCCCACATCCAACTTCACCATTTTGCTTTCACTTAGAGTTTCTTCCAGCCACCACCACTCACGATTTATTTCCTTATCCTGAAGTAGGAGTGTCGGATTTAGAAGGGGAGGAAAATTAAATAAACTTGTAAGAGTAACATAAGCACAAATATTATAACCAAACCATATGTCCATATTAGCCTCCGTCCATTCCATGTGAAGCACCATTACAGGGTCTTGAGTTCGAGTTTGAGGGATATGACCCAAATTGCCCCTAGTTCCTTCACGTCTTTCCTTCAACCTTACTGTGTCCAGATGGAAGTGGTTTTCCTCCCTCTAACTCTCTAACCCCACCTTGGTTCAACCGACCTATTGGGTTCCTGGCTTAGGCATAATGACAACCAAGTTGATGGACAAGTAAGGTTTGGGATGCTCAAGAAAAATGATGCAAATGGTTGACCCAGTTCTAACAGATATTACAAGCCCGCTGAGGTCTGGAGTCTTCGGTTCCTCCCTCCTACCCCTCTAGTCATTGAAACTACCCTACAACCCAACTTTAAGTGAATTGGCTGAGAGAATGGTGAAGAAAATACCCAAGTCCTCCCCTCGGTTAGTCATTCAACCCTCTTCCCTACCATATCTCCGGTTCCACTAGATTAAACTCGCTTTGGCATAGTTACCAACCACACTGGGGTTCGAGTCCCCCGATTCCCAGGTATTGCCCCTCTACTCCAAAGGATTGCCAGGGAGCCAAGTTATGGTTGATTGGTCAAACTTACCAACTACGTGGTGCCCCAACACCCTGTTCCTACCCCATTGGGTCTGAAAGTCACCCAAGAACCAGACTAAGCTAGACTGAACAAACATGCAAGCATTGTGAATCCCAGAGACCCCACTCATTCCTCTCTTTCTCTAAGAATTTTGAGGTGACCGTCGACCCTCATGGGAGCCTTGACCCCTTCTTAGTCCCAGACATCTGGTATTAACGAGAGAAGGAGAAAATTTCATGACCCAGGAGCCAAGAGCCACCCCTAACCCTCCATGGATCCCATTTTTCCCCAACAAGCTACCATATAATGCATAAATTAAAATACCAAACATCAACAACAGAGAATTGTACCAAATTTCTTTAGAAACATTCGAAGCCACCACCATTCGTTGTGAGACCAGCCTCCATTCTTGCAGCATCGAATCCATATCAAGACTAAGGGAGGCCTGAATTACATACAAGATTCCTTCCGAGGCATTGGTGGCGTACTCCTAGTGGTGGTGGCAATCCCTCCTCCTGCAGGAAAGGTCCTCTCTCCAGCTTCTAGTCTCGTATCTTGCTGCCAGATTCCACCTCCAACCTTGCATGCATTCTCTATCGTCCCTCACCACCTTTCTTCCTTGCTTAACATTTGACCTTCCCTTTTGCTTTCCCAAGGCGATCAACACATGTTGCCTTTCTCTCTCGGTTCCTCTTGCCACGCATGTGTGGGGTCCTTGTGTGGGCTGCCCACTAGCCCTGGCCACTTGTCCCTCACGCATGTCCATGATCCATCGCTGGATCTTCTTTCCCACCACACCTCGATTGGGGGGACCATGATCGATATTATAAACTCAAGGGATTAAAACTAAAAACTCAAGGGATTATAAACCCAAGGGAATAATATTAAACCCATGGGAATAATATAAACCAAATTTATATAAAAACTGAGATAAATATTATAAACCATTAAATAAACATGGTTGACCATGGTTGATTTTCATATTGATACAATCTTTGTCATAATGCGGCGTTGGACCATGTTCAACCATGGCTTAACCCTTAGATTAATACACCTAAGGGATTGACACAATCTTTGTCACAATGCGACGTTGTACCACGGTTGTCCATGATTGACCATGGTTAACCATGATCGATATTATAAACCCAAGGGAATAATATTAAACCTGGCAATAATATAAACCAAATTTATATGAACCTTAATATAAATATTATAAACCATTAAATAAATGCAGTTTCCCATGGTTGATTTTCGTATTGATACAGTGTTTGTTACAATGCAACATTGGACCATGCTCGACCATGGTTGAACCCTTAGATTAATAAACCCAAGGGATTTATATTATAAACCCAAGTAAATAATAAACCCTAGGGATAAACACTAAAACCCCGAGGGATTATGAACCCAAGGGAATAATATTAAACCTAATGGATCAATATTATAAACCCAAGGTGTATAAACCCTAAGATAAATATTATAAACCCTAAAATAAACATGGTTGACCATGGTTGATTTTCACACTCAGACAATCCCTCTCACAATGCGATGTTGGACCATGGCTGAATATGCTTGACCATGATTGATTTTCATATCGAGACAATCTTTGTTACAATGTGACGTTAGACCATGGTTGATTTTCATATTGAGACTATCTTTATCACAATGTGACATTGGACCATAATTCATCGTGCTTGATGATAACTAACCATGGTTGACCATAGTTAATTTCCATATTGAGCCAATGTTTGTCACAATGTGACATTGGACCATGATTTACCATGGTTTTCCATGATTATAAACTGAGAGAGATTTATATTAAACACAAGGATTAATATTATAAACCCTATGAATAATAATATACCCTAGGAATATGAACCCTTTGATTAATAAACCTAAGGGAATAATAAACCCAAGGGGTTATAAAGGTAGGGGGATAATATTAAACCCAAAAGATTAATATTATAAACCCAAGGTATATAAAACCTAAGATAAATATTATAAACCCTAAAATAAACATGGTTTACCATGGTTGATTTTCATATTGAGACAATCTTTGTCACAATGCGATATTAAACCATGGTTGATTTTCATATTGAGACAATATTTATCACAATGTCACATTGGATCATGGTTGACAATGATTGACCATGGTTGACGCTGGTTGACAAAGGTTGACCATGGTTGATTTTTATATTGAAACAATATTTGTCACAATGTGGCATTAGACCATGGTTGACTGTGATTATAAGCCCAAGGGATTTATATTAAAGCTAAGGATTCATATTATAAACCTTAGGAATAATATTAAACCCAAGGAATAATATTATAAAACGAAGCCTTAAGATAAATATTATAAACCCTAAAATAAACATGGTTGATCATGGTTCACCATGGATGATTTTCATATTGATATAGTCTTTGTCACAATGCGACATTGGACCATGGTTAATCTTAATATTGAGACAATCATTGTCACAGCATGACATTGGACCATGGAATAATACTAAACCCAACGGATTAATATTATAAGACCAAGGTATATAAACTGTAAAATAAATATTATAAACCTTAAAATAAAAATGGTTGACCATGGTTTACCATGGTTGATTTTCATATTGACACAATCTTTGTCACAATGTGACAATGGACCATGGTTGACCATGGTTGATTTTCATATTGAGATAATATTTGTCACAATGTAACATCACACCATCTTTGATCATGATTAACGAAGGTTGATCATGGTTTACCATTGTTGGCCATGGTTGACGATTGTTGACCATGGTTGACCATAGTTGATTTTCATATTGAGAAAATATTTATCACAATGTGATGTTAGACCATAGTTGACCATGGTTGACCATGACTATAAACCCAAGGAATTTATATTAAACCCATGTATTGATATTATAAACCCTAAGAATAATATTAAACCCTAGGAATATGAACACTTAAATTAATAAACCAAAGAGATTGATATTATAAACCAAAGGGAATAATAAGCCCAAGGGATTAATGTTAAAACCCCAAGGGATTATAAACCCAAGGGAATAATATTAAACCCAAGGGATTAATATTATAAACTGAAGGTATTAAACCCTAAGATAAATATTATAAACCCTAAAGTAAATATGTCTCACCATGGTTGGCCATGGTTGATTTTCATATTGAAACAATCTTTGTCACAATGCGATGTTGGAGCATGGTTGGTCATGGATGACCATAACTACCATTAATTATTATTATTATTATTATTATTAATTAATCATTTAATTAATTAATAATAGTTTAAAAAATAATTTATAATAATAATATTAACTAATTAAGTATTAATAATCATAATTAATTATAATTATAAATTATTAAGCATTATTATATTAATTATTAATAATTTATATTATTATTATTATTATTATTATTAAACTTAAACTTAATTAACTAAAATTATTTATTACTTATTAATTATTATTGAATAATTAATGATGATTAATTAATTATTAATTATTAATTAAACTTATTAATTAATTGAAATATATTCTAATCTATTGCAATACATTCAATTTATTGAAATCTATTACAATGCATTCACATCTATTATAGTCTATTGAAATATATTAAAACGCATTCATTATATCCATTCAATCTATGCAATCTATTAATGCATCCAAAATCTATTGAGTGTGTTAATTTCTATCTATTGAATGCATTGATTGCAATCTATCTAATGCATTCAATCGATTGTTGTAATATCCCTCCGTTGTTGTAATTTTATTTTTATTTAGATTGAATTATCGCAGAAAAGTCACGAAGTACATTGAAACATTTATGTAAATAAATATTTTTTTTTTATTAATAAATAAATATGATTGAGAAAGCTTGGAAATGGGCCGCTGTAATATGGGATTTTTGCCTAAGATAACTATTCCATGATAAAAAAAATAAAAATAAAAAATTCTAGATAAGATTTAATGGATAGGAGAGAAAATCCTTTAAATTGCTTAGTTAGAAAAATATGCTGAGCTTAAATAAGCATAAAGCGTCACGGGAGATAAAAGCGGGCTTTTTGGAAAAACATTAGGCAAGTGGACATTAAAAGCGACAAAAGCAAGACGTCGTTAAAAGAACAATCTATCATGGAAGTAAGGTATGAAATATTAGGAGAAAAGGGCCAATGGGGGTTGTTGATCTCTGAAAAAATATTCTTAACTTAGGGGGACCTGGAGGAACAGTTCATGGTTGGGTGGATCGCATCCTCATCCCATACAAATTTGACTTCTTCCTGTTTAAAAAAATTTGTGCATAATTGTTCTATGATTAGTTTAGTGAATAACTAAGTGCATGTGTTATACTTACGTAATTATAGGGTTTGATATAAAAACAATGATAAATATTGTTGAGGAAAAGATGTTGTGTTTGTTGGATGCTTGTGGGTTAAATAGCATATTGGAGAATAATATGTTTTGAATATCAAAATAGTGTATTTGTAGTTATTATGTTTTTTTTTGGGAATGATTTCTCGGCGAATTATATTAATTAATTTTATCTATTGGATGCTTGTGGGTTAAATAGCATATTGGAGAATAATATGTTTTGAATATCAAAATAGTGTATTTGTAGTTATTATGTTTTTTTTTGGGAATGATTTCTCGGTGAATTATATTAATTAATTTTGTCTGTTATGAAATTTTCTAGTTCAAAAGTGATTTATTGTAAAGAATTATGTACAACTATTTTTGTGAAAAGCATTATTGTAAACACATCTACGATGGTGAGAAATAGATTATCCTTGATAGATGCATTTCTGGTGATTGATAATAAATCCTTAGAGATGAAAATAACTCTCGCAAATAGAATTAATCGATGATGAGTGAATAGTATAGAAACACACGCCCCTATCCAGTTCGATTGTGTGATTATGAACTCGTAGTAACAAAGGACTGTAGCTAGTGATTTTGAGAGTAGCAGCTAGCAATAAATAGAACATGACAGCAATCATGAAATCTGATTTCTAAATAAGTTATAAGGAGGAGACCATTCATGTAACCAAAATCGTGTTTGACATATGGTCGAACAAAAAGGAATGGAATTGGGAGTTACATAAACCACTATGTGACTATTTTCTAGAAAACGTTGACTTTATATAATTCGAGGCACGGAAAGGAAAAGGACTCAAAAATATCGATTTTATGGTAAAGACAGTAATGAAATAAACAAGGCATACTTTTCCATTTAAGTAGAGATGTCACAAGTTACACAAAAAAACATAGTAGCGACAACTTCGTGATAAATTGAATGCAACCTCCTATTTAGCAGGACAAATATTATAAAGATTATAATTAAAGATGGTCTGCGTAGACACTTGCGATAAATCGGGTTCTGCTGACACATTCTCAGTATTGACCTTTGGATCTCTGTAAGATGCAATGATGCATAGAGAAACTGGGTGGAGAGTAACTGACCTGTCCAGTAGAAATAATGATTATGAGACACATATTGGCACTTGAAAATCCCATAGACAGATGTCGTGAGAAGAAATACCTGAAAGACTACACAAAAGTATTATAGGTGAGAAAAACGCGGAAAAAAAAACAAAAAACAAAAACTTGTAAGCAATATATACAATTTAGATATGAATCTTACGGAAAAAAATGGTTACTTGGGTATCGGTTTGTTAGTTGGTAAGAGGTAATCGTTGTGAGCGATTGTAGCACCACGGGAAAACTACATCAACATACCAGTGCGAGAACAAGAATAGGTTACGCGTGCAGAGATAGTTATAAATAAACAGTATATATATATATATATATATATATATACACACAAGGGAAGTAAGACCATGAGATTATTCATACTACCTTGTCGAGGGAGGAGTAGCATAGTCGCTACCTATAACTTCCTGTCATCCGCTCGCAGTGAACTCGTTCTGTACAGTCAAACACAAAGGGAAAATAGTAATATTCCTCATTAGATGTCCTGAAATGAAGAAAAATACTACTACCGAATTGAATTAGGGTGAATTGAATTAGGGTGAAATGAACTGGAAAATCAACTTGGGGTGATGATTGCAGGTGCGATGATTGAGTGATATTGTTTTTCTTCTCTGAAATTTGGTTTTTCCTCCTTGTTTTCAGCGCTTTATTCAGTAGTTTTGTTGTTCATGATCAATACCTTCTTGCTGAAACCATCTTCCTTCACATTATTTCAGCCTCCATCAATTAGGAATTGTAAATATTTTTGTGTATTTGTCAATCATTTACAATATTCCTTTGTCGAAAGTAGCCTAATCAAATTATCGTTTTTGATGCAAGTGTAGTAATTTTCATTCTGAATCAAAAGAAGAGTGCCGTAAAGTATTCCTCTTCAAGATAGTTGATTGTACTTTTGTCATTGTATTTGATTTTGAAATTATTTGTACTTCAAAGCATAGTTATCAAGTTCGGCAGTATCGGCAAAAAGAATTCGGAAATTCGCTGATTCGGTTCGGTACAACTAATAATTCATCAGTGTCCAATTCCGTACAGGTCAGCGGTGAAAGATTTTGGTCAAAGCTTTCTATCAGTTTATTTCCAGCGTCCACTGTGCTGCTCCCGCTGACGAAGAGTGTGTCCACTGTGCTGCTCCCGCTGACTTGACGAAGAGTGTCGCTGTGTAGGCTCTGTGTAACCATGGATAGAAATACTTACAAATCACTGCTAAATAAAATCACAAAAGAATAAATCAAGTTTTTCAATTACCTTTTATAAAATAAAGCAGGGAAAGTTGAGAATTGAAATTTTATAAAAATAATGCAGCTATTTTTTTAGTTTTAGTGATATATTTTTTTTTAACTTTTCGGGTATTTTTTATGTGATGATTAATCAGAAAATTGGAAAAAAATAAACAATAATTTTTATAAACATAAAAATAAAAATAAAAATTAATAATTCTTATATTATAAAAAAGTGATTTTTATTAAATTTCTCTATAAAATATTAAATATTATTAGAAATTTGGTTAGAAATTTGATTATTTTAATTTTAGTTTGATTTTGATATTTTATTATACATTATTTACAAATTATTCTACCACATAATATGGCATAATAGAAAATAAATTGCTAATACAAAAATCTAAAATTTTTATTAAATAATTAATTTAATTAAAAATAAATCAATATTATCATTGATATTAAATAATATAAATAGCTCTTATACATATTGAGAGATGAGTTAATAATTTCTACATAATCGCAACTAAAAGAAATATAACTTCTATTTTAACAAGAATTATGAAATAATGAATTGGTTGCAAATTGGTACCTCTTTTATAAAAAGAAAAAATCTAATTTCTATATCGTGTTAAATGAATAACTCTTATAAAAAAAAAAGATAAATCAATATTATAAAAAATTATAAAACATATAAAATGGTAAGCTTCCAAATCCACAATTTTTATAGAAAAACAGTAACTTCTATATTACAAAAAATTATAAAATGGAAAAATTCATTATTATAAAAGATATAAAATGGTAAGCTTCCAAATCGACAACTTTTATAAAAAAATAAAAAAACAGTAACTTCTATATTACAAAAAATTATAAAATAGCAAAATTCAGTTTACAATGGATAAGACTTATAAAAAAATAGAAAAAAATAAATAAATCCAATATTAAAAAAAAGAATATTAAGTATTTGTAAGATGTATAATGTCGAATTTTTTCCGTATTGAATTTTATAGAGTCGAATTTTTTCCGTATCGAATCGAATTCGAATTCGAATTTGGTAACTATGCTTCAAAGTTTCGAAAACAGTTTTAATTTCGAAATCAAAAAGTGTCGTCTTAGTCTTCCTTTTGTTTTGAAAAGAAAATTGTTAGTAATGCCGCTTTGAAAGAAAATATTTCAGATCTATACTTAGCTTTATTTTTAGCATTCACACATTAAGAAAGTGGAAAACAAATACATGCATGTGCATCTGCATTTTGACTGCTTGCGAAATTTGATTTAGGAAAAGTGCATTTAGTGTGTGCTCCATGCTCTCTGCTGAAAGAAAATGATTATCTTCTTTCCTTTGTAGCTAGGATTGCTAAAAGAACATAAACCACTGTTTATCGTTTTAGAATGCATATTTAGGAATTTCACATCTACATCACGTGGTGAACCTTGAAAGACAAACTTCTAAGTAAGATCAACTCTAAAATAAACCTCAATGAACATAAAAACGCTTTGGAACCTAATGCAACACATCTAGAAGTCTAGGCTAGAGACGTGTTTCGGCATCCTAAAACCTGGTAACTATCGCTTTCATCGAAGGTTGGGTGATTCCTCCTCTTTGATACGACAAGTGCCAGTACGGACTTGTGCTCCCTGTACTATCGAGTATATATTGGGAGACCACAACAAGCTGATATCCTTTATCCTTAGGAAGCTGTGTCTGTTGCCCTATTGATCGTAATGCACTGAACGTAGCATTCGGGAAGATTGACTGTCGTACATATGTCCTTGGTAATTTCTCTATCATTTATCACCAAGGTGTATTTTGTAGTTTTACAATTGGTTTGGTAAACCCTCTGTCTAGACTTCCAAAGTAGTCACTTTCGTTCCTTTTCGACTCCTTAAAAGAAAAGGTTCGTCTGAGCACTTGTCACTTCAGGATCATTAAAAATCGAAGGCGACTAGAGTCACCTTTAGCTTTTTCTCGAATCCTAAAAATGGAAAAAACAAGTTGCTTCAAAGTGTCTTTAAAATTTATTTTAATCGGAATAACATCCCTATTCCTTCGTTGATCTGAGGTTGAGATAATGGTGTCTACCAATCAAGGAATCCCTCTTGGAGGGAATCCTAGTCCTTTCTCCTCTTGGGGAGATATTGGTTCTCCATATATGGCTACATTGTCCCTTTCGGGAATCACAATCGGCTTGTCGGTATGGCTTTTCTCAACTTCTGTTGTTCAAAACACAGTAATTCCTCAACAATCTAATCAGTAACCAGATGATACTGAAGTTACCCCTTCACCTTCTACTTCGTTTGTTTCTCCTTCCCCTTCTTCCTCTTCGCTTGGTGAAACTAGTGACACTAAAAACCAAGTAGCTGAGAAGAAAAAGAAAGGGAAGGAGAAGAATAAGAAGCCAGCTAAACAAGGGAACAACTAGACATCATCTGGCGAAAATCCACACACTAAAATTTCCAAACCAAAACTCCATGCGTAATTTGCAAGGAGAGACATTACCATTGAGATTTCCCTTGCATCCCGCGGATCTTGAGAAAATGGTCTCCCCATTTGAACCATTCGGTGTCATCAACCCCTAACAGTCAGGTTGACAGCGCACCATCAACTAGTGAAAATGAAGTCAGTAGACAAAAAGGAAAAGTTAGAGTTCCATGTAAGTTATGTGAAGGTGATCATACTCTTCAGTGTTGTCCTTTTTTGGACGAAGCCAAAAGAATTTTAGATAACTGGCCTGCATCACCGCAGCAACTTCCACCTGGATACAAGAAACTCTTGCCAAGTCCTTCGTTAGTTCAAAACTCGATTGACATAACTCAATTGTCGATTGAATCACATATCATTGAAAGTGAACCTTCTGAGTCCATATCGGACCAAAGTCAACTGGTCAAGATGGCAGTCGACCCAGTCTTGCCTTCAGAAAATCCACCTTCAGATGATATAGTTTCTAAAGGGAATGTCATTCAAATTCTTTTTGTCGATACAGAGTCTAATGAACTTGGGGGAAATCCACCCATTCCTTCATAACAGGAAGAGACCCCCCCAAGTCATGAAACTTATCTAGACATTTATCCAGTACCTCCTCCAAGAAGTCTAGTCATTTTCTTTGATTGGAATCAACTAGCGAAACCTCGTCTTCCCTCCAATGTACCATTCTCAATCATAGTACAAGTTTACAAAATGATCGTGTCTGGCACTATCATAGATGAAGGGGCTTCAGTGAGTATCCTTTCCTCAACTGTTTGGAAAGCGCTTGGTTCGCCATCGCTTTTGCTTGAGAAACAAAATTTTTCGAGCTTCAACAAAGAAACCAGTCAACCATTAGGGATCCTTCCAAAGTTACCGATAACTTTGAGAAAGAAAACCGTTCATTTGAACGTGATGGTAGTCCAAGGTCCACTAGATTACAATCTACTCCTTAGACGTGATTATATATAGCATGGAAGCTATTGTTTCCACATTCTTCCGAGTGATGTCTTTTCCACATGAAGGTAGACTGGTGCAACTTGTCGACCAACTTTCATTTCTTGGTTCAAACACAACTATAAATCAACCATCATCCCTAAATGGTCTTTTCTCATCAACAATGTCTCTTCAACCTTCACCCCATCCACCTAATTACCGCGAGTAGTTCAGTGAGTGTGATGAAGATTAGGGGGCATGCACCCTAGTCTGCTTCAGCAGGCGAACCTAGAGGAAAAGAGAAATTTTCTTGAAAGGTCATAATACTTGGACAGATTAACATTCCCGTACAGGTTATGTAATCAGTCTGACGCAATTATTTCCTTTGTACGATTGTGAATGGAAGCTCACAGCATTCACCTTCGTACGTTATGTGATTGGAAGCTCACAGCAATCACCTTCGTCTATTTCGACAGACAAAGCAAAGGAAGATTTTTTGTTTGCCAACAAAGACAATCTTGCCTAACTGCAAGGACTTCCATTTGATAACCTGGAAACTCTCCTTTTACTAAAAGACCTGGGGGCATGCAAACTTTGCGAGCAACTAAAAAAAGACTTTTGATTTTCTTAGTTTGTAGGTTCTCACCCTTTAACCTCGTAGCTTATTCGTTTCTAGCTTGAATAAAAAGGCAATGAGCACATGTTATAGTAGTGTTCAAGCTCATTGAAAAATAAATCTACCAAGAGACATTATCAAAAGACTAGTAAGAGAAACGTTCCCGCAAGGTTCAAGCTCGTTAAAAAATCAACTTGCACTAAGCACATGTTGGCACAAGGTTCAAGCTCATTAAAAAATAAACCCGCCTTTGGTAAATAACCTTTTGTGATAGATTTGCTGTCTGCCCTTTTTAACTTTAGTTGTGTTCCTTCCGTCACCTCCATTTCATTCGGTCGACCATATGCTTCCACTTGATTGTTTACCCTTTTGAGGAACATTTGCGACGAGTGATTCTGATTGCCACCCTCTTCACACTGCCATGTTTTGAGAAGTTCCAAACTTATCTGGAACCAGCTGCTACCCAGAAATACCACTCATTCCTAAAAAACGAGTCTCTTTTAAACTCTTTTTAGACTTGTTAAGTATAAAAGGATTGTCGAGCTATTGGCCTTCCCAGATCATTAAAGTAAGGGGAACGCCATCCCTCTCATATATTTTAATCCTTTTATACTTGAGGGATTATTAAACAAAAAGATTGAGTGCTTGTCTTTGTCAGCTCGTTAAAACTATCGAAAAGTCATCCTTTTTGTATTATTTTACACTTTTTTGGACTTAAGGGATTATGCCACGAAAAAGGACTATTGGAGTCTCATTTTCGTCCCTTTTCAAACTCTCTAAACATGAAAAGGACTGATCTATCTTTGTCGTTGAACTTGTTAAAACAATAGCGACAAACTTGTCCACCTAGACAAGAACGAGTTTCACTGACGCTAGGCTCGCTAAACACAAAGCGACAAGTTTGCCCGAAGGGCAAATTATAGACCAAGCATATGTTATCCTCGTCAAGCTTGTCAAAAATAAAGAGGTACTGGTCAGCAATGACTGGGCAAAAATGGGAAGAAAACTTGAAGAACTCTATTGGTAGCAGGTCGCTCTTGAACATGAAACTTTCACTCCATCACCGTGATTGAGTTGGATTGGGTTTTTCCATTCATCGTCACCATTGGTATACCGTGCCATCCATGGGGTTAACTCTACCAGTCCATATTAGTGTCGCCAATATGTTCAAGAGAAGTCATTTAGAGAATTCACCATCTAGCAAACGCCTCATCCACTGCATTACATCCACTCTTCATTTTTCATGGCCACCATTCCTGAACCTTATATCATCAGATCGTTTTCACCTCCACAAAAATCATTTGCTCCGTTTCACGTCGTAGATGTGGGATACATCAAGGCCCTCCTACGACAGGTCAGTTCTTGTCGACATCAGCTCGTTATCCAAGAAGCTGACTTAGAAACAACCCTTTCAGTACTTTGAAGCTTGCATGCCTCAATGGCAAGTTTCTCACTTCCGATGACAGGTTTACATCAATGACCTTCGACCGAAAGACTTTGCGTGGTGTTTGACATTGGCTCGTATATTCACACCACGTGAATTGTACTATAGTACCTTGAGGGTCATCATCATTATTGGTGACTCCTCTTGCGCCTGTTAATAGCTTACATCATTGGCTGGTAATCAGGCGATGTCTTTCCATGTTCGACTTCAGAACATCTTCTCACATGGATCGACTTGTGCATTGGGAAAAGATTGGACGAGTTTTGAAGACCCCGGATCTAGTTTCATCCATCCAGGCTATGATATTTTTAGGAAAATAAAGACATCAATTGTACACAGAAGCTGCACAGATAGTCATCTAAGCCAGGGAAGATGACTCTTCATGTGAAGAATCACCAATCTGCAACAGCAAACAATTGTCTGTCCTATGTACATGAAAATGAATTTATAAAGATGAGCATGGTAATTCCCGCCTCAGCTAGATGATGAAAATAATATCATGATGATGTATTGTATTGTATCTTATACAGGTCACCTTCCAGTACGAATACCTCAGATCCTCATGAATAAAGCATTTCACCCGACATCAGAAGATTTACAACCTCATGCTTTAGGGGGCAACTGTTATAGACATATTTGGGCACTACAACCCCAAACTTATATGTCCATAAACTAAGGGCTCCTTAAGTCCCTAAAAGTGTTGTTTCATACCGTAAAGGATCATGGTCAACTGATTACATCATTTCTGAGAAGTTCCACCTGAAAAACTACTCAAAACTGGCCAAAACTAGACCATACAGACTATTCCATGGGCAAGGTGTGATGCATATTGACTGCCTAACTGGCCAGGTGCGATGAATACTAAAATGACCTTCTGTGGGGTGCGATGAGCGAGAATAGACAAATGGCAAAGACAGTTTGCAAGGTGGATGATCATGGAATCTTCCGGAAACTTCTCTTGTAACACTTTCCTCTCTGAATTTGCCCAGGCATGAGTAACAGATCATTGAAATCTCCAAGTGGAACCAAGAACTATCAGTGGAATGACACTAATAAAAAACCCAGAGCTTACTCACATCCTTGCAAGACACCTATAAATGGATCCCTCATCTGAGAGATCTAGAGGCTGGAATTTTGTATTTTGTAAGGAAGTGTTGTTGGTTTGCTGGTGAGAAGATACATTGCATTGTTGGGTGATTTTCTTGTTCATGAGGTGAAGAGAGCTTCTACAACTGGGAGGATGATGCTGGATCAGACAGTTGGGTTGTAATCCTCTCTTACATTACTATTAATAAAGTTATTTGAGTTTTCCTCCATATAATCTTGTATTTGTGAATCTTATTTTTTATGAATGCAATTGTATGGTCAATGTGTTTCTGATTCCGCATTGTTTATGATGTTTTAGATAGAGATGCTTTGATAGTTTTTTGTTACTTTGACTGTACAGGTACTCTTTGAAGCGGAACAAGTAGGAGAGGAGTGGAAAATTCTATCAAGGAAAGGAGAAATCAAGCTAGGATCAAAGTGTAAGATCCAGGTTGGTCCTCTTTTCTTCTCTTCCATCTATCACACTTAAAGGAACTCTTGAAAAGCTTTCATTGTTTGTTTCTAAAATAGCTACTCATCTTAGTGGGACTAGCAGTTCGAATCGACACTAGTTTTACCTCAAACACTCTGAATATTACAATCAATTACGTGGAATGAGTTATGTATTCATGAAGAGTAGAATATGAGGAATCGTGACCTTGTGTGAAGGTTAGCTATAGGAATACTTAAATCCTTGTGCAGAAATACCTTCTTCATAATAGGTAGAATAACTATGCAAAGAAGAATTAATAAATTAGCTAGGGTAGCATAAAATCATTTGTATGGCTAAGGATTGTACGCATATGTGAATTCAAAATAGGGGCATGTAATAATAAGAACAATCAAGAAAGAAACATTTTCAACCCCAATCGACTAATATTAAATTCTAACAATAAATTAGATGTGACTATACTACCAAAAATCTCGTTGTTACTATATGTGGAAGTATTTTAAATAGAAAATCGGGTGGATGTATCAATTTAATAAGCATATAAAATGAAGGAGCTATGCATGCACATTAGAGAGTGTAATGAAAAAATTGTGCAAATAAAATCTGTAGCATAAACGGAAGGTATTGAGGGAGACATCATACATTAAAATAACTAAAAGATTTGAATACTAGCACCGAGGGGAAGTTTTTCTTGAATACAAAAAAACCAATATGCGCACCTATTATTATAAAATACAAAGAGTGATAGTATAGATATTATACCATCTGCAAAAACTAGGGTCAGGATACATAATAATTGTGAGCATGAATAACCTTCTATGTAAATGTGTGAACCAACATTTAAGCAATATAAAATAAAAATGATGTGAAAAGTAAGCTTCCATTAAACAAATATCAGTTTGTATACAAAAGATACAAGGGTTCATTATACTAGGAAAATAGCTATTAGTTAACCAAAAAATCGTTAAATACAAAGGAAAATGTTGTCCTAATTCTCTAGTAGAAGAGAAAACTGCCTTGAGGTTTCGCCTCAGGTAAATATCAATCGGTAAGAAGAAACAGACTAAAAATTCAGCAGTAAAAGAGAGTTAAAACCCTAGCAAAATAGGTTTTTCCGCTTTTGACATAAGGATCAAAGAAGACTAACCAATAATAAGGGAAGCGTGAGTAGAGAGGTCGAAATTGAAGCATTGATTAGTTATATCATGAAAGGGAGCAAAGATTTACCTCTAGAAAAGCAAGGATAGAAAAAGAAATTAAACTCACGCCGCATTAGAGAAAATAAACCAAGGAAACAAGAGGACCATGTAAACCCAATCCTTAATAGTAATAGAGAAGAAAAGTGAATTGGGCATCACAGAACAAAATATGGCATAGGCAAAAATTATAGAAGATAAGAGGCAGCCTCTAAAAGTTACTAAATATTATACCTCTAGCTTATATATATATATATATATATATATATATATATATATATATATATATATATATATATATATATATATATATATATATATATATATATATATATATATATATATATATATATATATATTCCCTTTTCGTGAGAAGAGAAATAAAATTGTTGGTAATTTAGAGATTCAGAATGATTCCCCTACCTTGGGCAACAATGGCCATTTCAGAGCCAATTTTTTGAAACCCCACCTGGGGTAATGATTTCATACCAGCATCCAAAGAGATAACATCAGGAGAGGATAGTGGAAAACAACTTGAAGGGGAAAATGTAGCTCAGCAATGAGAAGAATGAACCAAGATATGCATTGTTCACCAAGGAATTCATAGGGTACTATCATGTTACCTGTGAAAGAAATGTCACATCCCCTTCAGCCCATAAAGATGTGAAACTGAAGCTGGGGGGAACAAAAATTTCACAATAATCTGGGCGTCGAAGCCTGTCCTCCTGCAGGTTACAAAGAGAAAGAAAACGGTAACCTTTTCTTGGTTAAACAAAGAGGAAAATGAAACAATCTGTAATGGAGACAAAGTAACTAGGGCATGATGAAATAACCACTACCAAAATACTACCATATACATCCTTGCACTCTTTGGCTGCTACAAGAGAATCCACTTTTCGATAAAAGCATCCAGATAGCCTTTGTGGTGATGATTCGAGTAAATTCAAAGTAGAAGAGCCATGGTTTTGGGCCTTGGTAAAAAGTTCCCTGTGATAGGAAATGATATTCCGGGTGGAGAAAGTTGGGTAAACAATTTCGAGGGCCAAGTAGAGTGAAACCCTCAAGTTCGATGGGTGATCGAAACTAATTGAAAGGGCCGAGTAGAATGAAGGTTATGGCCCATCCCCCACGGTGAAACGATAAATGGTTAGGGTTGATAAAGCTAAACCCTATTGTCGATTTACACCTCCACGACTATGCATTAACCCACAACAACCTGCACCATGGGGAGTGGGGTGTCGTGGCAATAGCAGAGTGGAACATGCCAAGCTATAGGTTGGACACAACCCAAAGGAATTAAATTGTATTAAAATCATGTACATTATCCTATGAAGGAAGGAGGCAAGTACACCATATATTAATGAAGTTTGTTCACAATAAATCAGCAGGGAAATAATGCAAGGAGGCGGAGTTGTAGCAAGATAGGGTTAGATTTTGGAATGTAGCCATTTAAAGTGTAAATTAAATAACTTTTACAACTCATATGGGCTATAGGATGGGTATGTTAATCAGTGAGTACCCCTTGTGAGTACTATGAAAGAATCTTGGCATCAATAAGTTGATATTGGGTATGCAGCTCATGTGGTTCCCAAATCAAATTTGTGAAGGAATGAAACCATTTTATACACTAAGGAGATAGAACTAAAGTGTACCCCCTTACCAAATTATGTAAGTGTAAGCGGAAAGCTCAAATCCTATTCTGAGAACAACATTGCAGTGAGAAGTTCCTCAAAGGGTTATGAATGTTGTTTTTGATACCTGATATAAAGGTACCATCATGATTATGGCCATGGAATGAAAAAGCGTAGTAATTGTTATCACCCCAAGAAACTCTCCTAGGTTGTATCTCAGAGATTCTCGGGAACATTACAAACTCAACAAAAATGTTGGAAATGGGTGGATGAGTGGAAGGGATGATGCATATTCAAGCCAGATAACCACTTCTACTATGCTTAACCCCAGACATGGGTGAACACCCCCAGACTACAAGGCTTTATACCACCAATTACTCACAGTTTGAGGAATAAGTGAACATGGAGAATACTGACCACACCAGCAGATGCACAAGACCATGTGATGGCTGGCTGCAACCAGTAAATAGGTCTGCAAATCCATTTCCTAATGCACAGACAGGATGACAGTGCTCTGGCATTAAAACAACAGAAACTTGCATACACATTCAATGATACTTACTAGATTTTAACATAGAGGTGGGATGACAACCCCTCTAATGCTAAACATCAAGAGCACATGAAAAATGGATAACAGGCACAGCCTAGAACAAAGAAGAAGTGGAAAGAGAGCAATTAACAACAAAAGAAGCTTGTATTAGCTGAAAATGAAGACCAGGTGCTGCACGTATCACAGTAGTTACAGTCTCCAGAAGTTGAACCTTACATCAAAACCACAACCATCAATCTTCATTACATCTTGTTTCTAGGTATATATAGAGATTGATTACAAAAATATATGTTATCCTATGCGTGGAGGGGTAATAATGGAACACCAATCACCTTAACTCTCTGATATGGGTCTCTGATACAATCTGATGCTTCAATAAATTAGTTTGACATTCTCTGTTGCTCAGCCATCCTTTCTGCACAGGTGGAGTATAATATGAAACGAGCTCCATTACTTATAGGTACATTTAACAGCTCGAGGCATGTCCTTCTTGCTTTTTGGCGATTCTTCCTTGAATGCAGTGGTTGAAGAGTGATTGTGTCAGGTACAGGGTAGCTGATCACTTCATCCTTCGGGTGTACATAATGGTTGTGGACGCGAAGGTTGCATGGCAAGCAAATGAGCGGGACCGGGAGTAAACAACAACTGTTGGATCAAGTGAATGGGTGGCAGAGATCTATCGGTTGAAGGTGTCGGGAGGAAAAGGTGGCGAAAACGATTGTGAGTCGTTGGATCTTGCAGATGGACGACAAAGATTGATTTGTAGTGGCTATTGGGAAATAGTGGTAGTGGACGAACGAGGGCCGTTGGATCACGAGGTGGACAGATCCAACGGTGATCGAGGGCAGAATCTGCACGAGGGTTAGTGAACGGGGGGAATGGGCGGGACGACGGTAAGTGGTTTCCCTGCACTGCTTATGGAGGAGGGCAGTAAATGTACGCGAGGGGTGCGATCACAATCAACGCCCGACACGTGGCAAATGGGATGTGTCGAAAACCACTGATATCGCAAGTTAACGCACGAGCAAGTTTTGTTAGCGGGAGGTGCGACTGTCGTTGGATTGCGGCAACAAACGATCTGACGGTGGGGAAATGAACAATATTTAGCGCACGATAAAAGGTTGTGGTAGCAGGAAAAGTCAATGAGCGCACACGGTCATAAGAATACGATTACATGATGGTATGAACTCGGCGCCCGAGAGCTAAAGAATATGGTTTATGTCGGGCTTTTGGAAGAAAACAGGGGTAACAGGGGTTATGGGAGTGAAGGAAAAAATGAAGGAAGAGGAAGAAAACGGACTGCTGCGGGCTCTCTGCTTGCAAAAACACATGGCCATGCCTATCTTCAGTCCACCAAAGACTTTATCTTATAGCAAAGCTAACACTGCCTCCTTATGGGGATGAGATCCTCCCTGTGAGGTCTCAAGAACCTGCAGATCAATGCCTTTCCGATGAAAACAAATTAGCAAAATTCCTAGTGTTCCATTGGGCATGGAGTCTAACTAAAACTAATAAAACAACATATTTACAACTTTACGGCCAAAAGACCTTAAATCACATAAATTTTGAGAAAACACCCATTAACTGGGCCATCAAAAACTGCCTCTCCTCCCATACTTTTCAGTATGAAGGTGTTGTTCCTTTGAATCTAAGAAATGATAAAAGGACCTATCCAAAAAGCATCAAATTTCCCATGATTGCCTTTCTTTTCCTTCAATGCATCCCATTTCAGCACCAAGTCTCCAACCTGAAAATTATATGCTTTTATCTTCCTGTCAAAAGCATCTTTGATCTTTTTCTGATGTGCTGCAACCTTTTCAACCAGTTGTTCTCTAATTTGTTGTACCTCTGCTAAATCAGTGATTCTCTTTGCCATGTCTTCTTCCTCATTCTGCTCTTCTTGAAGGAATTTTGTTACAGGGAGAGTTAACTGAATTGGGGAATATAGCCTCAGTACCATATACCAGCTTGAAAGGAGAATTCCCTGTGGATTTTTTAATGGTCACTCTATTAGCCCACAACGCATACTTGAGCTTAGAATCCCAATTCTTTTTATTGTCCTCTAACAGTTTCTTAATTATCCTTATCAGGCTTTTATTAGAGGATTCTGCTATTCCATTTCCTTGAGGATAATATGAGGTGGAATGAACCAGTTTAATACCCATTGAATCACACGTTTCCACCAATTCTTTTGCTCTGAAGGCTGCTGCATTTTCTGTGACTAATTTGTGTGGACAACCAAATCTGGTAAAGATATTTTCTATCAAAAACTTCATGACCACATTATGATCAACCTTTCTCGTAGGGATTTCTTCAATCCACTTAGTAAAATAATTAGTGGCTACCAATATCCATCTGTGCTGGCCACTGGAATGTGGATTGATCTCTCCAATAAAATCCAAGCCCCACTGTTGAAAAGGTCCTTTTGCATGTATTGGTTTTAAGGGCAAGGACATCAATTGTTGCTTTCCTCCAAATCTTTGGCACCTGTCACAAGATTTAACAAAAGAAAATACATTAGAAAATAAGGTGGGCCAATAGTACCCAGCTCTGAGGATCTTGTGGGTAGTGATTTTCCAATAATGGTGTCCTCCACACATGCTGGAGTGAAACTGCTGCATGACTTCTATTGACTGATCTTTGTCCAGACATCTTAAAAACACTCCAGATGGATCCCTCCAGTAGAGCAGATTTTCATGGATACAATATTTTGCTGCCCTAAGCTTAACAGTTCTGGCTTGACTTGTGCTTGAGCCTGGAGGAACTTCTAGCTTCAACAAGAATTTAACTATTGCAAAATACCAATCACAAGAATCTAGATTTTCGGCCACTGACTGCTTTCTCTCTAGTTCAGCCGCTTCCCTTTCTCCTGTTTGACCATTTTCTGCAATTGTGCACAGGAAATCAATATCCAATGATCTGCAATTTTCTTCAGCTATCAATCTGGCAAGACCCTGACCTCTGACCAGCTTGGTGGGCTTCAATTCTATATTAAATACAATTATCTTTGCAATCCATTTATCCCTTCTTCCATCAGCATCAGGTTGTGTTAAGACATCTTTTATTGCAGCAGAAGGTACATATGCAATTATCTTGGAATGCAGAATGTAAACTCTGAAAGCTTTCAAGGATTTGATAAGAGCATATGCTTGCTTTTCAATAATATCATACCTCAGTTCAGCATCCCTCAAGTTTTTGCTGAAAAATGCTACCGGATGCTCTAAGCCTTCTTCATCTGCTTGCAATAATACTGTTGCAAGGGTGTCATTAGAGGCAAAAGAAAATATATGAAACTCCTTGTTGTAATCTGGACTTATCAAAGTGGAAGCCTCCATAATAGATTTCTTAATGGACTTGAATGATTTTCTTGTTGCATCATTCCACTTGACCTCTGACCCTTTCTTCAACATGGAGGTAATATGTTTCATCAGCTCTGCAAAATTTGGTATAAATCTCATCACAAAATTAATTTTTCCCAAAAAGGACTGAATATCCTTCTTTGATCTCGAGACAGACAAAGTCTATATTGCTTTTACTCTTTCTGGGTCAATTCGGACACCTGCAGCAGAAACAACATGTCCCAACAACTTGCCTTCTTCTAAAGCAAATTGAGATTTTTTAGGATTGACTGAAATCCCAAACCTCCTGCACTTCAGAAACCATTTTTCCAAATGCTACAAATGATCTTGATGGCTGTTGGAGTATATTGTTATGTCATCAAGGTAGATAAGGATGAATTTATCCTTATCTCCCACAAATTCTATATCCATAGCTCTTTGAAAGGTGGCTCCAGCATTCATCAACCCAAAAGGCATCTTGGCATACATAAAAGTGCCCCAAGGAGTGGTGAATGCAGTCTTCTCTTGGTCATCTGGATGCACAGCAATCTGATTAAAGCTTGAAAATCCATCCAGGAAAGACATTACTTTGGCTCCAGAGACCTTCTGCAATAAATGCTCAGCCTTGGGCAGAGGATAATTGTCTTTCTTAGAGCATTTATTTAAATTTCTGAAATCAACACACAATTTTATTTCTCCACTTTTCTTCCTCACGACCACCAAATTGGCTACCCATTTTGAATATTTGAAAGGGACTATGATCTTGGCAGCGAGAAACTTTTTAATTTATTTTTCAATCAGTGGAAGAAACATAGGATTTATTGGACTCAGCTTTTGTTTGAAAGGAATGGTGTCTTTCTCCAGAGGGATTTGATGTTGTGTTATCTTCTTATCATATGTTTTCAGATCACTATACTTCCAGGCAAACACATCAGCAAATTGCTTCATTAAATTGAAGTATTCAGAACTTTGGTCAACAGACAAATGGGAAGACAAATTTATGTATCTAGGCTGTCCTAGACTCCCTATATCATGCTTACAGACTGCAGATTGATCTTCTTTTTGGGCAGCCTTGTAAGGCACATCATTCTGGTCGAACAGTCTTTCAAGAGGAATTAAACCCTTAGGAATATGATTGCTGGGAAGCTGGACAATGCTATCTTTGCCAATTTTATTTCTAAGCTCGGATTTGCATTTTTCTTCTAAAGCTTCATTTTCTTGGTCAATTTGCATTTCGGAAAACTCATCAATGACTTGCAGGAACCTATTTATTTCATCATCATCATCAAAAAATTTCCAATGCTGGACATTGTCAGGCAAGGATGGTTTGTATTTCATTTGAACTTCATAAACTAGTTTGGGAGGCATGGGAGGGATAAACATGCTAGCAGACACAGCAAGGGAATCAGCAAGCTGATTTTTGGCTCTAGGAATATATGAAATACAGAAATTATCAAAAGAATCTCTAATTCTCCATACCTCATCTCTGTATGCTTTTAGCCGTGGGTGCTTTTCCTGAAATGTTTTATTTACTTGCTGAATGATCAAATCAGCATCTCCAAACACCTTTATGTTCCTGACTCCTCTATCTTTTACTGCGTTAAGGCCCAATAGCATAGCCTCATATTCTGCTATATTGTTTGTGACTTGAAAAGCCAACTTAAAAGATAGATGTGTGCTTTTTTGTTCTAGAGATACCAGCACCACCCCTGCTCCTGCAGTATCCCTGGAACATGCTCCATCAAAGAACATCTCCCAAACCTGACTTCCTTGCTCTTCCTCAGCCTGAACTATTGATTTCCTGATTTGCATTGAGGCCTTCTAAGATTCTTCTATTTGGAGAATACATGCTCCAAAATCAGTGTCCACAGCATATATGGGATGATTAGTAGGATTCTTCTCATTACTAATGATGTATGCCAACTGTGCTTCTCTATATAATCTCCTGCTTTCTCCTCCAAAAACTGGGACAGTGGCATAAGATAGATCATTCTGTAATGTCCCACCTAGTCTCTTAATCCATCCTCTAGACAGAAGCATGTCAAACTTGGGAGGGACATCTTCTACCACAATATCCATCATCATACTCTTCACGGGAAACTGAGTTAAGGCAATGGCCAGGTCTTTAATCAATCCTAGGCATTTTACTTTCCTTGAATCAAAGAGAATAGGCCTTGATATGGTCTGGTGATGTCAAGGCCTAACTCTTCCATGACAACTTAAGGCATTAGATTGTGGTGGGCCCCTGTGTCTAGCAAGCAGTTGTGGAGGATTTTGTCATGAATGGTTAAGGATACATAGAAATATGGAGAATTATTATCAACAGGTTCAATCATGGGGCTAAGCACAATAGCAGGCTTATCATCTTGCAAATTGACAGAGTCAGTGGAGGTTTGTGTGATTTCCAGCTCAAGGGCTTCAAGGATAGGCTTTCTAAATACTTCACTATTTAACGGAGGCACAGATATTTTCATCTTCTGGACTTCTGACTCTAGGCTTAAAGAGGAAGGTAGCTTATCAGAGCTTCTTACTATTGAACTGGAGCTTTGAGAATGACTGTATCAGCGGTTGGTCTTCTCCGTCTAATATTCTGTGGCTCTGTCTGGACAACAGCTCTTTGAGCAGGATTCTCCTTGACATTTTTTGCATTTGACCTTAGATTGTATATTTGTTGTTCACCAGTTTTTAGAACATCCTCTCTATCCCACTCTTGAGTTATTTGGTCCTGCAGCAATGATACTTCATACGCAGCCAATGTCAAGAAAGCAGCACTGCCTTTATCTTCCATGCAGTAAATTTCATCCTCATCTTCAAATTGTTCCTCCTCCGTGACTACATTCTGGAAGGGAGCTTTAATTTTCTGTTCTTCATTTTGGTTCTTTTCCCCTCTGAATGATTTGCAACTATTCATTTGCTCTTCTAAATGGATTTGGATTTCTTGGAGCAAATGTGTTCTGCTGCCTTGTCTTTCCTGAATTCTACTCAACCTTCAGCTTAGATATTTCATCAGCCAATGACTCTATCATCTTAGTCATTTTATCTAATTTAGGCTCTGAAGATGAGGCAGAGGAAGAAGAAGCCTCACCTCTTTGCCTCCTTCTATTAGCATGACTTTTTAGCTTTTCTGCATCCACAATATTAAACTCTACTTCTAGTGTTGCATCCTAATGTCGACTAAAGTGGCACGTCTTCTTTCTCTCAATAACAGGCAGAAATCAGAGTCAAAAGCATTGGCATAAGTGAGTTTGGCAGAGGTGGGGGTAGGCTTTACCTTAGCTGGTATCTTACTATACATATGATTGAATCTCTTATTAAAATCAGGCAATGATTCCCAATTTTCCCTCTTCAGGTTACCAAACTCAGTATGATAATATAGCAAGTCTTTTTTATCTCCCCAGTGCTTCAAAAATGCTTCATCTAAGGCTTCAATATCAGCAATAGATCTAGGGGCTAGTTCTCTGAACCACTTTCTGGCCTCTCCATCAACGCTCTGGACAAAAACTCTCATCCACACATCATTTTCACTTATATCCGAGTTATTAGCATAACTATAGAAAGCCTCAAGATGTTCTTCTGCTGTTACTCCCTCTGTAACAGTGAATTTAGGCATATATTTTTGATATTCTCCTGTAGGCATAGCATTTAAAGGAACAGGCAAGACCAAAGGTCCATACCTGGCAGCTACAATTCTTTCTATCTTCGTAGGTGCTTGCTGGCCTGCCATGACTGGGGTATGTGGAAGGACACTGGTAGATTGAGCAGTATGAAATAATGAAATGGATGACAAAGACAAAGGGATGTTCTGGACTGTATGGGAAACTTTCTTTGGACTGAGATTCAAAGGGAAACTAACTGAAAAAGGGGTTGAATTAATCTCTAGGAATTTCCTTACTAACAGTGCTGGGCTCTAAATCTTCAAACTGTATATCTTTAGCAATAACTTTATCTTTCAAAGATGGATGAGACTTCTTAAGTTTACCTGATCTTGATGCTACTTTCTGTGATGTTTTTTTCAACTTGACAATCTTCTCAAAGTCAGGCACTGGTTCAGCTAGTGATCTCTGAGGATTTCTTCGAGTATGCCTCACAAACTGAGCCAGGACTATCCTGTGGAGTTGCCAAAGGTTGGCCTTCCTCCAGTGGAGTCATCAAATAGATGATTATAACCAGAAATATGCCCAGACCTTGTCTATCATCAAAATCTAGAACTGTGTCGTTCTCCCAGGGAAGTTGAGCTTCAATTCTCCTCTCCTCGGCAATGGCGCCAATTAATGTTATCACCCCAAGAAACTCTCCTAGGTTGTATCTCAGAGATGCTCGGGAACATTACAAACACAACAAAAATGTTGGAAATGGGTGGATGAGTGGAAGGAATGATGCATATTCAAGCCAGATAACCACTTCTACTATGCTTAACCCCAGACATGGGTGAACACCCCCAGACTACAAGGCTTTAGACCACCAATTACTCACAGTTTAAGGAATAAGTGAACATGGATAATACTGACCACACCAGCAGATGCACAAGACCATGTGATGGCTGGCTGCAACCAGTAAAGAGGTCTGCAAATCTATTTCCTAATGCACAGACAGGATGACAACTCTCTGTCATTAAAACAACAGAAACCTGCATACACATTCAATGATACTTACTAGATTTTAACACAGAGGTGGGATGACAGCCCCTCTAATGCTAAACATCAAGAGAACATGAAAAATGCATAACAGGCACAGCCTGGAACAAAGAAGAAGTGGAAAGTGAGCAATTAACAGTAAACGAATCTTGTATTAGCTGAAAATGAAGACTAGACGCTGCAGGTATGACAATAGTTACAGTCTCCAGAAGTTGAACCTTACATCAAAACCACAACCATCAATCTTCATTACATCTTGTTTCTGGGTATATATAGAGATTGATTACAAAAATATCTGCTATCCTATGCGTGGAGGGGTCATAATGGACCACCAATCACCTTAACTCTCTGATATGGGTCTCTGATACAATCTGATGCTTCAATAAATTAGTTTGACATTCTCTATTGCTCAGCTGTCCTTTCTACATAGGTGGAGTATAATATGAAATGGGCTCCATTACTGATAAGTACATTTAACTGCTCGAGGCATGTCCTTCTTGCTTTTTGGCCATTCTTCCTTAAATGCGGTGGTTGAAGAGTGATTGTGCCGGGTACAGGGTAGTTGATCACTTCATCCTTCGGGTGTACAGAATGGTTATGGACGCGAAGGGTGCATGGCGAACAAATGAGCGGGACCGGGAGTAAACAATAGCCATTGGATCAGGTGAGTGGGTGGTAGAGATCTATCGACGGAAAGCATCGGGAGGAAAAGGAGGCGAAAACGATTGTGAGCCGTCAGATCTTGCAGATGGACGACAGAGATTGATTTGTAGTGGCTATCGGGAAATAGTGGGAGTGGGCAAATGAGGGCCATTGGATCACGAGGTGGACAGATCCAATGGTGATCGGGGCTAGAATATGCGTGAGGGTTAGCGAGCAGGGGGAACGGGTGGGACGACGATAAGTGGTTTCCCTGCACCGCTTATGGAGGAGGGTGGTAAACATACGCAGGGGGCGCGATCACAATCAGCGCCCGACACGTGGCGGATGGGACATGTCAAAAACCATTGATATCGTGAGTTAACGCACGGGCAAGTTTTGTTAGCGGGAGGTGCGACTGCCGTTGGATTGCAGCGACAAACGATCTGACAGTGGGGAAATGAAAGAGGTTTAGCACGCGGGAAAATGCTGTGGTAGCGGGAAAAGTCAATGAGCGCGCGCGGTGATAAGAATATGGTTACATGATGGTATGAACTCGGTGCTTGGGAGCTAAAGAATATGGCTTATTCCGGGCTTTTGGAAGAAAATAGGGGTAACGAGGTTTATGGGAGTGAAGGAAAAAATGAAGGAAGAGGAAGAAAACGGACTGCTGTGGGCTCCCTGCTTGCAAAAACACACGGCCATTCTTGTCTTCAATCCACCAAAGACTTTATCTTATAGCAAAGCTAACAGTAGTAATACTGATGTAAATAACGAAAAAAATTACTGGAAAATAAAAAATAAAAGGGGTTTTGGGACGAGAGACGTGACAGGGAGGAAGAAAAATGTGTGCATCTATTGGAGGAAAAGACAGTAACCTGGGAGGAATTTTGGAAGCAGTTCAAGAACCGCTATTTAAGTGAACTATATTATGATGGCCATGAAAATGAGTTCCATGAATTAAGGTTGGGGCACATAACTATGGATGAATTTGTGGTGAATTTTACCAATTTTTTGTGGTATGTTCCCTACCTTAAAGAAGAAAAGGCCAAGGTACAACAATTTGTGAACTATTTGCCTATTGTCTACAAGGAGTGAATTGAGTTCGAAAATGTGAATACGTTGGACAAAGCAGTAAGGAAGGAAAGGATGTGCTACCGAAAGTATAAGAATAAGGGAGAAGTCTCTAAGATTTGACAGAAAGAGGGTAGTTCCAAACCTATAATTGAAGGCAAAAGGCAGAAACCTAGCTATCTCAAAATTTTTGGAAAGGACCATCAACAGAAAATGTTCAGAAAGTGATCCAAACTTAAACAAGAACGTAAAAAATTATAGATATAACAATAAATATAGAGATGCAGTATAAATAAACTTCATTTCATTAATATCAAATACTGAAATATAATTACAAACATAATGGAAATAAGACTAGCTTGGGCGATGGCAGCTTATCTCTAAGAAGAGATGTGGTGGCTACATGCCTCTGAAATATGTTACAATGAGGCACGAAGGCATATTTATTATTGAGAAATAATGGAAAACCCCAAACATCCAAAAACCTAACCCTAGGAGATGAAGTGACAAAACTATGGGCATTGTTTGGGTAAATTGGCACATCAACTTCCTGGGGTCATAACTTTGGCATATGATATCTGTTTGACACACACAATACCTCGTTAGAAAGATATAACTGAGGAATACAACTTCCAAGTGGCTAATTGCAATCAAATGCTCATTTTGGAACTATTTTTCTTTAAAAATGTGATTTATGGCCTCAAAATGGCTCTGAAAGTTCAGGACCTGAAAAAACTGCCAAAAATAGTAAACTGTGCTACAATTAAGGAAATTGAAAAACTGAAAGAGATAGTGGTGGGTGTCCAAGTGGAATAGGTGGGTGGAAATGAAAATCTGCCTTGATCAGTCCTCCCCCCTTAGGAAGAAATGGTACCCATTGCATTGAGTGCATCCATGAGATGGGGAAACTTCTACTAAACTTGGTCCCTGCTATGCCACTTGCCTTAGTGCAGGAGTTGGCCAACTTTGACAACCTGATATAGTTGGATATTCTGCTGGTGAGTGGTATTGACCTATGTGTACATAATCTGATCCATTTTGGCCTATTCCATGTAGTCCGTGTTTAACTCTTTTGGTGTGATTTGTTCTGCAATGTCTGATGTGTCTAGTAATGGTGGGAAGTATGGTCGAAGCTACTCCACATTGAACACTAGGTGTAGGCGAAGGAATGGGGGAAAGCTGAGCTCAAAAGCGTTGTCTCCCAAAACCTTGGTAATGGTATAAGGACCATATCCATGTTCTGAGCTTCCGATGGGCTCTGGTAGGGCATTCTTTCTGCAAATTCAACAAAACTTTATCGCCCACATGAAACATATGTGGCACCCTATGTTGATCATGTCACTACCTGGACTTGGCATTTGAATTCTCCAAGATGTTTTGAACCTACTGGTGGATGTATTGGTTGCGTTCACTAAATATGTTTGCTTTATCAACTTCAGATAATACATGTGTGGATTTTCTCTGTGTAGTTGCATGAGGCATGGCAACATCAATCAGATACAATGGTTGAAATCCTAGACCCACTAGAAAGGGACTACGACCAGTCGAGCTATGGAAATCTCTATTATAACTGTGTTTCACATAGGGAATACTCTCATCCCAAGTTCATGGATGCTTGGAGTTGTACATGCATAGTATGTGCACTATTATCCTATTGACGACCTCCATTTGGCCATCAGTTTAGGGATGGAAGGCAGTTGACTTGGTGATCTTGGTGTCAAATAGTGTCTAGAGGCTTGACCAGAATATGCTCTAGAATCTTCTATCCTGAGTTGATATAATGGTCTCCGGGATCCCAAAATTTACCCATACTCGTTCAAAGAATATTTTGGCAGTTTCCTCTATTGTGATACTCTTCATCCAGGCCTCCTGTTGGCTTGAGGAGGCCTAACCTAGTTTCAACGTTAATTAACCAAACAAATCCCTACACTAGTGGCCCTTTCAGCGTCATCTCGTTCACCCGAAGCAGTACGGGGCGATTCTAGAACCAAGTTTCTGCATGCTGACATGGTTGTGATGTCGTTTGATTCCTTCTATCCTTGCCTTCATGTAGGTTGCTTCTTTGTAGGGTCTGCGAGATGAGCCCTCTATTCCCACCTTTAGTACCTCTGCGAAAGGGTATGATCTACCTTCACGCAACCCTAGCCTGCTACTCAAGTACTTGCATGCTGCTATGGCAGCATGTCATACAAATTCCCCTATTAATCTAAGTGACTTGCTTATCTTATCAAACAATTATAGTTAACACCGCGTAAACAGAGCGCGAGTAATCTGGGAGGATATGACTGGAACCCAGGGGGCATGCATCCTGGTCTGCTTCGACAGGAAAACTTTGGGTATAGAGTAGGTTTCCGCGGGAGAATATGACTAGTTTGTACCCCGCCCTTACTGGAGAGGGGTTATTCTAGAATAAGATTCTTTTGTCAAAGTTATGTGAGTTGACAGACGGAGTCTCTCACCTTTGTCTATTTCGATAGATATCGCCGAAGAAGTGTTTTGTTTGAAAGATTAACGAGACAATCTTCGGGTAACCTGAAAGAGGTAGGCCTCTCTCGGTAAAACAAATGTTTTATTGGACTAAGAAGGGGTAACCTTGAAATCATACTTTATGCTTGGGGGCATGCAAACCTTTTTGAGTTCAAGCAAGGGGCGGTTATTTATTTTTTTAAATTTTTAGGTCCTCCCTTTAAACCTATAGGTCTAACCCTTTAAACTCGTAGGATTAGTCGTTTCCGAACTTGCATAAAGAAAGGATGCGGGGCATAGCTTTGGTAAGGCGCAAGCTCCATAAAAAATGGAATCTTACATGAGACATTCTTATCATAAAACTGGGTAATCGAGCAGTTTTAGCACACAGTTCATGCTCGTTAAAAAATAAACGCAAGATCCGAGCAGTTTTAGCACATAGTTCATGCTCGTTAAAAAATAAACATAAGATCGAGCAAATGTTTCCACCCACGTTTAAGCTCGTTAAAAAATGAACTATCCCGGTAAATAACTACAGTGAATGTAATATCATCAACCATTAAAGCCTTGGTCGTGTTTGCACCGTCACCTCCACTTTTCCATTGGCCGATCGTTCACCTCCATATGTTTGTTTACCCATTTTGAGGAACAGCTGCGAAGAGTGATTTCACCTAGCCATCCTTGTGACACTGCCGTGATTGGAAAAATTCCAACCTGTACCTGGAATCAGCTGCTAACCCTGTTTATCACTCGTTCCTCAAAAGACGAGTCTTCTTTAAGCTCTTTTCAACTAACTCGTAAAATATGAAAAGATTGCCGAGTCCTTGGCCTTCCAGCTCGTTAAAGGGACAGGAAGAGCTGTCCCTCCTCTAGATTTTAGTCTTTTTGGACCTGAGGGATTATTGCACAAAAAGATCGAGCGCTTGTTTTATTCGGCTCGTTAAAACTATCGAAAACTCATCCCTTCTGTATTGTTTTATACTTTTTCGGACCTAAGGGATTAGATGACGAAAAAGGACTTTTGGAGTTAACTTTATGTACCTTTTCAGACTCTCTAAAAATGAAAAGGACCGAGTTATCCTTGTCGTTAGACTCGTTAAAATCATTAAATAGCGACAAACTTGTCTTTATACGAGAACGAGTTTCACTATCGCTAGGCTCATTAAAACATAGCGATGGGCTTGCCCGAAGGGTAGGTTATAGAACAAGCATATGTTACCCTCCTCAAGCTTGACAAAAATAAAGAGGTACTGGTCAGCAATGACTGGGGAAAAATTGGGAGAAACTAAAAAAACTTTGATGGTAGCAAGTCGCTCTTGAACATGACACTTTTCCTCCGTACCACCATCGGGTTGGGTTGTTTCATTCACCGGTCACATCCATGGTCTCGCCATACCATCCATATTTGGGGTAATGCTACCGATCCATCGCATCAGTGTCGCCACATGTTCAAGAGAAGTCGTTCAGAAAAGTCAATCGTGTCCCATCCACTGCCATACATTATCCTTCATCCTTTCATGACCGCCACCCTGAATCATATGTCACAGATCGTTTTCACCTCGATTAAAATCATTAGCTCCGTTCCGTGTCACTGATGTGGGATTCATTAAGGTCCTCCTTTGACGGATCGCTTCTTGTCGACATCAGCGCATTATCCAAGAAGTTGATCTAGGAACAACCCCTTCAGTACTTTGAAGCTTGCATGCCTCAATGGCAAGTTTCTCACTTCTGGCGACAGGTATACATCAATGACCTTCGACCGAAAGATTTTGCGTGGTGTTCGACGCCAAGTCCTTTATTCACACCACGTGAATTGTACTGCAGTACCTTGAGGGTCATTATCATTATCGGTGATTCCTCTCGCACTTGTTAACGATTTACCTCATTGACCGGTAATCAAGCGATGTCTTTCCATGTTCGACTTCAGAACAATTCTCACATGGATCGACTTGTACTTAGAGTGAAGATCGAACGAGTTTGAAGACCCCAGATCTAGTTTCATCCATCCGGGCTGCGACATATATTCAAGAAAGATAAAGACATTGACATGTACATCATTGCAACAGATAATCATCCTACTCAAAGGATGATAATTTCATCAAAATTATTAGTCTACCATCAGACGATTGTCTATTCTATGTACAGAAAAATGAATTTATAAAGCTGAGCATGGGAATGCCCGCCTCAGCTAGATCATGAAAGTAGTATGAAAAATAATGTATTGTATTGTATTGTATTACAGGTCTCCTGCCAGCATTGGATGAACTTCGGATCCCCCTGATAAAGCATTTCACCCGATAAACGGTCTCATACTTTAGGGGGCAACTGTTATAGACATTTTTGTGCCTTACAGCATTGAGCATGAAATGTCCAATACTAAGGGATCCAAAGTCCCTAAACATGTTGTTCCTACCCCTAGAGGAACAAGGCTAACAAACCACAGCAATTCACAGAAGTTCTCCACCTGAAACTGCTCAAAAACAAGTCAATTCAGGATCATTTCAGTGGCTACACTAGCTGTTTGCGCTGAATGTCAAAGCCAACACTGGCTACCTGCGTTGAATGTCAAAGGGAACACTGGCTACCTGCGCTGAACGAGAATGGACATGTGGCAAGCTCATTTCTCAAGGTGTCAAAACCCAGGAAGCTTCCAAAATGACACTTGCCTCAGGGAATTCGACTGGTGATGAGTAAGAGGTTCCAAATCTCCAAGTGGAAGCAAGAACCTCCAAGTGGAATCAAGAACTAACAGAGGGAGAGGACACTAGTCAGATCTCAAGCTGACTCATCCTCTCTCCAAACATCTATATATGGATCTCTCCTCCATGAGATCTAGAGGCTGGAATTTTGTTATTGCAAAGAATTGTTGTTGGTTTGAGATTGGAATCATTGGGTGCTTAATGCTTTGAAGGGGGTGAAGATAGGAATTCCATTTGTTGGGAAGGAGATGCTGGATTGGAGCCCTCTGGGTTGTATCTCTTCCTGAACCTTGTTATTCATCAATAAAGCTATCTTAGTTTCTCCTATATGCTGATGTATTCTTGATGTATGATTGCATTAGTATGTTTAGTTTATTTCTAATCCTGAACTAGTTATGAATATGAATCCATGTCTTGTGTAGTGTTCTCTTCTTGTGATCTTGCAGAAACCTCTTGAAGCTGGGCGAGCGAGAAGGCAAGTAGCTGGGAACTCTCCAAGAGAAGAGAAGCTGGATCGAGGGACAAACGGAAGACACCGGTTAGTCCATCTATCTCTCTCTTCATTCTTAATTCATAAAGGAAGAATACTAGAATAGTTGTCTCTGTTTGTTGCTAAGGCACTGTCACACCTTAGGTGGATAGGATCGTCCTGCATAGGCATTTTTCCCCACAACAAATTGGCGACTCCACTGGGGAGATCTGTTTAGTCATTTTATTTGTGTTTCTATCATTGTTTGTTTCATAGACTCGACAGCAACAATCGAACTGCATCTGCTTTTCCCGGATGCAAAGTAGACAGTTGCTGCTTTGATCCAATCACTGGACTTGTCTATGATCTGAACAATGGACTCACAAATGATTTGATGATCCTTTGTGATAGATCTTAGTACTCCCTCAAAGCATCCCTTTGATTGTACCTTGCTTGTTGCTTTTATTTGGCCTAAAACAGTGAATTAAATAGCAATCTGTGACCCAGAACCCAGTGAGAAACTCTCGTTTCTCCTTCAGCGCGACAGCTGTGAAGAGGTTCTGCATTTCAACGCAGGTCCCGTGAAGGCTACCTGCGCTGAATGTCAAAACCCCTGTGTTGAGGTTGCGCTGAACCAGTTTGGCCTTGTGCAGCTGGGGTTCTCTGCTCTGTTTTGCCTTGTTTTGATCTCTGATTTTTGCAGCCTGTAACCAGCATAGGTACCAGTCTGATAACTCCTTTTCTCTGCTTAGATTCCGCCTCCTTTTGTACAAAAAGACTGTGAGTGTTTTTATGTGTTTGTGGCGTCATTCGCAGTTTTCCTTTGCACGAGTGAAATAATCATTCTGTAGCCCTTGATTCAGATCTGTTGATTGTGATCTTAGGAGAGAGTTCATTGGCTGTTTACAGTTGATTATACATTCGCTTTTGCTTATTGGTTTGAGTTTGTCTCTTTTAAGTGTCGAAACAAGTGTTCATTTCGAAAATCGTTAAGTGTTGTAATCTCTTCTACCCTCTCTGATTTCGAAAAAGTAAACTTGTTTGTATTTGTCATTTAAAAGCAAATTCAAAGTTGTACAAAAAGATTTCTTTTGTAGGCATCAATACTAAGAAAGCGGAAAACAAACACCTGCATTGTGCATTTGCATCTTGATAGTTTGCATGTTTGATTTAGGAAAAGTGCATTAGAGTGTGCTGATTGCTCTTTGAGAAAAGATGGTGTCTTTCTTTTCCCTTAGTAGCTAGGATTTTCAAAGTTGAAAAGATATAAAGCTTGCTTATCATCTTCAGACTGCATTTAGGAATTGTATCATACATCTTGTGGTGAACCTTGAAAGGCAAACTTCTAAAAAGATCAACCTAAAATAAATTGAATGAACTTAACAACGCTTTGCAACATAACGCACAACATAGAGGTCTAGGCTAGAGACGTGTTCCGGCGTCGTAAAGCCTGGTGACTGTCGATCTCGTGGATGGTGGGTGATTCCTCCTGAGGGACGACAACGCCAGTACGGATTGTGCTCCCACGTACCGTCGCGTATATATTGGGAGACCCCTATAGGCATAAAACCTTTATCCTTAGGAAGCCGTGTCGGCCGCCCTACTGATCGCAATGCACTGAACACAGCATTCAGGAAGATCGACCGCCCGTACCCTAAAAAGTATTCTGCGGTTTTGCGAAAAGTTTGGCACACCCTCTGCCTAGAACTCCAGAGCAGTTCCTTTTGGCCTTTTTCAGACTCTATAACGGAAAAAGTCCATCCGAGCATTTGTCACTTTGGGCTCGTTAAAACATCGAAGGAGACTAGAGTCATCTTTAGCTTTTTCTCGACTCTTTAAAAGTGAAAAAGCAAGTTGTGTCTAAAGCGTCGTTAAAATTTATTTTAAACGGAACAATCACCCCTTATTCCTACGTTGATCTTTAGGTTGAAAAAATGGAGCACACCAACCAAGGAATTCCCCTTGGTGGAAATCCTAGTCCCTTCTCCTCTTGGGGAGATGTTGGTGCGCCCCATATGGCCACATTGTCGCTTCCAGGACTGACAATTGGCCTGCCGGTCTGGCTCTTTTCAACCAATGTCATTCAAACCACCACTATTCCTGAACAGTCGAGTCAACAGTTAGACCAGACCAGAGTTGCCAACCAGCCTTCTACTTCATCTTACTCTTCCTCTCCTCCTTCCTCTTCGCTTGACGGAACTGGTAAAACAAAAAAACAAGTTCCTAAGGAGAAGAAGGAAAAGAAGAAGAAAGAGAAGAAGAAGTAGGAGCCAAAAGCGACTGGGGGCAAACAAGTGTCGTCTGACAAAAATCCACACACAGCACTGACAAGGCCTAAATCGCCATGTGTCATATGCAAGGGAGACCACTTCCACAGAGATTGTCCCTGCATCCCTCGGATACTAAGGGACTGGTCTCCCCGTTTGCACAATTCGGTAGCATCAACCTCTGATAGCCATGTTGACTGCTCACCATCAACTAGTGAAAGTGAAGCCACAGGACAGAGAGGGAAAGCTAGATTTCCCTGCAAACTGTGTGAAGGCGACCACGCCATCCACCGTTGTCCCTTCTTAGACGAGGCTAAACGAGTTTTGGAAGATCGCCCGATCTTACAAGCGCAACTTCCTCCTGGATATCAAAAACTCCTGCCAAGTCCTTCACTAGTTGAGAACCAGGCTGGCCCGCGCAGGTGGTCATCCGAAACACCTATAATTGAAGATGAACCGTCTGAATCCATACCTGACGAAAGTCAAAAGGTTGAGGCGGCAGTTGACCCGGTTTTGCCTTCAGAGGCTCTATCTTCGAATGATACCGTCACAGAGGAGAATAAAGATGACACCGTCCAAATTCTCTTCATCAACACAGACTCCGACGAACAAGGGGGAAATTTGCCCATTCCTTTGTCGCAGGAAGGAACTTCATCAGAGTCATACCGGGCCGTCTACTCGGTCCCACCACCAAGCAACCTGGTTGTGTCCTTCGACTGGAACCAACTAGGCTGACCCCGGTTGCCAGCAAGCATACCATTCAGAATTATCGTTCAAATATACAGAATGGTAATGGCTGGCACTATCATTGATGAGGGGGTATCTGTGAGTATCCTTTCCTCTATTGCTTGGAAAGCGCTTGGTTCGCCAGCGCTTTTTCCTGAAATGAGAAATCTATCAGGCTTTGATAAAGGAACCAGTCGACCTTTAGGGATCCTCCCCAATGTGCCCATAACATTGAAAGGGAAGACCGTTCAAATGAACGTGATGGTCGTTCAAGGACCCTTGGATTATAACCTACTCCTTGGACGAGACTATATATATTTCATGGGAGCCATCGTCTCCTCACTCTTTAGAGTAATGTGTTTTCCGCATGAAGGAAGAGTGGTCAAGCTCGTGGACCAACTTTCATTTCCTGGATCACGCATCGCAAATAGTCATGTACCATCCCTAAATGGTCTATTCACGCAAGAAATGTCTCAACCCACGGTCCGTCCTCTTGATGAGCGCGAGTAATCCGGGAGGATATGACTGGAACCCAGGGGGCATGCGTCCTGGTCTGCTTCGGCAGGAAAACTTTGGGTATAGAGTAGGTTTCCGCGGGAGAATATGACTAGTCTGTACCCCACCCTTACTGGAGAGGGGTTATTCTAGAATAAGATTCTTTTGTCAAAGTTATGTGAGTTGACAGACGGAGTCTCTCACCTTTGTCTATTTCGATAGATATCGCCGAAGAAGTGTTTTGTTTGAAAGATTAACGAGACAATCTTCAGGTAACCTGAAAGAGGTAGGCCTCTCTCGGTAAAACAAATGTTTTATTGGACTAAGAAGGGGTAACCTTGAAATCGTACTTTATGCCTGGGGGCATGCAAACCTTTTTGAGTGCAAGCAAGGGGTGGCTATTTATTTTTTTAAATTTTTAGGTCCTCCCTTTAAACCTGTAGGTCTAACCCTTTAAACTCGTAGGATTAGCCGTTTCCGAACTTGCATAAAGAAAGGATGCGGGGCATAGCTTTGGTAAGGCGCAAGCTCCATAAAAAATGGAATCTTACATGAGACATTCTTATCATAAAACTGGGTAATCGAGCAGTTTTAGCACACAGTTCATGCTCGTTAAAAAATAAACGCAAGATCTGAGCAGTTTTAGCACATAGTTCATGCTCGTTAAAAAATAAACATAAGATCGAGCAAATGTTTCCACCCGCGTTTAAGCTCGTTAAAAAATGTACTATCCCGGTAAATAACCACAGTCAATGTAATATCATCAGCCATTAAAGCCTTGGTCGTGTTTGCACCGTCACCTCCACTTTTCCATTGGCCGATCGTTCACCTCCATATGTTTGTTTACCCATTTTGAGGAACAGCTGCGAAGAGTGATTTCACCTAGCCATCCTTGTGACACTGCCGTGATTGGAAAAATTCCAACCTGTACCTGGAATCAGCTGCTAACCCTGTTTATCACTCATTCCTCAAAAGACGAGTCTTCTTTAAGCTCTTTTCAACTAACTCGTAAAATATGAAAAGATTGCCGAGTCCTTGGCCTTCCAGCTCGTTAAAGGGACAGGAAGAGCTATCCCTCCTCTAGATTTTAGTCTTTTTGGACCTGAGGGATTATTGTGCAAAAAGATCGAGCACTTGTTTTATTCGGCTCGTTAAAACTATCGAAAACTCATCCCTTCTGTATTGTTTTATACTTTTTCGGACCTAAGGGATTAGATGACGAAAAAGGACTTTTGGAGTTAACTTTATGTACCTTTTCAGACTCTCTAAAAATGAAAAGGACTGAGTTATCCTTGTCGTTAGACTCGTTAAAATCATTAAATAGCGACAAACTTGTCTTTAGACGAGAACGAGTTTCACTATCGCTAGGCTCGTTAAAACATAGCGATGGGCTTGCCCGAAGGGCAGGTTATAGAACAAGCATATGTTATCCTCCTCAAGCTTGAAAAAAATAAAGAGGTACTGGTCAGCAATGACTGGGGAAAAATTGGGAGAAACTAAAAAAACTTTGATGGTAGCAAGTCGCTCTTGAACATGACACTTTTCCTCCGTACCACCATCGGGTTGGGTTGTTTCATTCACCGGTCACATCCATGGTCTCGCCATACCATCCATATTTGGGGTAATGCTACTGATCCATCGCATCAGTGTCGCCACATGTTCAAGAGAAGTTGTTCAGAAAAGTCAACCGTGTCCCATCCACTGCCATACATTATCCTTCATCCTTTCATGACCGCCACCCTGAATCATATGTCACAGATCGTTTTCACCTCGATTAAAATCATTAGCTCCGTTCCGTGTCACTGATGTGGGATTCATTAAGGCCCTCCTTTGACGGATCGCTTCTTGTCGACATCAGCTCATTATCCAAGAAGTTGATCTAGGAACAACCCCTTCAGTACTTTGAAGCTTGCATGCCTCAATGGCAAGTTTCTCACTTCCGGCGACAGGTATACATCAATGACCTTCGACCGAAAGATTTTGCGTGGTGTTCGACGCCAAGTCCTTTATTCACACCACATGAATTGTACTGCAGTACCTTGAGGGTCATTATCATTATCGGTGATTCCTCTCGCGCTTGTTAACGGTTTACCTCATTGACCGGTAATCAAGCGATGTCTTTCCATGTTCGACTTCAGAACAATTCTCACATGGATCGACTTGTACATAGAGTGAAGATCGAACGCGTTTGAAGACCCCGGATCTAGTTTCATCCATCCGGGCTGCGATATATATTCAGGAAAGATAAAGACATTGACATGTACATCATTGCAGCAGATAATCATCCTACTCAAAGGATGATAATTTCATCAAAATTGTCAGTCTACCATCAGACGATTATCTGTTCTATGTACAAAAAAATGAATTTATAAAGCTGAGCATGGGAATGCCCGCCTCAGCTAGATCATGAAAGCAGTATGAAAAATAATGTATTGTATTGTATTGTATTACAGGTCTCCTGCCAGCATTGGATGAACTTCGGATCCCCCTGATAAAGCATTTCACCCGATAAACGGCCTCATACTTTAGGGGGCAACTGTTATAGACATTTTTGTGCCTTACAGCATTGAGCATGAAATGTCCATAATCTAAGGGATCCAAAGTCCCTAAACATGTTGTTCCTACCCCTAGAGGAACAAGGCTAACAAACCACAGCAATTCACAGAAGTTCTCCACCTGAAACTGCTCAAAAACAAGTCAATTCAGGATCATTTCAGTGGCTACACTAGCTGTTTGCTCTGAATGTCAAAGCCAACACTAGCTACCTGCGTTGAATGTCAAAGGGAACACTGGCTACCTGCGCTGAACGAGAATGGACATGTGGCAAGCTCATTTCTCAAGGTGTCAAAACCCAGGAAGCTTCCAAAATGACACTTGCCTTAGGGAATTCGACTGGTGATGAGTAAGAGGTTCCAAATCTCCAAGTGGAAGCAAGAACCTCCAAGTGGAATCAAGAACTGACAGAGGGAGAGGACACTAGTCAGATCTCAAGCTGACTCATCCTCTCTCCAAACATCTATATATGGATCTCTCCTCCATGAGATCTAGAGGCTGGAATTTTGTTATTGCAAAGAATTGTTGTTGGTTTGAGATTGGAATCATTGGGTGCTTAATGCTTTGAAGGGGGTGAAGATAGGAATTCCATTTGCTGGGAAGGAGATGCTGGATTGGAGCCCTCTGGGTTGTATCTCTTCCTGAACCTTGTTATTCATCAATAAAGCTATCTTGGTTTCTCCTATATGCTGATGTATTCTTGATGTATGATTGCATTAGTATGTTTAGTTTATTTCTAATCCTGAACTAGTTATGAATATGAATCCATGTCTTGTGTAGTGTTCTCTTCTTGTGATCTTGCAGAAACCTCTTGAAGCTGGGCGAGCGAGAAGGCAAGTAGCTGGGAACTCTCCAAGAGAAGAGAAGCTGGATCGAGGGGCAAACGGAAGACACCGGTTAGTCCATCTATCTCTCTCTTAATTCTTAATTCATAAAGGAAGAATACTAGAATAGCTGTCTCTATTTGTTGCTAAGGCACTGTCACACCTTAGGTGGATAGGATCGTCCTGCATAGGCATTTTTCCCCACAACAGCGCAACACTATCTCCAGCTTACAGATGCATACCAAGACTGGCTCTTTCTCCAGAATGTCCAACTCTGGGACCATTCAGCATGCCTCCTCAGCAACCTGCATGATCTTCTTGCTCTGATTGGTCTCCTCGGCCTCAGCAGCGATGGAAAGATTTCTTTATAAGGCCATCTGTTCGTTGTTGATCCATTGTTCGCTAATCACCTGGAGGGCGGGGTGCTCTTGGGCCCTCATTTCTGTAATTACTCCATCCTGCAAGAGGTGGAGTGCTTCACACGAAAGCACTGCCAGGTTCATCCCACTCCCTTCAAGGTGCTGACAATGGGCCTATCAGCCTCATTATCCGTGGTCAGTGCTCTATCTGGCAGCACTATCGCACTGGAAGCCTCCGTGCGCAGCATATCAACAGACTTTAAACTGTCGATTGCAAGCTAGTAGACATCGCACCAGCATGGATGCATGGGTCTGCAATTCTTGCAACCTGGTCTAGATATCCCCTAGTATGATCTGTTGTTGTTGTTCAAATTTCTGCAGGGCCTCCATGGTGACATCTCTAACTGTGTCACTGATATCATGTAATTCTCCCTCCGTCAATGTGATAGGCTCCATCAAGGTCTTAGTCACCTTGGATTTGCTTCTAGACCCTCCCTTCTCTAGCTCTCTTGGGCGCTTAATGCGGGTGGACGTCTCTTGAGGGTCCGCGACATGTTGTTTTGTTTCTTCCTCTTCTATCTTAGGCCAAGGTGACTGCACGCCTTTGTCAGAGCCACACTCTATTCCACCATTCTACTTACCTACTTGTTTTTCTGCCTGTTCCGCTTAGGCCTTCTCAGCGGCCTCCTTTTTTCTCTTTTTGACCAGTTGTGCCCTCTTCAGCTTGGCCTCCTCCTTCTTCGTCTGCACAGTGAACTTGCTGCAACCCACTGCCAAGTCCATGGTAGTCTGCCACTCTGTCGACCATTGATCGAGCACCACATTGATGGCGTCATCCATGCCGAGATATGGCAAGTCGTACCACTTATGCGCAGGGTCCTTCTGTGCCCTAATAGATACTCTATGGAAATCGGCTTTGAACTCGACATAGCTCTGCAGGTTAGCATACACAGTGGGTGAAAATCACAGCTTACGATTGATGGCCATTGTGATATTCATCTCCATCAAGATCCAGAACATCTTACTGTCCCAAGCTCGTTGCACGTCCTCGGTCGCCCATAGCGAAGCATACTTCATTGCTTCAGGGAGGTCTAGCACGACCGAAGGGAACTGGATGTTGTCTAGTAGCTCCCACGCTGCCAGCACAATTGACAATAAGAGCCATGCGTAGTGGAATGTCTTTCTTTGCTCTTTCGTTTCACAGTAGTTCGTGAGGAACTCTCCGCGAAGGTAGTTCGACCAGTTAAATTGGATTCCTTTCATGGACTGCTGTACGAGTGCAATGACAGGCATCAGCACCTCATCGGCGCGGCACTTCCGCATCACCTTCCCTCCAAGGAGTTGCATTGCTACCTTCACAGTGGGGTCGCAGTTGTTGGAGATAGCGTACCCGCACAGCTTTTTCACCATCTTGAATTTCTCCTTCATTGACTCTACTAGAGCCTACTCGCTGCCCTTGTTGCCAAAGATCATTGCTAGATTCTCACTTGTATATGGCATGTGTGTTATTCAGTGCATTAACATTTCTGTGATGGGTATCAACTCCTCCAACCATAGACACCCATCATGCACCAATCACAGTAGCTGCTTGATGACAAAAACTATCACCACGGTGTGGTTATAGTATGGCACCCAGAGCAGGTTGAGAAACCCTGCCTTCTCTACTCCCATGAGCCACTTCCGCAACTCCAATGTGGTCATCCCTGTATTCGTGCCGATGATGCGGTGCATCAGCTGCTCAGTCTCCAAGAGTGGGAACTTTTCATGGTTCGCCAATTCCTAGTCTTCGAGCTTCAATATCGGCACTTGTGCCAAGCACGAACTGTCAAAAGCAATTTCATCCAGTAGTAGAGGGGTTTGCAGGGGAGTCTTACTCTCATCAATGTCCTTTGGGATCTTAGATTTAGGCTTGCACGAAGGGACATACTCTAGAAGTCGCATTCTGCACCCTCGGTTTCAACCTCCTCTACCTCCATTCCCACATCCTCATCATCCATCGGGATGTCCTCGATATCCTCCTCTTATGCTTCTAGGTTTATAGCCTTGCCTCTCTCCTATGCAGTGGGCTTTGGTGGGTTTCTCCTTGGCGAGGCGCACACCAGTATGGTAGGCTGCTTTCCCTTCTTGTCCTTCATGGTTTCCCTATTTGGGGTTGGCTTCGGTCTCAGCATTCTCAGGGATTTGGGGACCTCTTCCAATACTTTAGCCACTTCCAAAGAAGGTACGTCTGCCTCTGTTTACATTTATTGTGTCGACTCTTCTACTACTTGCATTGTATTGATAACTTCTGGGGGTGCTGACATAACAATCTCTATCAGTGCTCGCGACGTCTCGGGAAAGTTTACAAATGCAGGAGTCTATTTAAGAGCCTCGAAGAACTTTGGGTCCATAGGTGTCTGAGAGCTCAAGAATTGAATACTAAAAATGCCAAGTGTTTCTTGTTGGACAACCACTTGTAATTTATAGGGCATTTTGAATTCAAATCCGACCATTCCTCCCCAAACTCATTTCATTAATGTCGGATTGGCGACAGATTTGCAAGGATCTAAGCCATAAATTTTGTCTTAAATGTTGGTCGCCCACTCCATTTGGCCTCACTTCTATCGTCTTTTCATGAATAGTGACCGTAACGGTCACTTTTTGGCCGACCTGCACGATTTCTCCCTGGGTAGTGCAGCTCCCTCCTCGCTACTGTAGACCCAATGACACTTCCTTACTTCGCCCCATCTTCCAATCTCACAGCTCCCCAGCCCGTGTGGTGTAGTTTATAGTCCTGCACCTCCTTTCAGCTACCTGGAGAACTAAGACTATGCTACCTTTATTTAGTCACATGGCCGAACCGTCGGTGTATGGCTTCAAGCTACTACCATTCACTTTTTCGAGGAAGGGTTCTCCATTCAATTTGACAAGTTGTACCACTCCTCCATCGATAATCTCCTTAATAACATAAGGCCCTAACCAGTGCATCCTGAACTTCCCTGGAAATTTATCAAACTTACTATCATATAACAAAACTAGGTCATTTACCTTAAATTATCACAACTTAATGTGTCGATCATGCCATGCCTTTTCATGCTGCTTTTGGACCTGCTGGTGAAATCCAGCCAAAAATATCTCTTCTTCAAGCTCATCCAGCTATGCGAGCCTTTCCTCCAGGACTCCGTGACGTGTCATACCTATGAGCGTTGCTATGCACAGATTAGGCACGATGTATTCCATATGCATTACTGCTTCAACCCCATAGACGAGCCTAAAGGGGATTTGTCCAGTCAACTTCTTGCATGTCGTTCGATAAGCCCATAATATTGCAGGTATGTGTAGGTCCCAATCACTTCACTGAGAATTACAAACCTTGGTCAACGCATTTTCGAGCACTTTGTTGAATGCTTCCACCATCTCGTTAGCCTGTGGGTGATAAGGCGTGCTCTTCTGGTGGTATACCTGAAATTCCTTCATCAACGCGCTAATCATCTCATTCAGGAAGTGCGTACCACGATCACTCATCAAGATCTTCGAACAACCAAATTGCGTCAGTACATGCTCAAATAGTAACTTTGCAGTAGTTGCGCCCGTGCAATCCTTCACCAACTGCGACTCTACCCAATGAGTCAAATAATCTATCGCGGTGATAATGTACCTTGCTCCTATCTTTCCTTGCGGCTGAATGGGTCCTACAAAATCTATCACCCACTTCTCGAAAGGTTGCAACGTCATTTGTGGATTCAAAGGCATCTCATCCCTTCGCGATGGCCTGCCAATTCTTTGACACACATCACATGCCTTACAATATGATTTTGAGTCCTAATGGAGGATTGGCCACCACAACCCTCCGCATAAAATCTTCTGCGCGGTTTCTCTCCCTGCATAAAGTCCTCCCACAGTGCCCCCATGAGCATTCGCGAGGATGCTGCTTCTTTCAAACTCAAGCACATACCATCGCAATGCCACATCAGTCCCCATCTTGTACAAATGCCCAACAATGACAGAGAAATCTGCCACGCGCACCACTAATTCCTTTTTCTGTGGGATAGAGTATCCTTCCGGTGCAGTACCTGTCGTTAAGAAATGTATTATATCCTCAAAATGACCATCCATGACGCTCACTGCAAATAGCTGTGCATCAGGCAATCCCTCCTCCAAGTTAGTGGGTTCCTCCCCTATTTCGATGTGCGACAGATGGTCTGGTCCTATGTTCAGTCATCTAGGCTTCATGATAACTTCAAAATCATACTCCTTGAACAATAAGAGCCATCTGCAGATTATCCCCCCCAACACAGGCTTATTGACCAAGTACTTCAACGCGGAGTGATCCGTATGCATCTTAAAATGGCCCCCCAGCAAGTAGTGCCTATACTTCTAGAGCGCATCCACCATAGCTAGCCCTTCGCGCTCGGTGGTGGAATAGTTCTTCTCTGCTTTGGATAATCTTCGGCTTGCGAATGCGATAGGATGATCCAAGACTTCTCCGCCAGCTTGTGTCAGTACTGTTCCTAGCGCTATACATGACGATTCCACATGTACATGAAACTCTTTCTTCCAATCTGGAAAACTAGAATCGACGCGGTGACCATATTTTATTTCAATATATCCAAGCTCTTCTGACAATCATCGTTCCAACAGAATGTGACATATTTCTTCAACAATTTCTCCATAGGCAGGTGATCTGCGCATAGCCTTCAATAAACTTTCTATAATATCCCGTATTTCCCAGGGTAGCGCGTAGTTGTTTCAAACTTCTCGGCGCTTCCAAGTTCAGTATCACCGTGATATTTGCAAGGTCTACCATCAATCCCTATCTGCAAACCACATGCCCCAACAAGTTCCCAAAAGGAACACAAAACAAACACTTCTTGAGATTGAGCGTGATCAATCTTCGATAGATATCCAAAATCAGGGGCAAGCTTGCTACATGTCATTTAACCAGCCCAAACATAGTCCAGTCATCAAAATATACCTCCAGGAACTTATGAATAAATACCTTGAATGCCACAACAAGTACGCGTGAGAATATCGCAGGCGCATTCTTCAATCCAAACGGTATTACAGTGTACTGAAAACAACCCCACTCAGTCACAAAGGTTGTCTTTCTCTTATCCTCTGGCACAATTTTGATTTGGTGGTACCCAAAGAACCCATCAGTGAAGGAATATGCTTCCTAGCACCTACATTGTCCAACACTTCATCAGTGAATGGAGTCGAGAAAGGATCCTGTACACAAGCGTCTTTCAACTTTCTGAGATCCACATATATCCTTATTTTATCCTTCTGCTTCTTTTCCTATACCACCATTAGACTTACCCAGTCAGATTCTTCCACAGGCTCGATGATGCCTGTCGCGAGCATCTTGTCCAGCTCTAAGTGGACCTTTTCCTTATATTTTAGATTGAGACGGTAAGGCCTTTTGTTAACTGGCTCCGCATCGGGTTTCAATGTAATATTCATCATTCCTAGGTCAACGATTATCCCTTTCAGATCTGTAAACTTTGTAGGGAATAAATCCTAGTATGCACAGAGCAATTCAATGACCTTATCCACCATCGCCTCATCCCAGTAGTCTCTAATCTTCGCGAATTTGGGTTCTTTCTCAGTACCAATGTTTACTTGTTTTTTTATCAACGGCGCGGTTATATCAGGATTCTCAATCTGTGGTCCTTGAACCTCGTGGTGACCTTCTATTTCTGTAATGTTAATCTTCCATGGATCCTTGTCTGCTTCTTCAGCAGTTACATTATAACATCCTAGTGCGTGACTCAGCTGAGTAGCCCATTCAGGCTGAATCAAGGCTAAAGGATCCTGCGGTATCCTAAAGATTGTTGTTTTCACTTCTTGTAGTGCTTCATCAATACTGTCAAACCCGTCCTCAAAACTGAATGTAATCATGAATCCTTCACACATGATATCCCATTCGCTTGTCCCATGGCGGAGCTCAGTTTCTACATACCAGTTCATCGAGACAATATCTAGGGTGCGATAAAACAAGTGCACCCATTCAGGTTGGGGCTATTCTCAGTAAGCCTAGGTCCATTTGGCCAAATGTGCGCATGGATCATCCTGCCCATCATACTTGTCTATCATTCGCATCTTCGACTTCCCAAAGCGAGTTCTCATCATCCTCCTACATTTGCGCTAATCATCAAAGCTTCCCTTGTGTGTACCCCACCATCTTGTGGGCATAGTGCATAGTGCCCAGTCCAACGCCTGGAAGCGCTGCCTATCTGGTACCTCCCTTTCAAATGCATCCAAAAAGATATCTACCTTATTTAGGCCATCATAAGTAGGTAAATTTCTTACCTCTTAGGACACACAGTGCAGTGATTGGGTCATCATGTTGCAATTCAGCGTAGTCACTTCATGTAACCGGTTCTGCCAGCACTCTAACTCTTCATCGGAGTCCGAAGTGCAGGAACTCTCGCAATCCCATGTAATTCATCCATCTGCGGTGGGATTCACCCAATCTTTATCTCACACCGTTATCTTATAGATACAGTCCAAATCTTCATTGCTTTCATAATCGCGGACTAGTTCCATATAGCGTGATCCCTCAACAGGATCTAGAGGTACTATTACGCGTAGTGATTTATTCTCAAAGATCATTCTCTGCTTCTTCATATTGATTACCCCATTCATATCAGTGGCCCAGTCAATTCCTAGGAGCGCAGGATAGGGATTGTTGTCATCCACTCTCTCTATTACTTCAAAATCAGCCAGTGCGTTTGCTCCCTCAATATCGACGGTCACCCCCTATAGCTGCCCCATGGGGATGATCTTCTGATGATTGCCCATCCTTAGCTGAATCGGAGACCATTGCAGTGCAATTCTCCCCATTCGTTCCCAAGTCCGCTTCGGTAGGATGTTCGCATTTGACCCCAGGTCAAAAATAACCTGATCCATCTCATACTCTCCTATCTGCGTGGTCAGTCTCATCTCTCGTCCTGTCCTTGTTTTATGCTTGCCAATATTTTGTACTATGTGCGGCTCACCCGGTGCAAGTTCAAGCGCATCTATTGATGAGCTCTTGTAACCATTTCACAGCCTTACTATCGTGTAGTAACTTCATACAGGTATCTAGGAAAGTTGTGAGCATAGAGGGGTCCATCTCCTGCTCAAGCTTATCCTTGCTTCCTGAGGTGGAGGCCTCTGCAAAGTTCTTCTTAGCCTCCATGAAGGTTTCACATGCATGCTCCAAATCCAACTCAGCCTCCTTTGCCAGAGTTTTTCGAACCCATGTATTGTCTTTTGGTTGTTTCCCCTTGTCATCTCCTGTCGCGATTCCACTTATGAGCACTATATTTACACTTGGATCCTCTTTGCATGGCTCAGACCTCATCATCTTCAGTTTCTGAGTCGACGGAGGTGATATCTCCCCTTTGTCACATATCCTAGCTACCAACATAGGACAATCTTCCATTTCATGATCAAACAACGTGCAATACTTGCACAACGGACGTGTTTGGTTAGTGCAATTGTGGATATAGTGTCATGGTCCTCCGCAATTGTAGCAAATCAATTGTCCTCGACCTCTGCCAAGTCCTCCTCCAACTCGGCCTCGTCCGCCCCCCTAAAATCCTATCCATGCCATCCCTGCGCTCTGGACAAGGGGCTGCGTTTTGGCTTGAACCCTATACGTGGAAGTTCTATCCATCATCAATTCATAGCTCCTGCAAGTATGCTCATCATGCCCTATCAACCTACAAAATTTGCATAATAGTTGTTGCGGTGTCTGTGCAAAATTTTGTAACAAGTGACAATTATCTGTGGCATGTTCTCCGGGTACCTAACAGATAGTGCACCATAATTCAGCCCTGTGCTAGGTCCTGCTTGAGCTTCTGGCCATAATGGAATCGGTCCACCTCCTGCAATATAGTTCGCAAAGACTGGGCAGTGGTCCTTGTCATGCCCCTCACTCTTGCATTTCAAGCACCATACCTCTTCGCGCACCTCTGGTCGAACTTTCTTGTCCTGCTTCAGACTTTGCATCTCAAGGCATAGATTCTTCAAATACGCATGGATCTACTGAACTCCTAGATTTGGATCTTTCATCAGAGCTTCATGTAGTCTCATGGCAATCTCCAAGGCCTCCGCCTGAGTGGTTATCTTCTACTGCAACAGCGCAACCCTTAAGTGTGGCAGGAGCGAAGCAACAAACTGTTGAAAAGTGTGCAACAAGAAATGCTTGTTGAGAATGCAACAAGATGATGGAGCTTCACTACAACAAAACCAGTGATTAGCGTCCCTTTTTACTTCTTTTTTTGCATCTAGAGCCCATTTTTGGTGCTATTTGCATCCATTTATCAAATATGGTGCAAAACTTGACACAAAATTTGCATCAAGTTTTGCACCAAATCTTACACCAAGTTTAGCACCAGGTATTGCAATAGGTTTTGCACCACGTTTTGCACCAAATTTTATGCCAAGTTTTGTGTCATCCTTTACACCAGGTTTTGTTCCAGGTTTTGCATCAAGTTTGGCACCTAATTTTGTTTGACATACTTTTGCATCCTCATTTGCATCCACTTTTTGCACCTACACTTGCATCAACTTTTGCATCGACTTTTGCATCCTTTTTTGCATCCTTTTTTAAATCATTTTTTGCATCCATTTTTGCATCCATTTGTGCATCCCTTTTGCGCCAAGTTTTACATCGAGTTTTGTGTCTAGTTTTGCATCAAATTTTTCATCTACTTTTGTTGCATCCACTTTTCCCTCTTGTTTGGCATCCATATTTACATCCTCTTTTGCATCTATTATTGTACCCACTATTGCATCTAATATTTTTGTGCCACAATTAGCGCCTAGTTTGGCACCTCCTTTTGCACCCACTTTTGATTATAATTTTGCATCCACGTTTGCATCCTCATTTGCGTCTAGGTTTTCATCAACTACTACATCTATTTTTGCATCCCTTTTTGTATCCAATTTTGGACCGGGATTTGCATCGGGTTTTGTGTCTCGTTTTGCATCTACTTTTGCATCGACTTCTATTGCATCCACTTTTGCACACAATTTTGCATCCACTGTTGCACCCATTTTAAATTTCACTTTTTGCATCCCTTTTTACATCTTCATTTGCATCATACTTTGATTCTTTTTTTGCATCTATCATCACATCCACTTTTGTTATGCCACAATTTGCACCATGTTTTGCACTCACTGTTGTATCCACATTTGCTTCCAATTTTGCATCCATGTTCACATCCTCTTTTGCATCAAATATTGCATCTATTTTTGCATCCACTTTTATGTCAGGTTTATGCATTGGGTTTTGCATCTTGTTTTGTATCTACTTTTGCATCTACTTACATTATATCCATTTTTTGCATCCAATTTTGTTTTTCCTGTTGCATCAATGTTTGCTTCCACTTTTACATCCATTTTTGCATCTTATTTTGCATATTTTTTGTCTATTGTTACATCCACTTTTGTTGCACCATATCTTACACCTACCATTGCAACCACATTTGCTTCCGCGTTTGCATCCTCTATTGCATCCACTTTTGTTTCATCCATTTTTGCATATACTTTTGTTTCCGTTGTTGCATCCACATTTGTTTCACCACAATTTGTGCCAAGTTTTACACCTACCATTGGACCCATGTTTGCTTCCACTTTTGCCTTCATGGTTGCATCCAAGTTTTCATTGACAACTGCATCTACTTTTGCGTCCACTTTTGTGTCAGGTTTTTCATGTTGTTGTGCATATACTTATGTTGTATCCACTTTTCATCCAATTTTACTTCTATTGTTGCCCCCATTTCTATGTTCACTTTTGCATCCCTTTTCCAACACTCATCATATTTTCTGCATTGATGATATTCCTTATGGCATTGACAATTATGAACAATTGATGACAATGTCAATAATATTGACAATGATGAAAATGAAGATGATGGCGATGACATGAATTGTGATTATGATGATAAAGACGATAGTGGTTACAATGACAATGATGATGATGGCAATGATTATGATGATGACGATGCTAATGACGTTGGCGAATCTTCCCAATTTTAGATGTTGTCATTGTCATAATCATAAGCATTATATTTGGTGTCATGATCATCATTTTCATCTAGGTCATCATCAAAAACAATAATGGCATGAATGATGATGATGCATGATTACAACAATGTCGATAGAAATTACATTAATGATGATGTTGGGGATGATAAAAATGACAATGACGATGATAATGGTGGTGATGATGATCATCATCGATCATCTGTCAAAAATAGAGTTGTTATTTCTCTTACATATATCAATGTGTCCTAAACAACCCTTTTCTAGCACTGATCACATTTTTTGGGTTGATGATATTTCTTACAACATCTACAATTATGAAAAATTGCAAACAATGTCCATAATGATGATGATGATGGCATGAATGGTGATTATGATGATAATGTAATGATGGCAATAAAAATGACAAGGATGATGGTGATGATGATGACAATGATTATGATAATGAGAATGACCTTACAATCTTATGGATTCGTGAACAATTACTAGTTTCAATACCATCTTCTGGATACGTATTACTATCATTCTTCATGCATTACATTTCCATCGACATCTCTACTCTGAGTAGTGGATGGCATGTCATCAATGTATGCTAATTTCATCAATTCCTCAAATTTTTCACGTGGTAGTGCTCTCTTCAATGCTTCTGTTCTTCTCCTAGTATGGTTTAAAGGATGAATTGGATCATCTCGTTGAATTCTTAATGGCCTAGTTGGATCTTGATCATTAATAGGTGTATCATCAACATCGTTTACCTATAATTAAATGCAACCATTATTTAATGTTAGATAGAAATTACTGTATAGAACATGGATCCATTTCAAAGATATACGCAATAAATTACTCAACAAAACAACATTATACATGTATACAATAAATTAAAAATATTATTTTTGAACACATTATTTTAAAAACAAGCCACATTAATGTCATATTCTTAGATTTTCTACCTTAGGAACATCCAAAAACAACAATTGTCTCAAATTATTCATCTATGCATGTAGTATCATCATGACCAACCTCTTGTTCATTGTGTTGATTTTCTATTTCATTTACAAACTCCATTGTCATATCCTCTTCCACCCATTTCTTTTTGCGTGATTTAATTGTACGGCGTAGGCCACGTCCATATGCAGGTATTTGTATTGGTCTATCAAAATGATTAAACTCCTCATTTGTTCTGATTCCATTGCCAACCTAAAATAATTGATACATGCATTATTTTTTCCAAGGTTAGAGATTAGACTATATGATGTACTTATATCGTCCATTAATTTATAACTGAACTTATTTATAACACCCACAAAGTATAACAATTGTATCAAAGTATTCATTCGATGTATTATCATCATGACTAACCTCTTGTTCATTCCCAACTTTGGTTGAAGATTAAGATGTCATCTAAATACACCACCACAAATGCATTGGTGAAGGGTCACAAGATGTCATCCATCAACTTCATGAAGGTTGCAGTAACATTCGTCAACTTGAAAGGCATGACCAACCATTCAAAAAGTCCCTCCTTGGATTTGAAGGCAGTCTTCCACACATTAGAATTAACCAAACTTCAAGTTAATATTGTTGGAATATTTGGCCCCCTTGAGCTGGTCCAAAAGGTCATCAATCCAATGGGATTGGGTACCTATTATAGACAATGATTTTGTTTGGCACCTGATAGTCAATATAGAGTCTCCAGGTCCCATCCTTCTTATGTACCAGTACAATCAGACTCCCACAGGGTGATGAGCTTTTCCTAATGTGCCCTTTCTGCAACAACTCCTGAATTTGCCTCTTGATCTCATTCTTCTCCAGAACACAACGTCGATATATTGATCCATTGGGAATGACGCGCTTGGGGTCAGATCGATGGAGTGATTGACCTGACAATGGAGAGGTACCCCCGCAGGTGAGGTGAAAATGTCCTTGTACTCCTCCATGACCTTGTCCATCTGCTACTACTGTGCGGAGGAGCCATGTTTGGAATTTGTGGCCACAATCTTCTTCTTGTCCTGAGGGTGAATCATAAGGAAAACAAATTTCCTAGTTTGTGAAATGATCTTACTACATTTCTTTGGGAGATCAAATAGATGGTGGTAGGCGGGGCTACTCGAGCTAAGGGAGTTGGAGACTTTTGGCTAGTCTAGAGAATATCACAAAACAACTCCTAAACTTCAATGCACTCACTTTCCAACACATACTAAGAAACGACAACAAGTTGGTAAACATGCTTGCCAATGAAGGGCTCAACTTCACATTAGAGGTCATGGAATCTCTATGGGAACAAATTTTTGTTGCTCAATGGAAGCATGAATGTCAGGACATTGTTGAACAAGACAAAGTTCCCTAAGGTGGGTGCACAACATTAATTTTCCTGATTGACCATGATCTGTAGTAATCATATGAGAGGGAGGCAAGATGCCCACACCTAGCGACCTGCATGGCATATCTGCCACCACCATCACAATTCTCAGTAGAGGATGATATTTATGGTATTAGAGGCATTTGTACGAAAGGAGGTGGGCTACTATCATTTCGTAGATCTCAAACTCTTCGAATCGAGCACACATTCATGGTTTTGTGTAGGTGAGTACACCACTGTCATTTAAAGAAGCAAAGCATATCATGTTGGATCATTAAGAGAAAAATACAGCCAATTCTCGAAGCCTTTAAAATAGGGCATATGGTCATGGGGTCTTGCAACACTCTATCAATGACTCTAGCTTGCAAGCACCATGTAATCCCCGACATTTTCACTTGCAATCAACCCCTTAGGATCTCCACTTTCGGTTATCATCCATGCCTCTCCTTTACAAGGATCTCTATCAATCAAGTTTGGTCTTCTCCTTTACTCCCCTTGCAACTCACTTCAAGATTGGTTCTTTTCCACAACCTCTCTTCTTGCTCCGATTTGGAATTTCGGATCTTGTCTCTCTGTCCCCATGCTTGGATTTATTTTTGTTGCAGGTTTCCTCACCTGAGCCTCCTCACAATTTTAACCCCCCCCCCCGCACTTTCAGTTAGAAAGGTTAACCTCTATCTAGTTTATTTTTACCCACCATCGACTTGTTCCTCCTTTCAATCAACTTTCTGCCACCCCTACCTCTCACTCAGTCATGGTTCGATGTTGCACCACCATCTCCACAGAGGCAGAACATAGGGGCAGATCGAGTCAACCCCCCTCTCCTACTCCTCCCTCCCTGCATGCCTCCCATGCTCAGGATTCCACCGGAGCCATCGTGGACCATTATCAACGTCTCGTTCTTGAGGTCATGTAGTGAGCTATCGCTTACATCAAAGGGCAAGTTCGCTAGGCTAGAAGATACGTGCCAAATCATCACATGGAGCGAGAAACACAAGATTATATTCATGATAACAGAAACTCCACCAGGGCGAGGGCCTCTGCTTAAGAATATTAACCTGTAATGGCATACTGAGACACTCATGGGCGGGTACTTACTGACAGGGTTGACACCTAACAAGAGCTCCTTATTTGATGTTAGAACTCCTAAACATAATGAACAACATGGAGAACATGCTGAATGACATGGATGACAACCTCAACCAAATTCTATCTACTACCCAGCCTCCATCAACCACAGGAGATGACTCTCACCCTCGAGCTCATACTTAACACCCTGTAGAATGACAACTCAAGTGCAACTCTAGGAAAAATGATAACTCTCTCTATACCGTCTCTATTCTTCTACTTGTTTCAGAATGTATTTTGGTCTCTTAGTTTATGTAATTTTGTCTATGCATATCCTTGTTTTTGGTTTAAATTCCCAGACTCTCAGGTCAGAAAGAATGCGAGCAATATGAAAATTTTGTTTATGTGCTATTGCTTTTACCTCCCTAACGATAGACCAAACCAATCCATCTATGTTATAATCACGTTTTTTCTCGCAGTAATATAATCTAAATCCTCTAATCTTACAAAAATATGTCATTATTAGCTCAAGGCTGAACTCTTATGGGATTAATACCCTTACTTACCGGATTTTATTTTAAAATACTCGTTTATCTAACTTACTTGCTACATTAACCCAACTACCTTGTTATTTACTGCGCTAAGCGCATGAAATAACTCCATTCTTTCAAACAATTCTATCTCTTTATTTATCCTGTAAACTATTTATAACAACATTCTTTAACCCTACCTTATACCTTTATAAAAAAATTTAATTATCATTATAAATCTCCATCAACAATTATATTTTTATAATATCTTTCCTCAATGATCTTATTACCTTGAAATAAAAATTAAAAACTATCCTAATCCCTAAATATAAACCTTTCCCTTTCCCTAGAATGGAAAATGGTCCTTCACACTCTTATAACCCCTAAAAACATATTCTTTTAAAATATATAGCTATCTCAATTATCACTGCCTTTTAAAAAACACCCTAACATCATATTCACCACTTTTAAAGATTCTCTGCAAAGATTCACCACTTTCGAGGATTCCTTGGGATTGGACTATTCGACATACATAACAAACAACTAAAATGGTCCAATATCAATCAAAATATCCACAATATGACATATTCCATAAATAACTAACACCCCTGAAAAAAAAAAACACTTTCCTTTTAAACACGCCGAGATTTGCAATGTTTAAATACATTGTAAACTAGTCTGACCCCTAACTAGAGTTTGATAAAAATCTCCTAATATTATTAAATTTATTTAAAAAAATAAAATAAAAAATATCTCTATTTTTACGCCGTAAGGCGTTCCCTCTGAGAAAGACATCCCTAAAATGTGACGTGTGCGATCGTGAGCCATTGATTTTGTGTGTTAGATGATTTTGTGAGCTATTTAAGGTTCAGATCAAACCCTCATCGTTTACGTTTTCCTACTGTTCATACTACATAGCTGTCTCTTCTATAAGCTTACATGCTTTCTGGGTTTGTCAAGTATCCAGTTATGATCCAAGTCCTCCAAGGTATGAACTCTCTATCTGGTCAATTTGAAGGGTATCATGCATTGATTAATCAATTTTCCAACACGAGATAGAGGGATGCTCTTCTTCTGCACACATAATCCTTTGATAAATCATTTTTTTATTTTACTTAAATCGCTTCAGATTTCCTGTTCAATGTTCAAATTTTATTTCCTGTTCAATGTTTTTCCAGGCATTCACTACACTTTGGTTCATGGCATGAGCCTCGGCTCTTTCTAACTACATTGGCGCTTCTCACCTTCATCTCTATGATTTCGATGGTTTTCAAGGTTGGTCACCTCCTTGCAATAGGAATGGTTAGTCCTAGATACTTAGGACAAATTTCTGGGCTGAAATTCCTGATGCTGAAATACCCATTCGTTGCAGAAACGGTTTGCTGCAGGATCTGTTTATTAGATGCTTCCATCTGGGTTTGCAACTTGGCGCAACAGTGCAGGACTGGTGTGTGTTCGCCTGCATATCGTGTGCTCAGACTCTTGTTTCTGCCCTCCTCCTCTTTCTTGGTTTTCTTAGGGTTAGGGTTGCAGCAAAGGCGATGGTATGGTATGTAGGTCTGAATTCATCCCATCCCGTCTGGGGTTTCTGAGCTTTACAAGCATCTCACGTACACTTTTGTAATGAATCATTACTTTAAGCCTTGGAAATTTAGTCTTGATTCATGTTTAGATGCAGCTCAGGGTGAATTTCACAAATATATGATGCTTTATTGTCAGTTATTCTCATGCAGCACTGCATCGATTAATGGGTCTCCTTCACATATCCACCATGCTCTATAGTGACTGTAATTCGCTGTGAAATTCCCAACTCTGACATTCTCTGTGCTCAGCAGCCCTGTTATTATGTTATTCTGGTTTTAGTTACATTCCGCAGAGAATAAATTTCGTTTTTATTTGTGTAAAATAAACCTTTTATTGCAGGCATTATATTGTTTTTTATTTCAGGATGTGGTTACTCTAGACTCATGAATTTTCTGAATGTATGGCAATGAGGCCTTCCCCTATAGCTTATAGGTATGTCATTCTTGTGTTTACTACTTCCAAGAGAACAATAGATCACGCTTGTGCTCAAATGAACGAAGCTTCCACATCTGTTAATGAGTTAAACATAAACGGTTCAGCTCCCCTAGGGCATTCTCAAATTGCAAATTCTATGTTCTATGGGCTTCCTGCAGAAAGTGCTACTACTCATGATGGCATCCACAGTATTTCTCTTGCCACAATGATGGTAGATCAGAGAGCTCTATATGGCAATGATTCTGAGTTTCTAAGGACATTCTTTGATCCCCGTAGCTGCAACCTATCCCCTTTTAATGGGCTTTCCTCACTGAGCGCCCTCAAATCTTTTAAACCCACTTTTACATGTCTCAATTTTAATTCTAACCCTAATAGAACAGAAGCCCTAACTAGAGCAGTCAGAGATATAGATGCCAGCTTCTTTGAAATTCTCCCCACACAAATCTCAGAAGTACCGTTACCAGTGCTGAATTCCACTAATTGTGATGATTTGTCTCCGTATTCTCTATCTCTGCAGGAAGGGATCAATAATGGCAATACCAACAGGTATTCTGAGGCCAATCAGTGGAGTGCAATTGCGCAGCAGAATTTTTAGTGCATTCGGTCTTTCGTGATTAGACCCATCTCCAGTATCTCATGGCAACTCAAGCTCAAGCCTCAGCAAGCAACCATCAAGAGCATTCTGAGTCTTTCTCCACCCCCAGTTAAAATGCCACTCAGTTCCTGCTGCGTTATCTCTTTTAAGTCATTCTCTTTCCTCTCCATTTTCAATTACAAGCCCACCTTCAATCACATAAAACACTCATACTCTGTCAGTCAATGTACACCCGATCAGAGGGAACAACCACCGAAACGTAATGACAGGGCATCGGAGAGTAACCACAACAGTATAAGAACATCTAATATTACCATATAAAAGACATTTCACAATGACACTTTATGAAGATGAGTAAAGAGAGATTATGAATCAAAGAGTTTTGACTCTGACAAGGAGCAGGAAATTTTGGTGAAAATTGAGCCTTTGGAAGCTGAAAAAAGTTTATGAATTAAAAAGCTTTGACTCAGACAAGAATCAGGCAATTTTGGTGAAAAGTGAGCTTTTGGAAGCCGACTTACAGATGGTAGCTATAAATCCCTTGCCAGGGGTGGACTGAGTTAAAAGAAAAAGAAAAAAACAACAACAGGATTGAGAATTTCTTTGTAAAGTGGATATTTTTGAATACCTAAAAGAGTATCTATTTGTATTTACTACATACCCTTGAAGAATGTGATTTCCATTCTTTTTTATTTAGGTTGTACTACATATTTTTTTTAAATGATATCTGTTCCTTTTTGTCAAATAGAGGATTTGCAATACTTTTCCTTGAAAAAGGAAAAAGGAAACCACTCAGGTTGTAGAACACCATCATTTTTTTATCAGTAACTGTACATTGATGTATGACATAAAAAAAATTGACTCCTAAAGATGAACAGACAAAATTTTAGATGTTTGAAAACAGTTGTTTTGCAAGCTTTATGTGCAATCTCTCACTTGAAAGGGATTGGCGTTAATGAGATAGACAATGAGCATGTTGAGATAGCAAACTTGTTGGTGAGACGGATATTTCTGTCAGATCTCCAGCTCATTGGTCGTTCATCATTTAGGGAACATCCAGCTAATTGGGAGTACATCAATTGGAGCATTGGGGGTTGTTTGTGAATCATATATAGAGCTCCAACAAATGGCATTGGAGCTTTCATCTTGGGGCAGCCTTGGTGAATTATATATGAAGCTCCAAATATTGCCAATTATATCAACTATCCATCTAGCAGCTAATGTTACTATTGTGCGAAGAAAACTGTTCGTTTGTTCGTAAGTAATGTACCAAGAGATGAGACCGTGAGAAGGAGAATCGGGTGTCTTCTTTATGGCTTCTTACATGGGCTAGCCATGGATATAATGAATCCTCTCCTCTCACTTCCTGGTATACGAACAATGCATTCTATATGATCCTATTTAGAACAAATGATTTATTGCCATCTGTTGTCCATTTCAAGTGTTGCTCGTTATATTTTAATGCCCATACATTCATAATGACAGTATAGGGTCTTACCATATATCCTTTCAGATTAATGGCTGGATTTTCAAGGTCCTTGTTGTGTCTGTAGATGACTTGAGCTAACTAAGGAATGTAATGGCCTAGAAAAAATAATATTGGAGAAAAATCCATTCAGGTTAATTTAGCTATGTTATGGGATGGATCCAAACTTGTATTGGTAATGAAGGAAACATCCTCTAAAATCTACTCAAGATCAAAAAAAGCTCGAAATCTTAATTCAACAGTGTCTTTATAAAACACTACAAGCCAACAGTTTGTTATTTAATACTAATGTTATTGAAGCCTGAGACTCCAATAAGAAAATCAAGGTGTGTGGATTTTACATTTAATTTCTGTTTCTTTGGGTAATCTCATCTCAAGCTCCCATAGCCTATCCATTTGTTTCATGGTATTAATTCTTTTCTGCAAGACATGCAAGAGATATTGGACTAGAGGAGGGACTCTGCGCAACGTTCCTGTTGGTGGTGGGTGCCGGAAGAACAAGCGTGCTCAGAGAACAATAGATCACGCTTGTGCTCAAATGGACAAAGCTTCCACATCTGTTAATGAGTTAAACATAAACGGTTCAGCTCCCCTAGACCATTCTCAAATTGCAAATTCTATGTTCTATGGGCTTCCTGCAGGAAGTGCTACTACTCATGATGGCATCCACAGTCTTTCTCTTGCCACAAGGCTGGCAGATCAGAGAGCTCTATATGGAAATGATTCTAAGTTTCTAAGGACATTCTTTGATCCCCGTAGCTGCAACCTATCCCCCCCCCTCTCAATGGGCTTTCCTCACTGAACGCCCTCAACTCTTTTAAACCCACTTTTCCATGTCTCAATTTTAATTCTAACCCTAATAGAACAGAAGCCCTGACTAGAGGAGTCAGAGATATAGATTCTAGCTTCTTTGAAAGTCTCCCCACACAAATCTCAGAAGTACCATTACCAGTGCTGAATTCGACTAATTGTGATGATTTGTCTCCGTATTCTCTATCTATGTAGGAAGGGATCAATAATGGCAATACCAACAGGTATTATGAGGCCAATCAGTGGAGAGCAATTGAGCAGCAGAAGCTAGCTGAGGGTAGTGATCCTGTACAGGTAGGTATAACCCCTTTCTCTGAACTGGAAAACACTAATAGCTCCAGGAATGATCTTAACCTAAGAGTGGTCACAAGCCTCCCTTCTTGTGTCAAGGTGGAAGGTCAAGACAATCGTTTGAATATAACTCCAGAATGGCGAGTTCCATTAGAGCCCTTGTTTGAGGCAGCTAGTGATACTGCATATTGGAATGGAGGAGTATGGCCTGAGCTCACTAATTATGGATCTTCTATAGGCTCCTTGATCTAGAATTAAGATAATACCCATTAGCTGATGCACATGAAATGCTTCTTGAAAGAGCATGAATTGATGAAAGGAACGTATTTTTTCAGATGAAGGAAATGTCAATCATTAGGGTTTAGACTTCCAGGGCTGACTAATTGTCATGTAGTCTGGCCAGTCTCTCCAGATGAAGGCTTCCCTACACTTGAATTTTGTTGTGTTTGTTTATTTGTTTTTCATTTTTCATAAAGATCTATAAGATGGGTCTTCATCAATGTCCAAATTCCCTTCATAGGAATGCAGTGACATGATGGACTTGGGACATGATCACCATGATAGAAGCTGACTGAGGAATATAGATCAAATGTACAGCATAAGAGGTTTGAAGCTTCATTTCTTTCCAGCTTCAAACATCACGGGGCAACAAAGGTTGGGGTTAATAATTTGCCTTAATTATCCTAGCAAAATTGCAAGGAGAGGAGGAAATCAAATTATCACATCCAGTTCTATGCAAGATAGCTGAATATGCTAACTCACTTTTGTCTGGAGTTTGTGAGTCAAGACAAAGTTATTGCTAAGGTCAGGTGAAACTGTTTCCCAAGTTTAACAGTTTTCTTTTGATAATCAGTTGGTATCATGATGATATTCTTTGTAAATATGCGAGGGTTCATGGCAGTGGGTTGTGCTGTTCTTCTTTCTCCTCTGTGGCTATTGTTATTTCCTTCGTTTGGGATCCTTCCAATTGTGGGGAGAACTTCGGATTGGGAGCCTTTGGTAAAGAACAGCTTAGGGAATTTAGGAGCAGCTGCTGCTTTTTATCTGACACCCATTGGTTAAGAGACACATATTGTATTTGATATTATAGTGACCATAGTGGTGAAAGGTTACATTAAGAAAGGGAAACAATTAGTGGGGCTAATACATACTGCAATATATAGGAATATCTAATAGTAAATTCATTATAAGTATTTCCTATCTATTTGTTTCATGGGATTAATTCTTTTGGATTCTAACTGTTCCATGTTACTGCAGGATATGTTTATTAGATGCTTCCATCTGGGTCTGCAACTTGTTGCAACAATGCAGGACTGGTGTGTGTTCGCTTGCATATCGGTTTTTCAAACTGTAGTGGTTTTCAAAGTGTTGGATTCTAAGTTAGATTTAGAGCTGAAATGGTTCTCAGCTCCATCGAAGTCTGCATGGATTCTGACTAGCCACATGTATAACAATAGCATAATTGCATTGCGATTAGGCTCAGACTCTTGTTTCTGCCCTCCTCCTCTTTCTTGGTTTTCTTAGGGTTAGGGTTGCAGCAAAGGCGATGGTATGTAGGTCCGAATTCATCCCATCCTGTCTAGGGTTTCTGAGTATATTATATGCATATTTTGTAGCTTTACAAGCATCTCACGTACACTTTTGTAATGAATCATTACTTTAAGCCTTGGAAATTTAGTCTTGATTCATGCTTAGATGCAGCTCAGGGTGAATTTCACAAATATATGATGCTTTATTGTCAGTTATTCTTAGAATTTCATCTGAATCACAACTTCTTCTACTAGCATTCTTATTCCATGGAGGAGGTCAAATGTTTTGGCTTGTGTTGGAGATGTATCAGTCTGTCAGAATCCAAGATCAAGATCCTTTTCATTGATTGTTTTTGTTTATTTGAGTTTTATCTTCAGGATACATCACATAGAGATTTATTGTGATAAAGTTTTCAAGGTTGGAAAGTTTAATTGAGTTTTATCTTTAGGATACCTCACATAGAGATTATTGTTACACAGTTTTCAAGGTTGACAAATAAAAAATAGATTTATTAGAGAGATAAAATTCAAATGAATTAGAATCACAAAAGCATAAACTCTGAAACTTTCATTTATTTTGGCATAATTAGAAATTTGAGTTGTAGCTGAGATATTGATGCTTGTATTTGACGCAATATTTCCTTTGATTCTTTGTGCAGAGTCTCATGCACAAGAGAACCCTAAAGCCTCTGGAGGAAATGCTGCCGGCTTGTTCTCGGCCAATGATGGAACAAAGTGGATTGAAGCAGCCACCACCGCCAGATCAACCACTCAAATTCCCTCGTTGTGATTCAGCCAACACCAATTTTTGCTACTACAACAACTACAGCTTGTCCCAGCCTCGCCATTTCTGCAAGACATGCAAGAGATATTGGACTAGAGGAGGCACTCTGCACAACGTTCCTGTTGGTGGTGGGTGCCGGAAGAACAAACGTGCCAATAGAACAATAGATCACGCTTGTGCTCAAATGAACGAAGCTTCCACATCTGTTAATGAGTTAAACATAAACGGTTCAGCTCCCCTAGGGCGTTCTCAAAATGCAAATTCTATGTTCTATGGGCTTCCTGCAGGAAGTGCTACTACTCATGATGGCATCCACAGTCTTTCTCTTGCCACAAGGCTGGCAGATCAGAGAGCTCTATATGGCAATGATTCTAAGTTTCTAAGGACATTCTTTGATCCCCGTAGCTGCAACCTATCCCCTCTCAACTGGCTTTCCTCACTGAACGCCCTCAACTCTTTTAAACCCACTTTTACATGCCTCAATTTTAATACTAACCATAATAGAACAGAAGCCCTAACTAGAGCAGTCAGAGATATAGATGCTAGCTTCTTTGAAAGTCTCCCCACACAAATCTCAGAAGTACCGTTACCAATGCTGAATTCCACTAATTGTGATGATTTGTCTCTGTATTCTCTATCTCTGCAGGAAGGGATCATTAATGGCAATACCAACAGGTATTCTGAGGCCAATTAGTGGAGAGCAATTGAGCAGTAGAAGCTAGCTGAGGGTAGTGATCCTGTACAGGTAGGTATAACCCCTTTCTCTTAACTGGAAAACAGTAATAGCTCCAGGAATGATCTTAACCTAAAAGTGGTGGTCACAAGCCTCGCTTCTTGTGTCAAGGTGGAAGGTCAAAGACAATCGTTTGAATATAACTCGAGAATGGCCAGTTCCATCAGAGCCCTTGTTTGAGGCAGCTAGTGATTCTGCATATTGGAATGGAGGAGTATGGCCTGAGCTCACTAATTATGGATCTTCTGTAGGCTCCTTGATCCAGAATTAAGATAATACCCATTACCTACTGCACATGAAATGCTTCTTGAAAGAGCATGAATTGATGAAAGGAACGTATTTTTTCAGATGAAGGAAATTTCAAGCATTAGGGTTTAGACTTTCAGGGCTGACTAATTGTCATGTAGTCTGGCCAGTCTCTCCATATGAAGGCTTCCCTACACTTGAATTTTGTTGTGTTTGTTTGTTTTTCATTTGTCATCAAGATCTATAAGATGGGTCTTCATCCATGTCCAAATTCACTTCATAGGAATGCAGTGACATGATGGACTTGGGATATGAAGGCTTCCCTACACTTGAATTTTGTTGTGTTTGTTTGTTTTTCATTTGTCATCAAGATCTATAAGATGGGTCTTCATCCATGTCCAAATTCACTTCATAGGAATGCAGTGACATGATGGACTTGGGACATGATCACCATGACAGAAGCTGACTGAGGAATACAGATCAAGTGTACAGCATGACAGAAGCTAACTGAGGAATACAGATCAAATGTATAGCATAAGAGGTTTGAAGCTTCATTTTTTTCCAGCTTCAAACATCACGGGGCAACAAAGGTTGGGGTTAATAATTTGCTTTAATTATCCTAGCAAAATTGCAAGGAGAGGAGGAAATCAAATTATCACATCCAGTTCTATGCAGGACAGCTGAATATGCTAACTCACTTTTGTCTGGAGTTTGCGAGTCAAAACAAAGTTATTGCTAAGGTCAGGTGAAACTGTTTCCCAAGTTTAACAGTTTTCTTTTGATAATCAGTTGGTATCATGATGATATTCTTTGTAAATATGCGAGGGTTCATGGCAGTGGGTTGTGCTGTTCTTCTTTCTCCTCTGTGGCTATTGTTATTTGCTTCGTTTGGGATACTTCCAATTGTGGGGAGCACTTTGGATTGGGAGCCTTTGGTAAAGAACAGCTTAGGGATTTTAGGAGCAGCTGCTGCTTTTTATCTGACACCCATTGGTTAAGAGACACATATTGTATTTGATATTATAGTGACCATAGTGGTGAAAGGTTACATTAAGAAATGGAAACAATTAGTGGGGCTAATATATGATGCAATATATAGGAATATCTAATAGTAAATTCATTATAAGTATTTTTATTCTTTATGAAAGTATTTTTTTGTTGTATTTGCCTTCTTCAATTTATGCCTTACGGCGTTTCCTTTGCAACATCTGGTGCAAATGCTAGTATAATAACTTAATTAACATTTGACCAACTAAAAATTTCGATCACATGATGTTCCATTCCCGAACCTCATCCCCCCAAAAGAGGGATTTCTATCACGAGCTGTCTGATTGTCAATAACTAAGAATTTCGCAATAAAATAGATTAAACCAAAGCCCTGCATAGTACCGTGAGGCTTTAAAATCCCTTTTAACAAAGTCATATCCACACATCTCCATTGATTCGGCCTTTAAGCTCTGGAATCTCCCCCTTCTTCTTCATCTGCCTTCAGCTTGCATTCTTTCAGTGTTACCAGCGGCAAAAATGAGTTCTGCAATGCGACGATTGGTGGGATCTGCACTGAAGAATGCATCATCTTCTTCTTTCAAAACTAATGTTATGCCGAGAAGGTTTTATTCGAGTGGTGGAAGTCCGCCACGCAAGGTTGTTGTGTTGGGAGCTGCTGGGGGTATCGGGCAGCCATTGGCTCTTCTGATGAAACTCAATCCTCTGGTGTCAAAGTTGGCGCTCTATGATATCGCTGACACTCCAGGTGTGGCTGCAGATGTCGGCCACATCAACAGCCGTGCTGAGGTGGGTTCCTCTTTTCCTACCGCGTTTTTTTCGTTCTCTGTATGCTGGATCTGTTCTCTCTGCGAACGATAGAGATGTTTTGATTTTAGTTTCAAGGGATCTCCATTGGGATCGATCGTACGAAGACCCACTTGGTAGGATCTACTTTTTGTTAGTGTTTTACCTGTTATTAGTTCTTTGATTTTACGTTTCTGATATTGTCCATGGTCAGATAATTTATTTATTTTGGTAAGCGCCTATTTTTTTAAAGGAACCAGGCCTTATACCAAGCTTAGATTCCACTGCTATAACCTGTCAAGGTCTCTGGGATTCTTCGAATGTGGAATTTATTCTTTTGGCCACATTTTTGCAGGAAATATGCCTTCCGGGGCTTTTGAACGTGGGTTTGAGCCCTGAAAGCGCAATGATTTAATTTCTTAAACACAACCCAATTCACGTTAATGGTCAATTCAATTCACTTTCATGGTCAGTTTGTAAATGTGTTTGTGCATATTTTGATTGATGAAAAAAAGCACCTAGATATTTATTTCGTGGAAATCCATGGCTGCATCATGTGCACCTACTCGATTAGGGTTTTTAATTTTATGGATCTAGGTGACATTTGGCCCAACAATCCATTGAAGCAACGCACATCGCATTGTCATTCTAAAACGATTGTATTGTACACCGTGAATATTGGATTTGACTATACCTGACATTCTTTGGGCCATTTCAAAAGAGGCAGATATTGAGAGGGCTACATTATTATTATTTTTGATTGTTTTCTTGTTGGCAAATGTCTTTTTGTTAACATAGTGGGCTTTGCCCTCATTGTAGATGCTACAAACATAGAATCTCTATTCCACCAATTTCATGTAGGATTTGCACCTGATCTTGTCTGTTGAATCTCAATATGGTAGTTAACTCCGATGGTGAGATAATGCCGCAACATACTTCTAAGAGGGCACTGAAAGTGCTATGATTTAACTACTTGACTACAATCTGCCTGACATTTATGGCTAGATTGAAATTTGGGCTGTGCTTATTATTATTATTAGCAGTAGTAGTATTTTCTATTGATAGGAGAAGGTTGAAATTGAGGTTGGGCTCACTATTATTGTTTTTGTTTGGTCAAGGCCTTTTGACTGGCGTGGGTGAAACACCTTAATTGCATCTATTCATCAAAGTCACGCATGACTTGCAGATGGGCTCATCTGTCCAAACCTCAATAGCACAGGGGTCATCATTAACAGCACCTCTGCATTATCATTGAACTGGTGTTTATCACGTTAACCCGACTTCATATTTTGGAATGACATGGGCAGCCGCATTATCATGGGAATATGCCTCCTGGGTTTTGAACCTGGGTCATCCTCATGACAAGCACCCTACAACTTGCCACTAAACCACAACCCAATGGACGAGGTAGTTCATATTTTTTTGATGAAAAGTGCATCTATATTTTTAGCAGAATCCACGGCTGGATCATATGCCTCTGCTTAATAGGACTTTTTGATCTGATGGATCTAAGTCATACTTGGCCTAATGACTACTTAGAAGTTAGAATAGTCTCATTGCATTGTCAATTTGTTATTTTGTGAGGATTGAATTGATGACCCTCTGCATATTGGATTTGCCTCTATATCCAACCTTTTTGGGGTCGTTTAGATTTGCCTCTTTATCCATGAGTAGATTAAATCAAAATAGTCTCCGCAGCGTAAATTAAACTAAGGTTGAATAAACTCCCTAAAGTGGCTTGTGAGATGTTAATTATTTATCACAGCATCACTTTTATACCTGGATTGGATAAGACTATACCCTGATTGAAATGTCGTATACCTGGATTGGACAAGATTATACCCTGATTGAAACGTGGGTTGGTATAGGTCTTCAATCTCCTACGAGCATAATCATTTCTTTTGGTGCTCTATCTCCTCGGTAAAGGCCAAAAGGTGGATTTTACTATAGAATACAAATAATCCTATTCTTGTTCACTATGAGGAGGACATACCATTGCTTGGGTCATGGAACAAGGATAACAAGTTTTACTTCTTTTGGAACTTTGCGATAATAATTTCTTTTCTTATTTTTTGGTCTACATATTTATCATTTAATTTGGTACTGCCATATTGATTTTATCATGCTTGTGTCACGACCTTGTCAGTAATTCACAGCAGTGTGACCTGGGTGCAGGTTGCAAGATATATGGGAGAGGAACAACTTGGCACGGCATTGGAGAATGCAGATGTTGTGATCATTCCTGCTGGTGTGCCTTGAAAACCTGGCATGACCCGTGATGATCTCTTCAACATCAATGCAGGGATTGTTAAATCTCTTTGCTCTGCAATTGAAAAATACTGCCCAGAGGTAAGTTGTCGTGATTTATGATCTTCTTTGAAGTTTTTGTTTTCATGCGATTTTCTTATTGACTATTTCATAGGAATAAGCATGACGTTCATTGTAAGTTGCTTTGTCGAAGGCTTTGTATGTTTGAGATCTATAGATATGGCAATATATACAAATACATATTTGCAAGAATCTTTAAGCAAGTTGTTGATCTAGATTTACATACTGTTCTTGTATATAATCAATTCTACTGGAGAGGTTAACGAAGCTTGAAGACTTCTTTGAGTCAAACGAATAGGTGATTGACTCATTATTGACTCTTTATTTAGACAAATTGCAGCTAACTTTTGCCCATAAGAAGGAAATACTAATTGAAATGAACTTAAGAGTAATTAGCTGTGTAGTCCAATGCAAGTTTGCAGCCACTGTTAAAGCCCTGTTATTCTTGTTTCTCCTCTTGTAGTTAGTAACTTAGCTTTTGGACTTTTGAGAAAGTTGGCATATGAATATCAATATAAAAAATATCCTTGGTCTTCTATTTAACTGTGCACAAATCCACTTGATCACGAGGTATCCTCTATAACATTATATATTACATACAATCAGTATGTACTACCATTAGTGTGGCAAGTTAATAGATAAAGAAGTATGTTTCACAATTATTTGTTTTGTTCATGTACTGGTGTGTGTGTACAATATGTATAGTATATTGTTACATATTATATAGATAGATATATGGAGAGGGGGGAGAGTGTACTGGATAATGTTTTCCTTCTATCAGGAATGGTATATTTGGATTCAAGAAATCATCTAGAATTGGTTTTTACGGCATTGCTGAGGACTTGATATCCATGGCAGGCAATTGTAAATATCACCAGCAATCCTGTAAATTCTACTGTACCAATAGCTGCTGAGGTTTTTAAGAAGGTAGGGACCTATAATGAAAAGAAACTCTTTGGTGTTACTACTCTTGATGTTGTCCGCGCAAAGACGTTCTATGCTTCAAAAGCAGGAGTTCCTGTTGAAGGTATTTAAAATTCTGGCTTGTTATGCTTAGCTACTCTCAAATATTTAGTATTCTGTAAAATATTTTTATTTTTTATAATTTAATCATGAAATATGCATCCTGGGCAAACATGCCAGGCACTTCTCCTCATTTCAAGGATGGTATCATAGGGCTCAAGGCCATCAGAAATATAGTCAGCTCAAGATGTCACTTGAGGCAATTGAACCCGGGTGGGAAGGATAACAGTCTTTGCACACAACCATCTGGGCTAGACCCAATACATGATATGCTGCAGGATCTTACCAACATCATGCTTTTTTTAACATTAGATACAATTCTCAGTTTTATGTTTGTTGTTGATGTCATCCTATGCTGTCTGCAGAAGTTGATGTTCCTGTTGTAGGTGGACATGCGGGTGTTACAATTCTTCCACTTTTTTCACATGTATATGACTTTGTTGGATCCTCATCTTGAGTTTTTTCTTTACTCTTGTGGACATGCGGGTGTTACAATTCTTCCACTTTTTTCACATGTATATGACTTTGTTGGATCCTCATCTTGAGTTTTTTCTTTACTCTTGGATATTAGAAAATTAATTTATAAAAGATAAAATGAGATCATAATTACCTACTCTTCAATACAGTTAAAAAGGGAACATACACTTTTTTGTTTTGATAAAAAATTTTAGGCAACACCAAAGCCAAACTCTGTATTGTCTGAGGAGGACATTAAAGCCTTGACAAAGCGCACACAGGATGGAGGAACTGAAGTTGTTGAAGCAAAAGCAGGGAAAGGTTCAGCCACACTGTCTATGGCGTAAGTTTATGTTTTGGTCCTCTATAGTGGCTAATATGCATTCATATCTTTTGAATGTTTTTTTATTCTTATGTGACTGTCTAGAGTGCTGAATTTTTCATCTTGATGCAGTAGTTGGAGTCAGATAATCTTATCATGGTGTGTGCTTCATGATTTCATGCTTGGCATGCAACATGATTTCATGCTTGATAAGTACCTAATCTGAGATTCACTGTCAGTGAGAATATGGCATGAAGGAGCTTCTTTCTCTTTATCTGAATCTTGTACTTCATACATTTGCATGTCTCAAATATTTTGCCTTAAGCTTAGGTACTTATCCTACATGAAATCATGTAGCATGCATGTCTCAAATCTTTTCCCTTAGGCTTTCTCATTTGTGTGAAACTCAGTGGGTGCTTTTAACCTGTGAGGTTTGACCGATGGATTGTTGCCTTTCATTTACCTTAGTTTGATTGAAATGTTCAGAGTTAATCTAGATTCTGCATGCAAAGATCCTTCCCTAAGAAAAGCCATGAGTCTCTTCAAGGATGTTATTCCTTCTTAAACATAAGATATGTCAAATGGATCCCGCAAAAGTTGTGTGCTTGATGATGGGTAAATCTGGGTATGAGATTTACAAATTTGCACTTACATGTATGCCTGTGGTTGCAATTCACAGATAGGCGCATAACATCCATTCATTACCTCATCTTGAGCATTTGAGCATGGTTCATGCAAAAAACATTGTTGGTCAGTTAAATCCATTAGTTGAAAACTTGGAAGTGAAGAGTAGTGTTGTAGTCTTCTCTATGTTGATGAATGCTTTTTGAGACTTCAAAATGTTTAGACATGCAATTCCTTTTTCATCTTGCTCCTGTGTTCTCAAAAAAAAAAATTTCTACTGTTTTTTAAGGCCAAATATAAACCATGGGATATATATTTTTACCCTGAAGACCTCCAAATCATTTGGAAAAGGAGGTGCTGCAGCAAAAGAGATGGGTTGAATTTGTTGTTTGGATGCACTCTATGGTATGTAATCTTAGTTGGATTTCCAATATACTTTTAAAACATATTTTCATTTTATTTTTTAGTACTATTAGATATTATATCTTACCTCATTTTATGGTTAACATTGTATAACAAAAACATGCGTTGTGTTATGTAATTAATACTAACATGTAATATTGATTTTTTTTGTCAGAATGCTATAGGTAATGATTGCCAAGACGAGGATCCAAATTATGTTCAACATATATTAGGAGATGATGAGGATGAGGATGAGGATGATGGTGGTGAAGGAGGAGATGATGATGATAGTTGCGGTGTTGGTGATGATGTGGATCAGAGTAATGAGGATGGTCAAGATGATCATGAGGATGATCTTGGTGGTGGTAGCTAGGCATGCACATGCATTGTTTTTTATGAAGAAATTATTGTGTAGAATGACATTGTTATGTTTAGATGGGTGTTGTGAATTTACCCTATATCAATGAGACATTTTGATTTTGTAATCATACTATGAGTTTGATTTATGTATGTTGTTAATTTATCGTAGAATAACGATATTCATGAAATATTTTGATTTGTTAATCATATTTGAATTTTAGTTGTTTTGATTAAAAATAATACTGATTTTATTAGTATTATGTTGCTATTTTATACATGTTTTGAAAATTGTTAATGACACATTGTTATTTTTCTGGATGGATGTTGTCAATTTCTCTTAAATTTCTTTACAAATGATTTTGAATTGTGATATCTACTTTAATGATATTTAGAAACTATCATATATTTCACTATGAATCTATAAAGGGGGTCATATATGTAAAGAAAAATATACTCTATATAAGAAGTCAAATGCGGATGTAACCATGGATGCAAAATTGAAAGTAAAATTGGATGTTAAACTAGGAATTAATACAAAATGCAAACAATTGACATACAAAGTGTTTTAAATTAGAAGTGAAAAATTGTGTAATAGTTGACACAAATAAGGGAACAAAACATGGCATACAAAAGGATATCAAATTGGGCAAAAACAAGGACACATAAATGGGAACCAAATTAGATGCAAAAAAAGACAACAACTAGATGTAAAATAAGATGCAAAGTTGAGCGTTAAAAAGAAACAAAAAACGTTACAAATTAATATGCCAAATGATGATGCAAATAATGGTGTAAATTTGGGATGCAAACTTGGGTGCAAAAAAGGAAAAAAAAGAGATGTAAGAAAAGACATAAAACAAGATGCAAAATGGGGCTGAAAAAAGGTGAAACCAAGGATGCCATATTGGATGTAAAAAATGATTCCTAATCACATGAAAATTTAGGCTCGAACTTAGACACAAAATTATATGCAAATGTGGACACAAGATGAGGCAAAAAAAGATGCAAATTTGGATGGTGAAAACGATGTAAAACTAGACACCAAAAAAATGCAAAATTGGATGAAAAAGTCGGTGTAAATAATGGTGCAACATTGGACACAAGTAGACACAAAAAAATGGTGCAAAAAGGGGCATAAAATAGCTTAAAATTGGATGCAAAACTTGGTGCAAAAACAAATAGAAAAGTAGACGTAAAAAATGGCTCTAAATTGAATGTACCATTAGACACAAAATAAAATGCAAAGGTGGACACAACACATGACTCAACATAAGATGCAAATATAAATGCAAATTTCAATGCTCAAAATGATGTAACATTAGATGCAAGAGATGGTGTTAAAAATGATGCAAAATTGGATGAAAGAAATGACGCAAAATATGGTGCAAAATGAGATGGGAAAAATGGAGACAAATCAAACGTAAATGTGGATGTAAAAAATGGTCCAAAAAAAGATGCAAAAATGGGCACAAAAATGGATGCAAAATTTGGTGCTAAATCAAATTCAACACATGGTGCAAAGATAGGCACCAAAGCTGGTGCAAAAATAGAAGCAAAAACTAGTGTAAGACTAGATACAAAACCTGGCGTAAGACTAGATGCAAAAACTGACACAAAATGGATGCATAAAAAGACGTTAAATTGGATTCAAAATACAGTGTAAACTTGATGCAAATGATGGTGCAAAAATGGAAGAAAAGAATGACACAAAATAGGAAGCAAAAGAGAATGATAAATAGATGCAAAAAATGACACAAAACTAGAAGCAAAACCTATCATAAAATAAGATGCAAATCTTGGTTCAAAATTTGACGCAAAAAATGATGCATAGTTTGGTGTAAAAAATGATGCAAAATCTAGCGTGAAAAAGGATGCAAAATCAAGTGCAAAAAAGGACGCTTTAAAAATTGTACAATAGAGCCAGATTTAGCGCCAGTTGCTCATCACAATTACAAAAAAAATGCACTAAAATCTGGCGCAAATCGCTGGTTTTGTTGTAGTGCTTAGTGGAAAGGAGTCGCCTTCACTAAGTGGGCCCGCAGGCAAATTATGGCGCAAGTTCTATTTTTGGATCCCAGCAGGGATGATCACAACAGGAGTCACCACAGCAGGGATGATCACAGCGGGAGTGACCACAGCAGGAGTGATCACATCAGTAGTGATCACAGCAGGAGTGATAAAAGTCTATTTTTAGACTGGTTGTCAAAAATAGAAAAGTCAAATATTATTGTCTCATAATAATATTTGGATTATAAACTTGATCTTATTCTCTTGGAGCACTTCAGTTTGAGCTACATATGTGGCACATGCAGCTGTCAGAAGGAAGTACGCTTTCTTTGTTGGTCAGTTGAGTTGTTGCATGCATGACTTCAGTTAGAACTCAATCAGTTGAGTTTGGTGGAGTTGATTGTAGAGTTAATGAAATTGTGTTCAGTTTGACATGGTTAAACTAGTTGTAATTAGTCTAACTACAAATTGACTAATGATGAGTTGTTAAACTAATTATTAACTCATAATGCAACTATAGAATACATCAGTTAACTCAGTTGCATGCGAGTGCATGTTCAGTTCAGGAGGGACAGGTGTTAGAGGATCAGATTGCTATCAGTTGTGACTATAGTTGTGCATGATGATTTGCACAATCAAAGGGATTGAGTATGCCAATGAATTGCCCAATACCAAGTATTATAGCCTCTGCTCACGTCTTTCCCAGTGTGATTGATTCTTTGGAGGTTAAATACGAGTTTGGTAAACCATTCTCATTCATTCTTGAGCAGGTATTGAGCTATGGAGGCAGGCAAGCAGTGGAATAGATTTGGAGATCAGATCTGAGCTGTATTGTGTGTAACAGGTGGAGCTGGTACTGGATTGCTTGTGATAAGCATTGTACTTTGTAATGTTACATGATTCAATCACTATAATATACAGATAGTTGGGGTTTTTAGCGAGATTCTTTCCCCGGGAAAATACTATGTTGATACGTGCGATTGATGCTTCTATGTACGTCTGTGAATATTTCTGCTTCTGTAAATTGATGATCAACGTAGAGGAGCTTATGTATTGTGTATGTATTCTGCAATAGTACATGATCAGGATAATATCCATTGAATATGTGTCATATTATTCAAAATTTCTACATGGTATCGGGGTTGTTTGATTTGTAGAAGAGATTTTTACAAGATATCAAGCGAGGATTGGTCATCAGATCTATTATTCAGAAAGTGTTTACATTTTATTTCTTCAGGCAGAGTCTGTAATCGGGCCAGGTAGCCTCTGGATTCATCCTTGTTTTGGAAGGTGAGATATCCGGTGAATTCCGAGACAGTGAATCTCTGTACAAGAAACATTTTGTTCTCACGAATTCTAGATCGGAAGTGGTTTAGTTTTTGAGCTGGTGGAATTCGAATTTAATTCCAAAGCAAGAGATAAAACTCAGAAACATTAAGTGTGAGAATGGAGACAGTATGCCCCAGTATCTCACAAAGTTCACCCAATGCTGGGATGAGCTAGGAAGTGTGGGGGTGACTGTCGGATGAGGATGGTGAGTCTAGCACTCCTTAACCTTCCTAAGAGTTGGCATAGCTACCAGGACTTGGTGAATAGAAGGGAGAAACTGCCAATATGGGAGAGACTTTGGTCGGATCTTGTGCAGGAGTAGATTAGACGGTGCACCAGAGACAGTTCTTCATCTATGCAAGATGAGGAGAACTGTGCCTTAGCGAGTAAGGTGAAGAAGGGGAAGGAGAAGGGTTCTCTTTCGGAATCCAGTTCTTCCAGTTGTGGGAAGAAGGTTGACAAATCGAAAGTACGATGCTTTCGTTGTCATGAGGAGGGTTCACGGGTCAAGAACCTGTATGCTCTTGAGGTTCAAGATGCATGCAAAGCCTTGAGCAGCGAGGCAATTGATGGAGACTTGGTGGTTGAGAGGGGAGGTATGTTACCTTTCAACATGCAGAGCCAGAAGAAGTCTCAGACGATTGTGGAGGAGTCACGATTGGTGCAGCAGCTTTAGGAGGTTGTGGAGCAGCCACAACAAGTGAAGCTGAGAGGAGATCGAGTAGAGACATCTACTCATGCAGAGACCTCCAGTAGGGGGAAACTTCGAGCCAGGTGGGCTGAGGGATCACATGCAGCCATACCTCCAGGTAGGAGGTGGGGCGATATAGAGTGATCGTCCTAAGGAGGAGGGGCAGGTCCTTGAGGTACCTAACCTATTGGATGAGACCTTGCTACAGGAGCCCTGATGTGGAGTAGCAGGAACTGACTGATTGGGTAGAGACAGATGCGGATGGAGAGGCAGAGAGAGCGACAGTGCAGGGAATCCCAAGACAGCGCATAGCTAGCAGGCTACAACAATGTGAGAGGCTCAAGTATTTTGCACAGTGCTAGGTGGCACAGAGAGGTGTGCAATGGTGTGAGATGCATGGAGATGTTGCAGTAGCGCAGATGTCAGAGAGGGAGCACTTGTCAGCAGCAGGTAGAGCTTCAGCATCATAGGGTGTTTCTAGCCCAACAGGGAGGTCAGTTGGGAGGTGCAGTCGGATGCAATGCTGGGAGATAGAACCAGCAGCAGCACGGATGCAGTCAGAGATCAAAGTGACAGAGGCTAGAGCAGTCAGATACTAAAGAGCACAGAGATGTAGAGTTTTCAGTCGACAAAGGCAATAGCAGTCAGAGACTTTGGTGACAGAGCAAGTGGACCGGCCAAATGTGTTGCATGGAGAACATTGCAGAGTTACAGGATCAGGTTTGAGAGGAAGCCTTTCTTGTTGAGAGGGAGTGTTGAAAAGTGTGCAACAAGAAATGCTTTTTGAGAATGCAACAAGATGATGGAGCTTAGTGGAACGGAGTCGCCTTCACTAAGTGGGCCCGCAGGCAAATTATGTCGCAAGTTCTATTTTTGGATCCCAGCAGGGATGATCACAGTAGGAGTCACCACAGAAGGGATGATCATAGCAGGAGTGACCACATCAGGAGTGATCACAGCAGGAGTGATCAAAGTCTATTTTTACACTGGTTGTCAAAAATAGAAAAGTCAAATATTATTGTCTCATAATAATATTTGGACTATAAACTTGATCTTATTCTCTTGGAGCACTTTAGTTTGAGCTACAGATGTGGCACATGCAGCTGTCAGAAGGAGGTATGCTTTCTTTGTGGGTTAGTTGAGTTGTTGCATGCATGACTTCAGTCAGAACTTAGTCAGTTGAGTTTGGTGGAGTTGATTATAGAGTTAATGAAGTTGTGTTCAGTTTGACTTGGTTAAACTAGTTGTAATTAGTCTAACTGCAAATAGACTAATGATGAGTTGTTAAACTAATTATTAACTCATAATGCAACTATAGAATACATCAGTTAACTCAGTTGCATGTCAGCGCATGTTCAGTTCAGGAGGGACAGGTGTTAGAGGATCAGATTGCTATCAGTTGTGACGATACTTGTGCATGATGATTTGCACAATCAAAGGGATTGAGTATGCCAATGAATTGGCCAATACCAAGTATTATAGCCTCTGCTCACATCTTTCCCAGTGTGATTGATTCTTTGGAGGTTAAATACGAGTTTGGTAAACCATTCTCATTCATTCTTGAGCAGGTATTGAGTTGTGGAGGCAGGCAAGCAGTGGAATAGATTTGGAGATCAGATTTGAGCTGTATTGTGTGTAATAGGTGGAGATGGTACTGGATTTCTTGTGATAAGCATTGTACTTTGTAATGTTACATGATTCAATCACTATAATATACAGATAGTTTGGGTTTCTAGCGAGATGCTTTTCCCAGGAAAATACTGTGTTGATATGTGTGATTGATGCTTCTATGTATGCCTGTGAATGTTTCTGCTTCTGTAAATTGATGATCAACATAGAGGAGCTTATGTATTGTGTATGTATTCCGCAATAGTACATGATCAGGATAATCTCCATTGAATATGTGTCATATTATTCAAAATTTCTACACAAACCACTCGCGATGTTGTCCATCTTTTGGGTTCATGTTCGCTTCGCAGATTGTGCATTTCAACCTCTGATCTAGTTCCCAAGGTGTCTCGCCTAGTTGCATCTGATTTATTTGAATCCCATAATCGACTGCGCCTCAAATTTAGGCCTACTGAATTATTTATTCAGTGTTGTCTGGATGTCTACCACTCCAACATTCAGGTTATCATTAGGTTGCTTAAAATACCAGGTTAGCATGCGATCTTGCAGAGCACTAACCGGTGTTGCCTTCTTTATTTAATCTTCTGTAACACCTTCAGCTTCCCATACGGCCCTCACAACGAACTAGAATTGGTCTAGATCCTCATTTCCCAAGCCTTTGGACAAAGTCAGCTTCACTGTATTTTCCATACTAAACTGTGGTGGAGGTGGAGGTGGTACGGGTGAAGTTGGAGGCGATGTTGGTGAGGTCAGAGATGGTGTGGGTGGAGGTGGTATTCGCGAGAATCCTTGTCTTATTAACTGAATAGCACTTCATGGAGAAACATTCTCTCTTTCTTCCTCATCACCTCGTGGAGGTGAAATCAATGGACTATACTCCGGACCCTTTTTTCCTTCATTCCTGTAAGTTTTTCGACTTCGCGTAGTCCCAAACATAATCCAGGTGTTCAAAGATTTTACGTACTTACCTCTTGGTCCTTTGAAAAAGCGCTGCTCTGCCTCGCTGTAGCTGAGTGAGGTGTCAACTGCAAATTCTGTTACAAATCCTCCTATGACGCGATTTAGCCAATGATCGACAGTGCGGGTGATCATGTCCTAAAATGCTTCTAATTTTTGAATTAGCTTCAGGGTCCAAACAATAGGACTATCAAGTTTCCACCTTCCTTGTCTATCTGCTAGCTTGGCAATCCACTCGTATAGCTCAATTGGGAAGGAGCTGAAAAATATCTTGTGGATCTCAGTGTAAAGGTATCTATCAAACCACTATTCCTTTGTCAGTCACGAGTTTCTGTTCTCATGTGCCACGAATTCATGGATCTTCCTATCCAACCAATCTTTGATCTCCTTCTTAGATGGATTCCAGTGATACGACATCACACATCTCTTATGCAGATTTCGGTCCTGGCAACGACACCATTTGTTGGCCTGAGGGGGCCTGACCCAAGTTCAAAGTTAATTAGCCAAACAAATCCCTACACTATTGGCACTTACAGAATCATCCCATGGAGCACAGACCAAAGTCTCACCCAAAGCAGTATGGGGGAATGCTAGAACCAAGTTTCTGCACCCTGAGATGGTTGTGATGTTGTTTGATTCCTTCTATCCCTACCTTTGCGCAGGTTTCTTCGCTCTAGGGCCTGCGAGACGAGCCCTCTATTCTCGCCCTTAGTACCTCCGCGAAAGGGTATGATCAACCTTCACGCAGACCTAGCTTGCTGCTCAAGTACTTTCGCGCTAATATGGCAACGTGTCGTACAAATTCCCCAATTAATCTAAGTGACTTGCTTATCTTATCAAACAATTATAGTTAACACCGCGTAAACAGATATTCATAATTGTGTTCAATTATTCAATGTAGTTGTGGTCATTCGCACATAATATAAGAAAAATAAAGGAAACTCATACATAAAATAGCCAAGTGCATCAACAAAATAGAGACAAGGAAATTGCAGAATATCTTTCTTTATTAATATCTTCCAAGTGTTTACAAACTCTGTTCACCCTGCGCACACATCTTCAGGGGTCTACGCACTCAACTGCGGACTTCTATCCTAAGCATCTCTGTACTCAGCTGCAGAGCCTTTACCTATGCTACGACCCAAGACTTAGACTTCTTACTTCAGAGTTATGACTCTCTTACATTATTCATCATCCTGTCTCTCTAAAACTACTTAGAGCTTAGCTCTTTTTATACAATCCCATGTTCTGCGGACCATGGGTAGATCTCTTACAGCTGACTTTACTTTACAAAACTAAGGGCGAACTACCCTTTATGACACATAACACCTCCGCACTCTATGACCACAAAATGTGGAGACTTTACCATTTTATTACAAAATTTAACTAAAACGTGGGCTTTTAGCCCCAAAACTTCCCTTGGGGGATCCCACTCCGAACACCTCCAATATAGCCATCTTAGAATTTTTTTCCACGACCACAATACACAGTCATTACCATGCTTGGTAGAAGGGAGGCCAGACAAATAGTCCATGGAGATGGATTCCCAAAGATTGTTGGGAGTAGGTAGAGGAGTGTACATGCCTTGCTTCTTGATGGTTGGATTAGCAATGGGGCAGGCAGTGCAGGATCTGATATATTTCCCAACATCCAGTCGGAGTTTGGGCTAATAAAAGTAATTTTGTAGTACAACCATAATTTTCTCCACACCAAAGTGTCCTCTGACCCAACTATAGTGCGCCTGCCAAATCATCTTGGCACTTTTGCTGGAAGGAACACAAAGGTGGCCCAGGTAGCATAATAATGCGTCCGAGAGGTGTAAATCAAGAAATTTCTTTCCATATACTAGCATCTGGTATGTGGAGGCGAACTCTGGATCATTTTTCTACAGTTGCAACCATCCAGAGGTCTTGTGGCCACAAGAGTTGAGAACAGTAGTCGGTGCTGCAATTGGGGGTCGACTGAGGCAATTTGCAACATTATTGGTGCTGCCATTTTTGTATTTAATGTTCAAGTGGAATTGTTGGATATATGTAGACCACTTCTGATGGTGATTGTTCTACAACTTGCCTTGTGTCTGTATAAACTAAATAGGACAACGATCGATGTGGATGACCATCTCCTTCCCCAGAATGTAATGCTTCCATTGCCGGCAAGCCTGCACGATGGAATACATCTCTTTATCATAGGTGGGGTACTTATGAATTCTATCAAAAGTGTCTCACTATGATAGGCCACTGGCTTCCCGTGCTAGGTGAGGGCTACACAAATGGTATAGTCTGAGGCGTTTGTCTCCATTTAAAATGGTTGTTGCAGGTCTGGTAGTGTGAATGCCGGTGGAGAGTAGAGTTGATGCTTCAACTCAACAAACGACTTATGTTGGGACTTGGAAAAGGAAAACTTTCTTTTGGCCCTACACTTTGTAATATGACTCAAAGGCTAAGTGATATGGGAGAATCCCAACACGAACTTTCGATAAAAATTTACAAGGCCCAAAAAGCTGCGAAGCTCCGTTAGAGTGGTTGGGGCTAGCCAATCCCGAATGACTTGGATATTAGTCGAATCCACATGCACGCCACACTCATCTATGATGTAACCCAAATATTGGACCTGACTCATGCCAAACATGCATTTCTCCAAGTTGGCACACAGATTGTGGTGCCAAAGGGTTTGAAGGATCTGTTGAATGTGTTGCAGGTGTTCTTCCCAACTCTTGTTGAAGATAAGGATGTTGTCCAAATAAAAAACAACGAATGAGTTGGTGAATGGATGCAAGATGTCATCTATTAGCCTCATAAAAGTAGCAGGGGCATTTGTCAACCTGAAGGGCATAACCAAAAACTCAGATAGGCCTTCCTTGGATTTGAAGGCAGTCTTCAATACATATCTAGGCTCTATTGGAACTTGGTGATAACCAGACTTCAAATCGATCTTGCTGAAATACTTGGCCCCCTTGAGTTGGTCCAAAAGGTCATCAATCTGTAGGATTGGATACCTGTTCCTGACAGTGATTTTGTTTAGTTCCCGGTAACCAATACAGAGCCTCCAGGTCCCATCCTTATTTTGTACAAGTACAATCGGGCTCGCACGAGGTGAGGAACTTGGTCGGATGTGCCCTTTGTGTAGCAACTCCTGGATTTTCCACTTGATCTCTTCATTTTCCATAATGTAGAGGTGATATATTGGCATGTTGGGTAGAGGTGCTCGGGGAGTCAGATCAATTGAATGCTTGACCTGATAGTGCAAGGGTACCCCTGTGGGTGAGGAGAAGATGTCCTTATATTCTTACATGACCGTATCCACTGACTTCTGTTGCATGGAGGAACCCTTCTCAATGGATATGGATGTGGATACGATCTTCCCCTTACTTTAAGAGTGAATCAGAAAGAAAAAAAAATTCCAAGTCTCGGAGATGATCTTACTACATTTCTTAGTAGAGATCAAAGATATGGCGGTAGGCAGGGCTACTTCCAGTATCCTGCATAACTTACTACCCAAATAAATAATAACAAATCAGGGTCTAGACTCATATACAACATGTCTTTGCGACAAGTATGTTTTTCCTAGTAATACATAACAAATTTCAAGAGGAGAAACATCACACAGTACCTCATCCATGAAGGGCTTGATTCTGTAGGGAAGACGACACCACTGGCTGACCCGGAGATCTCATTGTTGTGAAGCCACTCGATGGTGTATGTTTGTGGATGTGTTGTAGTCGGTGGGCCCAACTGCTTCACAGCCTCTACTAAAATGAGGCTCTTTTGGCTCCCACTGTCGACAATGAACTACAACGGAGAACCATTTACCCACTTCTCTCAGTGGAATAGGCGTTCCCCCTCCTTTGGATCTTCATGCTCAATCTTATGGATCTTAGTGGTGGACAGAGTGACACTCGGCTCTACGTCAATGATTTTCTTCCACTTTCCATTCCCCTTGTTGGGTTCTGTCTCAGATTCAAAACATGCATCTAACTCAAAAGCCTTCAGCTAGACCACGAGTGACTACTTGGCCCGACATTGACTTCTGTTGTGAGTGGACCTCTTATGGAACCCACACTACTTGCCTGTGTCCTTCTTTGTCTTCATGGTGTTTTTAATTTCTTTCGGCTTCGGTGAGTTATCCCGGGTTTCCCTACCTTGGATTTTCCCTTTTCTTTGCGGTTTGGGGGTGCCTTTCCTTTGCCTCAGATTCACAGATCCAAAGTCTTGCTTTTTTCTGTTTAAACTTCTACTCAAACTTGACAGCATATCGGTACGCCATGTTGAGTGAGGAGATGTCCAGGAACTCCATCTTATCCTGGATGTACCTATGTAGGAAATCGTGGTACTTGAGTACCAAATGTTTCTCAAAATCCTTTATACCCAACTTTGTGCGAAGGGTATGAAAAAAATTGTTAAACTCTTGCATGTCTTGGTCGCTTCCCTATCACAGCGTGGTCCACTTTATGTATTTATCCTCATAGCTCCTGATAGGGTAGTAATACTCCTTGATGGCATCCCAGAACAAATTCCATGTGGGTACATCCAAAACTAGTGAGGGTGTACTTTCGTCCTTCTTCTCACAATAGGTTTCCCACCAATTCTTAACATGGGGGGAAACTTTGAGAAGTGCAAAAGTAATATTTTTCTCGCGAGAAAAATCATGAATAGAAAATATCCTTCTAACGGATTTAACCATTTATCTACGAAGTTTGCATCTATTTGACCCTCGAATATGGGGATGTCAAACTTAACTTGTACCTTAAAGGGTGTTCCGCTTCTAGAGTAGCTACTAGAAGGAGATGTGTTTCCCTTGGGTAGTCGCTGAAGGATCTGGGCAAAGTTTTCCATCATCGCGTTCCTTTTTCACTTGAATGATTCTTCGAGCAAGATTTTAAAATGATTTGTTGCCTCCTCGTATTTCTTCTCTTCCATCATGGGAGGTCGTCAAGATTTACGAGGCTAGTCTTGCAAAGGTTCGACCAGTTCTTGCCCTAACTCCTTATATCCCGACCTCATTGGGGACATGCAAAGAAAAACAAAGAAAGAGCATACCACTCTGATACCACTGTTCCAAACTTAAACAAGAATGCAAAAAAATATAGATATAACCATAAATACAGAGATGCAGCAAAAATAACACTTCATTTCATTAATATCAAATACTAAAATATGCTTAACAATAGAATGTAAATAAGACCAGCTCAGGCGATGGTAGTGTATCTCTGATAAGACATGTGGTGGCTACATGCCTATGAACTGTGTTACAATGAGGCTCAGAGGCCTATTTATTATTGATAAATAATGGAAAACCCTAAAGATTCGAAAACCTAACCTTAGGAGATGAAGTGTCAAAACTATGGGCCCTGTTTCGGTAAATTGGTACATCAACTTCCTGAGGTCGAACTTTGGCATATGATCTTTGTTTTATGTGTACAATACCTCGTTAGAAATATCTATCCAAGAACTACAAATTTTGAGTGGAAAAAATTAGTCAATGTCACATGTTGGCCCTAGTTTTCCAAAAAAACGTATTTTAGGTCCTCAAAATGGCTCCCGAAGTTGAGGACCCGAAATGTTGAAAGAGATAGTGGTGGGGGTTCAAGTGGAATAGGCGGGTGGGCACCAACATCCACCTAGATCAGCAAGGGAAATGGGAATCATTCGGCGCAATCTCACACTGGATCAAAACCAATGGATCTGAATAGCAAAAAGATTGGAGGAGGTAAAGAAAAGCAACCATTGAAGTGTTGGGGGTGTGGTGAACCTCATATATTGAGGGAATGTCTATATAATCCCAAACCTATTCAAAATATTCAAGTTGCCCATGCAGCCACCATAGTGAATGATATTGCTTGAAATATCCGAGAATAAGTGTAGCCTTGGAGGATAGACAAGCAGAACATCAATCAACCATGATTGAGATCGAAGGTATTATTTCCAACCAACCTATTTCTAGTTTAATTGGTAGAGGGGCTAGTTTAAGTTACATTGGAAAATAGGTGGTAGAAAAATGTAAACATAAAACTAAAAAATATAAGACTTCTCGGTTGGTACAGTTAGCAACCAACAATAAGAGAAGATTAACTAACCAGGTAAGGCAATGTAACCTTAACAAAATGGTTATTTCACAGCAGTGAACCTAAATGTGCTACCCTTAGGATCTTATGATGTACTAATTGGAATAGACTGGTTGGAAAATCAAGGGGCCATTATAAACTGTTTAGAAAAATAGTGATATTTATGAATCAACAAGGACAAACTCAAGTAATTTAAGGTATACCAAAACCCATATCAGTTAGACAAATTTCAGCCTTACAAATGAAAAAGAGTGCATAGAAGGGGTGTCAATTGTTTATGGTTCATGTAGAAGTGGGTAACTAGCAAGGTGAGGAGCCAAACATAGATACCTTGTTGGTTATTAAGGAATTCTGGGATGTCTTTCTAAAGGAAATTCCAAGTTTTCCACCACACAGAAATATATAATGTGTATCGATTATCATCAATTAAACAAGTTAACTATTAAGAACAAATATCCATTGCCTCACATTGATGATCTGTTTGACCAAGTGAGAGGGGAAACCATTTTTTCCAAAATTGACTTAAGGACTAGATATCATCAATTAAGGATCAAAAGTGAAGATATTTATAAAACATCCTTTAGGACCAGATATGGCCACTACGAGTTTGAAGCGTTTCCATTTGGCCTTACAAATTCTCCAACAACCTTTATGTGCTTAATGAACAATATACTCAGCAAATATTTAGACAAATTTTTGTTGGTATTTATTGACGACATTCTGGTATATTCTAGAGATGAAGAAGAACATAAGGAACACTTAAAATTGGTGTTGCAAACTTTAAGAGAAAATCAATTGTATGCCAAATTTAGCAAATGTGAGTTCTACAAAACTAGAATACAATACTTGGGCCACATCATTTCTAGGGAAGGACTAGCAGTTGACCCTGAAAAGGTTAGAGCCATGGTTAATTGGCCCATACCAAAGGATGTATCTATTGTTCGATCATTTATGGGACTTGCAGGATATTATTGTAGATTTATAGAGGGATTTTCAAGATTAGCATATCCTATCACATCTTTACAAAAAAAGGAGTAAAATTTGAGTGGACTATTGAATGTCAAAAGAGTTTTGATAAACTGAAACATCTACTGACAATGGCTCCCATCTTAAAACTTGCAAATCCAAATAAATAATTTACAGTTTGCACTGATGCTTGTATGGAAGGGCTAGGGGGAGTTTTGATGCATGACAATTCAGTGATAGCTTATGAGTCTAGAAAGTTGAAAACCCATGAAAGAAACTATGTTGTATATGATTTACAACTAGTTTCTATTATACATGCTTTAAAGATGTGGAGGCATTATTTGTTAGGAAAGAAATTCACTCTGTTAACTAATCATATCAATCTAAAATATATTTTCATCCAACCAGATCTCAATGTTGGGTAGGCTAGGTGGATGGTGTTTCTTATTGAATTTGAATTCGACATTAAACACATAAAAGTGAAGGAAAGCAAGGTAGAACACACTTTGAGCAGGCATGCTTATACTCTAATGGAAGCGTCTATTAGCAGTAGTAAAACAAATTTGATAGAGAAAATTAGGAATTCCATAACTAGTGACCCAAAATAATTGGAAATTCAACAAAAATTACAACATATTAGCATTCCTGGTTATGCAGAAAATTTTGAAAAGTTGTTGATTTACAGGAAAATATTGTATGTTCCCAGTGTACATGCCTTGAAACAAATGATACTTGATGACTATAATAAGAAACCATACGTAGGACATCCTAGGTACCAAAATATTATCACAACAGTAAGGAAAAATTTCTTTTGGCTAGGTATGAGAATAGTGGTGGTTGAATATCTATCAAAATTATTAGAGTGTCAACAGGTAAAGGTTGAGCATCAACACCCTGTTGGGTTGTTGAATCCACTACCTATCCCCAAATGGAAGTGGGAAATAATTTCTTTAGATTTCATCAAAGGACTACCGAGGACAAAGAGGAAACATGACTCCATCATGGTGGTAGTGGATACTTTAAGTAAGGCAACTCATTTCATGTCGGTGTAATCTACTTATGGCACGACACAAATTGTTAATATATTCATGAGAGATATTTTTCAACTACATGGAATATCCAAGATGATAGTGTGAGATGGGGATGCCAAATTCACTTCAAATTTTTGGAAGGGCTTATTTTGGGGTCTTGGGCACTCAACTAAATTTTTGTACCGCACATCATCCTCAAACAGATGTAAAAAGGGAGATAACCAATCAAACTTTGGAGGACATGATGAGAATGTATGTCATGGACATACCTACAAAATGGGAGGATTTTCTGCATTTAGCGGAATTCACCTACAAAAATAGTTATTAAACATCCATGAAAATGAGCCCTTTCGAAGCTATGTATGGCAAGAAATTCCATACACCTTTCAACTAGATTCAACAGGACAATAGACTAATACTCAGACCATATGCCTTACAAGAAATGGAAAAAATAGTACAGAGAATTTAGCAGAACATGAAAAGCTCACACGATAGACAAAACATCTATGAAGAAAAGAAAAAAGCACATAGATAGTTCAAAATTGGAGATCATGTGTACTTAAGAGTGAAACCAATGAAAAGTACATTAAGAAGGGGACCTTGTCCAAAATTGGCACCACGATTTTGTGGGCCATTTGAAATTCTGGATCGAATGGGACCCATAGCTTACTAATTAGCATTGCCCAGTAACATTAAAGTTCATAATGTTTTTCATGTGTCTTTACTTAAAAAACATGTACATGATCATTCTCACATTATTGATAGGAAAATGCTACAGGTGGAACCCAAAGGAGACTTCTTGGCAAAACCTCTCTATATTCTTGACTGGAAAGAGACCTGGATCTGGAATCGAGCCATCGTTTGGGATAAAGCGCAATGGAAACATTTCACTCCCGAAGAGGCTATATGGGAGTGAGAAGATGGAATGTAGAAAAATTATCCAGCATTTTTTGAGAAGGAGGAAATTGGAAAATAGACATTGAGAATGGTGTCAATAAAAGGGGGGAAGAATGTAATATCCCTCCATTGTTTTAATGTTATTTTTCTTTAGATTGAATTATTGCAAAAAAGTCAAGAAGTACATTGAAACATTTATGTAAATAAATATTTTTTTACTAATAAACAATGTGATTGAGAACACCTAGAAATGAGTCGTTGGAAGATGGGATTTTTGCCGAAGATAACTCTTCCATGGATAGGAGAGAAAATCCATTAAATCTCCTAGCTCGAGAAAGATTCTAAGCTTAAATAAGCATAAAGCACCGTAGGAGATAAAAGCGGGCTTTTAAGGAAAAACATATGCAAGTTGACATTGAAGGCCACAAAAGCGGGACACCGCAAAAGGAAAATATATCATGGAAGTGAGGTGTGAAATACTAGGAAAAGGGGATTAATGGGGGTTGTTGATCTATGTAAAATGTTCTCAGCTCGAGGGCAACTTGAGGTACAATTCATGGTTGGGTGGATAACATGCTCATCCAGTGCAGATTCAACTGCTTTTTTATTAGAAAAATCTGTGCATAATTGTTCTATGATTAGCTTAGTGAATAACTAACTACATGTGTTATACTTGTGTAATTTTACATGTATTATATGGTTTGGTATAAAAAAATTATAAATATTGTTCACGCAATTCTCTATTGGATGCATATGGGTTAAATAACACATTAGCAAATAATATGATTTGAATATCGGAATAGTGTATTTGTAGTTATTATGTTTTCTTTGGAATGATTTCTCGATGAACTATATTAATTAATTTTATTCGTAATGAATTTTTTTTGGTCAAATGTGATTTAATGTAAATAATTTTGTACAACTATTTTTGTGAAAAGCATCATTGCAAACGCATCTCTAATGGTGTGAAATGGATTATCCTTGATAGATGCACTTTTGGTGATTGATAATAAATCTTTAGAGATAAAAATAACTATGGCAAATAGAATTAATTAATTGATGATGAGTGCATAGTATAGATTCTAGAAACGTACAGCCCTATCTAGTTCGATTGTGTGATTATGAACGGGTAGTAATAGAGGACTCTAACTAGTAATTTTGAGAGTAGCCCCTAGGAATAATTAGAACATGGCAGCAATCATGAAACCTGATTTCTAAATAAGCTATAAGGAGGATACCATTCATGTAACCAGAATCGTGTTTGACACCTGGTCAAATGAAAAGGAATGTAATTGGGAGTTGTTACATAAACCATTGTGCAACTATTTTCCAGAAAATGACGACTTCAAGTAATTCTAGGCGCGAAAGGGGAAAACACTGAAAAATACCGATTTTGTGGTAAAGACAATAACAGTTAAAATTAATTAAATAAACAAGGCAGAGTTTTCCATTCAAGTATAGATGTCACGAGTTATACAGAAAACATAATGAAAATTAAAATTAAAAAAATAAGATGGCAGTCCTTCGGCATCCTGGCGGGGAGGGCAGACAGCCTTGAAACTTTGATCTAACCTTCATCTAACCGCTGTATAACAGAGAAAGAAAGAGGTGAAGTAATGCTAAGTAGGGGTCATATCGATTACTATAGTCCCTGCCGGATGCCAGATGGCAGGGACTAATAAGGCTCAGGAGAAGAATTTCAATGGTTTTCTGAAAAGGAGTTCTACAGTAGAAATTAATACGCATATAAAAGAAATCATATTTATTATATATATGATACGCATATAAAAGAAATCATATTTATTATATATATGAGAATTGAAGTGATAGGAACCAAAAGGGGCATTGTAACTTCCAAGTGTCCAATCCTAGCGAATGGATACAAATGCAATGGTAGGATTTACAAAGAGTTTAGGCGGACAAAGGCATAATAAACAGAACATAAAACAGTGGATTGTCACTTGCCTTTCCGAGCTATACTTCGAATCATGCACAGCCCATAAAGAAATTACACGGTAACATGACCATAATAAAATGGGGAGAATTATAAACTACAAAATTTCCTTTTTGTGCCATGAATTCTGGAAAATTCAATACACATATCATTGGATAAATTCATTTCATGAAGCCTTAGAAGGAAATTTAAAACATACATGAAATCAATGTAAATATCATATAAAATGTTCCAGTACACAAGTACTACATTCCACTTTTTTCCGCACGGAAAAAGCTATATATTCATATTGTATATTTAGCAAGATTGCTTAACATAGACATTTGCGCAGATTCCTCCGCATCTAGCAAAATGGCAGAGTTTAGATGTATGTCAGGGATATATACAAAACATACGGTTGGATATAGCAGCATAATATCTTCAGCTAAAAGCAAAAACTGTTTAATGACAGCAGAGGAATATATGTTCATACCTGGCTGTGGATGTCCCGAAATATCTCAGAGAGTAAGAAAATACATACCATATATTCCACTTTATATCTTGTAGTAAACACATAAGAAACCCTGAGGGGTTAAAATTGTCCAGATTAAATACACAGTAGCAAAAACTGGTGATAAACCAAATTCAGGCTCCTATTTAGTCGTACAAGTATTAGAAAGATTATAAGTAAAGATGGTCTGCGTAGACCCTTGAAATAAACCAGGTTCTATTGAGGCGATCTCAATATCGACCTTCGGATCTTTGTAAGAGTAAACGATGCGTAAAGCAACTCATTAGAGAGTAACTAACCTGTACAGTAGAAATAACGATTAGAAGATGCGTACTGGCACTTGAAAATCCCATAGACAGACGTCGTGACAACTAATACCTGAAATAATGCACAAAAAGATTATAAGTGAGAATAGCACAAAGCAAACAAAAAAAACTTATATCTAATTATATAGATAGGCATCTTCTTTTTGGAATCAGGCACTTTAATCATTTTACTAATTAAAAAAATTGATGGGATGATTTAAATTTGCCACTATATTCTCATAGTTGCCACAATATCAATGGATTGAATTCACACCACCAACTTCCTTGCATATCTAAATCACATGGTTAAACCTTATTTAAATTAATTTTTTACAAATCTTCATTAAAATTTTACCATGCCATTTGTTAATTGACACATATCATTGTTAACCATAATGGGAAGACTACAAAATGTAACACACACCTTACACATACACTTGTCATAGTAGTGGAAAGTTGTATTTCCAAATAAGATGATCATAGTTTCCAATTCCAAATAACAGGTATCAGTAGTTTCATTAACTTTTCCATCAATTTCACCCTTTCATGTTGTTAATAATAACTCCAAAAAATAGGTGTCAATAGTTTCCTTAACTTGTCCATCAATTCACCCTTTCATGCTCTTAATAATAACTCTTCAACTCCATCTATGATTGTAACATGGACGAATAATAGCAACTTGAGCGTTTCAAATTGTGATTAAATATTTATTGTACATTTTATTAGTGACCATTCCATATATTATAAGCAAATGCTCGGTGGATGCATCCATTTCTTAGTGCTTGGGTTGTTGGAATTGTGGAAAGATTACTGGAAGGATTGGTGGAAGGATTATTGGAACAATTTAAAGGGGCTTCTCTTCGCTTTTATCTGCTAAGAAAGATCAACAATCTTTCATACCCTTCCTTTTCTAGACCCGGTATTTTTTCATGGCTTTCCTTCAAGATGCATTAGAAGAACCCTTTTTATTGAAAATAGTAATGGTAACAACAAAAAATAAAATTCATTTATCACGAACTTTCTTGAATATATATATTGATTGTCTTTGTTGGTATAACCTCCATCCCTTCCTCATATATTGATTGTCTTTGTTGGTATAACCTCCATCCCTTCCTCTTGTGATTACTAGTGCGTTGGTCACTTGGAAGAAATGCTTCAGTGATTTAGTCGTGAATGAGTAATGTATTAAGTTCTTCGATTCAAGTTCTCTAGACATATTAAGTGGCTTTTTTATCTTGAAAAAGCGCTAAGGGGGGTATTTATGTGGAAATGAAACCACATCATAGGGATTTAATCCATATAAGTTTATAAGTAACCAGCGTACTACTTTTCTGAATAAGTTCCTTAGATTGATTACGGAAAATGAATAAATTAGGGTTGATTTACACTCTTAGATTCAATAAGCTAGAGTAGATTAGCTACACTTGATTCAAATCTTCTCATTGCAATGGGATTTTGATAAAGACCAACCCAAAATGTTTAGCAGAAATGATATGAATATTTTAAAGAATATCTATTAGTGATAAATCATGTTGCAGCCATTAACTTAGCATTAGCCCTAGATTTGAAGTTCACCTGTACATACCAAATGTTTTGTGTCTTGCGTTTTACATCTCACGCAAATTTGCGAGGCATTTTTTTTCATACTATACCTCCAAAATCCAACCTACATATCATTTAGATCATTTAGATCCTTAGGTTCCCCTGATTAACTGCATGCAAGTTTGTAAATAGCCACAATAAGTACTGAGTGGAGGGTGGCCTTTTTAATTGCTATTACCAAAATGTTCCTTGACACAACAGCCTCAAATTTAAAATAACAGCGTTTGGATTCTGGAGGGTTAATTTAATTGGAGCTCCAACAACTTGATCATATCTTCTGTAATCTATTTCATATTGTTTGGACTGCTATTTGCTTAGCTTCCTTATCTATATTTCCGTAGATTCGAACAAACGAAGAACCTGAGGAAAGAAAACCAAAGAAAAAAAGACAGAACTATGATTTGAGAGTTTTTATATGTGAATACATATAATATTAATTACAATATACATATTAATTTAAATGCATTAATTAGGGTTCAATAGTATCTATCTTGTACTGTATCCATCATGTTTTTCAACCTTATCATAATAAAGAGCCCAAACAATAGTATTTTTAAATTTCTACATAAGTGTAAACATTAGATGTTAGGCTTTGTATTGGTTTTAATCTTTCCCTTCAAATGATTTCTTAATGCTACATCTCTAGCATTAATAAACCTTCTTTATCATCTACTTCAAGATAAACATTTTTTATCATCTACAATTTTCATGGGGATAATGCTACATCTTTTCCATTATAAAAACTTAAATATTATGCTACGTATATGTATATTATGTAAATACAATACATCTTATATCACTACTATCCCAGTAAGTAGAGTAAGCATAGTAGAAGCTTAGTAGTCCATGGAGTAACAACCATGATACTTATGGAAATACAAGAAATTGGAACGTAATATGATAGTACTGCTCTTTATAGTATTACAGCTTATTTGGTTAACTAGTATGATATCCATATGTAACTGGTGTCAATACTATATGGTTTAAGCAAGGTATATAGCTTAGTTTCATCAAGTAATCATCACATATCTTTTATAAGCTTGATAACGTGTAAGCCTAATTACTGATATAGGATATACAAAGCAGGTACGTATGAAAGGTGAAACACAGATACCAGCATATATATAATATTCAATCCTTAGTAATAGTCTCAATACCATCGATTGCCTTATATGGAACCAATAGTCAAAAGAGGTGGTATATCTAGTCCAGCTATCATGATCAAGCTAGTTACTGCATGTACTATGATTGCACTTGTTATGATTATGTTTGTGTGAATGTGTAGTAGTACTAATACTCTCCCTATAACCTACCCCGAGTCAAAGTCTGAGATAGTGCGACGAGCATTGGAGTAAGCAATATCAATATGCTTATTACGATAGGTGGTTATGAGAGAAACAAGAAGGGTGGAAAACAGAGTAAATACTAGCTGCTTGCTTAAAGCTGACATGAAGCTCCTATCGATGAAATACAGGTACATGTAGAAACAAAGCTGGTTGTATACTCAATTACGGAACTAAGCCTACTGGTTACGTGTTATCAAGCTTAGTCATATCTACAGTATTGACCTAATCTGTGTTCTAAGCATTCAATCTACTCTATTAGAATATGGAAACAGCAAGTATGTTATGAATAGTGTGATATGTACTATATTAGCATAATGAACTGGTCCCTATGTTATGTATACAGGTGAAATCATAGGTCATTACCGTTGTAACATGGGTCTCTAAGATCGAGACTTGTATTGCACTCTTTGTAATGATCGTTTCTCTATTCCATGATAGTTATGGGATTACTAGTACCACTATAGCCTTTATTGCTCTTATTGTGTTATGTATTTCACTGATGAGATTGAGATCCAAGCTGATTACGATCGAATAAGGGGAAATAGACATTTTCGATCTGACCTGATTGAAAATAGATCGATATGCTTTGCTTCTTCTCTTGCAACTGGCTTGACTCCTGCTACTTTATACTGGAAGAGCTGGAAGAGATGGCTACTGTTAGTGGATCCATAAGTTGCTATGTTGCTATGTTGCTATATGGTTGAACCTTCACTTGCGGAGCTTAGATCGTTTATCACCTCATTTTGACCCTTATCACCCTAGCGGAGCTTAGATCATTTCTTTCTCGGAGGAGCCTAGGCCTAGTTAGAACCCTTTTCCCTGGCTTAGTGCTTGGGTCTTGCTTCTTGCTTGAGCTTATGGGATTGATTGAGGAAGAAGGGGATCTGAATGCTGAATGCTGGGTCGGTATGCTTGCTTGGATGCTTGGGATGCTTGCTGGGTCTGCTTGCCGGGTTCTGGCTTAGGGCTTGAGCTTCTGGGGTTTGGTTGGGGAGCTTCATACGGGCTTTGAAAGGAAAGGGGTTTGAGAGCTTCATGGTCATGCTGGGCTCATCTTGTTGGGTCAGGCTTAGTCTTTTATTACTTAAAGCTCACCAGACTTGCCCCTCCTTCCTCTCCCTAAGAGTGAGCCATCCTCCTATTTAAGGAAAGATCTCTCTAGGCTAGGCGCTTCTAAGCTGAATGAGTCCGGGTATATATAGCTTCATCTTCCTTACAACCTTTCTATGTGAGTCTGAATTAGAGGGAAAGGCTTCCTCCTTCTCCTTCCTTTCCCCTTCCCTTGTCTACAAACTCACCCACCTGAATACCTAGACCTGTTAACCCTAGACCACTTGCTTCATGAATTGCTTAATGGGTACTGCTATTTACTTATTATCAGGACGGCATGCATGATACAACCTTACCTTACCCTTTCCTTACGTGCATATACCTGTGGTTTTTCATACTTTACCGCTTCACCCAACCTTTGTGAATGGAGTGATCCCTAATTTACTTATTGGGTGGGGGGGCTGGTCGAGAGTTCGCTTACTCACCCTTAACAACCAATTAAGTCAGCCAGGAATCTTAGTGGGAAAACACTATTGCTATTAACTACCCTACCGAACCTTTACTTAGGAATTCTTATGGGTAACAAACACTATGAACTACTGTTCCCACCGAACCTTGCCCATACGATTCAGTTATTAGAAACTACTGCTAGGAAGGAATAGACCTACCCGCCTTGAGTTTACTTATACTGCCTGCTACCCACTTTCTCTTTTACCACCTGAAAGAAATAGACCTGCCTTATACCTAGCCTAGTACCACTTGAATTAATCGCTTAGTGGCTACTGCACTATACCTTTCCTTTACCTGGAAGCTAATGACTTGAATAGTCTCATTCCCATTCATCATAGTGATAAATAGTACAATGGTGAACTAAAGCTGGATTTACTATGCTCTTAGCTATGGGATTCAAGCTTAGATATGTATAGCGTTTGATTCTTAATAAACCACATCATTAACTATGGTGAGTATAGAGCTTTGTTTATACTAATGGAAACAGTGAATCCCATAGATGTTTGACTTATTACATATGCTAGCTTAGATACTAGTCAATGGTTCCAAGTATGGACACACTGTGATTAGAGTAAGCTTAGATAAGGTATAAGCTAGGAAACAACCCTTACATATAAGCAAGTAACTATAAGCTAAGATAAGGTTATGTCATGTAATTGAATATGGTTAAGCCTGATTACATGTAAAGCTTTGTCAAAAAGGTAACTAGCTATTACAGTGTAATGGTTATGAGTACTATGAAGATCGAGCTTACACTACCTAATCTGTGTTCTTTATCCATACTACCCTTCCAGTATGTACAAGATAGAATCTCCCTTATATATAAGTAATCAATCTAAGCTGAATAAGCTGTAAGAGCAATTCCCTTATACCTCTTGTTCAGGATCACCAGTTCACATTTGGTTATGTTTATAGTTAATATGTAGAATAAGGGTGTTGACCTTATAAGTGACATGGAAGCTGATTCCATCAACAATGGGTACAGAGATGGTACTATGTATGAATACGGTGTGATAAGGCTCGATATTCAATGACAGTTAGATCAGTGTTTGAATCATACATATACAATATCCATACTAGTGAAGCAGTGATAAGAACCAATAGGGAATGGTTAGTACACAATGGTATAGGTAAATAAGTAATCAACCTTTATTATGTGATCTTATTGTTTACGTAATGACTTTTAGTTAACCTATTCTGTACAGTTAATATGATGGCAATAAGAAGATTTTATGAGATAGAATATGGAGAATAGAGTATGACCTGCTTATTCCGGGTAAAGCATGTAGTGATTGAGCTTATTCCCCTAATTCACCTTATAGCTAAGAGTACAAGCTAATCGTAATAGCTATACTTATACGTATCTATATTAGTATGATTCCCATTGAAACCTATGTAAGCTTAAGTAGCTGTAACGTAACCTTTCTATTAGGATAGCAATATTAGCCTAATTAATAAGGTTGATGTAATAGCCTTGTATAATGGTGGAAATGACTATTCTAGTATATGAAATGAATATGGATTACTCTTATATAATGACCTTATCACTAGACACGTAATCTATCAGTGTACCATAAGGGTAAGGAGTACTACTACCATCGAATCTACACTATAACAAGGTCCGGAGGTCTTGCGCTTCTGAGGGCAAGGATAAGGCAAGGTTTGATATGAGCCCAGTGTTACAAGGTATATTAGTAGTAATAAGCTTATAGTGAGGGGTATAGTTCATTCCATGTAGAAGCTAAGCTCTTGTTCAACCATTACAAGTAAGCATGATCTCGATTAGGAGATACACACAGGTATAAGTAGTAGTGATATGCCATTAGTCTAGTACCAGGACTTGGTTTCCCGTTGAGATGCAATCGATACAAGGTTAGGGAAAACATGGACATGGATACTACATAATGGTATATTCAAGATATGTGATGTAATTCCATTGGTTCACTCTTATATGATGTGTAAATCATACTATGTTATCAATAAAGGTGGTGTATTTGCCTAATATTCATATTAGTATTAGTAATAGATACGAGTAATAGTAATGGGATACGTGATTGGAATAGCTCTATATGATTCATCATAAAGACTAGTTCATAGTGGTGCTATGTTCCCTATATAACATAAGCAAGAGACTAGTCACCCCTTCCTTCCTTTCAGTGCCAGGAGAATAGTGGGGTGAATGATTGAATGGGACTGACTCAACCCACTCATAAGACCAGTTCATTAGGCCAGCGCCTCACTCATTAGGTCAGTTAAGAGACCCATCCAGTATAACCCGTATTTCCATCCGTTAGAAGAGGATATATCGGTCAGTCAGTCTTTATAACGACTCCTTCGCAGTAATTAAGGTTATCTCCCATGGTGGTTCCCTTTGATAGTTGCTCTAGAGTTGCACCAAAACTCAATTTTGGCTTTAAGGAACTCGATGATTTCATGCAGTGAAGGTGATTCCTTTCGATAAGGTGACAGCAGAAGGAAGCTTATACAGGTGAGGTGAGTCTCTATTCTAAGTTCATGAGGTATCTTTCTCTTCTGTTATATTATAACTCTACAACACATTATAGGGCCTTTCGAGATCCATCCGGGTCGATAACTCGCATTTTTCATTATCCAAATCGATGATTTACAGCTACTTCGTTCCTGAAGCAATATATAAAAATGCCGATTGGTCTGGTCCGTCAATTTGAAACACCTTCTTTATAAGCAGTTGTTTGCCAAGTTCAACGGTCAATTAAGCATTATCGCAAGGCCCCTCTATCGCTGCGCCCCTCAAATTGCTAGCTATAAGGTAGGGTTCTCCTATATTTGTTCCCCTCAAAGAGCGTTTATCTAATGATCGAATTACGTAAATTGAGAACCCGATTAATAGTACTTTTCATTATTATATGATGCATATGTTTCTCAAGCGATGAAATTAATGAAAAGGATAGCTCGTCCCGCTGAGGGTGAGGGTGAGATACGAACCGCTTACTCGACCTTGGTTTGACCTGGTAATTTCAATACTTCAGGGTGGCCTATGTTAAGGAGGTGGGGGTATAAAGCATTAGGTGGTTTTGAGATTGAAAAGCATATGCTGGCCTCGCTCTTGGTTAATCAACCAGCAAACAGCAAGCAAGCGATACCCGCCAGCCTAACCAGCAAGCTCCCCAGCTCCCCAGCTAACAAGCTAACCAGCCAGCAATTGCAGCAAGCAAGCCTGGCTCTTATCCCAGCCCGTTTCTTTTATTAAGAGCCCATGGTGGAAAGGGTGTCCCTCCCATTGATTCGACCAGCTCGGTTCTTAAGCCAGCCAGGTAGTAACGAAAAGCAAGTAACAGCTGTACCATCCAGCAATATCCATTGGAGTCCCACTTTTGGCATTTGAAAAGCTTCCTTCCCTGATTACAGGAAAGCGCCCTCCGGGTCCTTTTTTCGCTCCCCAAGGCTCCGAGAGATATTGAGGCAGGGTCGATAGCTTGTAGGGAAAAAGACTATAGTGAGGTAGTGCTCTTGGCTAGAAGAGCCAAGAGGAAGGACCCCATTTGGGCACCAAAAGGACCCATTGGAGGCACAAAAAAACCATAACCAATCTCTCATTATGCGGGCAAGCATTACCTACCTACCTACCTTCCCATACTGGCACTACCAGAGACTATATTCCCTGTGTACCTTCCCGGTACCGTACTTCTTCCCGCCCTGTGCTGCCGTCCTGTGGAGGCTATGCTCATTCTGCAATGGCTGATAGTAGGTGATAAGGAGCTATGCTCATTCAGTGTGGCTATGTTGGCAGAACTACCAGGGGGTTAGTCTGGGAACCGGGAGTGAAGTGGAAACATCTATTAATGAAGTTTAGGCATTGCCTTATTCATACTATTCATATGAGCTATTCGGGCTAGTGACTTACCCCTGAATTCCAACTGCTACCCATGTTGAATGAAGCAATTCCCTAGAACTCGCCTTATCCTATTGTGTCATAATATAGAGGTACCGCCTGCTTATCAACTATAGATATAGGAAGAAATTCGTAATAAAGATTGGGAGACTTGTTGATTCATTGCAATAAGTATAGGGTCAAGTAAGTGGGTTGCTTGCGTTTTTCGGTGAGTGGGATTGAAAGACTTATTCATTCGTTGGGTCAGATCTATCTCCGGACAGAACCTACTATCGATAACGGGTAGGTTAGGAGCTTACTATCTAGGAATTGACTATTGGGAACAGATGGACTAACCACTAAACTAGCAGAGAGGAGGAGTAGAATACTGCGATTAACCCCAATCCTCTCCCGGTGGTCGAGCAACTAAAGTTTCAATTTACTTATTGGGTGGGGGGGCGGTGGTTGAGCCCCGTTGCCGGTCCTCTCCCGGTGGTCGAGCAACTAAAGTTCCTTGCTCTCCTAACGTCAAGCAAGCCCCTACCGGTCCTTGCCCGGTGCGGGACAAGTAAGAAATTCCTCTCCCGTTGGTCGAGCGTGCTCCGCATCCTCTCCTTATCAGTCGAGCCCCCTGTCGGGTCCTTGCACTAGGAAGCGCAAGCCCCTCCGGGTCCTTGCTTTCCTAACGTCAAGCAAGCAATAAATTTCAATTTACTTATTGGGTGGGGGGGCGTTGGTCGAGCCCTGCCGGGGGCATCCTCTCCTTATCATTCGAGCCCCTGCCGGTCCTTGCCCGGTGCGGACAAGCGACTACTCCTACAGCTACTGCGTCAATGGCTTAATCAGCTGCTTATTCAACAGGTCATAATTACGTATATAATGAATGACTGGTCTTTATTGGGCGGTTTATAAGCCTCCTCCGTAAGTAGCAAGATAGGACAGGACCTACGATGGTGGCGGCCTTAGTTCATTATTCATATGGTGAGGCTTCATTCGGCTTCGCCTCTGGCGGCGGTTTAGGACTTTCTCCCTACGAGATTGGCCATTTTACGTTGGCGGCGGTTTTTCCTCTCCCGGTGGTCGAGCGATGGTGGCCTTTTAGTCGAGCGTTCATTACCTCTCCCATAGGTCGAGAGTTCGACAGGCTCACCCTCACCCTGCCGGACCTCTCCTCTCCTCTCCCTCTCCTTAACAGTCGAGCACCTAAAGGTCCTCTCCTTAACAGTCGAGCCTGCTTACGCATCCTTATCAGTCGAGCCCCTACCGGTTCATTTTACTTATTGGGTGGCCCCTCTCAAATAAGTAACTAAAAAAAGTTCGGCAGGCTCACCCTCACCATATGAATAGTGAGCCCCCTAACGGGTCCTTGCTTCGGGCGTACAAGACTCGATAGCAAGCTCATAAGCCAGCCTATGCCAGCCTATGTTGCGGTAGTTTTCCAGAGGCATGCATCGAGAGTGGAATTTCGTTTTAAAGGATGCGTAAGCAGGCTCGACTGATAAGGATGCGTAAGCAGGCTCGACTGTTAATGACATAGATAATATCTAGAATTACCGCTTTCTTCTCAAAGCATATAAAGGAGGTACCCATGCTACCATGCCATATCTAGCCCTCCTAATTGATAGCCCGGTGAAATGGTGGTAGTTATATATGAGCATATGGATGCGCAAGCAGGCTCGACCTCTAGCCCCCCCACCCAATAAGTAAATTGAACATTTGCGTGTGTTTTACGGCTACTTGACACGCCCAAGCTGGCCCTCGGAACCTGCGTAGACCTAAGAAATAGCCTAATTTGCTGCCGTAATGACATATATAATGAGAGTGATTTCCTAGCTAGAGAGAGAGAAGAAAGACGAGGTCGAGGAAGGAATCAGCCTTTCCACATTAGATTGGGTTCAAAGACCAAGATCTGTAATATCCAGTGACTTCTTCAGCCTAGTCCTCATTGTTCCAATCCCAAAAGAGGTATCCCAGTGATGATCAAGTCATCCACATGGAGTACAATCACCAACACATGGTCATCTACCCTTCGAACAAAATCATTACTCTCGGACCCACACCTCACAAATCCTGAGTTTATAAATAATTTATCAATCTTATCATACCAAGCTCTCAATACCTGCTTAGGTCCATAGAGAGACCTTTTCAATTCGCATACATTTATGATCGGTCGTGGCTTATCAAATCCGGGAGGCTCCTCCATGTAGATGTCCTCCTACAAGTCTCCATTGATAAATGCACTCAACACATCAATTTGATGCACCTCCTGTCCACGACGAGAAGCCAGAGCAAGCACTATGCTGATGGAGACCATACAAGCCACGGAAGCAAAGGTCTTGGTGTAGTCCATGCCCTCCTGTTGAAAGAATCCCTTAGCCACCAACCGAGCCTTATAGTTCTCCACCTGTGCCTCAAAGGTATAATTGGTCTTACAGACCCGCCATTGTCTTCTCCAAATTGAAGTTCTCTATAGTTAGGGGAATGCCTCTCTCTAAACTATCTCCCCCATAATCATTCTCGGATGGGAGAAAGGAGGAAAAGTATGTATCGCCTGGCCATCTATTCCATCCTGTAGATTCCCGAAGTTGGGCTGGCCAATGCCTACCTATTTCTTTCTCACTGCTCTAGTGCTCCTTCCTAACCGGCTTTCTCTGTAGGGGCGCACCAGGACATACGAATCGTTCTATCTATAGACGAATGGATAAAGCCGAGACCCCTCCCTTTCAACCCACCCGCCAACCGGGAGTGCATTCAAAACGATGATGGATTGATAGATAGGTCAGAGACAAGGAAAATGCTTTTCGGTGTTTTAAGTTAAGAGGCCCAACTCAATTCCTTTTATTCGTTCGGTAGATCCACTTTATTTAAGGGAAAGATTTTGGGCAGGCTTTCTTTACTTTAGGTCAAGCTAGTCCACACACATTCTTAGCCTTCCATCCTTATTGGGTATGGATACAATCTTTTCCAACCAACCCCGCTAGCCTTCTTCATTCTTCTTTGGCTGAGACGAGGAAGAAGCATTCGTACGGTTATCGTTCGTATCAATAAAAGTATAAACGATGTCATAACAGCAAGAAGGAAAGAAAGTGCAGATGATAACTCAGCTGAAGAAAGAGCACCTTTATGGTTCCCACATCCCAGCAGGCATAGAAAGAAGTGACATCACCAATTTCTTTGGAACAATCGGCGAGTGCCACATATGCGCGGCAACAAGCCAAAATTCAGGTTTGGGTAGATCCAGTTGCGATTCCCCCTCTAGTAAGAATCTCCTATGCCAGGGCTTGGTTCAGATCCACGAGATGGCCAAGTGCATGGGCATGGCGAGCTACATGAGGTGGTGATACCAATAGGGGATAAGCAACAGCAACGGAAACGGACTTGCTTGATCTGGGCGGTACGAATGAGACTGGGATATACGACAAGAGGCTCCGATACGAAGGAGTATAAGAACTGCTTGATTGATAGGCTTAAGCTAGCCACAAGGTTTGGGGTTTGAAAACCATGTTTGGAACTAAGGGAGGGTGATAAGTACTATTCTTATTATTAGTCATAAGGGGGGCTAGCAGTCCTATTATCAGATTGAGCGAGGATGCTCCTCTTCTTGTTGTTCTGTCCCTTGGTTGCGCAGACGAAATAGCTGATGCGAGTGATTCAGCTGCTTCTGTTGATGCAATTGATTCAGTTGATTCGGCTTGCTCGGCGAATGCATTGGGCCTCTTAGAGTTCCCATGGGGATTTGCATTTGCCAGCTACCAGCTAATAAGACACTTCTTTCATTGCTGTAATTGGAGCCGCTGGTCGAGAAGCCAAGACTTGATGACTTTTGACGCCTGTCTAATCGAAATAACAACCAGTTCGTAGAGCTCACTTTCGAGGACTCCCATCCGATCGATTATAAGCCTACCTACTACACCCCCCGGAAGCGATGAAATTAGACAATGACATATATGAGAGAGAGCGACCAAGCAACGGACGACGGAGAATGTTCTGGCATCTGAGTCGAAGCCTGCATTTATCCCCTTGTATGCCCGGACCGGGGTTTTCAATAGCCCACCTCACGTAGCGAGTCTCTCCTTAACATTTCGATTTGATTCCCTTTCGATTCTTCACTCCGCTCGCCTCCGATGAAAGTCAGCGTGAACTCATAACGCTACCCGCCACTACCATATGTACAACCCTTTAGTAAGTCAGCGTTCTCTCATAACGCTACCCGCCACTATCATATGTACCTTCCACCGTCATGCCTTACCTGATGCCTGCTTTGATTCCTATTGCGCACTACGCTCGGCATCGCCCACTACCGAACTATGCTTCCATGCCCACCTGTCAAGAGTATTCTCGCCGAACTCCGCTCTTCAAGCTCGAAGTGAAGATGATCACTCAACGCTCGCCTTATCTACCATAAGTACCTTAACCCAATACTTGTGTATTTCACTCCTCACTCCGATCGCCTCAAAACCTTCACCAAATCCGCCCACCTTACAGTCGAGTGCGAGTTCTTCACTTGCTTGATAAATGAACGAGTCGAACGACCACTTACGGCACTAACGGCTACAGCTACTGATACGGAAACAACTTCCACTTCCACTGAACCACCAACTTTCATTGGAACTTTCCCAGCTGAGAAAACAACTTAACTCGTAAAAGCTGTTGACTTTGAAACCCTTTGAGTGAGATGCTGCCCCAACCTTAGCTGATAAATGCCCAACCTACGAACAACTGATAACACGACTTTATTATACTATTGTGAAATCCGTGGGCACGCCCTTCGAGCTTTCCCTTCGAACTTGCCCTTGACGCCAACCACTGGCACTTTGAAACCGTAACCTCTTGTTGCTGGCTTTCTAGTAGGCTTGCCTGTTTGCGTGCTTGCCCTTCTTGCCGATAGCCCCACGCCTTTAGGCCTAGTATGCACGACTTGCCTTTTCAATCGTTATTGAGTTAGATGCCCCACCAACACGAAATAACAGCTTCTGCTTCAGTTGATTCAGCTGCTTCAGTTGATTCCGCTGCTCCAGTTGATTCAGCTGCTTCCATTGATGATGCAGATTCGGATTGAACTTCCACTTCCACTGTCACAGGAACAGGACCACTTGTAGTGCCTGCTTGAAAGTTAGTAAGGTCAGTCTAAGGCTAACAACGGTAGGCATTTTCCGCTCAAAAATAAGGTCCGGAGGGCTTGCGCTTCTGAGGGCAAGGGGTTTTGAAACGTGTTAGTGGCGTGCTTGCTTCACTTCAAAGTTATTAGGTTTTTGACTTCTTTCATGCTCTTCGAGCTTCACCGGGCGTAGACTTTCATGTTGATTCCCCTTCTGCCTTACCACCTTACAAATCTCCTGCCGCGGGTTCAGAAGCTCCTCCTGGTCCTCGTCGCTCGGGTCAACTCCTCACGGAGCTAGCCTCACTCCTTTCTACGCTCTGGCACAACTCCGATCTATGCTAGCCTACACTAGCCCACCCCTGTCTTAATTCCTTTCGGTAAACCACTTCTATGTATGCCAAAAACCACTTATATTTATGCCTTTTAGACCGGGTTTCATAACGGATCTGAACTTCTAACTCCGGGTTTTTCAACTCGGATAAGCCGTAGCGTCTCCTCACCTAGCTAAGCTAGCCTTTTCACGCCCAACAACTGGAACTCTTTCTTGCCCAGCGGATAAAACTACTGGGACAATCTCACCGACTTCCACTTTCACTGGCACAGCGGATAAAACGACTTCCACTTCCACATCCACTGGACAAACTACAACCACTGGAACAGGAACAGCTGATCCAACTTCCACATCCACTGTCCCCGCTGAGAAAACAACTAGCCCAATGACTGGAACGGGCACTTGCCCAATTTATGTTACTCCCGTTACTCCCAAACTGGAACTTGCTTTGCGGAGTTAGAATCTGAACTTCTCACTTAAAAACTACCCGGCGGAGCACTCTTTCGGAAAGGTTCAGTTTGCCGTGTCTTCTTGTGCGCGAGGTACGCTGCTTTGAGCTATTTAGTTAGATAAAGTCTCTTACACCGACTGATTACCTGCCGCGTAGGCACCTTATGAAACTCGGCTTAGAAATCCTCTCCCGTTTGTCGAGCCCCGTTGCCGGTCCTCTCTTTCACTTTCAGCTCCACCAACTGTCACTGGGACTTGCCCAGCCCTTTTCAGCCATTAGCTCCTCACTACGCTCTACGCTCTCCCGTCGACTATCGTCTCCACTCCTTTCGGATAATCGCCTCCTCACTACTATAATGGACCTCCCCCACCTGACGCCCACACTCATTCACTACCCTAGTTGATTTGACTCCCGACTCTGATCGATCTCTTCCTTTTCCACTAAGCGATTGCTTAGGGACCTTAGCGTACGATCTGGGCTGTTTCCCTCTCGACTCTGGATCTTAGCACCCAAAGTCTGTCTGTACGATTGATTAAGCCTGTACTCGGAGTTTCCTTGGGGTTGGTCAAGCTTTGGGCCACCCTAGCCAAACAAACTGGGGCCATTGGGTGCTATCTACCTCGGGCCATATTATACGCACGCTCTACTGACGAGCACGCTTGAAATCTATTTCAAACTAGATGGACATAGCCGATCTTGGTTGGCCTTTCACCCCTACACGGGCTCCTCCCCGTATTTTGCCACATATGCGGGTTCGGTAAGGCCGGCCTTAAGGAGCTCTGCTCATGGCTAGATCGATCAACCTAAAAATAGGATCTTTCCGACTTATCTCCTTTCCCCCCTTATCTATAATGAAAGTAGTACCTACCTGAGCTCTTTCTCTCTCACTCAGGAGAGAACCCGTCGGAGTGAAATGCATTCGAAAGGGAAAGAGAGTAGTAAAAGTCAAGAAAGAGAATCTCCCAAATCAGAATCTAGTATATAGAAAAAGAGAGCTTTCAATAAATACATGCCGACGGAAAGTCCGGCATTCGTCAAATCCACTTCACTTACTTATTACCTTGGCTGGCCCTGGCCCCCTACTGGGCATATAGCCTGGCTTTGGCTTCAATCTGTTACGCCTTCCTGGCTTTCGTTATATACGTAATTACGCTTTAGCATATCATGCATCCATGGGCATATGTCATTATGCATTCGAGATCTCGAACTAAATGACATATATAAACCTAATTGGTTCATTTCGACCAGTGATTCCAGTCATTCATTATATACGTAATTACGTCATTCGAGATATGTCATTCTGCACGAATGAATTATATAAGACCCAGCAGCTGAGGTAGCTAGCACAAAGGGATAGGCCACTAGTTATGATCTTGATCCAGTCGTCGATGAAGCAGTTGATTGTTTTGATTCTAATCCAGCAGCATAAGTTCCGGTTCCAGTAGAAGATCCAGGACGAGATAGAGATAGAGTAGCTTATTCGATTTAAGCACCACCAGCATGCTCTCTAAAACCCTATTAAGTTTAAATGAAATCATGCAACTATTGCATATTTCACTTTTCTCACTTAGAAGAACAACTCTTTACTAAAAAAATATAAGGAACTAATGACATGAATGAGCATTAATGGAAAATGATAGAAACATGAAATTAATCTGACAATGAATCCTCACTACCATGAATAATAAAATTCTAAGTATATTTATTTTAAATTACTTCATATATAAATGTCAAATTTTCATTAAATATATTTATTTCTTATTACTCTCATGATAAATATTTTTTAAAACCTTTTTTTATTTTGTTTAGAATGTTTAATGGAAACATAGAAAATAGAATAGGAAGAAAATGCAAAAAGCATTTGAAATTATATATAATGTAATGTAAAGAGTAAAAGACCCTGAGTTGCCAAGCAAATTAAAAGACAACATTTCATAATAAATAAATCAACACATTAAATTATAAAATAAATCGTCACATTTAAAAATAAATCAAAGTAACACAGAAATTTAATAAATTAAATCAACTCATGAAAGGTATGTTGAATGATAGGGGGAGGTGGGGAAGAACCGTAGTTGCACGCAGAGAGTCTTCTATGAAGTAACTCTGCCCTGAACGTCCACCCCTTCCTCTTGTGATTCCTAGTGCGTTGGTCACTTGGCAGAAATGCTTCAGTGATTTAGCCGTGAATGAGCAATGTATTAAGTTCGTTGATTCAAGTTCTGTAGACAGATTAAGAGGCTTTTTTTTATCTCGAAAAAGGGCTAAAAGGGTATTTATGTGAAAATGAAACCACATCATAGGGATTTAATCCATATAAGTTTATAATCGACCAGCGTACTACTTTTCTGAATAAGCTCCTTAGCTTGATTACGGAAAATCAATAAGGGTATTTATGTGAAAATGAAACCACATCATAGGGATTTAATCCATATAAGTTTATAATCGACCAGCGTACTACTTTTCTGAATAAGCTCCTTAGCTTGATTACGGAAAATCAATAAATTAGGGTTGATTCAATAGGCTAGAGTAGATTAGCTACACAGGATTCGAATCTTCACATTGCAATGGGATTTTGATAAAGACCAACCCAAAATGTTTAGCAGAGATGATATGAAGATTTTAAAGAATATCGATTAGTGATAAATCATGTTGCAGGCATTAACTTAGCATCAGCCCTAGATTTGACCTGCCAGATCTTTTGTGTGTCTTGCGTTTTACATCTCACGCAAATTTGCAAGGCATTTTTTTCACACTATACCTCCAAAATCCAACCTACATGTCATTTAAATCCTTAGGTTCACTTGATTAACTGCATGAGAGTTCGTAAATAGCCACAGTAAGTACTGAGTGGAGGGTGGCCTTTTTAATTGCTATTACCAAAATGTTCCTTGACAGGACAGCCTCAATTTTAAAATAATAGTGTTTGGACTCTGGAGGGTTCATTTAATTGGAGCTCCAACAACTCGACCATATCTTCTGTACTCCATTTCGTATTGTTTGGACTGCTAATTTTTTATCTTTCTCATCTATGTTTCTGTCAATTCGAACAAACGAAGAACGAAAGGAATGAGAAAGACGGAACTGTGATTTGAGAGTTCTGATATGTGAATACATATAATATTAATTTAAATATACATATTAATTTAAATATATTAATTAGGGTTCATTAGTATGCATCTTGTACGGTATCATAATAAAAAGTCCAAACATCAGTGTTTTTAAATTTCTACATGAGTCATTGGTTTTAATGCTTTCCTTCAAATTAATTCTTAATGCTACATTGGTTTTAATGGTGCCATTCAAATGACTTCTTAATGCTACATGAGTAGCATTAAGAAACCTTTTTGATCATCTACTTCAAGAGAGACCTTTTTTATCATCTACAATTTTTATGGGCATAATTCCACATATTTTCCAAGTTTTGTGAGAGGTATAAAAACTTAAAGAATATGCATTATTCCTCAACTTCATGCATTATTCCTTAGATGAACAACTCTTTACTGGTAAAACCTAAGGAACTAATGACATGAATCAGCATTAATGGAAAATAATAGAAACATGAAACTAATGTGACAATGAGTCCTCACTGCCATGAATAATAAAATTCTAAGTATATTTATTTTAAATTACTTCATATGTAATGTCAAATTTTCATTAAATAAATTTATTTCTTATTAGTCTCATCAGAATATTTTTATAATTTTTTTATTTTTATTTTGTTTAGCAATGTTTAATGGAAGTATGAAAAATACAATAAGAAGCAAATGCAAAAGGCATTTGAAAGTATATATAATGTAATATAAACAAGGCATTGATGATAAAAGACCAACAATGAGTTGCCAAGCAAATTAAAAGAAAAAATTACATAATAATTAAATCAACACATTAAATATTAAAATAAATCATCAGATATAAAAATAAATCAAAGTAACATATAGAAATTTAATAAATTAAAGCAACACATACAAGCTATGTTGAATGATAATAAAAACCATGCATTGTGAAGAAGGATAGTAAAATAATTTAGCTGCATGGAAGGAATAACACATAGTGCATTGCATTATATGTGTTGAAGTATACATAAAACAATACAAATGTGTTACAAAGGAAGATGCATAAGTTGCTACATGTATTAAAGCTGTGATGGTTATTATTTTACAGATGCATTATGAAGAATGCATTACATAATGAGTTAAAGAAGTGGTAACATAATGAGTTGAAAAGTATTGCAATGCTTTAGAGATAAAATATGCAAATGCATTGAAAAGAAGTAAATATCAGTCCCCATTCAAAAGCAACATTGAGGTGACATAATGCAATGAGCTGTGTTGAATAATATATTAAAATGAATTGGGTAAGAATATATATTGAAATGATGTGTTATAACTATTCAAAAGCTACATTATAATTATTGAAAAATTGTTTTAATAATCATTCTAAAGGTGCATTTGAAACTATTAAAAGACAATATTAAAAAAATCACAAAATGTGTTCAATACATATTTTAAAGCTAATTTTAGAATTTATTCCATAGAATTAAGCAGTGTTACACTAAAAAGGAATTGCAAAAAAAAGCACTGCAAGCAAAGTATTGCATTGGGATGATATATTAATGAAGGGATAGTATATTAATGCAATGTGTTCTGGTAAATATATAAGATAATAGTATCTTGAAGAGAATATTTGGTGATCACATAATAATAAAATGGGTTGAAAACATAGAAAGGCAGCATTAAGAAGTCATTTGAAGGGAAACACAACTCCAAAACATCTAGGTTTTTGACAACCATTAACAATATTTATAAATATGTAAATTAAAAATAATAATTTAGTTTTAAGATTAAGATCAACCTATATATCATTATTTTTTTAAAACAATGAAGACGTATAGACTTAATTGTTTTAGAAACACATTTTCTTAATGGTTAAGAACATTTAAATTATAATTATTATAATTACTATATGATTAAAAATTACATTATTAAATAAGAAACGCTATCTTAATAAATATTAAGAAATTAAAATAATTAAAAAATTGTATAGATATATAAAATTATGTTGAAAAATCTCACAAACTTAAAACAGACTACATTTTTTATTATTTAAATTTCCTAATATTTATTAATTTAACCTCCATATACCACATAATCATAATCATGTAGACCACATAATCATAATCATGTAGATATTAATGTAGTCCGTTACAATGATTAAGTTGTGATGCATTATTACAAGGATTATCTTACGATATTAACAATCTATTGTTTTATGAATAAAAAAGTAAAACGGTCTTCCATTAATTTTAAATATGAAAAAAATTAATATATATGAATGTGTTGTTTTAGAAATTTTATAATATAATTTTAATTTGATATTTCTGGATTCATTATATTAAAAACTTTAGTTTACGTTTACAGCCAACAATTGCGACTTATTATTATAATATTGATATTAAATACCATTAAATTTTGAAAGAGAAATAATTGAAAATATGAATGTGATTGATGGGTAAATATATAGATTAAAATTATTCTATTTGAGATTATGAGTTTTTGTTATTTAAAATGAAACTTTTTAATGTATAAATGGATTTAATGTTTTAAAAATATTTTTTGAAAGCTTGAATTATACAAATTACATAGCTCAAACTCAAAATACTAACAATAGAAGAACACAAATCCTCGCACTATGGAATGCTTATCACCATAATTGTACTTACCTAGAATTCAATATTGTCAATTTTTTGTTGTTTAAAATACATTTTTAAATCCATAGATGGATTTAGCGAGCAAAACATATGGAACACTCTAATTTTTAAAATTAAACAAATTACACTTAATGTTTTAAAAATATCTATTATATTTTAATTAAAATTAATGGGAAAAAATGCAATATTAATATTCCATTTTTATTAACAATATAAGTGTTAATTTTGTATTAATATAAGTTTTAATACAAGTGTTAATATAAGCAAATTTTTTGTTAATATAAGTGTTAATATTTTGTTAATTTTGTATATCAATTACTTTTATTTAAGGGAGCAGTTTTTAACTAAGATTTTGTTTTGCCATATTTCTCCACGAGTCAAAAATGAATTGTGTTAAAATCTTGATTTGTTTAAACTAAATTTTTTGACTTCATATATGAATTCAACACCCTCAAAAACCCAATCTTGATTTGTTTAAACTCAATTTTTTGACTTCATATATGAATTCAACACCGTCCAAAACCCATGGGGAATTTTGATTGTGAAGAGTTCACTTGTCAAACTTGTAATAAACTCTAAAATTTCTAAAAAGTGGCACTTAAAGTCTACTCCTTATTTAGGTGGTTATTACACCTAATCAAAATTGACAATAGTTAATTATGATTCACATTACATACATCATTAAAACATATAACTAAAATAAATTCACTAATATACAAAACAAGTAGCCATGTGATCTTGAATCTCGAAAAAAAGCCAAGTTGTTCCCCAATGATTTTTTATTAGTTAAAATTTCACTCTTACACAACCATTAACATTTTTTATCCTTAACACAATGGAAAATTGTGTAGTCCAACAAAAAGATAAAATGGTGTTTTCTAGGCAATTTTTTGTTGGCATTATGAATTACGTGTTGTCCTTGATTGCAACCTACCTAATGAGTTGTTATTATTTGATATTATAAATACATTTGTAGAGACATTATAGCATCAATATTAAACATATACCTTAATTTAAACATAATTATAGGTTTACTAACATTAATAATCTTGGATTATAGAGATTAGGTTTAAAAATTATGGAATTGTGTTTGGTGTTATAATAATGTTATGATCACTCATTTGATTTTATACAATGTGTATATGTGAATTTTTTATGAATGTGTAAATGGTAAATTATGTATGTATGTTACTTTTAATTTTATTCAACATTAAATTGTTTTGCTGATATCAAATGTGTTTTTTTTTGCTCTTAGGTGATTTGATTGTTTGATAATGGATCCAGTTATTTGGAGTTGTCTTTCATTCAAAATTGTTGAAATTGTCTCCCTCTAGTTCCCTTTATCGGTTGTGATAAAGTTTAGCACTGTTTGTAAGAAATGGAAGAATGTTTTGGAAAACCCTTCCTTCTTGTTATGTTGCAAGTATGTCTCTACGAACGAAATTGGATTTCTGGTTCCTTTCCTCAATACTGAAGACAATTGTTTTGCTGCTCAATACCTTATTCAGAATGGGCACATATCTCAATTTCATTTGTGATTCATAGATTCAAGATACAGAGTAGAGTCTATTGTTGGACCAATGGTGGTTTTATCCTTACCAATAGAATGCTCCCATACACACAAATATTTTGTAACGAATCCATTTACAAAGGCATTTAAAAACATAGGGCCAATATGAAATGCAAAGGGGATTCTTTTCATTATTGGAAAATGTAAGCAATAGAAAATATGACTTGGTTGTTCTAAAACATATGTATGATACAATGCAGTCTAAATTTTATGTTTGCAGTAGTCTTGATAGGGTATGGAAAAGGGTTGTTGTTCCATTTGGTGGCACTTCACCCCGTAAGAATGGTGTGTTTTATAAAAGTAAATTGTTTTGGTTGTATCTGGACAAGGAGTATGAATATTATCCTCGGTACGAGTATGAAATCTACTGGTTTGATGTAATAAAAAATGAATGGGGTTTTTCATTTGTACCATCACTGACATACTGTGTATGTCGTTAGCAATATACATGGATCAATTGATATGCCTTGTCAATGATGGCTCCACTTCTGTATGGTCAGTTGAAGAATTAGATCATTTCCAATATGGTAAAACATGTGTTGAATGAAGAATTGACTACTTTGAATATGATTGGGGTTTCAGATGTTGAAAATGGCAACAAAAAATGCTAAAAATAGAAGTGCTAAAAATAGCAGTTTGAGTACCAATGTTGGATTGGGCAACAGGGAATGAAAAATGGAAGTGCTAAAAATAAAATTCTATTTTTAGCAGTTCAGGATGGATTCCAATTTTAGTCAATCCCTAGACTAAAAATAGGAAGTAAAATTCAAATTTGAACTTAACAATAGTTTGTAAAGTAATTAATTAATTCATCTTGAGTTAATTAGTTAAGGAAAATCAAACTTGAAGTCTATGTGAGGACATGCAATAGTTTATCTATTAATTGAGGAATTTATCCATAAGTTAAAGAGATAAGGATGAGTTGTAATTAGTTGGCTCAGTTAACTGAGTCAATTCTAGTTAGATTAATTTAACAGTTTGTTAAGTTAATGAGAGTTCAGTTAGTTAATGCTTGCTTGCATGTAACTACTGTATTTGAGATAACTGAGTATTCACTTATGGATAACTCATGCATGTCAGTTCAGGCGGAGATCCAGTTGAGATCAAAGAAGGGACAATGTACTATCAGTTGGATGAATATTTTTCCTATAAAGGAAGCTCATCCATGATGAGGATTTATCTCCTTCAGGACTGTGTAGTTGGATTAGTGGTTAGCGAGTGTGTGAAGAGGCCAATTCACACATGTGGTTGCACTGGACCCCAATCAAAATTGCGCAAAGAAATATGAGGCTTGGAGGGTATACCAGAGGTTAGATAGAGGCCTTTGATTGTCTATGAGCAGCAGAGGTATTGCAGAGAGATCAGGATAGCTTTTGAGCTGATTCTTTTTGTAATACTGGTTATATTTCCACTTGTATCATAATATAGAGTTGGGGTTTTAGGCTGAGGCTTTCCCCAGGTAAATTATTCTATGTTATGTGTGATTTATTTCTCCATATTAGTTATATATTGATGTTGCTCATGTTCGATTAATCTTCTGCTAATTTTTTTGTAGAAGTAGATCAAGTGTTTGCTTTAGTACATTGCGTTACCAGGTGATCTACAGGTGGGAAATTTCTAAATGGTATCAGAGCTAACTGATTTGTAGAAAAATTCTACATGGTATCGGAGCACAGGTGATCAAGGAAGAATGGTATACTAAGAGGAGATTTCAAAGTTTTGAGTTTTGGGCCGAGAGTTTGCAGAGAAGATCTGGAAATTTCTATACAAAATTTTCAGAAACAAATAGCAGATCTGGATTCCTTGCGGAAAAATACCCAAATTCAAAAAACATATCGGCTGAATTGGAGTTCGGATGAGGGAGATATCACTGATTTAAAATAATCTCTTTTTCCAAAAAAATTTCGTGACGACGGGAAAGTGGAAATAGATTGGTGTGCTAGCCAAGAACCTGTAGGTACAAGATGCATGCAAAGCCTTGAGGAGCAAGGCAATGGTTAGATACTTGGTGGTTGAGAGGAAGAGTAAATTACCTCTCAACATGCAACACCAGAAGAAGTCTCAGACAATTGTGGAGGAGCCACGATTGGTGAAGCAGCTTCAGAAGGTTGTGGAGCAACCATAACTAGAGAAGCTGAGAGGAGATCGAGTGGAGGCACCCACTCATGCAAAGACATCCAGTAGGGGGGAATTTCGAGCCAGGTGGACAGAGGGATCGCATGCATCCATACCTCTAGGTAGGAGGTGGGGCGATGTGGAGTGATTGTCCCAAGGAGGAGGGGCAAGATCCTTGAGGTACCCAACCTCTTTGATTCGACTTTGCTATAGGAGCCCCGATGAGGAGTATCAGGACTGACTGATTGGGTAGAGACAGATGTTGATGGAGCGGCAGGGAGAGCTACAGTGCAGGAATCCCAAGACAGTGAAGAGCTAGCAGGCTGCAGCAATGTGAGAGGCACAGGTGTGTTGCACCAGTGCGGGATGGCACAGAGAGGTGTGCAACGGTGCGAGATGCATGGAGATGTTGTAGTAGCATAGAGGTCAGGGAGGGAGAACTTGTCAGCAGCAGGTAGAGCTTCAACATCAGAGTATGTTTCTAGCCCAACATAGAGGTCAGTTGGGAGTTTTTTTTTGTTTCGAGAGTTGCTGGAGAAACCACACTTGGTAGAAGTGTTGCATGCAAAACATTCCGAAGGTACAGGATCGGGTTCGAGAGGAAGTCTTTCTTGCTGAGAGGGAGTGTTGAAAATGGAAACAAGAAATGCTAAAAATAGAAGTGCTAAAAATAGCACTACTAAAAATAGTAGTTTGAGTACCAGTGATGGATTGGGCAACATGGAATTGAAAACGGAAGTGCTAAAAATAGCATTCTATTTTTAGCAGTTCAAGATGGATTCCAATTTTAGTCAGTCCCTAGACTAAAAATAGGAAGTAAAATTCAAATTTGAACTTAACAGTAGTTTGTAAATTAATCAATTAATTCATCTTGAGTTAATTAGTTAAGGAAAATCAAACTTGAAGTCTATGTGAGGACTTGAAACAGTTTATCTATTAATTGTGGAATTTATGCATCAGTTAAAGAGATAAGGATGAGTTGTAATATTGAGTTGTAATTAGTTGGTTCAGTTAACTGAGTCAAGTCCAGTTAGATTAATTTAACAGTTTGTTAAGTTAATGAGAGTTCAGTTGGTTAATGCTTGCATGCATGTAACTACTGTATTGCAGATAACTAAGTATTCACTCATGGATAACTCATGCATGTCAGTTCAGACGAAGACCCAGTTGAGATCAGACAAGGGACAATGTACTATCAGTTGGATGAATATTTTTCCTATAAAGGAAGCTCATCCATGATGAGGATTTATCTCCTTCGGGATTGTGAAGTTGGATCAGAGGTTAGTGAGTGTGTGAAGAGGCCAATTCACACATGTGGCTTCACTCGACCCCAATCAAAATTGCGCAAAGAAACAGGAGGCTTGGAGGGCAGACCAGAGGTTAGATAGAGGCCTTTGACTGTCTATGAGCAGTAGAGGTATTGCAAAGAGTGCAGGATAGCTTTTGAGTTGATTCTGTTTGTAATACTAGTTATATTTCCACTTGTATGATAATACAAAGTTGGGGTTTTAGGCTGAGGCTTTCCCCGGGTAAATTCTTCTGTGATATTTGTGATTGATTTTCTCCATATCAGTTATATGTGTTCTTATTGATGTTGCTCATGTTCGATTAAGCTTCCGTTAAATTGTTTGTAGAAGTAGATCAAGTGTTTTGCTTTAGTACATTGCATTACCAGGTGATCTACAAGTGGGAAATTTCTACATCGTATGGAAGTTGTTGGAAGAAATTTTTGTAGATATAAATAGCAAATGTCTTAGTTATCTTCCATTTCAAACATTCCATGGTCTCGTTCTTATGTGCAACTGCAGTGAAGTTCCTTTCCTATTATATGACATGATGAATGGCATATGTTTTCCAACGATATTGATAATTCAACCAATGAGCAGATGTATGGGTTTTGGTACCCAACGCTGGAGGATTGCAATGATTTGATTGAGTATGGAAATTTTTTTGCAATTGCTCCCCGTATGGATTATGTTGATGAGATTCCACCATTGGATATGGATATGGATTCTTAGGATATTAGTATTCTTAGGAGTTCCTATAAATATTTCCATTTTATATATTATCTATGGTAGTGGAGAATATTTCCATTTTTTTCTCTATACATATTATGGGTCTTTATGGTAATTCTTTAAAATTATGCTTGTATCGATCTTTATGACATAAAATATTTCATATTGTTTCCCCTAAATGTTTCTTAATTACATGTCTCGATGTTATGCATTTTTATTTGTTTGTATAATTATAATTTCTATGAGTTATGTTATACATGTTATTTGTATTGCTTTTTGTCATTGATTCTCAAACAATGTGTTGGAAATAATACTGAGAGGGGGGTGGAATCAGTCTTAGCAGGTCAATAATTTTTCATTTCCATAATCAAATTCATATATGCTACTTCAGTTAATGGAACTCGCGTGTATACGCAACTGTGTTTAAGGCAACTAGCGTATATTCTGCAAACTTATGATTCAGTTAATTCATCATATGTTGATCTTTAATCAATGCATCAGAACCATATAAACAAGAACCAGGTGCAGTAAAAATAGAACAGACAGTCACACACATGAACAAAAGATATAAGGTGGAAACCCAATGTGGGTGAAAACCACCTGCTGTAATCATCTCTATCTTCTTTTAAATTAGAAACTTCTTTTTACAATTTTTGTACTGGTGCAGTCTTATACCAGTACGCAGGCTTCTACCTACAAAAGGCTACAACCTTCTCTCGTTCTCTAGCTTCTCCTGGAAGGGAGCTACAACCTCCTAGCTCTTGTACTAGCTGATTTGTTTACTAGTACGTAGGTGTCGGCCCACAAAAGGCTACAACCTTATCTTTTCTTCCAGGGACCAAGTTTCATAAATTTTTAGACTGGATCCATCAATAGCATCATTCAATCATCAAATCAACCAATTTCCTTTGCACCAACCACAACTGAATCAACCAATCACTTTGACAATCCTTCAATCTGATCTTTTGGAATGTTGTAACCAAAACCCAGAACACTGCAACAACAAACAGAAGTAGCTAAAACATATTCTATGAGGTATACGCTACTTCAATGTGTCGAACCTGCATGCATACGCACTTTTCTCAAGACAAACCTGCGTACAGATCTGCAAATCAAATTTAAGATGTATACGTTGTTTTGATATGCAGAACCAGTGTGTATGCGCACCTTTTCTAAAGTGAACCTACATACAGATCTGTAAATGATGATTTCAACTTTACAACAATTCTAGACTTCAGTTATACCAAAATCATCATATTTACAAAATACAACATGCGCTAGTTATTCAGATAAATGATCAAATCACATAAAGATACTTCACTTCAAGCCTTAAGATCTTGACCCATCATTAGATCTTATCCTTAATCAAGCGCTAAGGTTCATCCTTGGTTCAAATCCAGCTATGCACCATAACCCAATAACCTGTATACTAGATCTTGCTCTTCATCAGATATTCAATACTTGAGTGCTTTTGCCTAATGATCTTCTCCTCCTTTTATAGTCTTAGGCCTTACTCAATACCATGGACCAAAACCACTTAGGACCAATACCTTGGACAAAATACCTTGGACCATATATCTTGGACTAATACCATGGATCAAAATACCATGGACCAAAATACCATGGACTAAATACCTTGGACCAAAACTTAGTTTTCCAAGATATACGCGCCTTTCATTCTATGAAAGTGTGTGTGTACGTATACGCTCCTTTTGATTTTTTAATCCGTGTGTATATGCTACTTTGTCAAGGTGAACCTGAGTATACCTCTCTTTCCTCATTCTATGAAGTCTGATCTGTAACTTTGTGTTGTTAACCTGTTGAGCTATGATCTATCATCTGAGTGAGTTGCCATCAAGGACAACACCTGTGCCATAGTGCTAAATCTGTGTCATAATGCCAACACAATGTTATACCTTTATGTACATTTTAATATTTGCATTTATATTTTGATAGTATATAGTTCCAAATTTTTAGATATAATTCCAAGTCATATCATTCATAGAGTATTGTGTCCCAATAGTATGGGTTTTGTTTTGATTCTAATATGATACATGGAAATTTAGACTTTTTTGTTTAAGCCATTTGGAAGAATTCATTTCTATTTTTAACCATTTTGAAAAATACATTTTTGTTTTTAGGCATTTGGAAAAATCCTTATACATTTTGATATGTTTACATCGTTGGGAAAAATAACATATACACTTTTTATGTCTTTTTACGATTTCCAAAAAAAACTTGTTTATATTAGATATTTTCTATGTTCCATGTTTATGATTCCATAATGAATATTTTAGTATTCATTGTAGACATGTCATCTCAAGGCACAAGCAAGCGTATAAGTAAACATAATTTGTCACCAGAATCACGTGAGAGGTCTAATGAAAGTCATCATTTATGGTATCAACAAAATAAGGATTCCATAAATGAGAATAAGAGAGCTACATATCATAGAAGAATGAGTGAAGCCACTCTTGAAAATGATTTTATAATTCCTCGTAAGTATCATACTATGGATGATATAATGGAAAGAACATTTCCTGTTGATAGTTCATTATCAGAATATGCTCCTCGTCAGCATAATCTTGTTGTTTGATGCTCTCCTAAAAATGTTCATAACATTGGGGAAACATATTGCAATTGGGAAGAACATCATATCGATAACGTGGATGAAAATGTCCACCCTAACCCTTTTGTGTGTCCAATTGCATGTTTTGACGGCCAAAGGTTGCAAAACATCCATGGTGGAGGTAATGATGACATTGTGTGTGATGATTTGGATGATAGTTTAATTGGCCATTTGTTTGATAATTTGGAGCCAGTTGCTCGAAACATCAGATCTTCCAATCTTGCTTCTCAAAGTAATGTGGTCCCACCAAGAGAATTAGTCATCCCTGATAACATTTCGCGTGGAACAATGGAGGTAACACAATGATATTTTGATTTTTGATGCAATAGTGGTTGTTTTATTACATTCCTCTATTTACAAAGTTTTTTTTACTAAACTTATAAGTTATTTTATTCTCTTGGAATAGGATACAAATCATTTTGATAGAGGTCTAGAAATTAATTCCCAAAGTGTTCCATCTACTAATCTGAGAAGTGAAGATGAAGCATGTCATAACCTTCCTGTGCATTCTCCTTGACGATCAAATTGCCAGACTAATGTAAATTTTCAATATTTTTTATTTGCTTTTCATTTTTTAAATTTTTAGTTGGTTGGACATTGAATTTTATGGTGTATTTTATTTTCTTTGAACAGGACACAACTCATTTCAATAGAGGCATACAAATTAACTTCGTAGATGTTCCATCTACTGATGTTAGAAGTGAAGAGGAACCATCTCATAACATTCATCCACATCACCAAACAAATGTAAATGTTGAGTGCATTTGATATTTTTCTCATTTTTTCATTTACAGTTGGTTGGACATTGTATTTTGTAACCTTTTATGGAGAAACCATGATTTCATCTCATTAGGTTGGATAATTGGAATCCAAAACATCAAAGTTTAAAACTAAAGTAGATGTTCAATGTATTTGATTTCTTTTACATTTTTGAATCTTTCTTTGTTGGAAATTTAGTTTTAAAATGTATTTTATTTTTTTGAAACAAGAAACATTTCATTTGAATAGAGGCATAGAAACTACATCCCAAAATGTTCCATCGATTAGTGTTAGAAGCCAAGAGAAACCATCTCATAACCCTCATCCACATCAAGACACAAATGTAAATTTTGAATGCATTTGATTCTTTTTCATTTTTTTCATTTATAATTAGTTGGAAATTAAATTTTAAAATATTTTATGACAAAGAGACCTTTACATCCTCTCAAGTTCATGAATGCAGACCATAATGTTAGAAAGACCTTCTCATAGATCCATTCCACATGCTTCAAATTTGCGAAGGGAATCTCATGTTCCTAAAGATGAAGTACATGTTAGAAGAAATTTTACTCTTCCAAATGGTTTTCAACATGGTTCGGCTAGTAGAGATCATATTCATTTTGATGAAAACATGATTGCAGTGCATAAAAGATTTCAAGAAAAGATAGATAGATTGTTAGTTGTCCAAATCTGTCACATTTTCCAAGAATCATATCCCGGAATCCAAGTTTTGAGACATTCTGAAGGGCCTGTTTGTAGACGATGTAAGAGTGAAAGAGGAGCCCATCATTTTTATCAATATAATAACATGGATCATGGTGAGAAACCTCATATTTTAAGATTTCTTACTCAAGTTGAAGAAATGCTAATAACACGTGTGAATCCTATTTTGCAAGTGACACATGCTCGAGGTGGGAAAAATAAGTATAATGGTCATACAATTAACTTTCCTCAAGATTTTTCTACAATTGTACAAAGTCGTCCCTGACATGTTGAAGATATTGACTTTATAATTGTGAGGAGACATGCCGCTTAGTCTAAATATTACGAATGTTATGTCAAAATATCTCGAGTGATGGATGCATTTCTTTTCAAAATCCAACATGATAAATATTATCAAGATGTTGTAATTGACTATGATTTAGTGAATTCTCTACCAGAAATATCAACGGATGTCTCCTACAGGATTAAATTTATTGATTTTGATATTGAAGAATCTGAGATCAATGAAACTAATAATGAAGGGTTGCCTACTGAGCATTTTCCCTCTCATCCTTCTTATTTTGTTGCTCACCTACCAAACGAACGAAGGGAAGTGAAAGAAATTAGATAATTTCTTGATAATGTTGATTCTTCACATGTTCAAGACATGGATTGGCCCAGTATTGGAACCTCTCCAGTGAATGAATATAATACAGAGGGGTTATTAGATATGGCATTCCAAACATTGTTCCCCACTGGTGATGTTGATTGGTTGCAACCACGTATTTGTAGTGTTGAACTTCACGAGTATGCATTGCATCTTCTTAGGTATTATGATTAGATATTTGGAAGCCATCCTTGCTTTTGATATTACCTATTGAGCATGATAATGTGGCATCGGAGCCAAGAAATTGTTGCAGTTTTTGTAAAGAAACATTTACATCATAACTCACCTACAACAATTGAAGAGTTGCGTCACAAACTATCTGATTTACCAGATAATAAGTTGGTTGAGCATCTATTGTGGTTTGGTTCCTCTCTGAGATGTACAAGGGCATATTGAACTAAGTGTTGAGCTGAGTTGACTAACATGATTACTCAATTAGGATGTCCATCTTTATTTTTTAGTGTGGCTCACACAAAGTGGCCAGTGTTGCATAACCTCATTCCCATACATTCACATTCACGTTCTTTAAATGAGCATTGTATGAAAATAGAGAATGTTATCCAATACCCTCATATTGTTGCCACATTTATGCACCACAGATTCAATATTGTTCAAGAGGAAGTTATCCAAAAACATCTTAAAGCTAAAGACTTATGGTACAAGTTTGCATTGTTGAATTTGTTTTCTATACTTTGTCAGCTTTTATTATGATTCTATTTATATTGTTTGTAGTAACTATTTCTTCATTTTTTCAGATATGAATGGCAACATAAAGGTTCAGCGCATATCCATGGTTTCCTATGGTTAGAAGGCGCTCCTCACATGGAAATACTTGATTGGTCAAATGGTTTTGATGTACAACTTGCAAAGATATTATTCAATGAATATGTAACTGTATGGAATCCACGTGACATATATCATCACAACATAATGGTTCCACGAAGCCTCAATGATGACCCTTGCCTATTGAATACTGGTCATATTTTTTCTTATAATCCTCATAATGATTACGAAGAATTGTTAAACAGTGTCCAAAGGTACAAAAAAATGTATTGTAGATTCTTGTTTGTGAAAAAAGGGCACTATTCTGACATGTCGGTACAATGCTCCATGGGATCTTTGTGATGAATCAAGATTGTTCATAGATGATCAAGGAAGAAAAAAATATGAGCCAAAAAAAAATGATGATAGGCTTAATGTACATAACATTGACCTTCTAACAATGTGGCATGCAAATGTTGATTTCTAGCTAGTGCTTTCTCGTTATGCTGTCTTGAAATATATTGCTAATTATGCATCAAAAGCAGAAAAAAGGTTTGAACTTTATCATCATATGTTAACTAGAGTTTCAAATTCTATTCGCTCGGAGGATGATGCTTTATGTGCATATAGAAGGTTTTTTGCAGAAACGATTGTTGACCATGGCATTGGAGCACAAGAAACGTGCCATATGTTGCTTAAGCTACCTCTTGTTGTTTATAGTCGGAAATTTGTTTCCTTAAATGTTAGAAGAAATGTTTTCAGGAAAATCTCAAGGGATGGCTTGCAATGTTCATCTGAGAATACTTTTGTTCAACATTATCAGAAAAGACCTTTTTTCCTTGAACATCTATCTTTGATATAAACAACAAGATCTTGAACATTTGATAGTAAGCATAAACAAGATCCATGGAAGCTTAGAGATGTTCATGCTATTGTTCGGGTTTGGCCATAGTTTTATTCTATTCCTTGTGAGGCTTCAAAGGAATTTCAAACCTTTTGCAGGATATAATTGCTCTTGTACAAGCCATTTCGTGACATTCCTGCAAAGATTGGCCTTTCAGCTGAAATTATTATTGGAAATTGGAGGAATTTTCAATATCGAGCATGGCATGTTGATCGAAATTCATCAATTATAGAAAATATTGAAGATGAATAAGATGGTGATTTTTATAACCAGGAAATGAATCTTGAAGATGATTTTCAAGAATGACAGATTCTCTCTCGCTTGATTCCACCAAATGATGTGAATGTTTATGATCTTCAGACCCTTGGTCGAAGGGACTTTGATATATCCTTTGACTGGGAAAGTACAACTATTTCTGATGATGTCATAGAAGAAGCTATTAATTTTATAAGGAATGCAAAATCTAGGCGTGATATTGTTGACCTTTCAAACAAAACATTTGCATCTCCATATTCTTTGTCGGAAAAACAACGACTTTCTTTTGAAAAAAATTTAAGGCACTTTGTTGAATATGAGATTCGTGAAGCTCTTCTTATGATTGTTCAGGGCACTATGGGCACTGGGAAGTCTTTCCTTATCCATTGTATTTTGAAGCTCTTTCTAATTCATCAAGTAATGGAAGAAACCCTTTGCTTCTTCTTGCCCCAACAGGAATAGCTAATTTTAATATACATGCAAAAACAATACACTCAGCTCTAAAAATTCCAATTAAAGATATGCAACCACTACAGGGGCAGTCACTTGTAGTATTCCAAGAAGAAATGTGACATGTTAGATATATATTGATTGATGAAATTAGCTTTCTAGGATCAAGGTTGTTTATGCAAATAGATGCTCGATTACAAGAAGCATTTCCAGAGAAAAAGAATTGTCCTTTTGGTGGCAGATCCATCATCCTTGTGGGTGACCTTGGCCAACTACCTCCTGTGAGAGATAAGACTTTGTATGTAGGTAATACAACAAGGAAAGTCTTGTGGGACAAATCCAACATTGTTGCCACTCTTTACACAATCTTTCACCAACAAGGGAATAATGAGAAACAATATTGTTTTCGTAGAGTCCTCAATAACATAAGAAATGAAGAACCTGTTCTTGAAGATTGGGAGTTTCTTATGTCACGGGCTGATATGAGGTTGCATCCTAGAGAAAGATATTTATTTAATGTAGCAATTCACATGTTTCCAACAAATAATTTGGTCTCCTTCCATAATAGGCATATGTTAAAATCATTAAATTCTCCAATTGCACAATGTGTTGTTGAGCATTCAAGGCATTCAGAAATCATTGGTGTTGATGATGATCAATTGGACCATGAAGTTTTGTTGTGTCGTGGTCAGTGTGTTATGTTGACATGTAATTTATGGGTTGAAGCTGGCTTGGTGAATGGTGCACTTGGTTATGTTAAGGATATATTTTATACGCCTACCTCTAAGCCACCTCAACTTCCAATGTTCACAACTGTTGTTTTTGATAAGTATGTTGGTGTTTCATTTGATTCAAGCAATCCAAACATTGTCCCTATCACACCAGTGATAAGAGTAAATAAAAAACAAATTCCTTTGAATATGCCATGGGCTCTTACAATCCATAAGTCACAGGGATTTACTTTAGAACGAGCACCAGTTGATATCGAGAATAAAGAGCAGCAAGGCCTTACCTTCATAGCCATATCAAGAGTGAAATCAATAGATGGTTTACGCATTGCACTGCCTTTCTCTTTTCAACGTTATGCCAAGATGAAACATAGTGCATATGTTACAATTAGGAAAAAAGAAGAGGAGCGATTGAAGTCCATATCGCTATGACAAACAACTATTAACATTGTGACCTTCTTTATAGTATTTTTTTTAATTTCTTTTATTATCCTATTGATTTACTTTTAGTATAATAATCATTTTCATATATTTATGATATTAATAAATTCATCATATTCATAGTAGTATTTGAGAAATTTGTTTACATCATTTTTCATGTTTTTCAATTTACTTATGTTTATTAAGTGCATATTGGTCTTTTCTTTGCAACATACCATTCAGACATAAACAACGAGTTATATGAACCAATCATTCAAAATCATTTTTATAACTAGTTCATATTGATATTAATATTGTGGATTCCTATTACATCATGAAATGCAAAAATGGAGGTTTTGAAATGAGGCTTATATTTGTAGAAATGTTTATATCATTTGGTTCATGTAACACTAGATTTTTTTTTCATGTAATATTATAACAATAAGTTTTTTAACATAAATACAAATGGGGTGTTATGTTTTATGTATATACATATATATATGTGTGTATGCTTATTTATTTGTGCATGTCTTTATTGATTTTTTTTTTGTCTTTCAAATGGAGATATGGACAATAATGATGTCATCTATTATTCCATAATAGTGTGAAATATTGCTGGAGCTATAAGTTTTCTTTCCTATCTTCGGAACTAGTTTGATAGAAAACATGGGTTCCATCCTACTTTTATTGATGATCATATTCGTGAGCTAGATGAAACAAAAACACATGTGAAATACTTGTTACATGTGCATCAAAGGGAGTCTAGGAGGAGAACAAGAAGGAATTGGTTGGAAAGTGTTAAGTATTGTGATCATTATCTTGTTGATTTGAATTGGTGCTACTTTTATCATCGGTCTCATTGTGTTTTGGAAGAGGGCACTCCATAGATGACTTTTGATGGAGTGTTTCAAGTTCAATTTTGTAGTGGAATTATTTGATGTAAAGAAAACAAAAAATATATGTTAAGACTCAATGTTCTTTCTGTGGTTGCAATGTTGGTGAAATTGAATTTTTTTCTCGTTGTTGCTTTTATGTAGAAAATTGTATATCTCTGGCCGTAAAATGTCCTACTACATTGTTCTTCTTTAAATCCAATGTGTGCAATTTAGAAGTGTTTTTTTCATTTATGTTCCTTTGCTCCAATGGAAGCGTTATTATTCTATTTTTTTCTCTTACATTTGTGATTGTTGTGGTCTTTTGTGTGGATCCCTTCACTTTGTTCACGTCTTTCATAAATGAAAATATTGTTTACATTTATAATATTATTTTTGGGCTTTCATGTTCTTGGTGTTTATATCAATATTCTTGATATTTATACTATTAATACATTCATGTATTGATATCAATGTATTTATGGCTTAAAATTTATTTATTGTTTATAATGTAGTGATATAAATGTGTTATTATTAATGTGATGATGATTTATCATGTTTTAATGCTTTATGGTTTGAAATGTGGTTCTTATATTGGTTTGGTTTATGTTATTTATTATTGTTTTGTGTTATAGAATTATTTATGTTTATAATATTGATGCAATGGGTTTAGGCCTTAGGTTCGGTTTACTATTTCCTTGGGTTTATAATATTAAATGATTAGGTTTACTTGTTCTTTAAGTTTGTAATATTAATAATTCCTTCGGTTTATCATTTATTCCCTTTGGTTTATTAATCCCCAATATTAAGGTTTAAATAATAATCCTAAGGTTTAATATTAATCCCTTACGTTGACAATGTTTATCCCTTCAATTTATTAAAGTGTTGCTTTCATAATTGATGCAGGAGCATCCGGACTTAGCCAACAATGTGATTGTTTGTTCACATGTTGTGGCTAACATGAGATGAATTTCATTGACCTAAGTGGTCAAAATCATTTTTAATAGAGAGAGTTGGATTTCTCGAATTTATCTTTACTTCAATTATTGTAATAATTAAATCATGGTATAATATTTAAAATAGGAGATAAGTTGTTAGATTAGGTGTGTATCAAAGCTTGAGAATAGGGATTTAATAGTTGAGCTGATAAAAATAATGATTGATTTGTCAATGTTTTTAGGATAAGATTCGATCCATAAAAGAAAGGAAAAAAGGTAATGATAGATTAGAATGGAATAGGAGAGTGAGAAAGTGAGAGATTGAGTGAGGTATGGGGTTTGTGAGAGAAAAAAAGGCCAAACAAATTGTTGTAATCGAGCCGAGAGGGCAAAGACTATGTAATTTCTATTTTATTGAATAAATTGATTAAGTGTAGCGTGGTGTATTATTCCTGGTGTGAAATTCTCTCGAATCTGTGGATCGACATTCTAGACCCTAATTGGGTATTATTTCCATTTGAGTGTTTTATTGTTAATCACTATCAATTAGTATTAAGGCTTTATTATAAGATTAAGCTAACCCTATAGTAAATCGTGTTTCTTAAAATTATTTATTTAGCACGTGGGTAGTATTCCCAAGTGGTAAGCAGTATCTCGCGAGCTTGAGAAATGGTAAATGGTATTGTCCCAAGTCGCGCGATTAACCTTAGAGGTTGACACATAGCATGGGAAAACCACTTTTCTCGCATGCTCTCAACCTGATATCGGTCGTGCAAAATTCACGCGAAATTTTGCGATAACTGTTGGATCGAACGAGAAAGATATACGGTGGAGATCATTCGACTAGTTGGCGCGTGATACGACGCGATATTCGTAAGATCTGAAGGAGCCAGATCAATGGTGGAGATTTAAGCGCTCGGGGAATAACAGGTCAAAGTAAGATCGACGATTATTGGTCAGCTTGGTGGGACCCTCGAGAGGAAATACACGTACATAACCTTATTAATGCGTAGCTGGTTGGTGTTTAAGTGAACCATTAGTCTAAATTCTAGACTACCACATCAAATTCGATAACCATCCGCATCATTTGGTATCAGAGCCCAAGGATTAAGTCTGAGATAGTAAACGTGCCACCTAGGAGAGGAGTTGGCATAGGTCACGGGAGACCTGTAGCGAATTCAGTTCTGTTAGAAGAGATTCAAAACTTGCGCACAAGGATGGAGACAATGGAAACTGCTCAAAGGAGAGCACCTGATGAAAGAGATGCCAGTGCTGCAGAGGAATCTTCTGAGGAAGAGGAAGAGGATGAAAATGAAGCTGCCAAATTTCTCAAGATATTGTCTAAAGCAAGTGGAATACCAAAGGTGGAAATACCTTTGTATGACGGGAATCTCAATGCAGAAGAGTTGATGGATTGGATCAGGTCGTTGGACAAGTTTTTCGACTATGAGGAGGTTTCTGACAAAAAGAAGGTGAAATTTGTAGTTACCAGATTGAAGGGTCATGCAACTATCTGGTGGGATGAACTACAAACATCCAGAGAAAGAAATGGGAAGCCCAAGATCAAACAATGGGATAAAATGGTGAGTAGATTGAAAGATAAATTTATGCCAAAATTTTATCAGTTAAATCTTTTCAGACAATTGCAAAATTTGAGACAAAAAGGAATGACTGTCAAAGAATATACGGAAGAATTTTATAAGCTGAGCATTAGAGTAGGACATGTAGAGGATGATGTAGAAAAGGTAGCCAGATACATCAATGGCTTGAGGTGTGACATATAGGATGAAATCAACTTGCTGAGTCTGAAGACAATTGAAGATGCTTATCAAGCAGCTTTGAAAGCAGAGGAGAAGATGTTGATGAAACGAAATCAGAGGAACAAAGGGAAAAGTTTAGCAAGAGGTAGAGGAACTGCCAAATCAAGATTTCAGCACCCTCAGGGTGAAGTAGGAGGTTCAAGTAGTAGACCACCACAGAGAGGAAACTTTAGTAGAGGAAGATTTGCACCTAGAGGAAGATTTGCACCTAGAGGAAGAGGCCGAGGAAGAGAAATTCAGTGTTATAAATGTGGAGCATGGGGACATGGATCATGGGATTGTCCTAATAATAAAGCAACAAATCAGCAGAATGTGAATGTGGCTGAGGCAAAGGAAGAAAAACCTCAAATTAGAAATAAGGAAGAATCACCTGAAGTAGGAGAATCTTTGTTATTGAAAATGGTATTATTCAAAGCAAAGAAAGAGAAAGGAGAACCAAATCAGAGAAAGTATTTATTCAGAAGTACATGGAAGTCCAAAGGAAAATGTTGTAAAGTGATAATTGACAGTGGAAGCACTCATAACCTGGTTTCTACAGAAATGTTGGACAAGTTAGGATTAGTAAAAAAAATACACCCTACTCCTTACAAAGTATCATGGTTTCAAAAAGGACATGAGCTTATTGTGACAAGAACAATGAAAAGTAGAAATCCAGATTGGTACTTATAAGGATGTGGTATTATGTGATGTAATGCCAATGGATGTATGCCATGTATTGTGGGAAGACCTTGGCAGTTTGATAGAAAAGCCATTCATGATGGTAGAAGAAACACCTATACCTTGGAGAAGGATGGAGTGAAGCATACATTATTGCCATTAAAGGATGAAGCAGACAAAGGAACAGTTGGAAATAGTGTTATGCTGATGAGTGGAGAGGAATTGTTGTAAGAAGTTGGAAAAGGTGAAGAAATGCATTTTGTTGTCATAGGGAGACCTAAGGTAATTTTGACTTCTACAAACTTGGATGATTTACCTAAAGAAATCAAAACTCTGTTGAATGATTTTGATGATATTATTGTGGATGAGTTGCCAAATGCGTTGACACCAATCAGGAGTATTAGTCATCACATTGAGCTGATACCTGGAGAAATTTTTCCAAACAAAGCAGCATGCAGATTGACTCCTCAGGAGAATGCAGAAGTTGGGAGACAAGTGCAAGAGTTTTTGCACAACGGATTGATCAAAGAGAGTCTTAGTCCATTGATGTAGCAATAGCACTCAGTCTAAAGAAAGGAGGTGAATGGCGCATGTGCACAGATTCCAGAGCCATCAACAAAATCACAACCAGGTATCATTTTCCTTTACCACGAATGGATGATTTGATGGATTGTTTAAGTGGTTCAAGGTATTATACTAAAACAAATCTGAAAAGTGGATATCATCAAATAAGGATTAGAAAATGAGATGAATGGAAGACTACAATTAAAACAAACAGTGGGTTGTATTAGTGGTTAGTGATGCCTTTTGGACTCACTAATGCACCCAACACATTCATGAGGTTGATGAATGAAGTCTTAAAGGAATATACAAGAAAGTTTGTCATTGTTTATCTTGATGATATTCTAGTTTTCAGTAGAAGCAAAGAAGAACATCTACAACATCTTAAGTTGCTTCTAAGAACTCTGCAGAAAGAGAAATTGCTGATAAATTTGAAGAAATGTAGTTTCATGAAAGAAGAATTAATCTATTTGGGATTTGTAGTTTCTAAAGAAGGTAAGAAGCATATTCCAAGAAACATATTTGAGGTAAGAAGCTTTCATGGTCTTGCAAGTTTTTATAGAAAATTTATCAAAAGTTTTAGTCAGATTTGTGCACCAATTATTGAAACAATCAAAGAGGCTAATCAGCCATTCAAGTGGACAGAAGCAGCAGACCGACATTTTAAGTTGTTGAAGAAGAAAATTACAGAAAACCCAGTTTTAGCTTTGCGTGATTTTGGAAAAGCTTTTCAAGTTGAAATTGATGCTAGTGGAATTGCAATTGTGGCAGTTTTATGTCAGGAACAAAGACTGATAGCATACTTTAGTGAGAAACTAAATGAAGTTAAGAAGAAATATTCTTCTTATGATAAAGAATTTTATGCTATTGTTCAAGCTTTAAAAAAATGGAGACATTATTTGCTACTGAAGGATTTTATATTGTACTTTGGCAATCATGAATTGCAGTTTATAAACAATCAACCAAAATTGAATCAGAAGCATGCCAAGTGGGTAGATTTTTTAGAAAGATTTACTTTTGTGATCAAACATACAAGTGGTAAGTTGAACAAAGTTGTTGATTCTTTAAGCACGGTAATTTCATTGTTCAAGAATTAAGAGTTGGTGTAGTAGGATTTGAAGCAATGGTTGATATGTATAAAAATGATGCAAAATTTAAAGATATTTATGCACCTGTACAAAATCCAACAGTTCATAATAGAAGCCAGTGGTTAGATTATCTTATCTAAGGAGGTTTACTGTTTAAAGGTAACAAACTGTGCATTCCCAAATGTTCTATGAGGGAAAACATAATTAAGGAGAAACATAGTGGAGGGTTATCTGGACACTTTGGACAAGACAAAACCTTTGCTTGGGTAAATGATTTTTACTAGTGGCCAAAGATGCAAACTGATGTTAAGATATTTATTGAGAAGTTCAGGATATGTCAGCATGCTAAGGGGAGAAGCCAAAATACAGGATTGTACCAGCCATTACCAATACCAGATTGACATGGGATGCAGTTAGTATGGATTTTGTTTTGGGATTACCGAGAACCCAAAGAGGAAATGATTCCATTTATGTTGTGGTAGATATATTTTCAAAAATGGCACATTTCACTGCATGCAAAAAGACTAGTGATGCAATTACTAATTTGTTTTTTTCAAAAGTTGTAAGGTTACATGGATTGCTCATAAGTATTGTGTCTGTTAGGGATACAAAGTTTGTTGGGCATTTCAGGAGAAATCTTTGTAAGAAACTAGATACCAACGTTAGTTTCAGTTCAACATATCACCCTCAAATAGATGGACAGACCGAAGTGGTAAACAGAAGCTTGGGAAACATATTGAGAATTTTAGAGTACCAAAATCCTAAGAAGTGGGATTCAGCACTCGCTCAAGCTGAATTTTCTTATAATGACACCCCAAACTGAAGTACTTGGATGAGTCCATTTCAGTTTGTTTTTGGAATGAATCCAAGAGGTGTGTATGAGCTCAGAAATTTGGGCAAACAAGAGACAAGAAGTGCAAAGGTTGAAGAGTTTTCAGAGCAGATGCAGAGACTACAAGAAGATGTCAAAGACATATAGAAAGAAAGTAGTGGCAGATACAAATAGAGAGCTAATATGAAGCAAAAGGAAAAAGAATTCCGAGTTGAAGATCTAGTGATGGTGTACTTGAGGACAGGGTAAGTTCCTCAAACAGAACACCAAAGGAGATTTCTCACAAACAGATCACAGATCAGTACACCAGTATTCTTGACGTGGTTAAAACTATCAAAGAGGGAAACAGTCCACGACTTGAGCCAACGTGGCCACTTCAAGAAATTTATTAATAAAAGAACGAAAATTTACATAAGCTTCTCTCATGAACGGTTACCCTACAAATGACCCTCCATGCCCTTTAAATAGAGATCATGGACCAATCAGGTGTTAAGCCATGGATCAAGTGTCAGTAATACTGAGGAGAGAATGAACCATTAGATCACTACCGTCGGATTGTAAGTTACAAAAGTACATAGTAAAGAAACACACTTTACCTAACTCTACACTAGACCAAGTTATACTTAACTATTCCCTATGTGTCGGAATATCTTAACATTCCCCCTTAAGAACAACTTGGGATAGGATTGAAGGATGTAAAAATATGACACAATATGAGAAGGAAGGAGGCATTAGAACTTATCCCCCCTTAGTGACAAATTCCTGAACTCCAACCATAAATCGAAGTTTAGTAAAATTCGCCTCTGTGAGAGCCTTTGTAAAGATGTCTGGAACTTGATCATTTGTTGAACAATATTGCACCTCAAGAACATGGTTATGAATGAGCTTTCTAATGAAGTGCATGTGCAGTTCAATGTGTTTGTTGTGCTGATGTTGGATTGGATCTTTGCATAGTTGAATGACACTTTGATTATCACACCAAAGTGTAGTCGGATGTTGCTACTGAAAGCCAAACTCTGACAGGATCTGATGAAGCCATAGGGCTTCCTTACTAGCTTCTATGGCACAACGATACTCTACTTCTGTTGAAGAAAGAGAAATGGAACTTTGTTTCTTGCAAGCTCATGTAATAGGTCCTGAACCAAGAGTGAACACATAACCTACAGTAGACTTCCGATCATCAGGGTCACTAGCCCAATCAGAATCAGTGAAACCAACCAATAGAGGAGATGCTTTTGCATTGTAACGAATCCCAAACTAAATTGTACCTCGAACATAACAAAGTATTATTTTAGATGCTTTCCAATGACTTTCATGTGGGTTTTTCATAAACCGAGTAATAAGGCCAACAACAAAGGAAAGGTCAGGATGAGTATGGGTCACATACAAAAGTTTTCCTACAAGTTTACGATATAAGGTAGCATCAACTTCAGGGGAAGTACAAGTAACTGAAAGTTTGGCTCCAAAATGAAAGGGAAAAGGGGTTGGCTTACAATATTCCATGTGAAAATGGCGTAGAAGATCACAAGCATACTTATATTGGGAAATGGAAATACCTTCCTTGGATTGCAAGACTTGAAGACCAAGAAAATAATGCAAGTGTCCTAAGTCTATCATTTCAAACTTCTTTTTAAGGCTGGACTTCACATGGTTTATAAGGTTGGGATCACTACTAGTAAGGATAAGATCATCAACATAAAGAACAATAATGATAAGAGACTTGCCCACTTTCTTGGTGTAGAGAGTATTGTTAGAATGACACCTAGAAAATCTAGTTTCTAAAAGAAATCTATCCATTTTGGCATACCAAGCCCAAGGGGATTGCTTGAGAGCATAAAGGGATTTCTTAAGTCAACATACAAGACTAGATTCTGTTTGTATAAAGCCAATAGGTTGTTCCATATATATTTCTTCATGCAAGTCCCCATGCAAGAAGGCAGATTTAACATCCATATGATGGACTTCCCATTTGAAAGAGGCAGAAAGGGAAAGAACAAGGCGGATAGAGTTCATTTTGGCAACAGGGGAGAAGGTTTCAGTATATTCAATGCCTTCAACTTGTGAAAAACCCTTAGCAACAAGACAAGCTTTATGTTTATCAACTTTTCCATCTAGTCCATACTTGGTTCTGTAAACCCATTTGCATCTAACAAGTTTTCATCCCTTTGGAAGAGGAACAAGATCCCATGTATCATTTGCCAATAATGAACGATATTCTTCATTCATAGTTGCGTCCCAATCTGGATGGCCTGAAGCTTCTGCAAAGGTGTCAGGATCATAATTTGTTGAAGCTTGAGCCAGTAAAGAAGAGGCTCTATCAAACTGAGAACATGTACGTCGTTGATCTGTAGGATCACCGGCAAGAGCACCTGCTGCATCCCGACTAGCACGGGCCCATTTTGGAAGCTGGGGAGCTGAAGGAGGATCCTTAGAAGGTGGGGGAGGATTGTCATCCTCACTGTCATCATCTGAAGAAGAAATATTTTCAGAAGTAGAAGGGATAGAAAGAGGTGGCACATCCACCGAACTAGGGTCGTAGGCCGATATAGTTTCAGCAAACTTTACATCTCTTCTAAAGATAACATTTTTGGACTTAAGTGGAATAAGCCTGTATTCTTTGGCATCTTCAAAACAAAAACAAAAAAAAAACATTTTTCACTCTTAGGTTCTAAAGATTTATGTTTCTCATCTGGAATATGGGCCCATGCTTCACTTCCAAAAACACGAAAGTGACTTACATCTAGTTTAAGTGAGATCCATGCTTCTTCTCGAGTGATATTCTTTAAAACCTTAGTAGGAGTGTGATTTACTATGTAATTTGCACAGTTAATTGCTTCTACCCAAAAGACTAAGTCCTTTAGATTGAAGCATACAATTAGCCATTTCCTTTAAGGTGTGATTCTTCCTTTCAGCTACACCATTTTGTTGTGGAGTATATGGAACAGTATGTTTCATTTCAATTCCGTGCAAAAGGTGATGAATTTGTTGTTAACATATTCTCCGCCATTATCAGATCTTAGCTTAAGAATTTGATGTCTAGATTATTTTTCAACAAAGGCCTTAAAGGCCAAGAACATGTTAAATACTTCACTCTTGAGTTTTAAGAAGTATACCCAAGTGCGTCTGGAGAAATCATCAATTAAAGTTAAGAAATACTTGTAGCCAGGGAATGAAACAACTGGAAGTGGACCACATAAATCACTATGCACAAGCTGTAAATGAGTTGAGGAGTGCTAAGAGGAACATTTTTCAAAACTATCCCAATGATGTTTTCCGAGTACACATCTGGAACAAACACCATCTCTACAAGATACCATTGGAAGACCTGTCACCATATTTTCTTTACATAGATTCTGAAGGGAGCGATAGTTTAAGTGACCAAATCGCTTATGCCAAAGTTTGCTCACTTCATCATTATGAGCAACAAATACCGAGGGAATATTTGATGACCCAAAGTTGTTAAACTTATACAACCTTGTAGAATCATCAGCAATGTCAGTAGCTAAAATCTGTCTAGGATCTCTTAGGTCCATAATTACAACATCGTGAGGTGAAAATTCAACGATTTTACCTTCACCTGAATGAGTTATCTAATATACAGATAGAAGGTTGCAGGATAAGCTTGGAACACATAATACATCATTAAATTGACCATTGTCTAGATGAACATTTCCAGTCCCTACAACACTAAGAGATCTATCATCACCAACATATATATTTTTGGTGTTACAATCATTTAAAGAAGAAAACATGGCTTTGCTTTTTTCCATGTGATAAGAAGCTCTAGAAGCAATGAGCCACTCATGAAAATGAGAAGAAGAAAATACATTTAGTGCATAACCAGACCGAGATGCTTGACAACCACATGCAGAAAGTGTTATTCCTGAAGATGAACTTGAAGTAGAAGAGTGCTCCAAATGGATGTTATGCTTCTTCATCACTGCTTCCAAGGCTTCCATCTTTTTAAAGCATTTGGATTCTAAGTGGCCATCTCAATTACAAAAGTGGCAATGTCTATCAGTCGTCTTCCCTTTGTTTTTATTTTCCTTATCATTTTGTTGAAATGATTTTTCATTTTGAGACTGAAATTGCTAGGACCCTTGTTTGGTTTAGGACCATTCTTTTTAGGATACTGCTTCTTAGGATTCTTTGAATTTGGTTGCTGTTGGGCTGCTAAGGCTTTGTTAGAAGAGTTTCCAAGATTAAGAAGACCAATATATAAGAGCTTTTCTTGTTCTCTTATTAAAGAATCACGAAAGGCATCAAAAGAGGGAGACGTGTAGTCTTGTCCTTAAGAAATAAAGGCTTCTCCATTAGAATGGAAGGTGGAAACAAACACAGAGTATGCTAGTCCAAACTTAGTAAGAATGGAATAGATAAGACTACCATATGTTTTCTTAACCTTAACACCTTCCAAGAGAAGTCTAAGGGTCTTGAAATTGGACAAAAAGTCTTCAATGGAAGAAAAATTATTGGGGTCCAATGTAAGCAACTCATTTTCGAGTTGATGAGTTCTAATTTCATTTTTAATTCCAAAAACTTTTGTGAATTGTTTCATTTCTTCATTAGGAGTATCAAGTTATGCGATATGGAATCCAAGGTCTGGAGAAATAGACATCCCTATCAACCCACGTTCTTGATCTTGCCTATTTTCCCATTTGGCTGCCTTATCTTCATCTTGAGGTTTGGTTTCTTGGCCTGAGGCTATTCTGTAAAGACCTTTACTTCTAAGTAAATCTACAATGTAGGACCACCATTGGAAGTAGTTGGTGCTGTCAAGAGTAACTTGGCATGGACTTTCTATTTTAGCAGAAGCTGAAATTGTAGATGTTGAAACTAAGTCTTCCAATGGAAAGATCTCGAAAAATTATGATGGTTAAAAAAAAACAGCTCTGAAAATGGCTTCCGGATGAAGAAGTTATGGCTTTTTGAAGAAAAGTTGTTGAAGATGCCAATGAAGTGCGTGAATATGTGGAAATGAATGGTAATGTTATATTTAAATGCCCCCCCAGCCCCTTTCCAAACATAAATCTAATTAGCTCACTTTTTAAAAAAAAATATGTGACTCACTTTTATAAATAAGTGAAAGTCACTTTTACAATGGTACTTTATGAGCTACCCACTAAATTGTAACTTAAATAAAAGATAAAGAGACATTAGAATTATAAGTGACTCACTTTTTATAATGGGTGAGAACACTTTTACATAAAGTAACTTTAAAACATAAGCTACATGTGTTTTTTGAAAAAGTAACTCAACAAAAAGAAAGACTTGAACCCAAGACCTCTATTCTCATAAAGTAACTTTGGACCAAGTGAACTAGTTTAAAAGGTTAGTAATTTTAGGAAAAAATGAAGCTTTTTTTTAGTCGCTGAAGCTTTGGGGTGTGTGCTTACTTGAGAATGCTATTTTTTGCCTACAAAACAAAAAACCATAAAACCCGACACTGACATACAAAAAAAAACAAGCCTTATGGTTTGAAGTTAGCTTTACTCGAAAACTAAAAATTTCCCTCAATGTTTCTGATTTTCCGAGATAACACTAAGGCACGGCAAAAAAGAGCATATGCATGAGACAAATTCATCATTTCTGTTTCTGATTTGCCCATATCGCACAGAGTCTCAGAGTAAAGAAAATACGTAGAAATGAAAGGTATAGATCCGGTAACAAAAAACAAAGAGATAAAGAAACTGAAATAAACAGAGAGAAAATAACTAAAAACTGCAAATAAACACTATATACCTCCAGATCTTAAAATGACATAGCTAGGGCTACCAGAAACCTTTTCGTGTGAAACGAAAGGGGTTCCTCACTGGAACAGATGTTCATAACAATATAGAGCAGTCATCTCGGCCCGAAAGCAGTTAGAAACAGTAGATCTAGGAAACGATAGTCGAATGCAGTTTTACTGGCTTTAGATTTTGATCACCAATGGATGCAACCCTCAAATAGCTCTGATACCATGTAAGAATTTACAGGGTAAGTTCCTTAGACAGAACACCAAAGAACACCACTCACAAAAAGATCACAGATCAGTACACCAGTATTCTTGACGTGGTTAAAACCCTCAAAAACGGAAACAGTCCACAGCTTAAGCCAACGCGGCCACTTCAGGAAATTTATTAATAAAAGAATGAAAATTTACATAAGCTTCTTTCATGAATGGTTACCCTACAAATGACTCTCCATGCTGTTGAGCGATAAAAGGTGTCTTTTTAAATCCTAATTACCTTCACATTAATTGTCAACCCAGGGACGACTTTTTATCTCAAGAGTGTACTCAGTCTGAGGCGGCTATTTACTCAAGAGTAATGTTTTGCAGTATAGTGCTTAAAATCCAAAAGTAAATGAATGCTTGAAAATAAAATCTACTTACAATTAAAAGAAACTTAACACTCTGAAACTTTCATTCACTCGGAAAACTGCAACAATTTATCAGTCAAGGATACAGTAGCAATAACTCATTCCTTGTAAACTGATGCAAATGAAATCAAACATAAGCAAGATCCACAATCTGAGAACTTAGGCAGCGATAGCCAATGTCCTTTACAGTTGTTGATCTTACAATCCATACTAAAGCAATAAACTGAAAATGATAAATCAATAATGTTGCTAACAGAAATGGAATAAACACGCTTGTTGCAATAAAATTTGAAAGGAAAAAGCAAATCCTTACGTGAAAGAGATAACAACAAAGTCTATTTGAACAACAAAGCTAATTAACAGGAAATGAACAGCAACACTAAATTAATGGAAATGAACAACAGCAAAGCTAAATTAATAGCGATCTGTAATGAACATCAAAGTTTGAAATGAACAACGAAGCTTTATATTTGAAATGAACAGCATAACAATATAAGTTGAAAAGGATAATAATCTCTGTTATGATGGAAAAGAATAGCCATGCGATTCAATCTCAACTTGTGCAATAAAACAATTTCATAAAATACTATAACAGCACGCTGTAAAAACATGAAATTGTAAAGCAATGCAATTAAAAGGAATAAGAATTAAATCAAACCATCACATGACAGAAATCGTAAGGATATAATACAACAACAGCGTAATCCACCAGAGGCTGGGCCCTTAGCTGCCAGCGGATGCTGCTAGGCTACTTCAGATGAGACGAATGAACAACAACCTCCAAATTATATATTAATCATCAAATTGTGAAATCATTACAACAGCAAAAGCCCTGACAATTACAATGGTAATGCAACAATCCCTTTTTCCTCCTATCCTATCATGAATCATGAATCCTTAATTCTGAATCTCTAATTCTCATATCATAATTCTGCATTCTCTCAACCATCCTCTCCTGAATTCATCATTCCCCTTCTTTGATCTCTGTTCTGATTTAAATACACAGAAAGCAGAGAGCAGTTACAACTGTGATGATTACAATATGATCATTATTACAAAATTGGATTGTTTCTAGCCAATTGATCAACAAGAAAATATATTTCCATCCATCTTTCAACAAGAGCAAGGCGAATTTGGCTTTACAGCTGAGATTTGGAAAACAACCAAACAACAAATCTAGGAAAATCGTGCTCAAAGAACCCTGCGTTTCTCTCAATACAAGCCGAATTTGGGAAAACCGTTCCTTAATAAAGTTAATTTGGTCCGTTGTGGGTAAAACTCATGTTCCAGATTTTCCAAATTCTTTTTCATTTGCCCAGAATTTCAATCGCAAAACTGTCACTTCTTATTCCAGCAAATTTCTGAGTTGGAATATTTGATGATGAAATATTCAATCTGGAAATTATCTTGGAGGTAAAAAATGGTGAGTAATGTTACAATCAATTTATTAATAAACCATCATTGATAAAATCATGCATAATCATCAATTTATTAGAAATAAAAGAGAATAAATAATATTTTTCCATAAAAGCATAAATTATTATAAAATGGATTTATATAATATATTATAATAAATAACATGATAAAGAAGAGTAAAAATGGATGAAATAAGTGTTAAAAAGTGGTCGTATTCACGGCCCAACATACCCCCACACTGAATATATTGCATGTCTTCATGCAACAAAAAACTGAATATATTGTATGTCCTCATGCAACCCAAAGACAAAACCCATGTGTTAACGAAGCAATAAAAAAATTTTGTTCATCCTAGGTCATGAAATGGATAGAGCAAATGAATTCTTCCTTAATTAATGAATATTCAATTTTAGAAATCTTGATGAAGGCATAACAATTTTTACATTGACGTTCAAGTTATGTGTATATGGAAATCAATTTCTACACTGAAATTGTATGCCTTAAATGAGAAAGAAAGTAGAAAACATCCATCATGCGTAGCAATTCCTCCCCCTCTCTGAAGAATTAGCATGCCCTCATGCAATGCTAGAAAACAAATTGAGGTGGACACTACCATCTGTTGAAATCTATGCTTGGTGTAAAACAACATGGAATAAGAAATGTGTTGAGAATGAATAAGAATAGTAATGGATGATAATGAATATTAATGACATGGTCATAAAAAGGAAATGAATGAAAGCAACACTCCCCCAAACTGAAAGATGATATGCCGCTGAAAAAAATGGGAAGTGGTAAAGATGTGGAATGAATGATGATAAATAATGCCCAAAATGGATTTTCATTAAATTCTCTTAAATTCGTAATAAATCATAAAATTATGCTATTTTACCTCAAGTTTTACCTCCAAAAAGAAAAATTTTAAATTACATATATGTACTGGCATTTGTTGAAGCTGATATAGGCAGAGTTGGCGTTGAAAGTGATGCAAAAAGTGGAATCCAGGCAAGCACATCATGTCTGAACAGTTGTTCACATTCGCGAGTTGCTCAAGCTTCTTTTGTTAGTTGCAATAGTGTGGTCATGCTGCGAATAGAGTTTCCCCCCATACTTGTTGTTCTCCTGTAAACAAATCACTAGTTTTCATACAATGTTCTTGAATCCATAGTGTTAGCTTTGAATAGAAATAGATTAAGATGCATGCAAAAATTTCAATCAAAAAAACTTTTGTATACATGTAATATTAATATTTTGTCAAATCAACAAGTTATGGTAGAGTGGAGTAATCATATCGCACACTATCCCATAATGCATACATTCCCCCTTCCAATTGGAAAATGGATTCCATGACCATAAAGCCTATGAAAGGTGTTATGCTGACGGCAAGGCAAGAGAATGAACAATACAGCAGTAAATGAAGTAGAGTACACATATCAATGATAGGACGGTGAGAGTTATGGTTATAATGAGAGCAGAGTGTGTAAAGATAGTTATGAATAAAAGATAGGACGTTTTGGATTGATGATAAGTTATGGAAAAAAAATAAAAATGACAGCGATATGCCAAAAAGATGCTTTGCTAACAGTATTCTAGCTGAAAAATGATATGATTGATTAGAAAATAATTTCTCATGCGTAAAGGTTCAAAATAGGGAAAAAATTAAAGAAATAACTTCTCCGATAAAAAGAAAAAATAAAAAAAATGGTATTATAGTAATAATTGACGATAAGATATTAATTTACATGATTGCGTTTGTAGGAAAAAGAATGGCTAGCGCAGGTTTCCTCGTTCCCGCTTTCGTAGTCGAGCTTCGGCTCTTCCTTAGGGTTTATGGCGGCAGGGAAAATGGAGGGCGTCAGCGTTGCTCAACGGCCTTTGACGAAGGAGCCCTTGCAAGAATCATTGCATCTGCATATGACGCAAAGATTTGGCTCCCCACTGATGTAAAGGACCGCGGATCTCCACGGTTTCTCCTCGCCGGCAAGCCAATAGATGCAAATGTGAAAGAAACCAGGGCTGTGAGGGGCTTATGGGTTTCGAAAATGCAGCGAATGTTAAAAACGGAGGACGTTATTGGGTTTCTCTCACAGGCGAACCCTCACAGCCTCAGATCTATGCGCTTGAGCGAGCTGTTGTTGAATGAGGCTAGCCGGGGCATTGTAACAACCGAGTTATGCACAGATCTGATGGCTCGTTTCCAGATCTGCATCAAATCGTTGGGGGAAATACTACTCATCGATTCGGGTCTACGGACATATGTTCGGCAGCAGGTTATTTTTCATCTTCTTGAAGCTTGGGCACCGAAACACTCCTGTGAGGGTTCGGGCAGAAAGGATGTAAAGCAGATCTATAATATGGCCTCCATATTATTAGCTCAGAGCCAGGTTTCTCAGGATTCAAATATGGTTCTGGAAAAAGATTTTCAATCTATTTGTAAAGATCGCAATGTCAGATTCGGCACCTCCAGAACTCCCGCCTCCTCTCTTCTCAATCTCCTGTGGCAAACGCAGGATAAGAAGGCCAGCCTGTTGTCTCAGATAGGCAGAGGCAAGCAGAACTCTGGTTCCTCTGCCCCTTTTCAGATCATGATCAAGCCTATATCAGGCAAAACCCTGCTACAATGGGTGAGAACGACGGATCTAGTGCAAGACCTTAAACAGGCTCTGGAAATCAAGCTGAGGATCCCTTCTACAGCACAGATACTTCTCCATGAAGGTAAACAACTCGAGGATCTCTTCCCCCTGTCTTTTTACAGCATTCAAAGAAATTCCTCCATTGCTCTTACCCTTCGTCTAAGAGGGGGCGCTGCAGGGCAGTCTTCCTCAGCGGAGGCGTTTTCTTATAAAGACGCTGTCCATGCAAAGTTGCCTAAGAGAACAGTTCCACCTGCTCAAGCTCCCAAGCCTTTCCTGGTGGACAAGCTGGAGGAAACCCCCTCCATAGAAATAAAACACCCATCGCTGGATGAGCAAACCCAGCATTTTGCGGACCATGGCATTATCTGCAGGTTTAATGGGCTATGGCCACGCACAGCAGACCTCTACCAATGGGTCCAATCCAACTGGACCAACAACTGCAAGGTTCTGCTATGCTCAAAGGGATTTTTCATCGTAGTATTCGCCTTCGATGAGGACTATCAAAAAGCCTTATCTGGTGGCCCATGGTTCTGGGGTGCAGCTGGTTTATTCCTCACTCCTTGGTTCCCAGATTTTGATCCCTCTACAGCAGTTATCACCAAACTCCCCATTTGGGTCAGACTTCCAAACCTCCCAGCGAATTTCTGGCACTTTGCGGTATTTCAAGGGATTGCCGAATCTCTTGGCCGCCTATTAGACACAGACGTTTACAGAGGGGAAAAGGGCTTATACACTTTTGCCAGAATCTGTGTAGAAATTGACATAAGCAAAGGTCTCCCGGACCAGATCAATCTCAAAATTGGAGATTTCCATTGGACTCAGTCTTTGGATTACGAGAACACAGCCTTCCGCTGCCGCAACTGCCATCATACAGGTCACCTTCAGAGCTCTTGTCCCACGATGCCAGCCCAAAAGAAGAAAGCCAATGCTAAACAGAAATCCAAAAGCTGGAAGCCTCATGATCCTCCTCCCATGGACGATTTTGACTTCAGCTCCGATGAAGAGGAAGAGAATAAGGAAGATATGGCAGCAGCGACGGAACCGGATCCGTCCTCGGCAGGTCCTGTGGTTTCATCAGTCATACCAGCCTCTCAGAAAAGGAACCATGAATCCTCCACCTCGGACTCAGAAAAGGAAACCTCCCCGTTGGCTCATCTCAGTATGCAAATTATTCCAGCTCAGCAAGATCCTCCTGAGTGGGTCAAAGTTGGTAAAAAGAAAGGGAAAAAAAGCAGAATAGTGGATTCCGCACATGTAGGGTAGAGTCCTCTGTTCAGCTCTTTGCTCTTTTGTTCCTCTTGTTTCTTCATGCTCAGCATTGTGTTCCACTCTTTTTTTTTTTTTCTTAGGAGCCGAGGTGGACAACCAATCCTTTCCGGCTGCCTATGTTCTTGCTTCTCTTGCTTGTAACCACGCATTGTACCATACGTTTTCTTAATAGATTTAGTTTTTACTGAGAAAAAAAAAAAAAAAATTGACGATAAGATATAACTTCAATACCATAAGCAGAGCCTCTGCTGCCAGTAGACGTCCATAGCCTCGGCAGGGTTGCTTTTTAACCCATATGAGCCAAGATCCTCAATTTATAAATGGAGAGTTCCAGTGTTGTTCTACAAAATAGATCAGTGTGCTGGCGTGGTAACCAGATAACCACACTGCCATTCACTGGGATGTAGCAAAAGTGATCAGGCCGGCTCGTGATGAGACCTCTTGTTCCAAGGATAGTTTGGCTATCCAATGGATCATAACCCTAGTGTAGTGGTCATAATGGGAATGTCACTTTGTTACAGCCTTATGAACATGGTAGGCTGGCTTGTAATGAGACCCCCTATCCTCCATCTGCGAACAAAAAGTTTGTTGTTATTGCACATTTTTATGATAAAAGAGGGAGGCTCAGTACTCCTTAAGAGCAGGGATGGTGGAAGAAGTTGAACATGTCAATAGAAAAAAATATACCCATAATCTCATTTATTACAAACAAAGAATATTATAACCAGGAAGGGTGGAACCAGCATGGTATTAAGATGATCAATCAATATCATGTTCAACAGAAAACAATGTAGTAAAGTAGTATATAAATAATTGTGTCCCTTTTGAAAAGAATCTATCATCAAGGAGCTGTCCTGTTAAATATCATAACGTGAATGATATTAACTCGCTTCAATAGAATCCATAATTCTTGTCTTCATGAAAGTAGTGTACTTCATGCCATGAAAGGGAATCAGTAAAATGTGGTTGAGACAAATTAGGAATAATCCCACAAGAGGAAGAAAGGGTTACTCTCGAAAATACTCCCAAAGTGTTGCTCCTTTGAAGAAATAGCGAAAACACTAAAAAAAAGTGTTGTTCCTTGTAGGGAACAACAAAGAAAATGCATACCAAAAAACAAAAATACACACGAAAAAGGTGTTGTTCCCTGTAAGGAACATCAAAACAATGCATGAAAAAGTGTTGTTCCCTGAGAGAAACAAGAAAGTGTTGTTCCTTTGGAAAGGAACAACAAAAATGTGAAAGTGCATAAGTGTTGTTCATTTCGGAAAGGAATAACAAAACGTGAAAGTGTAGAAGTGTTGTTCATTTTTAAAGGAACGGAAAAAACATGAAAGTTATGTTCCTTTGCAGAATGCAGAAGTGTTGTCCCTTTGAAAAGGAACAGCAAAAGTGCGAAAGTGTTGTTCCTTTAAAAATGAACAGCGAAAACGTGAAAATGCAGAAGTGTTGTTCCTTTCGAAAAGGAACATCAAAAACGTGAAAGTGCAGAAGTGTTATTCCTTTTTAAAGGAACAACAAAAATTTGAAAGTGTTGTTCATTTTTTGAAAAGGAATAGCAAAGTGCAGAAGTGCCGTTCCTTTAAAGAGGAACAACAAAAATGTGAAAGTGCAGAAGTGTTGTTCCTTTAAAAAAGAACAACAAAAATGTGAAAGTGTTGTTCCTTTTTTTAAAAGGAACAAAAAAGTGCAAAAGTGTTGTTCCTTTTTAAAGGAACAGCAAAAATGTGAAAATGCAGAAGTGTTGTTCCTTTAAAAATGAACAGCAACAATGTGAAAGTGCAGAAATGTTGTTCCTTTGAAAAAGAACAGCCAAAAAGTGAAAGTGCAGAAGTGTTATTCCTTTAAAAAGGAACAACAAAAACGTGAAAATGCAGAAGTGTTGTCAAAAGGAACAGCAAAAATGTGAAAATTTTGTTTTTTTTTTTGAAAAGGAACAGCAGAATGCAGAAGTGTCTGCTGAAGTGTTGTTCCTTTTTAGTGCGAAAGTGTTGTTCATTTTTTTGAAAAGAAACAACAGAATGCAAAATCATAAAATGCAAGCACGCAAAAAAATGAATTAACTATTCAGGGTATTGATGTTGAGGATGGGTTATAATTTGAATGAAGCAACACTTGAAACACAAGATATAAGAGAAATCAAAAAAGAAACAACATTTTATTTAAAAACGGTATGTAAATAAATAAATTAAGTTACAACAGCGATGATATTATGTAAAAAAAATGATCTCTTTGAAAAATGTTTTGGCAGCAGTGACAAGACATGAATCTTCAAATGGAAATCAATTCTTCATTTATTCTATTATGAATCCATTAGGTAATGAACTAGATGAAATGTCCTTGTTTCACTAAAATTTCTCTCAAGAATCGCTCGTCCGTAAATTGACCTTCTTTTTCTCCTAGGACCTGCAAAAAATGAGTATCTACCTGCAATAAAACATTAAATGATGGAGAAAGAGAGGTGCGCGGGTTCCCCTAATCCAAGAATTATGCAAAAAAACTAACAAGTAGTTACTCTGTAGAACAAATCCACGGACAAAATAAAATTAATTTATTACCTGCGGGAGAGCAGTGGCCAATCATGCTAGCCATTAGTGTTTCAATCATAACGTTTTTGTTTTTCATCCGATTTGAGTGATTCCAAAGCCAAATGAGAGCTAATTCAAAATTTTATCTCTAGTAGATACAGGTTTTAAAAATTCAATGATATGATATGTCAATTTTACTTAGAATAACCTGCATAATAGTCATTTTCGATTTTCCAACTTAGACCAACAGGTTATATTTCAAGCATAAATTTTTCGTTTGATGTCGGATTCGAATGATTTAAATTAGAAATGAAAGTAGATTCATTTATGTATCTCCAATACAAACATGTTTTAAAGAAAAGAAGAATTTATAGGTCAAATACTGTAAGGAACAACCGGAAAGACAGTTTTAGGAGTGTTGATTTACGATAGATAGTCAGTATTTCGATCATAACTTACTCATACGATATCAAAAATGAGTGAGTCTAATTGCCTTGTAAACTAGATTCATAGGGGAATCTACCACAGAAACAGATTTTAAAAATATGGTCATTTACACCTCCAAAAACTGACTGTCCCAACTATGTTCTTGAGCTTCCCGCTAAACACCCTGTCAATGTTTCGATTCTAACCTTTTCGTTTCAAATCCAAATTGAGTGATTCAAATTGGGTTGGAAAGTAAACATCAAGGGCTACTTAGGATAGAAACATGTTTTAAAAATATTCCCTTTTGGTCCCTCAAAACATGACTGTCCCGATTGTTTTTCAAAAATTTCATCAAGCCCGCAAGCCAAAAAAAATGATATTCAAGCAATTTTTCAAATTAGTGATAAAAATAAAAATGAGTGTTTGTAGAACTTATTATTTCCATTATGATTCATCTACATACACAAATGAATTAAAAAAAAATTATCACCGATGTTGATTTCGACAGCGTGTTGCAACAAAAACAACTATTTTTACAAAAAAACAAAATGCATTTATTTATGTCCTTATTTATTTATTTTCTACACTAACCTATTTTGATTTGAAAAATGAATATGACTACATATATGAGTACTTCCAGTGGAACCATTTTCGAAATAGGGCTTCATGTATGCACATACCTAAATTTGAAAAATGCATATTAATGAATATTAGGGTATGAGAAGCCAACTTCCCTTGAAAAGATGGTATCAAAAATTGTTGAAGTATGGAGTGATGCTGCAAACAAGTAATGGAGTGAAACCAATCTTCAATGTATCCGTTACTTTCTTGATTTGTCATAGCCATCATATCATGAAGTTCTTGAGCTTTTAAAATGACTTGTTGATGCATACTAAAAGAAACCTCATTTTCTTCCATCACTTCTACAATTTTTGAATTTGAAACATTCTGAATCTCATTGTAAGTTTTTTCAAATGGCGCATGTGAGATAGAATGGGTGGGAACGGTGGGTAAATTTTGCAGTTCAACATTGTAAGCATGTTATAATGGTTTATTATGGTGAGAGTGTGGAATTAGTTGAGCAGGAAATTGTGTACGGAAATGGAGCATTTTGATGATATGGTTGATTGGGTTGTGTGGATGGTTTTGATGGGCAAGCAAGATGTTGTGGAAGAGTTAGTAAAGAATATGGAGAATGTGTTTGTGCTACAAGGTGAGGGAGAGTAGTCATACAATCATAAGGTGAACCGTGCCAAACTTGTAGACAAGATTGGTGGTGGTTATATTGCGATTGGCATGGCTGCTCTAACATATGAGTATTCCATAATGGATTATGCATGTAAGAGAATGGAGAAGAAGTGTTTTGAACCATACCTGTAGGCCATGATTTCCATGGTTTTGACCTTGTTGCAGCTTCCTCATCTCTTTGATATGCTACTTCCATCCTAGATAAGGAAGAACAACTATCTATGGTATGCTCCTTTCGGTCATGAGTGAAAGACACTTCTTCAATTTCTTGATTTTTCTGAGCCTGCAAAACATCCAATTTTGAATTTAAAGAGCTAATAAAATCAACTTTAAAATTTTCAAATAAAACATTGATTTCAGCTCTTATGTCTCATATTCTTGTAACAGATTTGGAAAAGAAAGAACAAACATCTCTAGAATTCTTACCAACCTTGGAGATTCCTTTTGAATACCTTATGAATACCTTATGCACAATTCACAAACATCATCATATAATAACTGAAAAAACATCACATTTTCCTATCAGATTTAAGAGTTCTAAAAATTCATCTTTAATTCCTTTAAGAATGAGTGTTTTTAAGATCTCTTTTTCCAAATACTTATGCTTTGATTTTTGAAGGTTGTATTGAAATCGATCTACATAGTCCTCCAAACTTTCATCTTCCCCTTGTATCATATCGAAAATATCTTCATTGTCCTTGCAATAGCCCTGGTACTTCTTCAAGAATATGTTCTTCATGTCCTCCCATGTTTGGATGCAGTTCCCACCTAGGCTCATGAACCATCGGAGAGCTGCTCCTTTTAGAGTAAGAGGAAACACTTTCAACCTTTGATCATTAGTACAATAATCATATCCTCTACAAAGTATTTCAAACTCAAATAAGAATGTATCTGGATCTTCATTTGTCAAACCATGAAAATTTGGTAGAGAAGATGGGGGAATTATGTGCATTTGTGTCACTCCTAGATCTTTGATAGGAAATTCAAAAGTAGAAATGTGAGCCATTTCTTACCATAATAGAAAATGTTCTTCATGTGTTTCTTCGAGGCTCCTTCTTCAAATGTTCCTGTCAATTGGTTAGTGAAATGGGTGATGCTTACATCACCACTTGAGAGAAATCATGAGATTTGTTTTTCAAATTTTCTATTTTTTTTAGTCATCCACACAGAAATTCAAACATCTATTTCTACCCTAAGTTCTTTAACAGTTCTGTTGGAAAGCGGGTAGGGGAGCAGAGCTTCTACATGCTCTGTACGCAGGTTCTTACCTTCCGTTTTTAATACCCAATTCTTTCCTAACAGACACTCATCAAATGCACACTACTCTTTAGAAATGGATACACTCTCCCCGGCAACGTCGCCAAAATGTTGAGCGATAAAAGGTGTCTTTTTAACTCCTAATTATCTTCACATTAATTGTCAACTCAGGGACGACTTTGTATCTCAAGAGTGTACTCAGTCTGAGATGGCTATTTACTCAAGAGTAATGTTTTGCAATATAGTGCTTAAAATCCAAAAGTAAATGAATGCTTGAAATAAAATATACTTACAATTAAAAGAAACTTAACACTCTGAAACTTAAATCATTCACTCAGAAAACTACAAAAATTTATCAGTCAAGGATACAGTAGCAATAACTCATTCCTTGTAAATTGATGCAAATGAAATCAAACATAAACAAGATCCACAATCTGAGAACTTAGGCAGCGATAGCCAATGTCCTTTACAGTTGTTGATCTTACAATCCATACTAAAGCAATAAACTGAAAATGATAATTCAATAATGCTACTAACAGAAATGGAATAAACATGCTTGCTGCAATAACATTTAAAAGGAAAAAACAAATCCTTGCGTGAAAGAGATAACAACAGTCTATTTGAACAACAAAGCTAATTTACCGGAAATGAACAGCAACACTAAATTAATGGAAATGAACGACAGAAAAGCTAAATTAACAGCAATCTGTAATAAACATCAAAGCTGCAATGAACAACGAAGCCTTATATTTGAAATGAAAAGCATAACAATATAAGTTGAAAAGGATAATAATATCTGTTATGATGGAAAAGAACAGCCACGCGATTCAATCTCAACTTGTGCAAGAAAACAATCTCATAAAATGCTATAACAGCACGCTATAAAAACATGAAACTGTAAAGAAATGCAATTCAAAGGAATAAGAATTAAATCAAACCATCACACGGCAGAAATCGTAAGGATATAATACAGCAGCAGCGTAATCCACCAAAGGCTGGGCCCTTAGCCGCTAGCAGATGTTGTTGGGCTACTTCAGATGAGGTGAATGAATAGCAACCTCCAAATTATATATTAATCATCAAATTGTGAAATCATTACAATAGCAAAAGCCCTGAGAATTACAATGGTAATGCAACAATCCCTTTTTCCTCCTATCCTGTCATGAATCATGAATCCTTAATTCTGAATCTCTAATTCTCAAATCATAATTCTGAATCTCTAATTCTCAAATCATAATTCTGCATTCTCTCAGCCATCCTCTCCTAAATTCATCATTCGCCTTCTCTGATCTCTGTTCTGATTTAAATACACAGAAAGCAGAGAGCAGTTACAACTGTGATGATTACAATATGGTCATTATTACAAAATTGGATTGTTTCTAACCAATTGATCAACAAGAAAATATATTTCCATCCATCTTTCAACAAGAGCAAGGTGAATTTGGCTTTGCAGCTGAGATTTGGAAAACGGCCACATAGTAAATTCGAGAGAATCGTGCTCAAAGAACCCTGCGTTTCTCTCAATACAAGCCAAATTTGGGTAAACCATTCTTTAAATAAAGTTAATTTGGTCCGTTCTGGACAAAACCCATGTTCCGGATTTTCCAGATTCTTCTTCGTTTGCCCAGAATCTCAGTCACAAAACTGTCACTTCTTATTCCAGCGAATTTCTGAGTTGGAATATTTGATGATGAAATATTCAATCTGGAAATTATCTTGGAGGTTAAAAATAGTGAGTAATGTTACAATAAATTTATTAATAAACCATCATTGATAAAATCATGCATAATCATCAATTTATTAGAAATAAAGTAGAATAAATAATATTTTTCTATAAGAGCATAAATCATTATAAAATGGGTTTATATAATAAATTATAATAAATGACATGATAAAGAAAAGTAAAAATGGATGAAATAAGTGTTAAAAAGTGGTCGTATTCACGGCCCAACACATTCTCTTTAAATAGAGATAATGGACCAATCAGGTGTTAAGCCACGGATCAAGTGTCGGTAATATTGAGGAGAGAATGAACCATTGGATCACTACTATCGAATTGTAAGTTACAAAAGTACATAGTAAAGAAACACACTTTACCTAACTCTACACTAGACCAAGTTATACTTAATTATTTCCTATGTGTCGGAATATCGTAACAGAAAGAAAGGTTTCCTATTGGAACTTATAATAAACTAAAGATGAAAAAGATAGGGCCATGCAGAATTGTGAGGAAGTTTTCAACCAATGCTTATGAAATTGAGTTGCAGATTTATATCCATACAAGGAGACAGAGTCAGAGCTACAGAAAGAACGTGCAGAAGATGAAGTTCAGACATTAAATTGGGAAGAACAAATGCCAAAGAAAATTAAGAAAGAGGTGGAAGTTGTTTTGGAGAAAACAGTATAAAAAAGAACGAGAGGATAGGTTTATTTTTAGTATCTAGTCAAATGGATGGGATAGCCAATGGAGGATTCCAGTTGGTTAAAAACAACCGAATTACAGAAGTATGGAGTAAACCCTGAAAGACTGATGGATGATTCTTTTCTTCCCCGGGAGTCTGATGCAGGAGCATCCGGACTTAGCCAGCAATGTGATTGTATGTTCACATGTTGTGGCTAACATGAGATGAATTTCATTGGCCTAAGTGGTCAAAATAAGTTTTAATAGAGAGAGTTGGACCTCTTGAATTTATCTTTACTTCAATTATTATAATAATTAAACCATGGTATTATTTTTAGAATAGGAGATACGTTTTTAGAATAGCTGTGTATCAGAGCTTGAGAATAGGGATTTAATAGTTGAGCTGATAAAAATAGAGATTGAGTTGTCAATGTTGTTAGGATAAGGTTCGATCCATAAAAGAAGGGAAAAAAGGTAATGATAGATTAGAATGGAACAGGAGAGTGAGTAAGCGAGAGATTGAGTGAGAGATAGGGTTTGCGAGAGAAATAGAGGTCAGACAAATTGTTGTAATCGAGCTGAGAGGGCCAAGACTCTGTAATTTCTATTTTATTGAATAAATTGATTAAGTGTGGCATGGTGTATTATTCCTGGTGTGAAATTCTCTCGAATCTACGGATCGACATTCTGGACCCTAATCGGGTATTATTTCCATTTATGTGTTTTATTGTTAATCACTGTCAATTAGCGTTAAGGCTTTATTCTGAGATTAAGCTAAACCTCTATTAAACCGTGTTTCTTAAAGTTATTTATTTAGCACGTGGGCAGTATTCCCAAGTGGTAAGTGGTATCTCGCGCGCTTAAGAAATGGTAAATGGTATTGTCCCAAGTCATGTGATTAACCTTAGCGGTCAACATGTAGCACGGGAAAACCACTTTTCTCGTGCGCTCTCAACTTGATATCGGTCGTGAAAAAATTCACACGAGATTGTGTGATAACCGTTGGATCGAACGTGAAAGATTGATGGTGGAGATTGTTTGACTAGTGAGTGCATGATATGACGTGATATTCGTTGGATCTAAAGGAGCCAGATCAAGGATGGAGATTGAAGCACTCGGGGAATAAGAAGTCAAAGTAAGATCGACGGTGATTGGTCAGCTTAGAGGGACCCTCGGGAGGAAATACACGTACATAACCTTATTAATGCACAGCTAATTGGTTTTTAAGTAAACCATTAGTCTAAGTTCTATACTACCACATCAAATTTGGCAACCATATATTAACCATCCCTAGGGTTTATTGATCCCTTAGGTTTATAATATTCATAGTCACATGGGTTGATCAATCCATTGGGTTTAAAAGATTAATTCCTATTTTTTGTTAATCTCTTCTGTTTTTAATATTGATCCCTTGCCATTTTTTATCCCTTGGGTTTCTAATATTTTTCCCTTCGGTTTATAATATCAAATGTTCGGGTTTCTTCATTCTTCGAGTTTTTAATATTAATAATTCATTCGGTTTATCATTTAATCCCTTGGTTTTATTAATCTCGTGACCTTAAAAACTTAATTCATGGGGTTTATTAATCATTTGGGTTTTTAATATTAGCTCATCGGGTTTATTGATTCCTTGGGTATATTGATCCCTTGCATTTATTAATCATTTTTTTTATAATATTAATGCTTTGGGTTTGTAATATTAATAATCTTTTGGTTTTATAAAACCCCAATATTAAGGGTTAAATATCCGTCCAACTATTTATGATTATGTCAATATCACAATAGATTAATATAATATGGAAATCAACCATGGTCAACCATGTTTATTTTAGGGTTTATAATAGTCATGTTAGGGTTTATATGCATTGGGTTGATAATTTTTATCTCTTATGTTTATTATTCCCTTGGGTTTATAATATCAATCCTTTCAGTTTATTGATCTAAGGGTTCATATTCATAGGGTTTAATATTATTCAAAAATGGTCAACAATAAACAACCATGTTTGACCATGATCAACCATTGTCCAACATCAATCACTTGGGTTTATTATTCCCCATTCAACGATGGTTTATTATGATGTCAACCATGGTCAACCATGGTCCAACATGGAATTGTGATAAGGATTGTCTCAATATGAAAAACAATGATGGTCAGTCATGTTTATTTTAGTGTTTATAATATTTTTCTTAAGGTTTATATACATTGGGTTTATAATATTAGTCCCTTGGGTTTAATATTATTCCCTTGGGTTCATAATCCCTTGGGGTTTTAGTGTTAATCCCTTGGGTTTATTATTCCTTTGGGTTTATAATATCAATCCCTTGGGTTTATTATTCCCTTAGGTTTACAATATCAATCATGGTCAACCATTATCAATCATATCCAACCATGGTTGAATGTCGCATTGTGACAAGGATTGTCTCACTATGAAGATAGACCATGTTTATTTTAGTGTTTCTAATATGTATATTGGGGTTTACCAATGTTGGGTTTATAATATTAGTATCTTGGGTTTAATATTATTCCCTTGGGTTTATTATTAGGTTGGGTTTATAATATCAATCATGGTCAGCGTTCTTAATCTCTTGTGTTTGTAATATTTATCCGTTGCACTTTTTGATCCCTTAGGTTTTTAATATTTATCCCTTGGGTTCACTAATTCGTTGGGTTTTTAATATTAAAAGGTTGGGTTTTTTAGTTCATTTAGTTTATAGTATTAATAATCCATTTGGTTTATTAATCCTTTAAGTTTAAAATATTCATTCCTAGGGTTATTAATTCAACCATGTTTATTTTAGTATTTTTAATATTTATCTTAGGGTTTGTATACCTTGGGTTTATATTATTAGTCCCTTTTGTTTAATATTATTCCTTTAGGTTCATAATCCCTTGGGGTTATAGTATTAAACCCTTGGGTTTATTGTTCCTTTGTGTTTATAATATCAATCACCTTGGTTTATTATTCCCGAGTCAAACATGGTTTATTATGATGTCGACCATGGTCCAACATGGAATTGTGATCAGGATTGTCTCAATATGAAAATCAACGATGGTCAATCATGTTTATTTTAGTGCTTATAATATTTATCGTAGGGTTTATATAGGTTGGGTTCATAATATTAGTCCCTTGAGTTTAATATTATTCCCTTGGGTTCATAATCCCTTGGGGTTTTAGTGTTAACCCTTGGGTTTATTATTCATTTGGGTTTATAATATCAATCCTTTGGGTTTATTATTCCCTTAGGTTTACAATATCAATCATGGTCAGCCATTATCAATCATATCCAACCTTGGTCAACCATGGTTGAATTTCGCATTGTGATAAGGATTGTCTCACCATGAAAAGAAACCATGTTTATTTTAGTGTTTCTAATATATATATTGGGGTTTATCAATGTTGGGTTTATAATATTAGTATCTTTGGTTTAATATTATTCCCTTGAGTTCATAATCCCTTGGGTTTATTATTAGGTTGGGTTTATAATATCAATAATGATGAGCTTTATTAATCTCTTGTGTTTGTAATATCGATCCGTTGCGTTTTTTGATCCCTTAGGTTTTTAATATTTATCCCTTGGGTTCACTATATCATTGGGTTTTTAATATTAAACGGTTGGTTTTATTAGTTCCTATGGTTTATAGTATTAATAATCCATTTGGTTTATTAATCCCTTGATTTTAAAATATTAATTCTTAGGGTTTTTTAATTCAACCATGTATATTTTAGTATTTTTAATATTTATATTAGGTTTTGTATACCTTGGGTCTATATTATTAGTCCCTTTTGTTTAATATTATTCCTTTAGGTTCATAATCCCTTCAGTTTGTAGTATTAATCCATTGGGTTATTGTTCTTTTGTGTTTATAATATCAATCGCTTGGGTTTATTATTCCCGACTCAAACATGTTTTATAATGATGTCGACCATGGTCCAACATGGAATTGTGATAAGGATTGTCTCAATATCAAAATCAACGATGGTCGATCATGTTTATTTTAGTGTTTATAATATTTATCTTATGGTTTATATATGTTGGGTTTATAATATTAGTCCCATGGGTTTAATATTACTCCCTTGGGTTCATAATGCCTTGGGGTTTTAGTATTAATCCCTTTGTTTTATAATTCCTTTGGGTTTCTCATATTAATCCCTTGGGTTTATTATTCCCTTACGTTTATAATATTGATCATGGTCAACTATTGTCAATCATAGCCAACCATGGTCAACCATGGTTGAATATCACATTATGACAAGGATTGTCTCACTCTGAAAATAAATCATGTTTATTTTAGTCTTTGTAATATTTATATTTGGGTTTACGAATGTTGGGTTTATAATATTAGTCCCTTGGGTTTAATATTATTCCCTTGGGGTTTTAGTATTAATCCCTTGGGTTTATTATTCATTTGGGTTTATAATATCAATCCCTTGGGTTTATTATTCCCTTAAGTTTATAATATCAATCATGGTCAACCATGGTTGAATGTCACATTGTGACAAGGATTGTCTCACCATGAAAATAAATCATGTTTATTTTAGTCTTTCTAATATTTATATTTGGGTTTACAAATGTTGGGTTTATAATATTAGTCCCTTGGGTTTAATATTATTCCCTTGGGTTCATAATCCCTTGGGGTTTTAGTATTAATTCCTTGGGTTTATTATTTATTTGGGTTTATAATATCAAACCCTTGGGTTTATTATTCCCTTAGGTTTATAATATGAATCATGGTCAACCATTGGCAATCATAGCCAACCATGGTCAACCATGTTTGAATGTCGCATTATGATAAGGATTGTCTCAACATCAAAATAAACCATGTTTATTTTAGTGTGTGGTATTTATATTTGGGTTTAACAATGTTGGGTTTATAATATTAGCCCCATGGGTTTAATATTATTCCCTTGGGTTCATAATCCCTTGGGGTTTTACTATTAGTCCCTTAATTTATTATTCCTTTAGGCTTATAGTATCAAACCCTTAGGTTTATAATATCGATCATGGTCAACCATTGTCAATCATAACCAACCATGGTCAACCATAGTTGAATGTCACATTGTGACAAAGATTGTCTTCCCAGGAAAATAAATCATGTTTATTTTAGTCTTTGTAATATCTAAATTTGGGTTTACGAATGTTGGGTTTATAATATTAGTCCCTTAGGTTTATTATTATTCCCTTGGGTTCATAATCCCTTGGGTTTTAATATTAATCCCTTAGGTTTATTATTCATTTGGGTTTATTATTCATTTGGGTTTATAATATCAATCCCTTGGGTTTATTATTCCCTTAGGCTTATAATATCAATCATGATCATCCATTGTCAATCATAGCCAACCATGGTCAACCATGTTTGAATGTCGCATTGTGACAAGGATTGTCTCACCATCAAAATAAACCATCTTTATTTTAGTGTTTGTAGTATTTATATTCATGTTTACCAGTGTTGGGTTTATAATATTAGTCCCTGGGTTGAATGTCGCATTTTGACAAAGATTGTCTCACCATGAAAATAAACCATGTTTATTTTAGCATTTGTAATATTTATATTTGGGTTTACCAATGTTGGTTTCTAATATTAGTCCCTCGGTTTTAATATTATTCCCTTAGGTTAATAATCCCTTAGGTTTATGTTTTTGTTGGGTTCATAATATCAATCCCTTGGGTTTATTAGTAACTTGGTTTATAATTTCAATCATTGTCAACCATAACCAACCATGGTCAACTGTGGTCAATCATGGTCCGATCTCACATTATGAAACAAATTGTCTCCACTTAGGGTTTATGTACCTTGGTTTTTTAATTTTAGCCGCTTGAGTTTAATAGTATTCCCTTAGGTTCATAATCCCTTGGGTTTATTGTTCCTTTGGGTTTATAATATCAATCACTTGAGTTTACTATTCCACAATCAACCATGGTTTATTATGAAGTCAACCATAGTCAACATGGCCCAACATGGAAATGTGATAAGGATTGTCTCAATATGAAAATCAATGATGGTCAATCATGTTTATTAGTGTTTATAATATTTATTTAACAGTTTATATACATTGGGTTTATAATATTAGTCCCTTGGGTTTAATATTATTCTCTGGAGTTCATAATCCCTTTGGGTTTTAGTATTAACCCCCGAGGTTTATTATTCCTTTGGGTTTATAATATCAATCGCTTCGGTTTATTATTCCCTTAAGCTTATAATATCGATCATGGTCAACCATTGACAATCATAGCCAGCTATGATTAGCCATAGTTGAATATCACATTGTGACAAGGATTGTCTCACCATGAAAATAAACCATGTTTATTTTAGTTGTTCTAATATTTATATTAGGGTTTACCAATGTTGGGTTTATAATATTAGTCCCTTAGGTTTAATATTATTTCCTTGGGTTCATAATCCCTTGGGGTTTTAGTATTAATCCTTTGGTTTTATTATTAACTTGGATTTATAATATAAATCATGGTCAACTTTATTAATCTCTTGTGTTTGTAATATCAATCCCTTGTGCTTCTTGATCCGTTAGGTTTTTAGTATTTATTCCTTGGGTTCACTAATTTCTTGGGTTTATTAGTTCCTTGGATTTATAATATTATTCCCTCGAGTTCATAATCCCTTGGAATTTTAGTATTAATCTCTTGGGTAATAATAATATAATATATTTATTTTATTATTATTTTAATAATAATATTATATTATTATTACCCAAATGATTATGAACCAGAGGGAATAATATTATAAACTCAATGTATACAAACACTAAGATAAATATTAAAAATACTAAAATAGACATGGTTGAATTAATAAAGCCTAAAAATTATAATATAATAATAATAATTATTATTAATATTATTAGTTTATATTATTATTATAATATTAATATATTAATCATAAATATATAAATATATAAGAATATCATTGTTATTATTTATATAGTTATTAACAATCATAAATAATTGGTCTTTAAAAAAATACACATAATAATTCCGTGATCACAATTTTAATTATTATTGGATCATAGTTGTTATTATTATTATAATATAATGATAATTTATTCTTATTATTAACTAAGATTACTAATATTATTATTATTATTATATTAATATAATAATCATATAATAATATATATAAATAATATGGCTCTTATTATTTGTATAGTTATTAATAATCATAAATAATTAGTTGGTGTTTAAAAAACACTTATAATAATTATTAATGTGATTGATATAAGCCTGAAGCATTAGAAAATATAGTTATATATATATATATATATATATATATATATATATATAAACCTCTCCACTTATATCAACCACATTAATAAATGTAATTATAAAGTTATGATAAGATATATACTTTAAATATGAATCTTATGTGAAAAATGGTTACTAGGTATCGGTAGTTTGGTTAGTAGGAAGTAGTCGCTATAAAAACTGCAACAACATACCAGTGTGAGAATAAGAATAAGGTTAAGCGTAAAGACAATTAATAAATAAACAAATATACATATATACAAGGGAAGAGCGAGCAGAAAATTGTTCATACTACCTTGTCGAGGGAGAAATAGCAGTGCTACCTTTAACTTCCCGTCGTCCGCTCGCGATGAACTAGTCCTGTACAATCAAAACAAAAACAAAGGGAAAACAGTAACATTCCTCACTCGTTGTCCTGAAATGAAGCAAAATCATACTACCGAAGTGAATTAAGGGGAAATGAACCGGAAAATTAACTCAGAGTTAACGTGCGATACAGAAATCAAATAAAAGAAATACTTCAACAAATTAGCTGATATTGAATGGCGTTGGAGACAACAATCAAGTCACCAGGGTGATTCTGGTTCCAAAGTGTAAGATTTTTGAGATACACAGATCTAGATCTGCAAAACAATAAACAAGCTTGCAAGAGAAGGAAGGAAGCGAGCAAGAATTGAGAAAAGAATAAAAAATTGATTCTACAATATTAGTTTTAGAATAAATACATAAAAGCAACTAAGTTAAGCTTAGTTGTACATGCAATAACTAAAGCTAACTAAAGCTAAGTGTGCTTTATCTTATGTTAATGTGTACATGTGCCACATGCAAGCAATAAGTTAACTGGAGCTAATCTAGGTGCATGTACACCAACACAGCTAGTCTAAATGCATGTACACCAACACCCCCCCTTAAGCATAACTTAGGTGAGTGTGATGAAAATTTGGTAACAAGTTCATCTACTAGTGCATGCGAAATATCTTCGTCAAACTTTACACTCCTTTCAATAAAGAGCTCTTCAGTGTGGATATCAAGCAATCTGTACCCTTTGACTTCATCAGAATATCCAACAAACATGCATGCTTTGCTTTGAGGCTCCAAAGCCTTTCTCTTCTCTGGAGGAATGCGGGCCCATGCTCGAGATCCAAAAATGCGGAAATGACTAACTTCAGGTTGCATGCCAGTCCAAGCCTCAAAAGGTGTTTTTCCAGTAACAGATTTATGAGGAGATCTATTCTGGATGTATGAGGCACAATTAATAGCTTCGGCCCACAATTTCGATGGAAGAGATCTTGCATGCAACATGCAATTAGCCATCTCTTTCGAAGATCGATTTTTCCTTTCAGCCACGCCATTTTGTTGTGGAGTGTAAGGAACTGTATGCTGCAACTGTATGCCTGCTTCATCACAAAGATTCTTGATATCTTTGTTGACATATTCCGTCCCATTATCTGTGCGGAGTATTTTGATGCGTTTTCCAGACTGATTTTCCGCATGCGCTTTGAAAATCTTTAGATGTTGAAAAACTTCAGACTTGAGTTTCAAGAAGTAAACCCAAGTGAATCTCGTGTAATCATCTATAAATGACAACACATATCTTGCTTTGCTCATTGAAAGCACCGGAAATGGACCCATGAGATCACTGTGTACAAGTTCCAAAGGTGAAGAGGCTCTCCATGCATGCCCCTTCTCGAATTTTTCTTGTGGATGCTTTCCAAGAGCACATCCATTACAAACACCATCTGAAAATTCAATGGTTGGCAATCTTTTGACCATCCCTTGCTTACTAAGCTGTTGCATATATCTGAAATTCAAGTGCCCAAATCTCTCGTGCCAAATCCTACTTTCTTCATTTGCATGCGTAAGTAGCAAAATAGAATCTAATTGAAGAACAAAATCAGAAAATGTATACAGACGAGATTGATCATTTACCTTGCCAGATGCAATCTTCAAATTTGTTTGCATGTCATGAATGCTCACGGAATCTGGGGTAAATTCCACTTTCCTTTCGCTGCCTGTGTGTGTCATCTGATACATTGAGAGAAGATTCACAGAAAGCCTTGGAATATGCAAGACATTTTCAAAACTTCCATCTTCGAATTGCACTCTTCCTTGTCCAGTTGCTGCAACTGCAGAATTATCCCCCATGAGAATGGGAGGACCTGAGTATGCATGTAGAGAAGAAAAGGATTCCTTTGAAGAAGCCATATGATGTGAAGCTCCTGAATCGATGATCCATTCTTGTGGTGCAGAATGAAGAGCAATCAAAGCATGCTCGTTACCTCTTGGATCTGGTGCTTTTTCTCCAGACTTCTTCTTAGCATTCTCAGGAATGTGGTCTCCAAGATTGTGTTGCTGGAGTGTCTGCGCCATAAGATCTATAGTCTTCTTCATGCATGCAGATTCAGGATGAAAACCACGGTGGCAATAATTGCACATTGATTGCCCTTTCGTTCCTTTCCTTTCCTTTGAGCCAGATGATCCATCAGGGGGTTTGGGATGTCCTCCCTTTCTTCGATCAGGATCCTTCTTCCCTTTTCCTTTTTGATGGTCTTTGGAATTTGCCTTTCCTTTTGCATGCACAGTAAGTGCATGCCCTTTGGAATTTTTAAGTGTGCCCATTTTGATGAGCTTATCTTGCTCATGCATCAAAGACTGAATAAAAGAATCCAGTGAGGGCATCTTCCAAGCTGCACCAGTTGCAGATCTGACTATGTGGAATGTAGAGACGAACACTGCATACTCTGGACCATGTTTTGATAAAATGGAAAGAATCAACTGATTTTCTTGCTTGGATTTGTTGATCCTGCATCCTTTCAGTTGAACCAACAAGGCTTTATACCTTGTGAAAAAATCTTGAATGTTCTCAAAGTTTCTCGGATCTAATGAGTTTAACTCATTTTCGAGAATGTGACCTTGCATTTCATCCTGTTTTCCAAACAATTCTTCCAAAATTTTCCATACTTCATTTGGAGTTGAACATGACTCAACATGAAATAGCAGTTCCGGAGAAATAGATAAACATAGGATGCCGAAGGCCTCGTCCATGTGATTGAAATATCTTGTTTTCTCCATTGCCAATGTTGGTTCAACTTCCGTTCCCATGGTTATTCGAAATAAGCCTCTACTTCTGAGATGAAGTTGAATCTTTGGCTTCCATTCGAAATAATTATATGGAGTGAGAATTGCCGATTGTGGAAACTCCAATTTAGACTCCATTCTTTGTTGTTGCTTCAATCTTTTGAACCTGCAAATAAAATTGCTTGTGCTCTGATACCATGTAAGATTTTTGAGATACACAGATCTAGATCTGCAAAACAATAAACAAGCTTACAAGAGAAGGAAGGAAGCGAGCAAGCATTGAGAAAAGAATAAAAAAATTTCTACAATATTAGTTTTAGAATAAATACATAAAAGCAACTAAGTTAAGCTTAGTTGTACATGCAATAACTAAAGCTAACTAAAGCTAAGTGTGCTTTATCTTATGTTAATGTGTACATGTGCCACATGCAAGCAATAAGTTAACTGGAGCTAATCTAAGTGCATGTACACCAACACAGCGAGTCTAAGTGCATGTACACCAACACAAAGCCATCAGAATGGAGTACATGCGTATGTCTAGACAATCACAGTGCCACCCTCTAGAAGAAACTCTCGATATATGATAGCCATAAGCAAACTATAGGCAATGATTAATTGCTCAAGAAATTCCCTACTAGACATTTGTGGACCCAAGTGAGAAAACAAAATAGAGGAAACGAAATGGAACAACAAAGGTCTACTTAAGTTCCAATATTTCATAAAAACTAAATCAAATGTGAGTTCTTAACTACCCGGTAGTAGAAAAGTTGCAGGATGGCCACGACGCGGTTCATAATCCAGCTGTTGGATGCCCGGAACGACGGTCATAGCCTCAGGCAACACGAACACTACCAAAACCACCAATGAAAACTAAATGGGGAAAACTTGTGGGAAAAGCTAAAGGTTTTGAAAGATGAAATATTCTTCGTTGATTTAATCGACGACCATCCCATGGTCTGCAGGAGGTATGGATACTTTCAACTATCGTCTGCGCGTATGGAGACTGTCAGCTCAGGTACGATTCACATGGGATGGGGGTCGCTGGCAGCGGTGGATTCGTTTCCAGCTTCCAAAGTCCTATGCGTGGTATGATTTCAGATGGGGAATGGGACGCAGGTGTCAAGCATAGGAGGCATTCGTTGATACCACCCAAGGCCTTACGCATAGGTAGATGGGATAAGGGGGGAATCCCACCCATTAAAAAATATAAACCATTTGTCGGAAACAGTAAACAAGGCACCTCACTTATAGTATTACAAAAGGTTAGAACCAAATACAAATTAAAGCACAATGGGTGGAATCTATAGTACTACAAAGGGTTAGAACCAAATACAAATTAAAGCAAAATGGGTGGAATCCACAGAGCCACGGAAAACGCATTTCCACTACCATGTCAAAGGTTATGGAGGTGTTATAATAAGAATATTTCTCATTATGTATATTTATGAAAAGTATAAGAGGACATATAACAAGAACAGAAGATAGGTTACGCACGAAAAATTACTAATCTATCATTGCATTCCTTAGGAAAGATTATATATATATATATATATATATATATATATATATGAGTAGGTTCATGACTATTGCAATGTATTCCAATCTTTTGCAATGCATTGAAATATATTGTAATTGCAATTTAATGAATCAATTTAATCTACTGCAATGTATTCCATTTAAATCTATTAAAATTTAAAGTTTATTGAATGAAGTAAAATATAATATTTGTTTAATACATTAAATCTAAAATCTACATTAAAATTTATTGAATTTATTAACATCAACTAAATATATTCAATAAATTTAAATTAAATCTATTGAATGAATTTGACTTAAATCAATTTATGTTTATTAATTTTGGCTATAAACAATATTATATCCATGTATATAGAACTTTTACATTTCTAAAAAAATCTTTCTTACATCTTTTTCCTTTTGTTTTTATTTCCAAACATTGTTTCTCCTTTGTTTGATTTTTTTTTATTTTTTTTTTAATATATAGATTTATAATTCAACAAACCCTCTTGAATGGAATAAATGCATTTAATAGATTTCAGTCAATAGATTGAATGCATTCAATAGATTGCAATCTATTCAATGCATTCAAAATCTATTCAATGCATTTAAAATCTATTTGATGCATTGATTGCAATCTATTAAACGCATTCAGTCTAAATTTATTAAAATTTATTAAAATCCAATCTATTTATTGCATTCCATATATTTCAATTTATTGAAATGCATTTAATTTGTGCAATCTATTGATGAATTCAAATGTATTGAATGCATTTAAAATCTATTGAATCCATTCATTATATTGAATCGATTCAATCTATTAAATGCATTGAAATCTACTGAAATTCATTTAAATCTATTCAATACATTCAAAATCAATTGAATGTATTTAAAATCTGTCCAGTGCATTGATTGAAATCTACTAAAATTTTTTAAATACATTAATCTAAATCTATTACGATCAATTAAATTTATTAAAATAAAAAATAGAAAAGTTATTGAAACCATTAAACTCTAATATATATTCAATGTATTAAATCCTAAGTGACCTGACACGGGGATTTGGGATGAGTAGGATACTGGGATTCAAGTGTTGGATTCAGACACGTTGACCCCCCAGAACAGGACACGTTAGGATACGATATATATATATATATATATATATATATATATATATATATATATATATTAAAAATTAGATATTTCTTACACAAATTCTCATTAATGATACAAATTCATTGACTTCAAATATAGATCTTCAACTAGATGTAAGTTTTACTGTTTACAACGTAAGTTAGTAACATTATAGCATGCATGGTACATACAAAATTCAATTACATGTCACATAAATGATAAATCATAATACATACTCAATTCATCAATGATCCAATAGGAGAAAGACAAGATAGTAAGATAAAGACACTGGTAACTGTAGTTTTCTCATTAAGTCATCAAAATCAAAATGTGTTACATAGGTAGTGCAATGCCAATGGAAAATAGAAATAGAAAATACAAAACAATTACAGGTATACAAGCCTCAAGGCAGTAGGTTGCCCATGACTCATGAGTCATCAATCCTCATAGTCATCATCAGAATAAGCATCATTGTCCTCATCATCATGGTCACCACTACTCTCCTCTACATCCTCTTCCTCACCTGTATCCATAGTCGCCTCTGCATCTGTTGGTGTGGAGGATGCCCCTCTATAGTATCAGCGTCATCAAATCTAATAGGTTTTATCCTTGGATCATTGAGATCCATGTTGGCCAATTGATCCAGGTGGATATTGGTGGCCACCTGCCAAGTCCACTTGGACCCCCACCATTGTTTCTCTCAGCATTTTCAGTTTCCTCAATTGTAGCACAACTTACTATTTTTAGCAGTTTTTCGGGTCCTGAACTTCCGGAGCCGTTTTGAGGCCCTAAACGACGTTTTTTGGGAAATCTGGGGCAACATGGGTCCATGGACTGATGTTGCCTCCCAAAGTGGCAGTGCTCGGATAGATCTTTCTAACGAGCTATTGTACGCGTCAAACGGAGATCGTATGCCAAAGTTACGACCCTGGGAAGTTGGTGTACCAATTTACCCAAACGGGGCCCACAGTTTGGCGTTTCATCTTCTAGGGTTAGGTTTTGGAATGTTAAGGGTTTTCCATTGTTTCTCAACAATAAATAGGCCTTTGAGCCTCATTATAACACAGTTCAGAGGCATGTAGCCACCACATCTCTTCTCAGAGATAAGCTACCATCGCCCTAGCTGGTTTATTTCCATTTCTGGTTGTAAGCATATTTCAGTATTTTCCATTAATGAAATGAAGTATTATTTCCACTGCATCTTTGTGTATATGGTTATCTCTGTAATTTGTTGCGTTCCTGTTTAAATCCGGATCAGTGGTATCAGAGCAGTCTGCTTTGTCTCTGTTTTTCTTTGCATGTCCCCAACAAGGTCGGGATATAAGGAGTTAGGGCTTGAACTGGTCAAACCTTTGCAAGACCAACCTCGGAAATCAGGACGGCCTCCCATGGCGGATGAGAAGAAAGACGAGGGGGCAGGAGATCCCATCAAAATCTTGCTCGAAGAAGCCCTCGAATGACAACGGAACGCGATGATGGACAGCTTTGCCCAGATCCTTCAGTGGCTACCCAGAAGCGATGTATTGACTTCCAACAGCTACTCTGGAAACGCCACGCCCTTTAAGGTACAAGTTAATTTTGAAATCCCCATATTCGAGGGTCAGATAGACGTAGATGCCATAGATAAATGGTTAAATCTGCTAGAGGGTTATTTTTCTGTTCATGAATTTCCGAGTCGGGAAAAGATTGTTTTAGCTCTTCTCAAAGCAACCCCCCACATCAAGGACTGGTGGGAAACCTACTGCGAGCAAAAGGATGAAAGTACTGGCTCACTATTTTCAGCCGCACCCACCTGGAATTCATTCTGAGAGGCCATCAAGGAGCAGCACTACCCTGTCGGAAGCTATGAGGATGAATACATAAAGTGGACCACGCTGCGGCAGGGAAGGGACCAAGACGTGCCGGAGTTCACCAATATTTTCCATACCCTTCGCACAAAGTTGGGTATCAAGGATTCGGAGCAACATTTGATACTCAAATACCGGGGCTGCCTGCACAAGTACATCCAGGAAGAAATACAATTCCTGAACATCTCCTCGCTCGGCGCAGCATACCGATATGCCGTCAAGGTCGAGCAGAATTTTAAGCAAAAGAAGCGAGACTTTGGATCTGCGAATCCAAAGCAGGGGAAAGGTGACCCTAAACCACAGAACAAAGGACAAAGCCAAGGCGGGACAGCCCAAGACAACCCGCCGAAGCTGCAAGCAAAGAACAGCGCCGCGAAGCCGAAAAAGGACACAGAAAAATGGTGTGAGTTCCATAAGAGCTCCACCCACAACACAAGTGAGTGTCGGGCCAAGCAGTCACTGGTCGCTGAGCTAAAGGTTTCAGAATCAGATGCATGTTTCGACTTTGAGTCAGAACCCGATAAGGGGAATGACAAAGGGAAGCAGATCATTGATGCGGATCCCAACGCCACTGTTGCTACCGCCAAGATCTAGAAAAATGAACCCGAAGATCCAGAGGAGGAGGAGCATCTCTTCCACTCCCAGATGTGGGTAAAGGGCTCCCCGATACAGTTCATTGTTGATAGCGGGAGTCAAAAGAACCTCATTTCGGCAGAGGTCGTGAAGCGGTTGGGCTTACTGACCACAGCACATCCACAACCATACACCATTGGGTGGCTTCACCAAGGACGAGATCTTTGCGTGAGCCAGCAGTGTCGCCTTCCATACAACATCAAGCCCTTCACGGATGAGGTATTGTGTGACATTGCTCCCCTTGAAGTTTGTGATGTATTATTAGGACAACCATACTTGTGGAAGCGACATGCTGTGTATGAATCAAGGCCCCGTGCTGTTATTATTACATTGGTAAATAAGTTGTACAGGATACCAGAGGTAGCACCACCTACCGCCATCTCTTTGATTACTGCAAAACAATGCAGTAAGATCATTTCCAAAACCAGGAAATTTGTTTTCCTGATGATACGCCCTCAGGGAAAGAAGAAGACGGTGGCCGCGGCCTCCAGACGGGGTCCCTCTGCACGACAGCTACAGATGGACAAGGTTGTGGAGGAGTACGAGGACATCTTCACCTCCCCTGCAGGGGTTCCTCTGCACTGTCAGGTCAAGCACTCCATCGATCTGACCCCAGGTGCGCCGCTACCCAATGGACCAATTTATCGGCGCTCCGTTCTGGAGAACAATGAAATCAAGAGGCAGATTTAGGAGCTCCTGCAGAAAGGTCACATCCGTCCGAGTTCATCGCCTTGTGGGAGCCCGATCATGTTGGTACAGAAGAAGGATGGGACGTGGAGACTCTGTATTGACTATCGGGTGCTGAACAAGATCACTGTCCATAATAGGTACCCGATCCCGCGGATTGATGACCTCTTGGACCAACTAAAGGGGGCGAAATATTTCAGCAAGATTGATCTGAAGTCAGGATATCACCAGGTACCAATTGAACCCTCTGATGTGTGGAAGACTGCCTTCAAATCCAAGGAGGGCCTTTTCGAATGGTTGGTTATGCCTTTCGGATTGAAAAATGCTCCTGCAACCTTCATGAGGCTTATGGATGACATCTTGCGGCCATTCACCAACTCCTTTGTAGTAGTATACTTGGATGACATTCTGATCTTCAGCCAGAGTTGGGAAGAACACCTCCACCACATCCGACAGGTTCTCCAAACACTGCGGCAACACAAGCTATGTGCCAATTTGGAGAAATGCACTTTTGGCATGACCCAGGTTCAGTATCTGGGATACATCATTGATGAACAGGGGGTGCATGTCGATCCAGCCAAGATCCAAGTCATTCGGGATTGGCCATCTCCAACCACTCTAACAGAGCTCCGCAGCTTTCTAGGTCTTGCCAACTTCTACCGCAGGTTCGTGTTGGGGTTTTCTCATATTACTTGGCCCTTGAGTCAAGTCACCAAGGGAGGGGAGAGAGAAAAATTCTTTTGGTCTGAATCTCAACAGAATGCATTCATGGAGTTGAAGGATCGCCTCTGCACGACACCAGTGCTCGCGTTACCAGATTTACAACAACCATTTGAGGTCGAGACAGATGCCTCTGACTATGCTATTGGGGCAGTCCTTACTCAACAGGGACATCCAGTGGCATATCACAGTGAAACACTTTCAGACACAGTCCGGAAGTACCCCACTTATGATAAAGATATGTATTCCATTGTACAGGCTTGCCGACAATGGAAGCATTACATTTTGGGGAAGGAAACAGTCATCCACACAGACCACCGACCCCTGCAGTTCATACAGACCCAAGGGAAATTGCAGAATGATCGCCATCAGAAGTGGTCTACATACCTGCAACAATTCCACTTGAATATCAAGTATAAGAAGGGCAACACCAATAATGTTGCAGATTGCCTCAGTCGACCACCGATCATGGCGTTAACCACCGTGCTCAACTCTTGTGGGCACGAGACTTCTGATTGGCCACTTCTCTACAAAAGCGACCTAGAATTCGGCCACACATACCAGACACTCTTGGAGGGTCGGCATGTTCCAGATTTTCACCTCCAGGATGCCCTGTTATGCCACCTGGGTCACCTTTGTGTTCCTTCAAGCGAGCGTGCCAAGATGATTTGGGAAGCACACTACAGTAGGGCTGCTGGGCATTTCGGGGTCGAGAAAACAGTGGCAGTACTGCAAAATTATTTCTTTTGGCCGAATCTTCGACAGGATGTTGGGAAGTACATCAGATCATGTACTGCCTGTGCCATTGCCAAACCGACCATCAAGAAGCACGGCCTCTATACCCTGTTGCCTACCCCTAGTCGACCTTGGGAATCCATCTCCATGGATTACATGTCAAGCCTTCCTTCCACTAAGCATGGAAATGACTGTGTTTTTGTGGTCGTCGACAGGTTCTCGAAGATGGCCATTATGGCGGCCTGTAAGAAGAATATCACAGCAGAAGCCACTGCTAAACTCTTCTTTGAACGAGTGTGGGTGCACTTTGGGATCCCACAGTCTATCATCTCAGATCGGGACAGTCAGTTTCTCAGCACATTTTGGTCCAGTCTCTGGTCAATGCTGGACACCAAACTCACGAAGTCCACAGCCTTCCACCCTCAAACTGATGGCCAGATAGAGGTTGTCAATAGGATGATTGTGCACATTCTGTGCATGTATAACTCAAAGCATCCACGCACATGGGACGAGAGCCTCCCCTATGTTCAGCACAGCTACAACCGAGCTCTTCACAGCTCCACTGGCCATAGCCCTTTTCAGGTGGGTTTGGGATTCCAGCCACTATGCCCCATTGATGTGGCCATACCACTTGCAGCTACTCACATAAATTCAGCTCATGTCCAGTCCGAAACAGATAAGGCCACCAGCTTCATTGAGCGCATCCAACATATTCGCCAGCAGGTCCATGACATTCTGGAGAAATCAAATGCCAAGTACAAGCAGCGACATGATCAACATCGGGTGCCACACAAGTTTCAGGTGGGTGACAAAGTCTGGTTGCATTTGCAAAAGGAACGCCTTACTGGAGCCTATCGGAAACTGAGACCACTCCGATATGGTCCTTACACCATTACTAAGGCTATGGGAGACAATGCATTTGAGCTCAACATTCCCCCATTCCTTGGCCTGCACCCAGTGTTCAATGTGGACCGCCTTCGGCCATACTTTCCACCATTTCTAGACACATCCGACATTGCAGAACAACTCACAACCACAGAATTAAATCCAGATTGCATGGAACAAGCTACAACTGATCGGATCATGGACACACAGATCAAGAACACTCACCAACAGAATATCCAACTGTATCGAGCTGTCAAAGCAAGACAACTCCTTCAGCAGGGCAAGTGGCTCACCAGGGAACAAGTTCAGCACAAGTTTCCTCATCTCATGGAGGAACTCAACGCAATGGGGACCATTGCTTCCTAAGGGGGGAGGAATGATCCAGGTGGATATTGGTGGCCACCTGCCAAGTCCACCTGGACCCCCACCATTGTTTCTCTCAGCATTTTCAGTTTCCTCAATTGTAGCACAACTTACTATTTTTAGCAGTTTTTCGGGTCCTGAACTTCCGAAGCCGTTTTGAGGCCCTAAACGATGTTTTTTGGGAAATCTGGGGCAACATGGGTCCATGGACCGATGTTGCCTCCCAAAGTGGCAGTGCTCGGATAGATCTTTCTAACGAGCTATTGTACGCGTCAAACGAAGATCGTATGTCAAAGTTACGACCCTGGGAAGTTGGTGTACCAATTTACCCAAACGGGGCCCACAGTTTGGCGTTTCATCTTCTAGGGTTAGGTTTTGGAATGTTAAGGGTTTTCCATTGTTTCTCAACAATAAATAGGCCTTTGAGCCTCATTGTAACACAGTTCAGAGGCATGTAGCCACCACATCTCTTCTCAGAGATAAGCTACCATCGCCCTAGCTAGTTTATTTCCATTTCTGGTTGTAAGCATATTTCAGTATTTTCCATTAATGAAATGAAGTATTATTTCCGCTGCATCTTTGTGTATATGGTTATCTCTGTAATTTGTTGCGTTCCTGTTTAAATCCGGATCACCAATTCCAACTCAACACTGTTGTCCAGACCCATATCATCAGGAAAGACATCCCACATCTTTGTCTTTCCCTTCAACCACTCTTCCCTCTTCCAGTAAATAAGACAAAGGTTGGTGTGCACATACACCATTGTCTCTGCCCTGGACTGCTCAAGCCTGCTCTTCTTAACACTATACAAATTTCCATATGTGCTACAATTCCTCTTGCAACAAGAAAATGAAGTCACTTGAGAGAGGAGCCTCATGGGTAATTGTTGAAGAGGAGGGCTTGTTGCCCCATGATTTTCCCACCAAGAATAGGGCTTATTAGCCCCCCTGTCTCTAATCACTTCATATCCTGCAAATCGACCAGTGGCAGTGGAAAACTCTGCAAAGGCATCCTCTACCTCATCAAGCAATTCTCTATCCTGAAAAACCTACCTAAATGCATATTTCCTCCCCTGTGAGATTTCACCATCCATGTGAGGAGGGAACCTGCTGGAAGGTCTACCATTTAGCCACTCATGGCTATAGTATTTTGGGTTCAATGAGTGGCTAAATGGTGGTGAAGAAGGCCTTTGTTGATGTCTCATACTCGGGGCACTCACTCTATAGAATAATGATCCTCACAGACTCAATCATGGAATCCCATCCCTCATAAACCTCTCCTACAATGGGTTTATTTTTATCTGCAAATCGAAGCAAAGAAGTGATAGGGTCCATGATATGAATAATTAGATCTGCCCTCTCCCACCAAGCATCGTTTAACACTGTGTCCTTCACTCTTTTAGAGACTAGTTGATTTTTCATTCTCCAAAAAGACCAAAACTCATAAATAACCATGGCCCCAAGAGCAGTCTTGACCTCGCTCAACATATTCAACATAATGAATGAAGAGGCAAACCATGTATCAGTAATCTTCAACAATGATAAATTGTTGTACTCCTTGTAGATAGTGAGGGAATTTGTATGAATTTGCACAAAGTTACGGATATGTCGTGCATCCTCAATAATGTTACCAATCCAAAGCACATCAGAAGAAATGGATTTCAGTGCTAAGTTCAATGAATGGACAATGCAAGGTGTCCAAAACACTTGTGGATATTTAGCTTCCACAATCATGCCAGCAACCTTGCAAACATGTGCATTATCTGTAATGATTTGCACAAGTTTTGATAATATGGGTATTAGCAAAATAGCGGTGAGGGTCCAGAAAACATCTTATCAACAATATCAGCAAATATATCGACAAATATCAGCAAGCATAAAAAATTCATTTTTTTTTTCCAGATTTTTAAACATAGCCGATATTTTCAAAATGTGGCGATATTTTCAAAATGTGGCGATATTTTGAAAATATTGCGATATTTTCTAGGCGATATATCATTTTGCCAAAAATATCGCGTTATTTTCGAATATCATCGATATTATCAACACTGATTTTCACATAAGAATCAACACCTACATCTTCAATAACTTTAATAAACAACTCGTCCATAAATTGTGCATCCTTGTATTCTCCAAGTGTATCCACTACTTTCAAGAAAACTGGACCATTCAAGGAAGACACCATGAAGTTGATGAGTGGGTGTCGTGTTGGATCTGTCCATCCATCAGAAACAATACTAACCCTAGATGTTGGCCATGATGCTTTAATAGGCTCAAGCATTTTTTGCACCTCTTTTTTTCCCTTCGTCAACAATGCTGTTCTAAGCTTCTCTGAACCAAGAGGCACATACCATGATGGAGACCCGTGAGTTAGAGCTCAGTACATCTCAATAAATAGAGGTGAGCGTGCAACATTAAAGGATATGAAGTTTTGATAGAAAAAAAAAGGCAGTGGTGAGATTAATCTCTTCCCGTTTCTCTTTTTTAAAAATCGTGTCCATTGCACCAAGTGAAATTTCCTTTCTTTTTGCTGCTTGGCCCCCAATAGAACTCTCAAATGGAAATTTGGTGGTGTCTTTCCTCAAAAATGGAAGGGGGTCATCATTCTTGGTTTTTTTTTTTTTTTTGAGCCACATTTTCCATACCAACGGTGAAATTTTTTCCATTTCTTTCCTCTTTTGTAAATGAATTTGTGTACAAGCTCCAACTCCATAACCTGGTAAAGCCAACAAATGGTCTTTCACATGAAAATATGTGCTTGTGAAAGTACTGTGGCAAAAATTTCATCTCCAATTCACATTGCCTCCTCCCTTCCCCTTGCTGCTTGGCCCATTCTCTCTTGTGACATATTTCCACAAGGGATATTTCTCAATGTTACCTTTAGGAGGAAGTCTTCCCTCAACATTACTTGCAGCAAACTCTGATGATATTGGGGGAGGAGGGGCATCTCCAATGGAGACATTCTTCCCCTTCCTTTTCCCCCTACCTACTTCCCTTGATTGAGCCATGCATAATGTAAAAAAATAAACAAAACATGCACAAATTTGTAAAAGAAATTCATATACAAACTACTGTAATACAAATGAAAAAAATAGAGTGGAAATGCAGTTACATGTTGCTTGAATCTCCTTGAAAATGCTTCAAACCCTCAGCTCCTTGCTCCAAACTTCTAACATCAAACCCACAACTCACTTCTTGCAAAAGGAATGACACAAAAGGATAAAGAAAATAAGAAAGTTCACCTTTTTATCAGCCCGCGGGTTCCGATTTGCTGGATTCGTGTCCGGATTTTGTGATATGATGTGTTCGAACGGGACGCAATCTCGATTCGATCGTGTCCCATTCGAACACGATGTGTCACGAAATTCAGACATGATTTAGGGCGAATCGATTTCGATTCGCAGGATTCAGAGGCTTGGCCAAAAAAGAACGAATCCGTTTTCACTGATTAAATCTAATATCTATTGAGTAAATTTAAATATATATAATCTATTAATATCAATTAAATATATTCAATGAAATTAAGTTAAATGAATTTAAGTTAAATCTATTGAATAAATTTAAATTAATTAATTTGATTCATGAACAATCTCATATCCATCTAAACATAACGTTAACATTTCTATCATCTTTTGATAAATTGTTTCTTAGATCTTTTTCCTTTTATCATCGCTCTTTTTTTAAACATCTTTTTTTCCTTTATTTTTTACATTTATAATTAAACAAATCCTCTTCCATTTTAGAACTATTTTGAAAATCTAATCATTATAATTAAACAAACTTATAGAATAAATTAAATTAATTGATTTCAATCTAATAAATTATTGCATTTAATAATTATTTTGAAACCAACTCAGTTAACCAATGCAAAATGTCATTTTGGAATAAATATATTAAGTGTGTGAGAAGGTGATTCATTTAATAATTATTTTGAAACCAACTCATTTAACCCATGCAAAATGTCATTTTGAAATAAATATATTAAGTGTGTGAGAAGGTGAATCATTATAAATATGGTTATAATGACTGATGCAAAATGTCATTTTGAAACAATTATATTAATTCAGTGGGAAGATGAATCATTATAAATATTTTTATGACTAAATAATTTAATTTTAATATGAAAATGTGGGTATTGCTTGTTCGTTGCGAACAACATATAGTTCGATAAATGCAAAGATAGTCAATCTCTGTAAAGAATCTCTCTGTAATAAGCTTTATCCATTTTGAAATAAAATGAGTATACCATTCTGCATCCGAATACTTTGCGCATACCATTCTGCATCTGAATACTTTGTGCATATATCATGTCTACTATGGTAGTAGTTATCCCTGAAGCTTACATCCGAAGTTCACAGGAAGTTTGCAGGAAGTTCGCCAAAGGAACGAAGGGACGCCAAGGCCGTTGTTAGGTGAGGAAGCCTTTGTTGGGGCCGCAAGAGCATGAAATTTCTAAGTAGGTTCACCACTGGTTCACCAGCAGTCAGTAATCAAAGATAATCGAAGAGACACAGCAAGGCCAAGTCAGTAGAGGAAGCGACAATAGCATAGCACGCGGAGCGTGCGGCACTGTAGCAAGCTTGTGACCAGAATCCCCTACTAAAAATTGGTATCAGAGCCAGTAATGTCTGGTTCAGAGGTCGGTATTCTAAATCTTATACTCATTAAAAGAATGGACCCTCCCCGGAAATCAATTTCTTTCCTAGAACTAGAAGAGAGATTCTAAGGCTGAAGAAAACCATTTAATGGATATGTTTGCAGCAAGTTCCAGTCGTGTCTTAAATTCTGCCGAACTTGAATATGAAGAACCCTAGCCTTCTGCCCGATGGGAACTACCTACTATAGCTCCCTCAAAAGTATATAGTGATCTTTTTGTTTTCCATTTAAAAGAAGCTACTAGAATTAGCATTAAAGAGTCTGTGAGCCAGATTCAAGAAAATGTCGATAGTATTCAAGCCATTTCTCTGTTAAATCCAAAATAATTACAGGCAGAGGCCAAGACACTAAAGACAAATTATCTGCACTTAGGACGTAAACGAGTAGGGATCAATCCTTTAATCCATAGAGGATTACATACTTTTGTGTTAGCCACTGTCTGCGATCTGATGCATAATAAGTACATTGATTCCTTAATAGGCGGAATAGTTGCTCCTTTGTCTAATGGGCCAATCTATTTTGATTGTTACCCAAATTTCTTTGTCTATACATTTGATGAAACCATTGACCAGATCTTACAGCTCCAAATCCAAACCATTGGTTTTGATATGCACAAAAAGAGAAACAATATAGCCATACAGACCAAGATTTGTTTTCGTCACACCAATACGATGTGGCCAGCCATCCGCCATACTCCCAGTCGAGATTCCAAATATAGTATTGTTGTTCTGACTGATCCCAAAAATTAGAAAATAGAACACCAAACTATCAGATGGGAAGACTTGACATTTTCAGAACATTGGGTGGTGAATAATCCTAAGCCTCTTCTACCAAAGAATATCACCTATGCTGATATTATAGAAAATTTGTCTTCTGCTGTCATATCTTTTCCCAGAAGATCTACAATTAATTGCCGAAGAATTGAAGCCGCCTGTAAACTATCCAAATATTACAAAGACCCTGCCACTGTAGATACTGCTTCTTCCAATTCTTCTTTTTGTAAACATGATTCTTTGATTGAGTTAGCACAGCTTGTAAATTATCACTCATTAGAAGTAAAATGCCCTGAATGCCAGGAGAGTGTAAATCTGCTTACATTTGCTGAATCTGCATTACATGCCAATCATTATCCTAGATCGGGTACCGCTCCTCCTTCAACCTCTGTCAATCCATGCCTGAATCCCAAGCGCTCAGATATACCTTTCCCACATGAGCAAGATACAGATCATGTACTCATGATGCATGAAATTGTGACATTAGAAGGAGAAGACCCAAGGTTGACTGAGATGATGTGCCTAATGCAACTTGCTAAGCCCAAATATGGCCTAGGAGTTCTTGAGCAGGCAAATTGCCTGATACCAGAGTGCAGATTCCGCCCAGTTCTTGCCGACTGCAAAAAGCCTGCAGTAATGGAAATACATAAATTCTAGTCTCTCATGGATGAATGCCTGACATCAAAGATTAGTGCAAAATGGATGAAGGCCATGTTAAATTGGGATTTGTACACTAATCCATAGGCAGATGCATTTGACAAAAATTATACTCCTCAAGAGAAGAGATATTTTGCTAAAGATTGGAAACATTTTATGGAAATCAATAACACATGGATATCTTTCTACTCTTGGAAAGATAATATTTCTCCATCAAATGTTTTTACTAGTTCCACAAGTACTTCAACAAATAAGCATGCTTGGACTGCACTAGGTGGAACAAAAGTTGAAACTCCATCAACATTTCCTCCTTTCAAAGGAATTGTGATTGGAGAAAATCAAAATACACCCAAAGCCATACCAATAGCACAAAAGGATGACAATGCTCTAGGCATTGATGGAAGAATATAGAAGGCCAGTGAACAGCTCAATTGGGCAAATACTGCATTAAAAGGCTTACAAATAAATGTAGCAAAATCTGCAGAAGTCAAGGAACAAATTGATATTGTGCAAGTATCAATCAATGATGTAAATAAATGTTTGAACAATGTACAGTTTGATTCTAGTTCGATTTGTTCTTATGCAAGAGAATATTTATCCAAGATATAAGGAGTAGAAGAAAAGTTAGTTGATCATTTAGATACAACTAAACATCTCATAACTGGTTTAACAGATAAAGTTGAAAAGATGAATCCGCCAAAAGTTGAAAAACCAGTTCCAAACTCCTTTCTTGTAAAAAGAAGTATAAAGATTCAGGATCCTGTTAATAGGTTTCCAGCTTTATTTCCAAAATAAGTAGTCTCCTCTTCAGATTCTGAGACTACATCAAAGACAATGATTGCATCCTTATTTAAGGATGAAGTAGAACAAAAGGGGAAAGAACATAAAAGTCAGGATACACAAATCTTTCCCATATATGAACCTCTTGAGCATAGGTTCACCAAATATCCAGCACCTGACATTGAAGGAAAAGGAAAACTTCCTGAAGCACACACCTTCTTCCCAGATTCCCACAGAGAGTGGAACATAGATAACATGAGTGTCGGCCAAATTAGGCAGATGATTGACATGATGTATACAGAGTATAAACTCATGTATCTTAGAGGGAAATGTGAAATTGATGCTTGTAGGACAATTATTCAATGTTTTACAGGGACACTCCTCAGGTGGTGGGAGACAGAATCTTCTCCTAAGCTCATTGAAACAATGGAAGTAGAAGTTCTTAGAGATGAGAAAGGAGATGTAATTCATAATTCTAATGGCACAGTTATCAGCAATATGATAGGTGCATTAACATCAATGATTTTAGAGCATTGGTGTGGAAGTGAAACAGAAATTGTTGATAAAAATGAAGTCATTTTGATGAATCTAAAATGCCACAAAATGTCCCAATATGAAGACTTCCACAGAGACTGGATGCAAATAATTTATGAGGTCAAAGATTCTAAGAACCTGTTATGGAAACAGGTATATCTTGCAGCCCTGCCATCCAAATTTGTAGATTATATTAGATTGCAAGAAGTTTTTCAGCTACCTTTTGAGTCATACACATGGGGTGAGATATATGCTCACATCACAAAGACATTGGTAAATCTTTGCACAAGCTCAAAGGTAAATAAATCTCTTGAAAAACTTTCCAGATTGCCAAACAAGAAGTCCATCTGCAACAAGTATGGGCTTACAGCGGATGATCCTTTGGTAAAAAGAAGGAAAGCTAAGAAAAGAGCAAAGAGAGAGTTTAAAGAAACTTTCTACAGAAACAAAAGAAAATATCCAAAGGGAAAGAAAAAATATTCTAAACCAGTACGAGGCCAAGCCTCCAGAACAAAGAAGGGTATTATAAGTATGTTCCCAGAACACACTATTATAATCCCTCTGATATTCACCTGCGCACTGCCAAGCAGGAGAAGTGGAATAAAATTACTTGTTGGTTATGTGGGAAAAATGGACATACATCCTCCAGATGTCCACAAGGCGAAGAATCAAAGTTAAACAAGGGTAAGAAATCTGAAATCTTTGCTCAAAAGGCCAAACAAGTTAAGCAAGAAGGAAGAGGACCAATGATCTGTATGAAATGTGGTTTTCATGCACACAAAACAGAGCACTGCCCGAATGTTACCATCAAGGAAATTGCACAGCAGCATCAGATATAAGAATCATATTATGACTCTTTCAGTTCTTCTTCTGCAGAAGAACTACAAGCTCACATGGAACAATATTCAGATTCTGACTCTTCAGATTGTCTATGTTCTGACGCTGAAGAATGCGCTTGTCATGCCCAATATGATTCTGATTCTGAATATTATAGTGAATCTAGCGAAGAAGGGGAAAAGCCCAAGCCCCAAAAAGAAAAAGTCCTCATGGCAGCAACAGAAGAAGACGAGCTGAAAATTTTATCCCAAATACGTGCCATGGAGGAAGGAGACATGAAAAACCACCTGATTGAAGCTTTTACAGATCAGCTCAAATCCAAAGCTTCCAAAGAATCGGGTAAGAAGTCCCTATTCATTGATGCTTCATATGAAAGAAATACAAAATCATTTCAAATGCATCATCAAAAACCTGGTAGGGTGAGATCACTCACTCTAGGAGAAGTGAGCCGTGAGATTCATAATCTCAAGGCAAAAATCTCTGCAATGAAACCTCACATTGCAGAACTGAAGAAAGGTAAACAAGTGCCAAAAGAAGAAGAAGATGATCAGCCATGGGATACTGCTCAATATAGCAGTAACCAAGAAGTCCAGGTTGCTGAAGGAATAAAGGATCCTAATTTTGGATTCAGAGATATGAGATTATTAACTATCTCCTATTAGCAACACCATGTCAAAGTAAATGTCTGCATAAAAGGGCAAATGTTTGGAATGGTTGCTCTTTTAGACTCTGGAGCAGACATAAATATCCTTAGCATGAAAGATATTCCAGCAAAATATTGGGTAGCTGCAGAAAGAAAGGTAGTAGGCCTAGGTAAAAAAAAGCTCCGATAGGAGGTACCCAAAGCCTCTCTCTACTTTGATACTCACTGTTATTATTTAAAATTTGCAGTAGCTGACATTCCAGTAGATTGCATACTTGGCAATGTCTTTTTGGTAGCGGTAGAACCTCATGGGTCACTCAGACTCAAAGGAGGAAAAGATGGATATTTCATATCAGTCCCCACATCTAAAGGGACAAGGAAGAAAATTAAGCTTTCATATATTTCAAATCCCAGAATTTCAACAATGGTCCAAACTATAAAGAATTTGGACAAGGAAGAAGCTAGACTTTCAGATCTGAAAGACCTGAAATCTACTCTGAGAATAGAAGAACAACTTAAGCAACCTCCGATAAAAGGAAAGATTGAAGATCTGAAGAAACAAATTGAAGAAGAATGATGTTGAGAAGAACCCAATGCATTTTGGCATAGGAAGCAGCACACAATGGAGCTCCCTTACAAGGAAGGATATGCAGGTAAACCTTGTAAGAGCCGAGCAATACCTATGAACAAAGAATACAGAGATCATTGCGAACAAGAAATTCAGCAGCTCCTGAACAAAAAATTGATAAGAGAATCAAATAGTCCTTGGAACTGTTATGGATTCTACGTAAACAAAAGAGCTGAGCAAATTAGAGGCATCCCAAGGCTAGTCATCAATTATAAGCCTCTAAATTCAGTGCTAGCTGATGACACCTATCCAATACCTCACAAAGGGGATTTAATTCGAAGGATAACAGGGGCCAAAATCTTCTCCAAGTTTGATCTGAAAGCAGGATTTTGGCAAGTGGCCATTTCTGAGAAGGATAAATTCAAGATTGCCTTCAGTATACTAGCAGAACATTATGAATGGAATGTCATGCCTTTTGGATTAAATAATGCTCCATCAAAGTTCCAAAAGGTAATGGACAGTATTTTCAAGCCATATTTTGATTGGCTAATTGTATATATAGACGATGTATTAATTTTCTCTAAAACTATTCATGACCATTTTAAGCATGTAAATATATTTAAGAATTTGGTTAAGCACAATGGCTTGGTGCTTAGCAAAAAGAAGATAGAAGTTTTTCATACTTCTATCAAATTTTTCGGCCACACAATCTGCAATGGGCAGATTTCTTTGCAAAAACATGCACTCGAGTTTGCAGACAAATTTCCAAATGTCATAACAGACAAGAACCAACTGCAAAGGTTCTTAGGCTGCCTCAACTATGTCAGCAACTTCTATCAAGACTGTGCCAGTGACAGAAGATTATTGAATAAAAGACTGAAGAAGAATCCCCTAGAATGGACAGATGTCCATACACAAGCAGTCCAGAACACCAAAGCCAAGGTAAAATCCTTGCCTATTTTATATGTCGTTGATGATTTTGCATACAAAATTGTTGAATCCAATGCAACTAATACTGGATGGGGTGGAGTTTTAAACCAAAAGGTTGGAAAAGAGGAACAAGTGGTTCAATTTGCATCCGGAGTTTGGAATTAAGCCAAGCTAAACTACTCCACAATAGAGAAGGAAGTAAAGGCAGCATGGAATTGCATCAGTAAGTTTGAAGTTTATCTCATTAACAAATATTTTCTGCTTAGAACTGATGCATCTGCTTTGCAGAAGTTGTTAACAAAAGACATCAAGAAGGCTGGAGAAGCCACGTTTGCCAGATGGCAAACTCTTTTTGCAAACTTTGATTTTCAAGTGGAACATATTAGAGGAAAGGACAACAGTCTCCCTGATTTTCTTAGTAGGGAATATATTGAAGACAAAGATCATGTCATAATGATCATCACTGAGTGGGACCAGCACCAAAAACAAGAAGTACTAAGGACCATCCAAAATAAGCAAGATTGGGAAGAATACAAAAGAAATTGGAAACCCACCTGGCAACTGAGAAACACAAAGGTCCTGAACGCTAACTTGCAAGCCTCATACTGACATCCAGCACTTTGTACCAGAAAGAAGAGTGTACCCTAAAGGTAGCGAATGGATTCATAACATGATATATGATAAGTCTAAAAGAGATGTTGGGATTGCGCACCAAGCTTTGGAACAGAACTTTCATGATATTGCCAGGATTTGGTGCCACGAAGGGCGTAGTACTGGCATTTATGAAAAATACTTTTGTGTTTATCAAACCAGAGATCTTTGGAATGAACAAGGACATTAGCGTGTTCAGCCCTGTGCTCGTTGGACTCAAAATGATCCAAAGATTATATTTCCTGACACTGTGTATGATTTTGCAGGGTATAAAACATTATGGTGGGACTTCCTAAATATTGATGACAAGGAAGAGACTCACTATACAAAGCTAAAATTTAACACCTTAGCCACTTCTCAAAGAAATCAATAGTTTCACTGGTTTTGAGAATGGTGGAGTGATTATGGGGTATGCATAACTGCCATGGATCCTGTATACCATGAGGCGTACAAAAGAAAATATTACGATTGGTGCCAAGAACATGGTATTGGAGAATGTTTTCATACCATATACAAAACTGTTAAAGACATGACAGACAAAGAATGGTCTCCATTCCATAACTTAAACTATTCACTCCAGGAATATATGAGGGAACACTTAGAATGGTTTGTCTTAACCAAAGTGAAACATCAAATTGTTTTGGGAAAACCAATGATAGTCCGCAGGATATACACTAAAGCCTGGGATGACCTGTTGTATAAAAGAGATAGATTCCCTGATTTAAAGGTATTTTGATGGTTCACATGGGCTTTCCAGTAAAAGTATCCATATTGTAAATACAAGTACCAGTCACAAGGGCTTAATTGTGACCAGATTTCCCATGGGCTTTGTTGTACTAAAGCTTCCACTGTGTAAATAATCTTTCTCGTGGGCTTTTATGAAAAGCATCCACTTTGTTTTGTCGATATCATAATTTTCTCGTGGGATTTGTCGGACAGGAATCTGTTGGACGGATGACGCCTTGGCATTACCCGAAAGCAATAATTCCATCCACTCGGATTGGAATCTTTGTGCGGACGTTGCCCTGGCGGTACCTAAAAGTAATGATTCCATCCACCCGTAGGTCAGTTCATGGATGATCCACAGTAATGCTTGTCCCCCCTCACTTCCTATATAAGGAGGGTAAGGCTCATTACCGAGGCATTTGGAGTTTGAGTCAGTCTGAGTCTTTGAGAGTTTTGTGTCATCGAGTGTCTCTCCTGCTCTGCATCTGCGGATGTTCAGTCTGATTTTCTTGCATCACAAGAAGAACTCAAGTCCTTAGGTGATTTGTGAGCCTGCGCATCAGTGTGCTCGGCATTGGTGAGAACCTAAAGTGGCCGAATCATATTAGAAAGTCATCTTGTTTGTATAGGAGTTGAAGTCATATTCTGAGGCAGAGCCTATCTTTCACCAGGTAGCCTTCGGTATTGCTTGTTCCTTGCGAACATCATATAGTCTGATAAATGAGAAGATAGTCATTCTCTGTAAAGAATATTTCTGTAATAAGCTTTATACATTTTGAAATAAAATGAGTATACCATTCTGCATCTGAATACTTTGCGCATATATAATGTTTGTTGTGGTAGTAGTTATCCCTGAAGCTTACATCTGAAGTTCGTCGGAAGTTCGCCAAAGGAACGAAGGGACACCAAGGTCATTGTTAGGCGAGGAAGCCTTTGTTGGGGCCGCGAGAGCGTGAAAGTACTAAGTAGGTTCACCAGGAGTTAGTAATCAGAGATAATCAAAGAGACACAGCAAGGCCAAGTCAGCAAAGGAAGCGACAACAGCATAGCGCGCGACACTGTAGCAGCACTGTAGCAAGCTTGTGACCAGAAACTCGATTATGTCTTAATATACAGGAAATTTGGGAAAGTCATCAATGCTCAAGCACTTTATTAAAAAATAGAGGGAATACATACAATAAGAGCACACCAATACAAAAAGGTAAGAATGGCAATAGTAGTAGTTTAATTTGGTCTTTTCATTTTTAGATAGATTTTCCACTCATTAAACAAATGCAAAATGCAATTTTTCAACAATTCTATTAAATCACTGAAAATGTGAAAAATGTGGCTGGTAACTTTTTTTTTAATAATTTTGATAATTAATTAAATTTAATAAATTAAACTTAATAAAATATATATACATGAAAAAATATTTTTTTACTCTTTTATAATTTGTGAAACCAAATTATTAAAAAATGTAAATGTCATTTTGGAACAATTCTATTATCTCAACAAATGTGATTCATTATAAATATGAATGGTAATGAAGGAAATCAATTTCAATATGAAATTATGTTTTTCCTGGTCAACACGTTATATTCTAGTTTACATTTTGTTCTATACTCATCATTGCATTAAAAAAATATTCATGGATATAAATACTAATTATTTAAATGTGATTGCATTAAAGATGTCATTCATAAATGTGGGGAGGCATCTCTTATATTTTTCTATCATATATTCCAATATGTGTGTACACGTGAATTTTGTTTATATTTGATTCATAATTTAATTTCATATTTTTAAATTATGCTTTATATTTTAGACAAAGTTATAAAAGTATTTCTATGCATAATAAAAATGTCATTCTTTAAAGAAACACTACAAAGTAGTAAAAATTTAAGCACAAGCACTTCATCTAACCAAGCTAAGTACAAAGGAGGATACTATTTTACCAAAGTTACCCATTCCTTATTCATTTCTTGTTTCAAAGTCACTTATTCATAGTTGTCCATTAAATTAATTTCTTATTTTTATATATTAATGAATTAAATTCAAATTACTCTTCTTTTTTTTTTTTTTAATTTGGGTGATTGGAACCAATGATTAGATATCTTTCCTATCCATATTCAATTCTTACAACTAAGATGTTGAAATTTTAAATGCTTATATTGTGTGAAGCTCATAAAAGACGTATTAAGTTTTTTTAATGAATATATTATATAAAAATTTAAGCACAAGCACTTCATCTAACCAAGCTAAGTACAAAGGAGGATACTATTTTACCAAAGTTACTCATTCTTTATTCATTTCTTGTTTCAAAGTCACTTATTCATAGTTGTCCATTAAATTAATTTCTTATTTATATATATTAATGAATTAAATTCAAATTACTTTTTTTTTTTTAAATTTGGGTGATTGGAACCAATGATTAGATATCCTTCCTATCCATATTCAATTCTTATAAATAAAATGTTGAAATTTTAAATGCTTATATTGTGTGAAGCTCATAAAATGTTCATAAAATATTATTATCTCACTTTCATTTTAAAGTTAAAGATTCCAAAATCAATCATTCATATATATATCCATTAAATTAAAATTGTTTTCATCACATAAATAATTTCCGTAAATATCTATTTAAAATATTGAAACTATATAACTTTATTTTCACGAGCCTTACCAATTAAAATGCCATTAAATCCACCACAAAAAAAATATTAACCTTAACCTTAATTAATCTGAAAAAAAATATAAACCATAACTATTTATTCCTTGAAAATTTTGCAGGAAACGAATGCTTAATATAATGCACATGATTCTCTGATATTTGGTATTGGCCCAAGTATTTCACAACAGACATCCTCGTCCTTTTAGCGACATACAAATAACAAATCCATTGTAATAAATATATTCTATCACTGAAAAATAATAAATTCAAGGATCACTATCATCATCTTGCTTTGGCTTTTGCGGCTTACTCTTATTTATGTTTGGGTTTTCGTTAACTTGCTCCTAATTATATTCTCGGTTTTGTTGATTTAAGTTCAACCATACTTTACAAAAGAACTAACACTTTACCGGATTCTTGGTTTGTTATTTATGAATGGGTTAAATTTAATAATATTATTTAATTAATGTAATAGAAATACAGATTTAATATGAAAGGTAATACCAATATTATTATTTTCTTATAAAAATGTAATATCAATACATACCCATTGTTGTCATATAAATACGCCAAAAGTCCAGTAGCAGGCTAAATTTACCATCATTGTCATATGTATATGGGGGATATGGCAGGTGGCGGGGCATCACATGTATGTACGACATATACAAAGAATCCATAAACATTATCATTAAATTAAACATCGGCTAAAGAACTTTAAGTTTGTTTTATGGCGGTTATCAACGAACTGCTATTGTGTCAATATGCAATAATTAATTCCAATAGGATTAGGGTTCCATAATGATAAAAATGGTAATGTTTGTATTAATAAAAATAAAACTTAGTGGTCAGTTCTACGAAAGACAAGGAGAGTCTAGCTCTACACAACGTTCTACATTGTTCATGCACATTATACATTAAATAGAAAACATGGTTTTAGAGAAGTTGGAACAACATCCTAAGAAATAGAAACTAATTCATATTCTGAAGTTACGTGAACCACTTCTACTTATTCTAGGATATTCTCCATTATCTTCAACACTCCCCCTTAATGGAGAATGGGTTCACATATATGTCTAACATCTCCCTAAACATTTGAAACTTAACTTTTCCAAGAGGCTTAGTGAAAATGTCTGCAACATTATCACATGTATTACAATATTCCACATGAATTTCTTTGGATTGCACTTTCTCCCTGACAAACTAGAATTGAGTATCAATATGTTTAGTGTTTTTGTGGAACATCGGATTGTTGGCCAGCTTGATTGAACTTTGATTGTCGCATCTGATTGCAGTTGCGACTGTCTGTTCTTACCCAACATCCTGGAGAAGTCTCCGCAACCAAACCGCCTCACATGTTGCTGCACACATGGCTTGATACTCTGCTTCTACTGAGAACAAGGTGACTGTGTTCTGCTTCTTTCTACTCCATGTGATCACCCCGGATCCAAGACTGAATGCATAACCTGTTATAGATCTACAATCATCTACATTTCCTGCCCAATTTGAATTTGCAAATCCTGCCAATCTAACATCAGAAGAGTCAGTGTAAATAATTCCATAATCTACAGTACCTTGTAGATACCTCAAAACATCTTCGCTGCATTCCAGTGACTTTCAAGTGGCTTAGACATAAATTGGCTTAACATATTGACTGCATAAGTCAAATCAGGTCTAGTGGTGGTTAGGTAGATCAAACTCCCAACCAGTTGTCTGTAAAGTGTTGCATCCGCCGCTTTTGAGCCATCCTCACACTGCAATTTGATGTTTTGCTGCAATGGTACCGCTGCAAGCTTACACTGATCCATCTTAAACTTTTCTAACAAGCCTTTGACATAATTTGCTTGAGATAGAAATGTTTGACCTGAATCTCTCCAGATCTCAAGACCTAAACAGTATCTGAGTTCACCGAGGTGTTTCATTTCAAACACCTATGACATATGTGATTTGATTTCATTGATTAGATATGTAGCATCACCTGTAATGATCAAATCATCTACATACAACGAAATCAACACTACGCGCCCTTGTTCATCTTTCATGTTGTAAAGATTAGGGTCATTTCTACTTCTATTATAGCTGGCTTGCAGAAAAAATGAATCAATCTTTTCATACCAAGACCTGGGAGCTTGTTTTAGTCCATAAAGTGCTTTCTTCAATCTACAGACTAAATGTTATTTTCCTTTCTCGACAAACCCTTCTGGTTGCTCTAGATAAACCTCTTCTTTTAGTTCTCCATTCAAAAATGCAGACTTTACATCTAGTTGGTGCATCATCCAATGTTTCTTAGTAGCTAAAGAAATTAACATTCTGATAGTATTCATTTTAGCTACAGGGGGCGAAGGTTTCTTCATAGTCTATCCCTTCTTTTTGTGAGTACGTTTTTGCAACCAACCTAGCTTTTAGTTTTTCTATGGTTCCATTTGCATCAATCTTCGGTTTATATAACAATTTACAACCTATGGTTTGTTTTCCTCTAGGAAGTTCAACCAATTCCCAAGTGTCATTTCTTATTGTTGAATCATATTCCTATTTCATGGTTGTTTTCCATTCACTACATTCATTTACTTCTTTATAACTAGAAGGTTCAACCACATTCATCATACTAGTTATAAAAGCATTTTCCCTATATCTTGCAGGTATTTGAGCTTTCCTACCTGATCTCCTGAGTGGTGGGGTAGTGGTTTCAAACCTTATTTGATCATCATTTACTTTTTCTTCCTGTTGCTGCTACTGTTGCTGCTGTTGTTGGTGTTCATCCTCTGCCTTTGTTTGCTGCTGACCCTGATTGTTCTCTGCTTCTTCTTCCTCAAAGTATGGAATGTCCCATCCATCATAGTGCTCATTAGGTTCTTCATGATCCTGCTCATGGAATTTAACATCTCTACTAACAAAGATCTTGTGAGTAGAGGGGTTAAATAATCTATATGCTTTATATGAAGAACAATACCCTATAAAAGTACCTCTGATGGCTTTTGAGCCTAATTTTCTTCTATCTTCCTTTGGTATGTGGGCAAATGCTTTACATCCAAATATCCTTAAGTGTTTTACTACAGGCTTATATCCATATAGTGCCTCAAAAGGAGTTTTAGACTCAAGACTTTTTGTAGTACTCTTATTTTTCAAATATACTGCAATATTCACTGCTTCAGCCCAAAAACCATTTGAAAGATTTTTACCTTTCTGCATACTTCTAGCACATTCCACCAGTGTTCTGTTCTTTCTTTCTATCACTCCATTCTACTGTGGAGTATGGGGTACTCTGAACTGCTGCAAAATTCCATGATCTTCATAATATCTGATAAGCTCATCCTCCTTATATTCTCCCCCCTGATCAGAACGGAGAATTTTTATCTGTTCCTTGTTTGTATTTCAATCATATTTTTAACTGCTTAAAGTATTCGAATGTATGACTCTTCTTACTTAAGAAATACACCCAAGAAAACTTCGTACAGTCATCAATAAACAATAGGAAATACAGTGCACCTCCTAATGATTTTGTTTGCATAGGAACACAAAGGTCTGTGTGCATTAACTCCAATATATACCTTTGTTTCTTTTCTACTCTAACAACCTGGAATTCTTCTATATGAATTTTTCCTAAAGTACAGGCATCACAATCATTATGTACTTGTTTTAGCATAGGAAGATCTCTTACCATTTCCTTCCTTTGTAATAACAACAAATCATTGTAGTTGATGTGGCCGAATCTCTGATGCCAAAGCTCTTCTGTAGTCAGGCTCGCTGTTGTCAATGATCGAACCGGTGCAGGTCTCACATCCAACTTGTACAGTCCTCCTGTTCGGATTCCTGTAGCAATTGTCTTCATGCCATCTAGCATATCTTTAATGTAACAGTTAGATTTTAAAAATTCAACTTTCAAATCTTGATCTGTAATCATAGATACAGAAATCAAGTTCTTTGTTATGCCAGACACATACATTACATTATAAATTTGTTTGATATTACCATCAGGTAGAATAACAGAAACTTTCCCACATCCTTTGATTTGATGACTTTTGTCATCACCTAGGTAAATCTGTGCACCTTCATTGATTTCTTTAAAATCCTCCAGCCAGTGCTTATTCCTTATCATGTGTGTTGACGCTCCTGAATCTACATACCAGATGTTTGCATCAACATTCTCGTCATAATCTGCCATGAACAATCTTAAATTCTGCACCTAATCACCATTCGCGAGATGACCTGCATGTCTTTTTTGCTTCTGTTTTTCTTCATGATATTTCTTTTTCCTACACTCCCTGGAAATATGACCCACTTTTCCGCAATAAAAACATTTAGATTCAAAGTAGTTTTTATTCGGATGCATACCTTGGGTCAGATTTGGCCGTTTCTGTGAACTTGCTTCAGTTTGCTGTTCTGGACTTGTTAAAATTGGCAACCAGGGCAAAACTTCATGTGGGTCATCTTATTCATGGCTGATAACATTTTTATTAGATTCCTCTCGTCGAGAGGTGTAGGATTGATATAAAGATCATCCGATTCCGATAAGTATTCATGGAGATATGAATTTATTTTGATTATGGAATTATTATCAAGCCGACCTACAACTCATGTAGGCTCCGAAGCCCAACAGTCGCATCTATTCACCCACCAACGTTGTGTATAAATATAAGAGGACTTTTCCTCATTTGGACTCACTCATCTCATCACATCTCTCTCTCTCTATACTACGCAGAAATGAGTCTCTTCTCTACTGCACTGAAATGGGTCTCCCTCTCACACATGTGAAGCCGGAAGCTGTTGAATTTGAAGTTGCAACTGCAGAAGTAAAGATTGACTTGCGTGGCCTAGAAGATCTCCTCTTTGGAACTGTGCTGTCGGTTCATCTGAACCTCCTCTGAAAGCCGCAACTTTTTGTGGTGGAATGAAGTCAATCCGATGAACGTTTGCAAGATATCGACTGCCCTAGTTTGAAGCCGAAAACTGTTGAAACTGAAGCTGCAACTGCAGAAGTAAATATTGACTTGCGTGGCCTAGAAGATCTCCTCTTTGTAATTGCACTATAGTTTCATCTAAACCTCCTCTGAAAGCCGCAATTTTTGGTGGTGGAATGAAGTTAATCCGATGAACGGTTTGCAAGATATCGACTGCCCTAGTTTGAAGCCGGAAACTACTGAAACTGAAGCTGCAACTGCAGAAGTAAATATTGACCTGCGTGGCCTAGAAGATCTCCTCTTTGGAACTGCACTGTAGGTTCATCTGAACCTCCTCTGAAAGCCGCAACTTTTGGTGGTGGAATGAATTCAATCCGACGAACGGTTTGCAAGATATCGTTTGCCCTAGTTTGATAATGAAGCCGCTAATGCTGATGCTATTGATCTAGGGTTTGCTACTGCTGATATGAATCAGATTTATTGTACTATTTCTCTCTGCTGAATTATTGAAGATAAAAGAAGATTTGATCAAAGGGTTTCCCCACACATTGTGGGGTTTGTCCCTAGCTAGCCGCCACATCTTGTGTCTCTTGTCTTGGCTTGTTTTCTGTCGATCATTTAGTTCTATCTGCACTTTACTTTATGTGCGTGTAATTGCTAATCTTTGGAATATAATAAGGAAAAGAAGTAAATTGTTATAAGCATAGAACATACCATAACTTAACATGGTATCGGAGCTGAGGTGAAGACAAAGCCCAAGCAAGAGCAAGAGCAATCATCGAAGAGAATATTGGCAAGGCTATCCTAGAGGAACTATGGGGTCCTCAACACTCTTTCTTGGTGAAGACAAGCTCCATGAGAAAACTGACTATCACAGATGGAAGATGTATATCGATCTAACCCTTGAGAATCAAGGAGTGTTGGATCATGTGAGAGGCAATATTGTTAAGCCTCCATCAAATGCATCCGCTGCTGCCTGGAACAAATGAAAAAATGGAGAAGTCAAAACAATAGAAGATCATTCGGGACTCTATCGACAAGCACTTGGTGGCCTACATCTCCGAACTAGACACCTCCAAGGAAATCTACGATAGATTGGTGAGTTTATTTAAAGTTAATGATGCAAATCAAGTTTTGTTTCTTAGAAATAAGCTGAGGGAAATCAAGAAGGGTAAAGATGAAAGTATGCAGGCATACTTCTTAAGAATCACCGAGATCAAGAACGATCTCCTATCTATTGGGGAAACTATTACTGACAGAGAAATGGAACTCACAACTCTTGGAGGATTTCCATTTGAATGGTATGTGTTCAGGACTACTCTTTTGAACTATAATGTAATTCCTGTTTTCGAGGAATTAATGGCTAGATGCATTCAAGAAGAAACAAGGGAAGAAGTGCAAGAAATGCCCATGCCAAAAGGTCCTCCTGCTGCCTTTTCTTCTCATGCAAAGAAAAGAAATAATTCCGGGACTAAATCAAAAGGAAAGGCTGGACCTAAGGCTAGAAGAAAATGACGATGTTACATTTGCGATAAAGCAAGTCACTATGTATGAGATCATGAGCATCATGATGAATGAGATCATGGACATAAAGGGCAACATGAGATCATGGACATATAGGATAGCATGATGATGATGCACACTAGTTTGAGCAGCATTATGATGGATAAAATCATGGACATGGGCAGCATGATGATAATCATGATTAGAGAAGCATGGTACAGTATGCAGTGGTGCAACTCGAAATCCCTCTGATGGCAATCAAAGGAATGAAAAATTCAACAGCAAAGGTAAGAGGAGAGCTGGGAATCAAGGAAGAGGACAAGCATTCAAGAAGGCTAGAAATTCTAGGATGTATTAAATGCACCTGACCTCAAAAGGAACCTAGTGTCCATCTTGGCAATGGAAGACAAAGGCTACAAGGTAACCTTCAGCAATTGCAAGGTATGTATATGGAAAAATAATGTTAAAGATGCCTTTACTCTTGGGTTTAGTGTTGATTCATTATATCAGGTTGATGGAAGTCCGCTAGGTGTCATGTCTTGTGACACAACTCTTTAGTCCGAACTTTGGCATCGGAGGTTTGCCCACCTTCATTACAAAGCTCTACCCGACGTAAGACAGATGGTAACAGGGATGCCCGAATTCCAAGTAGAGAAATAAGGTGTATGTCCGGGATGTGCCAAAGGAAAGCTCAAAAGGGGACCATTCCCCTCAAGCCAAAGCAAGACCTTCGATATATTACAATTGGTTTACTCAGGCATACCTGAGGTTGGCATTAAGAGGGAGACTACTACACCACATACTCCTGAGCAAAATCGTGTGGTGGGAAGGAAGAACCACACGATGATGGAAGCTGTCCAGGCCATGCTACATGATCAAAGACTTCCAAAGTTTCTATGGGCTGAAACTACAATCACCACTGTATATGTACAAAATCGATGCCCTCATCAAGCATTGGGTTCCTAAACTCCTGAAGAAATGTTCACCACCGGTCAAAGGGAAGTCGTGATTAGTCATGATGTCACCTTTGACAAAGATATGGCTCTCAGCAAGGTGGGCAATCTGCTGACTTTGAGTAGCTCTCAAGAAGCCGACACCAGGGAACCAAAAGAAAAGGATGATGAATCAATGCCTGATGTAGAAGAACCCATGGATCCGATTGATCCTCATCCACATGAGCCTTCCTCTTCTAGGAAGAGGCCTTCATGGCTTAGGGGGATACTTGATGATGCTGAAGGACATGCTGCACCCTGAGGAACCTTCCATCAAAGTAAGAAACTTAACAGGTATCAGGGATACCTGACCATCATGAGCACGATCATACAAAATGAACCTTCATCATTCTCAGATGTCATCAAGCATTAACTATGGAAGGATGCTATGACCATAGAATATGAGTCTATTATGGAGAATGATGTCTGGGAAGTAGTTCCCAGACCCTGGACAAGACAATTGTTACTTCAAAATGGCTTTACAAGATAAAGCATGCAGCAAATGGAAGTATGGAAAAGTATAAGGTTCATTTTGTTGCTCATGGTTTATCCCAGAAGGGAGGTATAGACTATGATATTTGCACATGTTTCCAGATATACGACCATCCGCTTGATCATAGCCCTTGTGGCTTCACAAGGATGGAACCTACATCAGATGGATGTTAAGCCGGCGTTCTTGCATGGTTCTATCAAAGAAGAGGTCTATGTGGAGCAACCTAAAGGATTTGAGATTTATGATTGAAAATCTCATGTATGCAGGTTGAAGAAGGCTCTCTATGGGCTGAAGCAAGCACCCCGAGCATGGTATGAGAGGATCGATAGCTACTTGATGAAGTTGGGATTCACTAGGAGTGAAGCTGATCCTAACCTTTACTTTAAGGTTGAAGATGACAAGCCTCTCATACTGGTGTTGTATGTGGATGACCTCTTTCTAACAGGTGCAAACCCTCTCATTCACATATGTAAGAGGGAGATGGCTTCTGAATTTGAAATGAAGGACCAAGGACTTGAAGTGTGGTAGAAGCCAAGGGAAATTTTCCTATCTCAAGGAAAATATGTGGTAAATATATTGGAAAGATTCGGTATGATGGACTGCAAGCCTGTGACTACCTCGAGGATCTTAACTTTTAGAAGTTATATGGTAGTGATGTCGAACCAGACTTGGGAAATGCCTCTGAGTTTCAAAAACTCATTCGCATTGATGTTCTTGGTAAACCTCCGTCCGAACTTATGTTTTGCAGTTAGCATTGTGAGCTCATATTTGGTTGAGCCTCACTGGATTGATGCCAGGAATCTTCTGAGATGTCTTCAGGACACAATCTCTCATGGATTAAGATACACTACCGAAGATGTGAGACTACTTGGATATACTGATGTTGATTGGGCAGGCAGTGTGGTGGACCGTAAGAGCACTTCCGGGTACTGTTTCACCTTGGGATCTGCTTCGATATCCTGGATGAGCAGGAAGCAGAAGTCGGTGGCTTTGAGCACCGCCGAAGCAGGATATATTGTTGCTAGCATTTCTTGAGCTCTGGCAATCGGCGGTCCGAGATGGGCTACTATGAGTGAAACTCTTTAAGTGAAACTTGACTTCTATGAGTGAAACTCTTTAAGGCAAATGATACAGTATAAGCATCTCCATAGATACCGCCCGCTGCCGCCCTGCCTTCGCTAAACCTTCAGGTATATCTCCCACATTATTATTCTTTTATCTCCTTTCATATCCTCTCAGCAAGCCCATATCTCATCTGCTAGATGGCTTAGTAGAAGCAGTAAGCAGCTGTGAAAGAAAGAAGTTTTAAATTTTAATATTTAATGAAATTGGGATCTACATTTAATTCCTACAGCATTTAAATGAGTTTACTTTTAGATTTACTTACCTATAGTTTCGCAGTTACATAATCGATCGATATGAATAAAAGGCAGTCAATTACTTTGAGTTAATATTGGAACAGTCCGTTGTACACCAACCAGTACATAACCCAAATTGATACTGTCCTATGCATGTTGTAATAGATATATACAATAAAATTTGTTAATGGAATTTAAATTATTAAAATAATGGATATATACAGTAACTGGATATAAAACTAAGGAACCAGAACTTCATTATACCATTGTAGTGTTTCGGTACACATGCATGAAGTGCGCTTACTTGTAACCATGCCCTAAAGCACTAATACCAGCCCCGCCTTCAACCCTTTCTTTATTGCTTGATCCACAACTGGCCCATAATTGCCTAACTTGCTAACAACCCTCCCTCTCGCCCGGCTCATTCTCAATTTTGCTAAGAACCCTCCCTCTCGCCCGGCTCATTCTCAATCACTCGACCCACTTACTCTGTCATTGTGATTTCTGATAGCATGAAAATCCCCAGTAATCATCAATGGATTTCCCCTCACCACAGAGGCCTGAGATATAATGTCATTCCAGAGTGATTCCCTCTGAACTGAGCTATTCTCCCCATACACAATCAAGACCCAACAACTCCAATTATAAGCAATGGCTCTCACCTGAAAATGCATGATCTGGTCGCTTTGATTCAGAACGGTTACATCAACATGCTTTCTTTCTTCAAGGGTTGCCGCCCTCCCCTTCTGGAACCCTCTGTTGCAGTTGTTACTCTCTTCTAGGTTGAGGAAGCAGGGAAGAAAGCTTTCAAGAAGGGATTCGCAATTAACGCAAAAGAAGGGGGATTCGTGACTAAACAAACAAAGGATTCGTGCTCGCTAGCATTTGGTCTTAATTCAACTCCTATGCCTCCGGATCCTATCCTGCTTACCGGAATGCGAACTCAAGGGATTCGAATGCAATCACACGTAATTGTGGTTACTCTGGCCTAGTGGGAAATGCATGCACTGCTACTGACACGTCAAATGCATGCAAAGTCCTACTTGGTTTTTTTTTTAACTTTATTAACACACTCCTCGACATACATGAAATCTTTGATACTTTACATATATTTTCCACTATGCAAAGTTTTGTAGAGTATATTAAAAAAGAATGTCAATAAAGAACGGGTTGTGTTTAAATGATAACTAAAAATCTTATATATGATAGGAATAAATATAAATTATAAATAATCTTTAATAAAATAAAATGCTTTTAATAAAAAAATTTAACGTTTCTTATTTGGTTTAAGACGGATTTCTCTTGCTTTTCTAACTATCTGAAAACTTTAATCTCCATTTTTGGGCAGATCTTTGTATGGACTCTGCGAGCAAATAAAAAGTAAGATAGAGACAATGCATGTAGATTTCATTTACTTTTTCATTTGGCTTTCATGACATGGCGGACAAATAAAATTTCCACTAAAATTTAGCTTGAGAAGCCTAAAAAAGAAAGCTGACAAATTTAAGTATGCGACCAATTCTATTGTTTTGGTAACAGCTAATTTCTTGGAAGTGAAGATTGAATGCTTTGGTTCTTTAGCTTTTCCTAAATTTGGCCGAGCTAAACTCAAGTGCTTTTTAAATATAGTACGACTTTATCCTAGACTTTGCAAACTAAGTCTTTTCTACTCTCTCAGGACAGTGCTTTTCAAATATTACTAACCTTTCTTAGACTCGGCAAAACTAAGTGTTTTCTACTTTCTTATATCAGTATTATCTCCGAAGAAAGTACAATAAGATCTCTAATTGGTTGTCTTAACAAGGGAACGCGCCTGCATTACTTTCTGTTCCTCTCGTCCTTCTGTAAATTCCTCCTAACTATTTTATGCGTTCTGTACTTTGTCCCTTTAACATAGAGATTGCTTTGAGTGGACGTTCTTCGTACTATCTTCTAAGTCGTTCATCTACAATGGTGGCCATCATGCAAAGTTGCAAACCGAATATTGATGGATCACAATACACCACCCTGGTTTACCCCGCCACATCTCAACAATACTTGTTGCTTCCTCCGAATAGAGTTGTTGAGAATCTCTATTAAAAACTTTTGGAAGAGTGGAAACTCAGTACACTCGGCAATCATATTCGAATGTTTAACTTTTATCAATTTGTGCCCAACCTATATCAACACTGGGAACTTGAGGCTGATTCCAGCGCTTACTTCGCTAAGGAAGGATGAAGAGTGGTACGCAACAAGAAAACAAGTTGTTCACCGCAAGTTGGTTGTAGCAGAGATGAGCCTCTTTATCTCTTTTATGATATGTTTTTAAACGAAAATCAGTTGAAACAAAGCTTTTTGAGGTATTTTGTGAAAGTAACTCGTCTTTTGTTGGATACTTTAGCTAACACGGTTTTATTCACTGCATGCTATGAAGTGTATATATCTTATTCCTCAATGTTCAAAGTTATTTTACTTTCATGATCTTAAGCAAATCTAGCTAAAAACCTATTCTTATGTGCATTTAGACTGTTAAGTAAAGCACGTCATATGCTCTTTCCTTCATAAGCCTCACCCATCCAAAGGCAGGGACTAGCTGCGATGCAGCCTCCCTTATTTTTTTAGTTCCAAAAAACTCTCTATATTTTGTATTTTCTACTTATAAATTTATATTTGCAATGTAACTTTTATTTAATACATAATTTTAATTATTAAATCTAGAATTTGAAAGTGCTTTAAAGAATTGTTTATAAGTGATTTAAAATAATTAGCCTAAGCATCATCGTGAGGACTAAAGGGGAATATTGTCTTCTATAAGGTGTTTTGACAATTCCCTTCCATAGAACAATTCCCCATAAAACAATTCTAAGCTCTTCCATAGAACAATTTCTCATAAAACAATTCTAAGGAACAAGTTGTAAATGAGTTTGACTCTAGATAAAACAATTCTAAGGAACAAGTTGTAAATGAGTTTGACTCTAGCTTAAAGTAGATTCTTGGTTTTCATATTGTTTTTTTTTTCACTTTAAGTATCTAGTCATGGCCCTAGGAAATTATTATCTTTTATTAAGTGCATAGAATGTGTGGTATTTTTTTCAATATTAAAATTATAAGTTATAGAATGCGTTGAATTTGTTTTATTTTTCTTTACAATTCTTTAAAAATGTCATATGAGTTACAATAATTTTAAAAGCAAGTGTAATATGTAATATTGTTGTTTAGTACTTATTTTTCATGCAAACAGTAATTGATAGCACAAGTTATTGTTAATTAATAAATTTGTGATTTGCAAAGTTCCATTTTGTAAGTGACATTATAATAGTTTTGATCTTATTCAATTATGTTTTTACTTTAAAATATTAAAACAAATTTTCAAAATATTAAAACAAATAAAATTGTTAAAGTAAACAAATTTTCAAAATATTAAGACAAATAGAATTATTAAAGTTTTTAAGTAGGGAGATTTTTATAGTTGAACTCACAAAGTTAAGATTCAAAAGTCTTTAGTTAAAACAATGAAATTTCTATTTTTGCATTAAAATCATTAATAACATAAATTTCCACAACAAATGGTATCAGTTGGATTTTGTTTGTTCTCAATGTTCATAAATGACTAATACAAATGCTTATAATTATTTACGTTGCATTATGTGACAACTTGATATTTCAAGACGATTTATACAAAAGTTTCCCATAAAATCAGGATAGCTATTAAAGATAGGTTTGTATTTTCTTATCAATACATTATATTATTTTGAAATATGTTGTTATTAAAGGAATAATTAAGTTTTAGGCATTTAATATTTTTATGAAAAAAAATAGAAAAATATTCATAAGTATTGGTAGACTTTAAGTTATTAATAGATTAGATGGGAAATAAATGTAAAATTGAGACTATAATATCAGTTCCAATTTGAAATCAATTTATTATTAAAAAAACACTCATATATATATATATATATATATATATATATATATATAAATTCAAGTCAAATGTTGATTATCACTCTAAAGACATTGTATCACTGTAGGAAGGGACTCAAAAGGGTTTAGAGGAAGAACTTCGATTATTTTTTGCAAAAATTAATGTGTTTGTTGGATTTTTTTTCTAGTTGTTGCATTCTTATTAATAAGACTTAAAAGAGATTTTATTAAAGATTCAGGAAAATTGTATTTAAGTAGTGACATAATAAGTAAGTAGATTGTATATGTCAATATTAAATATAAAGGTGAACCTATATATAAAGTGATTTCACATTTAAAATATCAAAAATATATATATCAAAACCACCAAAAAAAACATAAAATGAAAATGTGATTATTAAAATTTTCAAAAACTTGAGTAAATTTTGTAAATTATTTTCAAAAGTTACACATTAATTAAAAGTAAAACATGATTTTTGCACACTTAAAAATGAAACGAAATTATCATAAATAATGAATTTTCATAAATATTAAGATTTGATGTATGTATTGTTTTTCATAAATATTGAAATTTAATATGATAGGTAGAATATAAATTTTTTATTTATTTTTATTTTTAAATAAATTTGTTTTGAGACATTTTATTTATAACCTCACAAAATTAATCATTTTATCAAACATAAATTTAAATTTAGAAAATTATTTTTAATTTTCAAAATATTTAATTTAATAGTTATTATTATTTTTTTAATTTTAATAAATTTTATAAAATCTGTTGAAAACTAAAATATTATTAGACACTTTCCTGAAGCTAAATTTTAAGTTATTGAACATGCTAATTTTTAGGACTTCAGATCTAAGACTTCAAAATGTCTAAGCATATTTTAGAAAATTGCCCAATTTCATAGAGTGAGTGTAATATAACTTTCGAATATTTGGTGTGAACAAAATATGGATTAATGAGAAAACAAAAATAAAGGAAATGCCAAACACTCTCGCGTCATTATAAGGCATAAATTTTAAATATGTGAAATGAATGAAATATGCGTTTTTCTTTAATGTTTTCTTGTGATCCAATATTTTAATTACCATATAGAATTTTGAGATGATATTTTTATGCTAAGTTATCCCGTGGCCGCAAGGAAATAAAAATTGGAGAGGCTTAAATAACACAAAATTTATTTAGAGAAAAATAAAGGAAAAGAAAGTAAAAGCTGGGAGCAATGCAATTAGACTTTAGATTATATTTCTAATGCATGAAAGTACATTTACTATGTAAATAAATTCTTACGGTGATTTACACTTCACCAAGAATTGTGGAGTGATAAAACACAGTTTTCACGCTCCCACCAAAATTTGCTCCATGCTTTTCTCTTCACCTTTTAGACTTACTCTCTCCTCTCTATTGACCCTTTTGCAAATGACTTTTACATTTATATTTATCAAAACATACATCTTGACTCATTAATACATGACAAAGAAAAAAATTTAAAACACGCATGGGCCATTATACAAAATGAGTGATTTTTCTGAACTTGCAGAGGTTGTGGACTGCATGTAAGAGTTGCGTAGTAAATGTTTTCCCATGCATATTTACCAACTCTTCGTTAAGTGTTAATGAAGGACTGAAGTTCATAAACTCTGTGTCATAACTTCAATCCTTCAACCTCCAAACAAAACCACAACCTGCAATTGAGGTTTACCATAAATATGGTTGTTGTCAGTCTAATTAACGCAGTGGTTGGGATTAATTTTCAAACACTCCCCCTTAATCACAACTGTCGCCATTGAAACTTCCCAAAGAGTCTCTGAGATAAGCAAAATTTTCATGTGCCAATGGATTTGTGAAAATATCAACAACCTGTCACTGTGACCTGCAGTGTTGTAACACAATTTCACGATTTTTAATTAAGTCTCTAATAAAATGATATTTAGCATTAATATGCTTGGCCCTCTTGTGAAAGAAAAATTTATTTGACAATGCAATTGCGGAAGTGTTGTCACAAAAAATAGTTGTTGTTCCCTCTTGGTTGTGGCAAATATCTCTCAACATCTTTCTCATCCAAACTGGATGACACGTTGTTGTTGCAATGGCATATTCAACTTCTGTTGTTGACAATGACACTATTGGCTGCTTCTTGGAGGCCCATGAAATGGCTCCAGAACCCAAATGAAAAACATATCCTGATGTGCTCTTTCTGTCATCAACACTTCGTGCCCAATCACTATCAGTGTAACCAGCCAGCCTAAAATCATTTGTTTCGGTGTACAAAATACCATACCTTTTTGTCCCATTAACATACTTTAAAAAAATCCTTTTGGTTTCTTTCCAATGTGTCTTCTTGGGTGTCTCTATGAACCTTGACACCAGGCTTACTGCATACATTATATCAGGCCTAGTGGCAGTGAAATAAATCAAGCTATCCACCATACTCTTGTATAATGCCGCATTGACATTGCTACTGCAATTTTCTTTGCTCAACTTCAACCCCATCACAGTTGGAGTTGGTGTGAGCTTGTTGTTCTGCATATTAAACCTCTCCAAAATGTATGCTACATACTTTTATTGGGAAATAAAAATACCATTTTCTGTTTTCTTCACCTCTATGCCCAAAAAATATCTTAACAACCTCAAGTCAGTGATTTCAAATTAACCTTTCATGAGTTTTTTGAAATCAATGATGAGGAAATCATCACTTCCTGTAAAGATCAAATTATCTACATATAAGACAACAATAAGAAGCTTACCATCACTCTCTTTGATGTAGAGAGTAGGCTCTCCATCACATTTTTCGAAGCCATTGTCCAACAAGTAAGAGCTTTCCTCAACCTATACACCTTGTCTTCTTGGCCTTCTACATCATAACTAGGTGGTTGCGCATCATAAACTTCCCCTTTCAGCACTCCATTCAAGAATGTTGATTTTACGTCCATTTGATACACTTTCCCTTTATGTTGCGCTGCAATCGACACGACTGTACACACTATTTCCATCCTCGCAACTGGAGCAAATGTATCTGCATAATATCTTCCATGGTGCTTCTTGTATTTATTGACAACAAGCGTCACTTTATGCCTTTCAATCGTCCCCTCAAAATTGCTCTTGGTCTTATAAACCCACTTCACTCCAATGACTTCTTTTCCTCGTGGAAGGTTCTGTTATCACCTGGATTGAACCTCAGGGTGAAGGAAGGCAATGCCAGGGAACCACAAACCACGCTTAGCCAAGTAGCTAGCCCTACTAGGCCGAGAGAGGGCTTTCTCTGTAGGGATCTCAGCCAAGATGAGTGGATCAGGTAAAGGATATTAGGCTAGGTATAGTAGCACAAAGTTTTGATTGGATTTTGAAGGGGTTTTATCAGGAGGAGCTGGATAGTCTAGGGCTAGGGAATTAGGTCAGAATTGCAGGGTTTTCAATGGGGCAAGGTAGGCATAAGGTTTAGCACTCTAGGGCTTGATCGGGTGAGACATTTAAGACTGATGAGAAGCTAAGAAGAGCATGTGAAAACCATGGATCCTTCCTAGACTACAGAAAACATGAAATGGTGAATGCTTTCCCAAAGCAGAGCATTGATGTAATGATTCTGCCTATCAAATTGAAAACATTCACTTAAAAGAAATGAAATGATTGACGAAGCATACAAAACACATTAACATATAATCACAAAAGAAGAAACTATACTAAAACTCCATACCACATGGATCCCATAAAAATAGCTGCAAATCTTATTAATCTCCTGCTAAACTACTACAAAATGGTGTACAATCAAGCTCTGACCACCCAGTTGAGTCCAACCTTTTACAATGAGATAGAAGAAGAAGATATAGGCATTATTTCAACCTCTTCCCATCCTCAGGGGTCGAATCCCTAAGCTGAGGAGCTAATATAACCAACACTGAACAAGAAACGGGAATATAGGCATCTTAAAAACTTGCCTCTAAAAGTGAAAAACTCTTTCATTTGAGCTCAAATTGACTTCTAATGTAATGAATCTACCCTCTACTACTAGTTATCCATCATATTTACATGTCAAGTCATCATTTACAATGGTAAATCATCCTCCATGAGATAAAATCCATGAACACAGTCAAAAAATGGAAAAATAGGCATCCTGTGCAAAATCTTTCCTACGCACAGTGCCACTGGCCCAACGTGCAGTGCCACTTTTAGGTCACTTTTAAAGGCCTTCCCGACATCCCAATTGAGCTCATGATAGCTCATTGGAAAGGTCTTCAAGCATAATTTCCAAAACACTTGGAATTTATGCATTTGAAGCTCATTTGACCCCTCAAAACTAGATTCTCCCAAGACTGCTTATGTGTGTCCAAAAAGTGGTAGAAATGTCATTTTTAGGGTGTTTTTTGACCTTTTGGTGGACCAGTTATGCCCCAAAAACTTATCAAATCCATAGGGTGCATGTCCTCATTGCTCGAAACCCAAAAATTGAAACCATTTCTCCATTGGGTGCCCCTAGGAAAAGCACAACGCTAGTGGTGCTACGCGTTGAGGCAAATTTTCTATGTGTAAAATTTCAAAATTTGCAAGTGACAAAAATTCTTCCAAACTTGCCCAAAATTGGTGATAAGAACCATCATCAAGTGTCCTGATGAGCCAAGGAAGCTTCAGCAAGCAACCGAATCCTATCCTCCTCCTTTTTTCCTATTAGAGCCTGCCATAGCATAGCTTTCATCTTTTTGACCCTCATGTTGCAAATTTTGTTTCAGATAGGGTAATGGTAGGCCATGTTCCTGATCATCTGATTCTCTCTATTGGCCTTCTACAACAACTTCTCAAGGTGCAAATTGACTCTCTCAAGGAAAGTCTCTATATCATCTTCAATTTCCTTCTCGATAGGAGTCAAAGTGACTTGTGCCTCTTTGTCACTTTGTCGTTTTACCTTGAGAAGTTCCAGCTCCATGAGGACTTACTTGTCACTCAACTGCTTGTTTCCTTGTTCCAAATATGTATGACATACTTGGCCCTCTCCAAATTGTCCATCAAATTTTGGACTTGAGCCTCATTTTCTTGTATGATGATGTCCTTTATTGTTTCTTCATCTTGAGCCTCTAAGTCAATTATTTCCATGCCATGATGAGTATAACATTGCTCCGGCTCATCATGATTTTTCAAGTCAAAGTCCCTTTCCTCGTCATCATCAAAACTCTCCTCTGGCATCGTTTCCTTCCCTTTGTGCAGCTGCTGCACCTGTACCTATTGTGTTGATGAAGGCAAAGCCCCTTCCACATCCTGTGGGGAAAGCATTTGCCTATGGGTTGATGAAGAAGGTAAGGTCCCTTCCACATCCCGTGGAGCAAACACTTGCCTATTGGCTGCAAAAAATCTCCTTGTACCCCTCTGATATGTCATGTAAATTACGGGCACCTCAGTAGCTCTAGTCTCTTTGGCCTCCTCATCTGTTTTCACCTGAGCACTGTTAGAAAGTCCCCTTGCTTCTTGAGACACTAGGGGAGGAATTTCAGGACCCCTGAAGATGTCATAGGAAATAAATGTCTCCCAAGAGATGTTGAGGAGGCTAAGATGATGAAGCACAATCATCTTGATCAGGGAATAGTGATAGACACTGCTCATATGTTGAGGGTATGGCTTCTTTTTCACAAAATGGGCCATCATCTCAATATTCCTGAACAAGAAATAAGGGAGGTTTAACATCTTCACCCTAGTAAAATGCATGAGGAGCCTGATGTGATAGGTGTACATCCTGGAAAATCTGCCCTCACAATTGAAATATTTCATGATGATTTTCATCATGGGGACATACTTGTCTTCAAGAAAACTGAAAGGAAAAAGTATTTTCACCTCATTTATGTACCGGGGTTTGATATAAGGCTCATAATAGTGTTCATCCAAGTCTTGGGCCTTGTACCACTTCTCCCCTACATTTGGAATCTTGGTTGCCTCTGCAATGATGGAGGGTGAGACTTTGAATGTTACCCCAACAAGAGTCACCTTGTTGTCCTGAAGATGTGCTACAAAAAGTCTGGTGAGCTCATGGTGATGTTGAACTCTCTCTACTTGCTCACAGAACTCATAACAGCCAAGATATCTGAAACAAGTGACATCCAAATGGGATGCCTGCAATTCTCTGAGGTTTGATGGCTCTTCTCTGATAATTTTGCCTCCCTTGTGTGGTTTTCTCTGATGCTTAGCTTTATCTGCTGAGGTGTCACTGCATGTGTTTTCCTCCTCCTCATAGTCTCGGTCCTCTCTGTCCATGTTTGCAAGGCTTTGAGGTTGTATGAAGGGAATGGGTGAAAGTGCTTTAGGAGTGAGGGGATGGGAGATGACCTTATGGGCTAGAAAATGAATGAGGGAGTAGGAATCATAAAAATGAGAGGGAGGGCTTGGTTTGTTTGAAATATTTCTTTTTGGGAAGAGGGATAAAGGGATGTGGATGTAAAGGGATAGGGATAAATTGATAAATGGATAGGGAAAGAGTTTAGAGTTGTAGTGATAGGTGATAGGAGGAACAATGGAGGTTTAGGGTTTTAGGCATAACCAAGGGAAATTATGTTTAAAAATTGAATTGCAAACCAACAATGGGAGGACCACTTACTTGTACGAAAGTAGGAGAGGGCAATTTGAAGTTTTTTGAAGTTTTGACGCTTTCTGCTCAATGTACAGTGCCACCGCACAGATGCACAACGCCACCTCTAGAAGCGCAGCGCAATTTAGAATTACACTATGGAAATTCCCAGATGTGTAGCGTTGGGCCCAGACGCACAACGCCAAACCCTCAACGTGCAGCACCAACCCTGCTTGCCTGAAACTCGCAGCGCCACTTCTCCTTTGCCCAAAACTCACTCAACCTTTCCTCTTCTTCTCACTTTTTGACTCCTTGCTTGCCAATTGAGAATGATGAACTTGAAAATGAAATATGAGGCCTAATATAGGAGTAAATTTTGATTTTTCACTTGAACAACCCACTTTCTAATGTTTCTTGACCTTATTCAAAACTTTGTTTTTAATGCATTTTCTTATTTGTTTCTTTTCAGGTGGATAATGCTCAACTTGAACTGATTTTTGCAGTGTTTCTTTATCTTGCAGCAAGGAGAGATTCTTTGGTGCAGCTTGGATCATTTATTACATAAAGTGACTTAAAATTACATAAGAAATACAAATTAACTCACAATACTCTGTTTTCACCTCAAAAACACGTTTTTGAGGTGAAAATTACATTAGGTTAAAAGATAATGATATAGTGACTAGGACCTACAAGCCATCATGCTTGACTTATTTATCATCCTTGTTATAGACATTTTTGGGCACTACAACCCCAAGCATGAAATGTCAATAAACCAAGGGCTCCTAAGTCCCTAAAAGTGTTGTTCTAACCCCTAAAGGAACAAGGTCAACTGATTACATCTTCTCCCAGAAGTTTTCCATGAAAAAATGCTTAGAACTGGTCAAAACAGGATCATTTCAGCTGCTCCATAGGCAAAGTGCGTTGCATCTCACCTAAATACACTATGTGGGTGCGTTTCATTTCAAAAAGCCCTTCTATGGGGTGCGATGGGTGAGAAGTGACAAATGGCAGTGTCATTCCGCAAGGTGGAGAGGCATGGAAACTTCCAGAAACTTCTCCTGTGACAGTTGCCTCCCTAAATTCGACCAAGGATGAGTAAGAGATCATCAATCTCCAAGTGGAAGCAAGAACTATCGGAGGGAAGACACTAATCAAATCACAAGCTGACTCATCTCCCTTACAGATATCTATATATGGATCCCTCATCCTAGAGATCCAAAGGTTGGAATTTTTCATATTGTAAGGAATTGTTGTTGGTTTCTTGAGACAACATCAGATTGTTGGGTGATCTAAGCTTTGTATGGGGTGAACAGGGGCTTCCTTGTTGAGAGGATGATGCTGGGTCAGAACAACTGGTTGTAACTCCCTTGGCTCTTTCTTGTTTATCAATAAAAGCTATTCAAGTTTTCCTCCATACTCTTGTGTCATTTATGTTTGCTGCATTTGTGTGGTCAATCTACATCTGATCCTAGATTGTTTATGATTATAGATCCATGTTCTTGTATAGTGCTATGCTACTGTGATCTTACAGGTACTCTGTGAAGTTGGGCGTGCAAGGGAACAAGTAGCGAAAGACTATCAAGAGAGAGAGGAATCGAACTAGGAGATTAGCGCAAGACAGAGGTTGGTCTTCTTTGTTCTTCTCTCATCTATACTTCATAAAGGAAAAACGAAAGTAGCTTTACTTTGTTTGTTTCTAAGGTAGCTATCACACCTTAGTGGGATAAGCAGTTCTGTGTAGACACTTTTCCCTGTAACAAAATGGCGACTCCGCTGGGGACGAATTAGTTTGTTTGTTTATCTTCCTTGTTGTCTATTTTATAAACTTACAGACGGAGCCTGAAGTCGAGCCAGGTAGCTTTCAAACTGCATTTGCTATGCAAATGCAAAGTAGATAAATGCCGCTTCTGTCAATCCCCGGGATTTGCTTATAAATTAAACAACTGATTTACAAACTCTCTGATTGCCCTTTGTGATAGCTCTTAGATCCTCCTTAGATCTACCCATGATTGTTGCATTACTGATTACCATTTGCTCGGCCAAAACCCATGAACTGAACTGCAAACTGTGACCCGGAACCCAAGCAAAGTCTCGTCTCTGGCCCAACGCAGGTACTGTTCTGTGAATCTGAAATTCAGCGCACTTCCCGAGTGTAGTAGGTGCGCTACATTTCAAATTCCCTGTGTTACAGGTGCACTGATCAGACTAGGAATTGTTCAGTTTTGGTTTCTGTGATTCATTCTTTCCAGTTCTATTCATGAATTTTGCTGCCTGTGATCAGTATATCTCTGTTTGAAACCCCTTTTCCTTGCTGTTAATCCACCTCCTTTATACAAAAGAACTGTAAATGTTTTTGTGTATTTGTTGAGTCATTTTCAGTTCTCGTTTGCAAAGTAACGTAATCGTACTGTCGTCCTTTGATTTGAAAGCGTCGCAAGTGTCGTTTTCAGTGATAGGAAAGAGTTTGGTTGCTGTAGATAGTCAATTATCCTGTTACTATTGTATTTGGTCTGAATTTGTAATTTTTTCTAGTGTCGAAAGCAAGTATTCATTTCCAAATCGTAAAGTGTTGTGATTGTCTCCATTTTTTATTTCGGAAAGAAACTTGTTGGTAATTGTTGCTTGAAAAGTAATTCAGATTTGTGCATTAGCTTTCTTTTCTCCATTCACATACTAAGAAAGCCGAAAACAAATACATGCATGTGCATTTGCATTTAGACTGTTTGATTGGTTTGATTTAGGAAAGTGCATTTAGAGTGTGCTCTTTTCTCTTTGTGAAAGAATACTGTCTCTCTTTCCTTAGTAGCTAGGATTTTCATTGCACAAAGAAGATAAAAGACTGTTTATCATCTTAGATTGCATTTTAGGAATTACACATCTACATCTCGCGGTGAACCTGAAAGGAAAACTTCATTAACAAGATCAACTATAAAATAAATTCAATGAATCTAACAACGCTTTGGGACCTAACGCACAACATTTAGAAGTCTAGGCTAGAGACGTATTCCGGCGTCGTAAAGCCTGGTAACTGTTGTTCTCACTGATGGTTGGGTGATTCCTCCACTTTGAGATGATAAGTGCCAGTACGGACTTGTTCTCCCACGTACCGTCGAGTATATTTTGGGAGACCACAATAGTCTTAATCCTTTATCCATAGGAAGCCGTGTCTGCCGCCCTATCGATCGCAATGCACTGAACACAGCGTTCGGGAAGATTGATTGCCGTACCGTAAAACGTATTCTGCAGTTTTGCGATTGGTTTGGTAATCCCTCTACCTAGATTTCCAGAGCAGTCCCTTTCGTTCCTTTTCAAACTCCTTAACGGAAAAGGTCCATCTGAGCACTTGTCACTTCAGGCTCATTAAAAATCGAAGGCAACTAGAGTCATATTTTGTTTTTTCTCGACTCTTAAAAATTGAAAAAACAAGTTGTGTCAAAGCGTCTAAAATTCATCTAATTCGGAAACATACTTCCCCTTTATTTTTAGTTGATTGAGTAGTCCGCAATCGTGGAAGAAAGTCAATTGAAACCCCATCGTTCGCGGAGGCTTACGAGTCAACCATCTTTGTCTCCAAAATCAAAGCTAGTACGGACAAAGCGAACTCGTTTAACCGGTTCCAAATCTCCTATTAAAGTTAGAACAAGTGTTCCAACAACATCAGAGATTCCGGTTACTCCAAACATTTCTGGTATCCCTGCCTTTACAGAAGAAGTTCAGCAGCCGCAGAAGGAAAGTGGTACTGATCCTAGTCTGAGGGTAAACACTTGTATCACTGAACCAGTTCCATCTACAACCGGTTTGGAGAGTGTTGCTCCCCAAACATCTGTCGCTGCACATTCCATACCTTCTTCGGCACCAGAAATATTCTACAGACCTGACGGTCTACCCCTTCCACCTGGTCTGATTGCTATAGAAGAGATTGTGGAAGATCCTCCATCTAGTACTCCATCGCAATTTGGAGTCGGGATCACTCTGTATCCTTCTTCATTAGAAGTTAGTCTACCGCCAGCGGAGGCTCCTGTAGAAAGGGTAGGTAATCTTTTGGATAGACTAGAAATGTTTGAACAACCGTCAACATCTAGGACTGTGTCGTCTGACACAGCGACGACAGAACTCCCTGCTATCACTCCGACAATGTTCGCCGGTATACCATCTGTCCTAACTAGCTCTCAATCGCTAGAAGGAGCCTACTCAGGGGCCATATCGACGGTATGGCAACTTTAGATTTACCTGATTTAAATCAGTTAACAAACGATCCAATCACTTACGCCCCTTGGTGGCCAGCGATTCCACATAAACTTCCATAAGATATTCCTAAATTTAATGGAAATCCGGGTGAAGATCCGTCGAATCATGTGATGACCTTTCATCTGTGGTGTTCATCAAACACCCTAAACGATGATTCGATTAGGCTTCGCCTTTTTCAGAGGATGCTAACTGGTCTGGCAGCAAAATGGTATATCGAATTGCCTAGAGCTTCATTCGACAACTTCAGTACCCTAGCCACAACCTTTTTAACCCATTTTCAGTTACCGATAAGGTACGAAACACGAACGGAACTTCTTACCAACTTCAAACAAACGACGGCCACTCACATATCTGATCATATACATGAGTGGCGACGTCATCGTAGAATGGTGAAAACGTATGTTCCCGATCAGCTCTTAGCTGAATGGTTTATCAAGTCATTACTGCCTTCCATCACAGAAGATGTGGCAAAAGGGGGAGTTGTCACTGAAGAGCAGGTTATCGCTCGTGCGCAATATTTGGACTTGATTTACACTCAGTCCGGCACGCTCTACGATAAAATACCTGACGCTCCTAGACCGGAATTCTCAGTTCCTCCTCCTCCTAAATCAAACAATGACTCTCATGCCGGCGATGGCGTGATTGGCGCAACAGACACGAAATCGACAAAGGCTACATCTAAAAAGGCCCGTAAGATTTCCGGTCAAAATGCAAATGAAGAACTTCTTGCCTCGGAAATAAATGTCGTATCGACAGATAAAGGCAAAGAAACCAAGCAACTAGGGGGCAAGAAGAAAGGAAAAGGGAAGAAGAAGAAACAAGAAGAATCATCACCTGAAAAATCTTCTGCAAACCCTCCTGGAAATAGGAAACCAAAAAATCCATGCTTTATATGCGATGAGGATCATTAGACCGCAGATTGTCCACACAGAGCTGAGCTTAAAAAATTCTTCAAGAATTCAAAAACCTCGGCAGTATTAACTGATCCGTTTCCAAATCCAGGGACAAATCTGGTTGACAGTGGAAATGCTTCCCCATCTCAAGTGCTAATGTTGTCGGTTTCCAAACAGCAAAATGATGCTTTGATATCGACAAGAAACAAAGATTATGGGAATCCACAGCTGTCGAACAACAAGGATAAAGATCAACCTAGTAGTTCGACAACAACTTTGACAGAAGTTGCGCCACCCATCATTCTCGAGTTGACAATAAAACCGCCAAAGGGAGTAGTACACAAGTCGACGTTTAACCCCCGCGCTAGAGCGGCACAGCATTATAATATAGTGGAAGATTTGGCCCAATCGCCATCCGCTATGTCGACTCTTGAGGTACTACAAAATTGCCCATCCCAAAAGAAGGATTTATTATTAGCCATTGGTGGGATAGACCCAAAGGATTCCAATCTTGTATCTTTCGATCATAAAGGATACGATCCTCAGTTACCAGCTCAACTAGCTTTCCTCGTTCAAGTGAAAGCCCTCAACAAAACTGTTCATCGAACAATTATTGATGAGGGGGCATCTACATGTATTATGTCGATGAGTTGCTGGAAAACTTTAGGATCTCCAACCTTGTCGCGATATTCGATGACATTAAAAGCATTTGACGGACGAACATATACCCCATATGGTATTCTAAGTAACTTGAAGGTTGAACTAGGAGGGAAAATAGTAGAAATAGATGTTGAGGTAATCGACGAAAATCTCGATTACAACATCCTACTGGGAAGACCATGGATATATGCCATGGATGCTGTTGTGTCAACCTATTTTAGGAATATTGCATTTCCCTTTCAAGGAGGGATTACAATCGTCGATCAACAAAACTTCCTCCCCAATGGTTCTCAAGTTACGGGAAGCATTCCAATGATCCATGGAAGCCCCCATTCGCTTCAAAATATCGGAGTATGCCTACTAAAAGATCCTATATTAATGGGAACTTTCGCCCTTCCACCTCCAATCAATTTGGCGGAAGTAGCGTCGGTAGGAACCTGCAACATGATATCTTCTAAAAAGATCTCAGAAAACGATATCGACATGGATCATGCACAGCTTTTGCCTCCAAGCCCAACAGAAATATTGTAGCAATCAATGTTCCTAGCATGGGAGGCAAACCCAAATCAACGCTCATCAAGTGTTTGGATAGATAGGTCTGAGGAATATGGTACCCCTTCAGATCCTTGGTCGCGAGTGCATGTCACCGACGAAGGAATTGTTCAATCAATGGTAGTTGAAGGGGCACCATGGGATGATTACCACCATCGTTCCCTTCTTCCAGATTGTGAAGAAACTACTCCTGATGACCTTTATCATCCTTCAATTTTTGATTTCCTATCAAATAATATAAACACGGTGGATTCCGAGCGAAACTTGTCCAACATTGAAGAGACTATTGCCATAAATATCTCGACCAAAACAGATGTTGTAGAGAATATTTATGTCGGCAAATGTTGTTCTCCTTATATAATGCTCTTTTTCGCGAACTTAGAGATGTCTTTGCTTGGTCATATAGTGAAATGCCAGGCATTGACTCGAGTATCGTTGAACACGAAATCAAGATGTATCCAGATGTCAAACCAGTACGACAACGACTACGGCAGGTGCACCCCAAGAAAGTCGCTGCCATTAAGGTAGAAGTTGAAAAACTTCTCCATGCTGGTTTCATTTACCCAGTTCCTCTGACCGATTGGGTATCGAATATTGTCCCTGTTATGAAAAAACAAGGAACAATTAGAGTGTGCGTCGATTATAGGGATGTAATTCAAGCTTGTCCAAAAGACAACTACCCTACACCCTTCATCTACCAGATAATTGATGAATGCGCCGGATGTGAAATCTTTTCATTCATGGATGGATTCTCCACGTATAATCAAATAAATATCCGCCCACAGGACCAGTCAAAGATTGCATTTATCTGTCCGTGGGGCACGTTCGCATATTGAAAATTACCCTTTGGTTTAAAGAATGCAGCGGAAACATTTCAGAGGGAAATGAATTATGCCTTCCATGACATCAAAAACATCGTTCAACCATACCTCGACGACCTTCCGACTCATTCGCGAAAGCGGACTGATCATCCGCAACATTTAAGAGCGATATTTCTACGTTGCTGACACTACAAAATACGACTCAATCCACACAAATGTGTATTTTGTGTCAGTTCTGGTCGTTTACTTGGCTTTGTAGTCTCGAAAGACGGGATTCGTCTCGACCCATGTAAGGTTCAGGCAATCATAAATTTTCCTCCACCTTCAAATTTGCTTCAGATTCAGAAACTCCAAGGGAAAGCAAACTTTCTAAGGAGATTCATTCCAAATTATGCCGAACTTGCTAAAGGTTATATGCATCTTTTGACAAAGGAAGTACCCTTCATCTGGGATTAGGTTGCACAAGCTTATCAGGTTGCAAGAGTTTGATCTAGAATTTGTAAAATCCAAGTCAAAGAAAGCTCTGGTTTTCGTAGAATTATTATGCGATCTCCCATCGCCGTCCAACGATGAAACATCCGAAGAAACAATCGTGGACAAAAATTTGTTTCTGATATCTTCAAGCAATCTGTGGTATGGGGATATAATCATTTATCTCCAAACCCAAAAATATAGGCCAAATACCTCTCGCTTCGAACAAAAACGTATTCGATACCAAGCAAAAGACTACATGATTGTCGGTGATACACTATACCGTCGTGGTATCGATACGGTTCTGAGAAGGTGCCTCACCCATGAGGAGGCCGAAAAAGTCCTGAATGATTGCCATTCAGGCGCGTGTGGGGGGCATCAATCCGGTTATGCTACAGCACAAAAAATTCTACGAGCAGGATACTTCTGGCCAACAATGTTCAAAGATTGCATAACCGCAGTCAGAAGTTGCCATGCTTGTCAAATTTTCGATAGCAAAACCAGAAGACCACCCGCACCTCTGCAGCCAATAGTTGCTGTCGGGCCATTCGCCAAATGGGGCATCGATTTCATGACATGTAACCCCACCTCGACCGGGGGGCATGGGTATATCATAGTCGCAGTTGACTATTTTACCAAATGGGCCGAGGCGATGCCTACATTAGATAATACTGGTGAAACAACTGCCCTCTTCTTTTTCAATCATGTAGTCACCAGATTCGGCATCCCACAAGCTATAGTCACAGATCATGGATCACATTTTCGCAATCACATGATGGTCGAATTAGCTGCCAAACTAGGGTTGTCTCACGACAGCTCTACTCCATATTACCCGCAAGCCAACGGACAAGTTGAAGCAATCAACAAGGTCCTGAAGTGCATGCTACAAAGGATGATTGGAGTTCACAAAAGAAGTTGGCACCTAATCCTGTACTCAGCCTTGTGGGCTTACAGAACATCGGTAAGGAATGTGACCGGGTTTACACCTTTCCGACTGGTATATGGCCTGGAAGCAGTCTTACTAATCCAGTGTGAAATCTCGTCCCTCAAACTCGCAATTGACCTTCTCCCCGGAACTTCAGAAGAGGAGGCTCGTTTCTTGGAACTAATCCAATTGGATGAAACCCGTCGTGATGCCGCTTTGGCTAACGAAGCCCATAAGAAACGAGTCAAAGCACAGTTCGACAAGAATGTCAAACCCCATGTCTTCTCAGAAGGTGACTTGGTCTTGCTTTATGACCAAGTATCCGATAAATTGGGGGCAGGTAAATTCAAGTCTTTATGGATGGGCCCCTATATTGTTAAGCGAGTGTTAGCAAAAGGAGCCTACGAGTTAATGGATTATGACAGAATTCCACTGGCACAACCTCGTAACGGTTTGTACCTCAAGCGTTACTATGCGTGATTCAGTATAGTAACCTGTATGCTTTTGTTATGTTTTTGTTTTCACTAAAGTGTTTGTTTTGGTCAGGTAATCCACTTTTTACATTTATTGCAGATGTCAAACCTATTGGAGTCATGTGTTGGATATGCCGATGGAGCGAGTCGGAGTTCGCGGAACCTACCTTCCGCGGCCTGGGCCATTTTTGATCCAAGCGGCGAGTTAGTAAGTTTCAGGGGGGTATGTATTGGTCGATCAACGAATAACATCGTTGAATATAGCACGTTGATAGAACTTCTCTCTGATGCCATCACACATGGTATACGCCGACTGATTGTCAGGCTAGACTCACAACTCGTCATACTACAACTCACTGGTATCTACTCTGTCCGAAATCCAACTATTTATCGCATGTTCCTAAGGGTTAAGATTTTGGAAAGACAATTTGATTTTATTCAATATCAGCATATTTCCAGAACCTTAAACACATTAACTGACTCATTGGCAAATTATGTGTTAGATAGACATTTGCAACATTTATAAAAAGAAGCATACCATCAATATTTGCATTTGGATCATGTAACTTAACCAAAATAAAGCTTCGAAAATCAAAAATATATATATAACTGTTTATGGTTTACACATAATGTTTTGTAACCAAGAAAAAATTGGTCAAATGACCAAAACTCAAAACGCTAGGGGGCACCCTAGTCTAATGATGCTCGTGATAGCAAGTCACAGCCTGTGTGATCATGCGTAAGAGCCGAGTCCATCTTCTTGGCACACCAGTAGTATGCCGCTGCAACCTCAAGGGCAGCTCGTCAGTCCTCACATCTGGAATACCAAAAGTGAGGCCCTCAACCTGTTCCTGTAATGCTGTGAGAGTCTCGACCACATCGAGGTCGCGAAGGATAACCCTTCCAACAGCCTCTCCTGTTGGGGCGGCAGCTGGCACTCTCAGGCGTACTACTAGCCGAACGGGACAAACATCTGCATGAACACATGAGTTTGGTTAAGTCTTGACAAAATAAAGCACAAGGACATTATAAAAGAAAGACGATAAACAGGGATATGGTCAAAGAATTTACCAATGGCGCCCCACTGTTCGCCAGCCGACAGTACTAAATCTGGATCACCCCGGAAGTCCATACCGGCATATGGATACTCGGAATAAACCATCTCCTGACGATCAAACCACCCGAAGAAGGTATTAGAAAAGGAAATCTGAGATTGACCAGCATACCTAGACATATGGTCGACCCATCTCTGCATACGTGGTTCAGTCGGTGAATGTAAATCGAGTGCAATATACTGCGGCTGCATCAGTGGTATCTTTTCCAAGGCAAAGGCGGTCAATATTGAACCATAACCAAAGTTCTTCAACCTCCCACTCTTCACCTTCGTCAACTGTTCTTTCATCACAAGAAGTACTGCGTCGCACTAGTTGAACACCTTCGGTTGGAGACATTCCAAGGCATACTGCATATAAGATCGGTTGGTACATGAAGAGCCGCACCACCAGCCATCCTACCAAAAGTGAACAGAATAGTCCTGAGAGGCCTGTCAGTGACATCATGGATGATGATATTGCCGTCCTTACTCGGCTGAGATCCCTCTCTACAATACTGGCGAACATAATCTCTCACAGATTCACCTCCTCAGGCCGAACTTGATAAAGAGATGGGGGCACCCCGCCTCAACAAGCCAGTCAAGAAATAGATGTCCACTACAGTCAAGGGGATGGATTTGCCCCTAATCTGGAACACCTGGTTGGTAGGATCCCAAGCATCGAGCAAATACTGCAGCAATTTGATCTATTGTCTCATGCTAGAAATGCGGAAAAACTTCAGCAAGCCACAGTTCCGCAGTGCGTTTACTGTAACCGGATCATGTAAAGCAAGCATGTCCTCTTCTTCATGCTCACATTCTCGCCATGTAATAGTCATCTTGCTCCAAAGATCTCTGAAAACAAACAAGAGAAGAGTTAGATCTTGATTTTGGTAAGAAACAGGCAAAATTTCCATCAAAAACTGTGCATAAAATTCCTTCCTTGCGCCCATCGCACCTACAGTAGTGCTCTAGGTGCGTTGCATGTCATATGGCCAGTAGACAGGCCAACATTCAACGCACCTTTCGATACACAAAGGGTGTGCTGAAGCCAGGGCGAGTTTTTCAAACCCCAGAGGCTCAGAAAAACTAGGAATCAAGCTCAGAATGCAAAATGGAAAGCATGATGGTCCAGACGACGCCGAGAATCGTCCATAGAATCTCCCGAAATCAACTAATGAAAATCAAGGGGGGAAAGCAACTCCAAAGCTCCAACAAACCAAAGTTCAAATGAAATGGTAAAATGAGAGGTAAAAGCACTTTTACATTACTTTTTACGTAGTTCGAAGTAAAATACTAGTGTTCTAACTCATTTTTCAAACATATATTGTTCATTTCTGACTAGTTTGATGAAGCAATTGAAAATGCAGTACTGAAAGAACAAAGCTATTTATGGTAAAGTCAAGAAGTGACCGTTGTATCGAGCAGTTTTAGCGCATAGTTCAAGCTCGTTAAAAAATAAACATAAGCCATGAGCAAATGTTTCCCCCCGCGTTTAAGCTCATTAAAAAATGAACTATTTCCCGGTAAATAACCATCGTGAATGTAGTACTTCAGCCTTTAAAAGCCTTGGTCATGTTCTCATCATCACCTCCACTCTGTATTGGCCGATCATTCACCTCCATTTGATTTTTTACCCCTTTTGAGGAACAACTACGAAGAGTGATCTCACTAGCCATCCTTGTAACACTGCCGTGATTGGAACATTCCAAACCTTACCTGGAATCAGCTGCTACCCAATTTTATCACTCGTTCCTCAAAAGACGAGTCTCCTTTAAGCTCTTTTCAACTGACTCGTAAAATATGAAAATATTTTCGAGCCATTGGCCTCTCCAGCTCGTTAAAGGGACCCGAAGTGCTATCCCTCCTCTAAATTTTAATCTTTTTGGACCTGAGGGATTATTACACAAAAAGATCGAGCGCTTGTTTTGTTCGGCTCGTTAAAAGTATCGAAAATTCATCCCTTCTGTATTGTTTTATACTTTTTTGGACTTAAGGGATTAGATGACGAAAAAGGAATGTTGGAGTTTCCTTTACATTCCTTTTCAGACTCTCTAAAATTGAAAAGGACCGAGTTATCTTTGTCGTTAAACTCGTTAAAACTTAATAGCGACAAACTTTTCCATAGTAGACAAGAACGAGTTTCACTATCGCTAGGCTCGTTAAAACATAGCGATGGGTTTGCCCGAAGGGAAAATTATAGGACAAGCATATGTTATCCTCCTCAAGCTTGAAAAAAATAAAGAGGTACTGGTCAGCAATGACTGGGGAAAATTGGGAAGAAAACTTGAAGAAACTTTGTTGGTAGCAAGTCGCTCTTGAACATGACACTTTCACTCCGCATCCAAGTCGGGTTGGGTTGTTTCATTCACCAGTCACATCACCATGGTCCCATCACACCATCCACATTTGGGGTAATGCTACAAATCCATCATGTCAGTGTCACCGATATGTTCAAGAGAAGTCATTCAGAGAATTCACCTGTGTCTCACCCGCTACAATACATTTACACTCCATTCTTTCATGACCGCCACCTTGAACCGTATGTCATCAGATCGTTTTCACCTCCATTAAAATCATTTGCTTCATTCCGTGTCATTGATGTGGGATTCATTAAGGCCCTCCTGTGACGGATCACTTCTTGTCGACATCAGCTCATTATCCAAGAAGTCGATCTAGGAACACCCCGTTCAGTACTTTGAAGCTTGCATGCCTCAATGGCAAGTTTCTCACTTCCGGTGACAGGTTTACATCAATGGCCTTCGACCGAAAGATTTTGCGTGGTGTTCGATGCCAAGTCCTTTATTCACACCACGTGAATTGTACTGCAGTACCTTGAGGGTCATTATCATTATCGGTGATTCCTCTCGCGCCTGTTAACAACTTACATCATTGGCTGGTAATCAGGCGATGTCTTTCCATGTTTGACTCCAGAACATCTCTCACATGGATAGACTTGTACTTCGAGTGAAGATCAAACGAGATTGAAGACCCCGGATCTAGTTTCATCCATCCGGGCTGCGATATATATTCAGGGAAATAAAGACATCAAATGTACATCATTGCTGCACAGATAATCATCCAATCAAAGGGATGATGGCTCTACCAGAATCATCAGTCTACACTCAAACGATTGTCTGTCCTATGTACATGAAAATGAATTTATAAAGCTGAGCATGGGAATGCCCGCCTCAGATAGATCATGAAAATATTATGAAGATAATGTATTGTATTGTATCTTATTACAGGTCTCCTCCCAGCTTGAAAGAACTTCGGATCCTCATAAAGCATTTCACCCGACATCAAAAGATTAACGACCTCATGCTTTAGGGGGCAACTGTTATAGACATTTTTGGGCACTACAACCCCAAGCATGTAATGTCAATAAACCAAGGGCTCCTAAGTCCCTAAAAGTGTTGTTTTAACCCCTAAAGGAACAAGGTCAACTGATTACAGCTTCTCCCAGAAGTTCTCCATGAAAAACTGCTCAGAACTGGTCAAAACAGGATCATTTCAGCTGCTCCATAGGCAAAGTGCATTGCATCTCACCTAAATACACTGTGTGGGTGCGTTGCATTTCAAAAATCCCTTCTATGGGGTGCGATGGGCGAGAAGTGACAAATGGCAGTGTCATTCCACGAGGTGGAGAGGCATGGAAACTTCCAGAAACTTCTCTTGTGACACTTGCCTCTCTAAATTCGACCAAGGATGAGTAAGAGATCATCAATCTCCAAGTGGAAGCAAGAACTATCAGAGGGAAGACACTAATAAAATCACAAGCTGACTCATCTCCCTTACAGATATCTATATATGGATCCCTCATCCCAGAGATCCAAAGGCTGGAATTTTGCATATTGTAAGGAATTGATGTTGGTTTCTTGAGACAACATCAGATTGTTGGGTGAGCTAAGCTTTGTATGGGGTGAAGAGGGGCTTCCTTGCTGAGAGGATGATGCTGGGTCAGAACAACTGGTTGTAACTCCCTTGGCTCTTTCTTGTTTATCAATAAAAGCTATTCAAGTTTTCCTCCATACTCTTGTGTCATTTATGTTTGCCGCATTTGTGTGGTCAATCTACATCTAATCCTAGATTGTTTATGATTATAGATCCATGTTCTTGTATAGTGCTATGCTACTGTGATCTTACAGGTACTCTGTGAAGCTGGGCATGCAAGGGAACAAGTAGCGAAAGACTATCAAGAGAGAGAGGAATCGAACTAGGAGATTAGCGCAAGACAAAGGTTGGTCTTCTTTGTTCTTCTCTCATCTATACTTCATAAAGGAAAAACGAAAGTAGCTTTACTTTGTTTGTTTCTAAGGTAGCTATCACACCCTAGTGGGATAAGCGGTTCTGTGTAGACACTTTTCCCTGTAACAATCCTCATACCCTTGCTGACCTTTATTTACACTTTTAAATCAGGCTCTTGACCTTGGAAATGAAGCCCTAAGACCTAATGAAAACATGCCCTATGACCTAATGAAAGCATGATTGTAAATTGACAATGAAACCATAACTGAAGACAACCTGAAGAAGGGTCAGCAAGTATAATCTATAAGGGAGAAATTAGATGTTCTTAAGAGAAGACAACCATCAGTGGATTAGTTTGACATGACCTAATGAAATGATGTAAAAATTTCAGTATGGGACCCCTAAAATGAAAATGCAAAGAGAAAATTTTGATCCTTGATGGAAATATGCAGATACTGACACTAACATTGGCCTTATTGGGGATGGCAACTCCTTGGAGGTGTCAAGAACACTGTAGACCAAGTGCCTCATCCATTGGGCAATACGGTCAAACAAACAAAAAAGTGAAAAATGACTCAATACAAACTGAAAACTGACTCACAACCAACTCTAAACTTGACTATAAACCAAATCAACCAAAATTGACACAAATCATTCAAAATTTATAGCCTTCACTTCAAGCCCCAAGCTTAGATGATAGTGTACTTGAAACCTTGCAAGGAAAAGCAAACTGGTATATACAATGAAGGTGAAGTAACTTTAGGGAAAAACCTCAAAAGTAGTAGTGCTTCAGGAGCCTACCATTCATTGGCCCTCCTGAACATTCCTGACCATCCATTTCCTTTAACACAAATGCATTTTGTCCCTGATAAGCTGAGATTTTATACGGTCCTTTCCATAAATTGTCAAACTTACCATGCTTTCCCTTTTCCTCATTCCGTGCATCCCACCACAACACTACATCTTCCAACTGAAACTTTTCTGCTTTCGTTTTGTGGTCATAAATTTTCTTTATCTTCTCTTGCAACCGGAAAGTGTTTTGGGAAACCTCTTCCCTTGTTTTCTGAAGGTGAATCATTTGATTAATTCTGTGCTAAATATCATCCTCTTCGCTGCCAGCTTCTTGTAACAATCTCATGACCGGGACTGCAAGTGATGTAGGAAAGATTGTATCAGTACCATAAACCAACTCAAAAGGTGACATACCTATTTATTTCTTGCTGCTCACTCTATCGGCCCACAAGGAATTAACAAGCTTTCGATGCCAATTCTTCTTGTTTTCCTCCAACATTTTCTTGATAATGTTCACCAAGGATTTATTTAAGGACTCAGCCAATCCATTGCCCTATGGATAGTATGTCGTGGGATGACCCAATTTAATATTGTACTTGTTGAAAAACTCAACCATCTTCTCAGACTTGAATGTTGTTGCATTATCTGTTATAATCTTGTGAGGGCACCCAAAATGAGACAAGATATTAGATTCTAAAAATTGGATAATTACTGTGTCCATGGCTTGCCTTGTCGGAATGGCCTCAATCCACTTGGTGAAGTAATCGGTAGCTGTCAAAATCCATAGGTGTTGTGTTGATTATGTGGGATGGATTTCCCCTATGAAATCAAGTCCCCACTGCTGGAAAGGTGCATTTACTTCAATTGGCTTCAAAGGAAGAGGAAGAAATTTCATTTTTCCTTGAAAAACTTGGCATTCATGGCAGCCCATAACTGTCTTATATAAATCTAAAAACAAAGTTGGCCAATAATATCCTGCTCTCAACACTTTGTTAGCTGTTGTTTTCCAAAACAAATGACCGCCACAATCACCTCTATGAAAATCATTCATTACCTATTGAGCTTCATCTTCAACCAAACAATTAAGAAGAATTCCTCCCGGATCTTTCCCATAGAGAGCACTATTTAAAATGTATAATTTTGAAGTCTTTAGTTTTAGTGATCTACCTTTACTACTTGACATTCCAAGAGGTGGCGAAAGATGCTGAAGAACATAAACTATATCAGAATACCAAGGTGATTTGAGAAACATTTCTGATACTTGAATGAGTGAACCACCATCTTCATCCTCTAACATTGCTGCAATGAGATTTATGTCTAAAGCATGAAAGTTTGATTCCGCGATCAGTTTTTCCAAGCCTTGTCCTTTGATCAGTTTGGTAGGTTTAATCTCAAGATCATACTCCAACATTGCTGCTATCCACTTACCTCTTCTTCCCTCCGGATCAGTTTGCATGAGAACATCCTTGATTGTTGCATTAGGAACATATTCTATAGTATGTGAATGTAAAATGTATACTCTAAAATCCTTCAATGCTTTTATAAGAGCCAGCGCTTGTTTTTCAATGATATTGTAACGCAAGGCAACATCTCGAATAGTCCTACTAAAAAAAGCAATGGGTTGCTCCACCTGATCCCTCTTTTGCATCAACACCGCAGCCATGGTGTGCTCGGATGCAAATGAAAATATAATAAAATCATGAGTATAATCAGGACTAATCAAGACTGGGGCTGTGGTCAAAGCAAACTTTACCAAGTTGAATGATTTCATGGCATCCTCGGTCCATTTCACAGTGCTATCCTTTTTCAACATATTAGTTATTTCACGTAAATGCTCAGCCAAATTTGGTATAAATTTACGTAAGAAATTCATCTTACCATTGAAAGCCTGAATCTCCTTTTTGTTGCGCGGAAAGTCTATATGTTGGATTGCCTCCACCCTTGAAGGATCAATGCGAATACCATCTTTAGAAATTATATGACCAAGGAGTTTACCCTCGTCCATGGCAAAAAGGATATTTTTCGGGTTTAGAGAAATCCTGAACTTCGTACATTTCTGAAATACAATCCTTAAGTGGTGAAAATTCTCATCATCAGAACCAAAAAATATCGTCATATCATCTAAATAAACTACCAAGAAAACATCCTTCTCATTAGCAAAAGCTATGTCCATTGCCCGCTGAAAAGTGGCTCCGACATTCTTCAATCCAAATGGCATTTTGGCATACTAAAATGTTCCCCATGGTGTTGTAAAGTTTTATATGTTAACACAACGAATTTGGCATACTTTTCCACCTCACGATTTCGACCTCTTAGCTCTAATTTAGACCTCAAATAGCCCTAATTCCTGCTATTGGGGTGGGACACCAGTAATAGAGCCTTTAACGAGGGGAGATTCGTGAGTCAAACTCAAATTCATGCTATTAGGATGAGGCAGTTCTAGAGCACTGATCCAGGGAAATACCGAATTGGGTTCATCCCGTTTTGTCTTGGTCTTTTTCATGCACCAAGATTTGATTATAGCCTAAGTACCCATCAAGTAGTGACATTCGTAATGCTCCATCTACTCTTTGCAGAATATGGTCCATCTTAGGAAGTGGGTAATTATCCTTTAAGAACACTTTGTTGAGGTTCCAGAAATCTATGCACAACCTTATTTCCTCGGTCTTCTTTCGTAGAGGACCGAATTTGAAATCCAATCGGAAAATCTAATTCGAACAATGATGCTAGCTTTAAACAATCTATTTACCTCTTTCTCGATGGATGGCAACACCTTTGGATTGATTCTTCTCAACTTCTATCTAAAAAGTTTTTGATCCGGCTTGATAGGAATAGTATACTAAATGATATCATTGTCATACACTTTCAAATCTGAATAATCCCAAGCAAAAACATCAGAAAATTCAGAAAGTAATCTAACATACTTAGATTTTACTTCGGGAGACAATGCTTTTGATAACTTTACAAGCTTGGGATGGTCAATTGTTCCAAGATTTACATCTTCAACCCCTTTGTCTGTAGGAACTAAGGTCGTTTTTTTTGCCACATCATCTTGATAAAAAAGCTCCTCTAAAGGTATGAGACCTCTAGGAATAATATTATCCTTCAGTTGTAAAACCTCCATCTGATTTACCTCAATATCTTGTTCATCGGAATCACAAACGTCATCAATGGAAGCATTCTTAAACTTTCTTTCATTCTGCAAAAAGGCATTAATTTCATTGTCATCCCAAAAAAATTGCAGCTACCTCAAATTATCAGGAACAACAGGCCTATGTTTGACATGAATTTCAAATTTGTTGCTAGAATTCATTGGGATCTTCAAATTGCTGGTCACGGTGGTGAGTGAATCTGCAATGATGTTTTGAGTCCGGGGTACTATTGTCAAGGTATACTCAGGAAACATCCTCAAAATATCCAGAACTACATTTCTTTAGGCTCTCATCCTCAGATTTTTTTCTTGATATTCTCCTTTTACTTGTTTAATCACTAGCTTTGAATCACTATAAACATAAATCCTTTTCGCATCCTATTTCTTCAAAATTTTAAGACCTGTAATCAAAGCCTCATACTCTGCTTCATTATTATAGCAATCAAAAGCTAACTTATAGGAACATATTTTAACATTACCTATGACTTTGGTAGGCTGGAAAGTAGGGCTTCGAATCCAAATTCCAATACCAACACTGTCCTTACCCACAACGCCATCGAAGTCCATGCTCCAAAGGCTGGCTTCATCTTCTAGATGTTGGAATTCTATTTCTTTCTCAACCTTACCTTTGCTGATTACTTCATTTTTTGCTCTTCACTGACCTTCTGCTACTGTGTAGGCTGCTCAGAAGAACTTGCTATTTTTTCTTTTTCTTGATTAAGAACTGCTATAAAATTCTCGGAAATTTCTGGTACATCATCTACTTCTACAAGCTAAATATCTACATCATTCAATCCACTATTAGAGTACAAAACAAAGGACTCTAAATTAGTATGTACAACATTTATCGGATTATTCACAGGCTTCTCTTTACTAGTGATCATATACTTCATTTTCTTTTCCCGGTACAACTTCCTAAATTGACCAAAAACAAGGATGGTAACCTAAGAGAAGTCAAGTTGTAAAGTGCCTTTGAGTTTACCAAACCAAAATCTAGATAAGAGCATACCAAATTGAGGCGGTATCTCAACAACTACCAAATCCATCAAGACATTTTTGGCTGGGATTTGTTCTAAAGAAACCACCAAATCTTTGATGAGACCAATGCAAAGAACTTTAGCGGAGTCAAAGGAGTACAAATCATGATATTTTCGGGAGATATCCATGCCCAACTTTTCCATAATGGCTTTAGGCATCAAATTGTGTGAAGCTCCAGAATCTAACACACCATTATGGAGAATATACTCATGCAATCTAAGACTCAGGTAAAAGGGTGGGACTTCACTATCTTCAGGCTGACCTTCTATGGCTGGACCAAAAATGAGTTCAGAATGATCATCCTCGACATTCACCATGTTTGACAAAGGATCTATTTGCAATATTCTAGATACATGGTGTTTATAATTGCTATTCTTAACAAGCTTAGTCAAAGGAATGGACACTTTTAATTTAGCAGTTTCACTTACTAAATTAAAGGATGAAACTTTTTCTACCTCTTTAACACCAACATCCTTCTTATCTGCTTGCTCTTTCGCTGCACTATATTTTTGTTGATTGTTCCTCTCATTTGTAGTGATACTTGTTAATGGTACCTCGCTGGGATTCGGATTAGCAAGCTCTTTCCCTTTCTTCTGAATGTTTGAGGAATCATTCTTTGATTGCACATCCTTTCTTTTCTGAATGGGATTGAATGGTACATCTCGACTCCTTAAAGAGTACTGCCTCTGTTGTGCAGTCAAAGCATTCATATAACCACACTAATAATCATCAGATTCAGCCTCCAAAACCACATCATTTGCTAATGTGTAATCCTCATCCCTTTGAATGTCTGGAACTTCTGCATATTCTTCATCTTAGGTAAGAAATATAGGCATACCATTAGCAGTGAAAAAGTGATTTGTTTCAGTTACCGGATCTTCGTCGTCTTCTTCTTCCATTCCTTGAACATAATTTTGTTGTAAGGGAGTTCTGATCTGCTTTTGTTGTGCTGGTTGCTCTGGTGCCTTTTGTTCTCTCTGCTTGATTCGGAATTGGGGTTGCTGATGTCCTCTAAAATTTGGATTCCGAATTGGTAGTTCAGCTCTATCTGTGATGGATAACCGGTCAACCATCCTTTCCATTGTTCAAATCAATGTATCCATCTTTACATCTGAAGTAGATGCTTCTTCTTTTATGGTCACTCTTTTCTCAGATCTCATTCTCGCTCTTTTGGCCAGCAAGTTTGCTTCTATAGTCACAACATTATTTTGCATGTCTTCTAATGTGGTAGGATCACATTCCCGCCACTGATATGCCATATCAGCATTGAAACTATCTGGAAAATTGAGCAAATCCAATCCCTCCGGTGGTTTAATGTTGGCAGGAATAGCATTGTATACTGCATTAAACCTCACACAATAGTCTTGCACAATCTCACCGACATTACTTTTGATGTTCTCATACTCAGACAAAATTTGAATTGGATTCCTCTTCACCTCCCACCGATCCAAGAACTGCCTATGGAGGATTGGTAAAGTGGTGATAGAAGCTGTTGGTAAAGCTCTGAATCATTTTCAAACTTCACCTCCAAAGCTTTGTACAAACAATCTCATCGTCACATCTTCAATCTCTACTTCATGGAGGTCAAAGAAATCATTCATTTTATCAACATGTTGTTGAGCTGTAATGGTTTGAGTAGCATCAAAGAAAGGTATCTTGGTTTTATAGTCAATGGGCATGGAACCAAGATTCTGAGGTAAAACAAGGGGTGCATACTGGGCAACCATAACTTGAGGTGGATTTAAAGCAAGGATTGGGCTACTAGGAGTTGATGCAGTAGTTGATGGAGAACTGGGAGTAATAGGTGATTGATGGGGAATGATAGGTTGATAGGGAAGTGAAGGTATAAATGGAGGTGGGGGATGAACTTCAAAGGTTGAAGGGAATAATGTTGAACTAAGGGTAGTGGACACCAGTTCAGAAAGCTCATGGATATTAGCAGTAGTAAGGGATGATTGACGGGAATTTAGAATATACTCATCAATCTACCGGTTTGCCTTTTGGACTTCGAGATCTGCAATAAACTCTGAATCTAGAACGATGTCGTCAAGTGCACTTTCAGACCTGGTTCTAAATAGGGAAAGGTCAAACAACAGATCAAAGGGAAGTTCTTCTAAAAACAACCACTCATCAGGGCAGGAATCTACTTTTATTGAAGGTGTTGGCTTGATTGAACTTTCTTGTCTTTTGACTCTTCTCTAAATCAAGGAAGGATTATCCACTACTGGGGAAAGATTTGGATCTGGATTGGCCCTAGTGTATTTTCTCGAAGCCAGTGTGCTCAAATTTCAAAGTTTTATATATTTCTTTACAACTTTCCAATTCAGCCTAGTAAATTCTAAAACTCATCATCCATAAGCTTAAGAATTCAAATGAAATATATTACCGGGGTGATTAGTCTTTCGTTCCCCAGTATGGTCGCCACTATTTTATCACCTGCATTGAACCTCAGGCTGAAGGAAGGCAATGCCAGGGTAACCACAAACCACGCTTAGCCAAGTAGCTAGCCCTACTAGGCCGGGAGAGGGCTCTCTCTGAAAGGATCTCAGCCAAGATGACTGGATCGAGTAAAGGATATTATGCTAGGTATAGTAGCATGAAGTTTTGATTGGATTTTGAAGGGGTTTTCCTGGATCACAAGGAGTTGGATAGTTTAGGGCTAGGGAACTAGGTCAGAATTACAGGGTGTTGAATGGGGCAAGGTAGGCATAAGGTTTAGCACTCTAGGGCTTGATGGGGTGAGATGTTTAAGACTGGTGAGAAGCTAAGAAGATCATGTGAAAACCATGGATCCTTCCTAGAATACGGAAAACATGAAATGGTGAATGTTTTCCCAAAGCAGAGCACCGATGTAATGAATTCTGCCTATCAACTTGAAAGCATTCACTTAGAAGCAATGAAATGATTAACGAAGTATAAAAAACACATTAACATATGATCAAAAAATAATAAACTATACTAAAACTCCATACCACATGGATCCCATAAAAATAGCTGCAATTCTTACTAATCTCCTGCTAAACTGCTACAAAATGGTGTATAATCAAGGTCTGAGCATCCAGCTGAGTCCAATCCTTTATAATGAGATAAAATAAGAATATATATGCATTATTTCAAGCTCCTCCCATCCTTAGGGATCGAATCCCTAAGATGAGGAGCTAATCTAACCAACACTAAACAAGAAACATGAATATAGGCATCTTAACAACTTGCCTCTAAAAGTGAAAAATTGATTCATTTGAGCTCAAATTGACTTCTAATGTAATGGATCTACCCTCTACTACTAGTTATCCATCATATTTACATGCCAAGTCATCATTTACAATGGTAAATAATTCTCCATGAGAGAAAATCCAAGAACACAGTCAAAAAATGGAAAAATAATCATCCTGTGCAAAATCTGCCCTACGCACAGCGCCAATGGCCCAATGCGCAGCACCACTTTCAGGTCTATTTTGGAGGCCTTCTTGACATCCAAACTGAGCTCATGATAGCTCATTGGAAAGGTATTTAAGTATACTTTCCAAAACACCTATAATTCCTGCATTTGAAGCCCATTTGACCCTTCAAAACTTGATTCTCCCAAGACTGCTTCTGTGTGTCCAAAAAGTGGCAGAAAGGTCATTTTTAGGGTGTTTTTTGACCTTTTGGTGGACCAGTTCTGCCCCAAAAACTTAGAAAATCCATAGGGTGAATGTCCTCATCACTATGAATCCAAAAATTCAAACCATTTCTCCATTGGGTGCCGCTAGGAAAAGCGCAGCACTAGTGGCGTTGCACGTTGAGGCAGATTTTCCGTGTGTAAAATTTCAAAATTTGCAAGTGACAAAAATTCTTCCAAACTTGCCCAAAATTGGTGAGAAGCACCATCATCAAGTGTCCTAATGAGCCAAGCAAGATTCAACAAGAAACCTAAGCATATCCTCCTCCTTTTTTCCTTTTAGAGCTTGCCTTAGCCTAGCTTTCATCTTTTTGACCCTCATGTTACAAATTTTGTTTCGGGTTCGGTAATGGTAGGCCATGTGCCTGATCATCTGATTATCTCTATTGGCCTTTTGCAACAGCTTCTCAAGGTGCAAATTGACTCTATCAAGCCAAGTCTCTCTATCATCTTCAATTTCCTTCTCGATAGGAGTCAAAGTGACCTGTGCCTTTTTGTCACTTTGTCGTTTTAACTTGAGAAGTGCTAGCTCCATGAGGGCTTGCTTGCCACTCAGCTGCCTGTTTTCTTGTTCCAAATATGTGATGACATACTTGGCCCTCTCCAAATTGTCCATAAAAGCTTGGACTTGAGCCTCCTTTTCTTGTATGATGATGTCCTATATTGTTTCTTCATCCTGAGCCTCTAAGTCAATTATTTCCACGCCATGATGAGTATAACACTGCTTTGGCTCATCATGCTCTGTCAAGTTAAAGTCCCTTTCCTCCTCATCATCAAAACTCTCCTCTAGCATCTTTTCCTCCCTTTGTGCAGTTGCTGCACCTGTACCTGTTGTGTTGATGAAGAAGGCAAAGCCCCTTCTAGATCCTGTGGGGCAAGCATTTGCTTATGGGTTGATGAAGAAGGCAAGGTCCCTTCCACATCCCGTGGAGAAAACACTTGCCTATCGATTGCAAAAAATCTCCTTTTTCCCCTTTGATATGTCATGTAAATCACGGGCACCTCAGTAGCTCTAGTCTCTTTGGCCTCCTCATCTGTTTTCACCTGAGCACTGTTAGAAAGTCCCCCTGCTTCTTGAGACACTAGTGGAGGAATTTGAGGACCCCTGAAGATGTCATGGGAAATAAATGTCTCCCAAGAGATGTTGAGGAGGCTAAGATGATGAAGCACAATCATCTTGATCAGGGAATAGTGATAGAGACTGCTCATCTGCTGAGGGTATGGCTTCTTTTGCACAAAATGGGCCATCTTCTCAATATTCCTGAACCAGAAATAAGGGAGGTTTAACATCTTCACCCTGGTAAAATTCATGAGGAGCTTGATGTGATAGGTGTACAGCCTGGAAAATCTACCCTCACAAGTGAAATATTTCATGATGATTTTCATCATGGGGACATACTTGTCTTCAAGAAATCTGAAATGAAAAAGTATTTTCACTTCATTTCTATACCGGGGTTTGATATAAGGCTCATAATAGTGTTCATCTAGGTCTTGGGCCTTGTACCAGTTCTCCCTTACATTTTGAATCATGGTTGCATATGCAATTATGGAGGGTGATACTGTGAATGTTGCCCCAGCAAGAGTCACCTTGTTGTCCTAAAGATGGGCTGCAAAAAGTCTGGTGAGCTCAGGGTGATGTTGAACTCTCTCTACCTACTCACAGAACTCATAGTAGCCAAAATATATGAAACAAGTGACAGCCAACTGGGAGGCCAGCAATTCTCTGAGGTTTGATGTCTCTTCTCTGATAATTCTACCTCCCTTGTGTGGTTTTCTCTAATGACTAGCTCTATCTGTTGAGGTGTCACTGCCTGTGTTTTCCTCCTCCTCATAGTCTCATTCCTCTCTGTCCATGTTTTCAAGGCTTTGAGGTTGTATGAAGGGAATGAGTGAAAGTGTTTTAGGAGTGAGGGGATGGGAGATGACCTTATGGGCTAGAAAATGAATGAGGGACTAGGAATCATAAAAATGAGAGGGAGTGCTTGGTTTGTTTGAAATATTTCTTTTTGGGAAGAGGGATAAAGGGATAGGGATAAAGGGATAAAGGGATAGGGAAGGAGTTTAGAGTTGTAGTGATAGGTGATAGGAGGAACAATGGGGGTTTAGAGTTTTAGGCATAACAAAGGAAGAATTTAGGGTTTAGGCATAACCAAGGGAAATTATGCTTAAAAATTGAACTGCAAACCAACAATGGGAGGACCACTTACTTGTATGAAAGTAAGAGAGGGCACTTTGAAGTTTTTTGAAGTTTTGAGGCCTTTTGCTCAATGTGTAGTGCCACCGCACAGACGCACAACACCACCTATAGAAGCGCAGTGTAGTGTAAAATTACATTGTAGAAATTCCCAAACGTGCAGCACTGGGCCCAGGTGCGCAGCGCCAACCCTGCATGCCTGAAATGCGTAGTGTCAGTCTGCCTACGTGCAACGCCACTTCAAATTTTCCCAAAACTCACTCAAACTTTCCTCTTCTTCTCACTTTTTGACTCCTTGCTTTCCAAATGAGAATGATGAACTTGAAAATGAAATGTAAGGCCTTATATAGGAGTAAATTTTGATTTTTCACTTGAAAAGCCCACTTTCTAATGTTTCTTGACCTTCTTCAAAACTTTATTTTTAATGCCTTTTCTTCTTTGTTTCTTTTCAGGTGGATAATGCTCAACTTGAACTGATTTTTTCAGTGTTTCTTTGTCTTGCAGTAAGGAGAGATGCTTTAGTGCAGCTAGGATCATTTATTACATAAAGTGACTTAAAATTACATAAGAAATACAAATTAACTCAAAATACTCTGTTTTCTCTTCAAAAACATGTTTTTGAGGTGAAAATTACATTATGTTAAAAGATAAGATATAGTGACTATGACCTACAAGCCATCATGCTTGACTTATTTATCATCCTCATACCCTTGCTGACCTTTATTTACACTTTTAAATCAGGCTCTTGACCTTGGAAATGAAGCCCTAATACCTAATGAAAACATGCCCTATGACCTAATGAAAGCATGATTGCAAATTGGCCATGGAACCATAACTGAAGACAACCTGAAGAAGGGTTGAGGGAGAAATTAGATGTTCTGAAGAGAAGACAACCATCAATGGATCAGTTTGACATGACCTAATGAAATGATGTAAAAATTTCAGTATGGGACCCCTAAAATGAAAATGCAAAGAGAAAATTGTGATCTGTGATGGAAGTATGCAGATACTGACACTAACAGGTTCACTAACTCCCATGTGTCATTCTTTTCTATTGCTTCTATTTCTTCCTCCATTTTCGCAACCCATTTTTCTTCTTTGCATGTATCTTCAAAATGGATTGTGTCATCTACATGACAAAATAATGCAAATAAGGAATTCAAACCAATGCTACTATCAACTTCATCTTGCTCATAAATTTCATTTAAATTTCTAAATTTTGGCCTTCTTATGCTTGCAGAAGATGGGCTTGACATGTCACTTGGTGTTGCACTTTGCGGTGTGCTTGGAGAAGCGCTTTCTTGACTCTGTGATGTTGTTCTATTATTTTTTGACGATGTTACTTGCTTCCTGATTTGTTGCGCTTGAACAAGAGTAGAGGTAGTCATTGTAGAGGAATTTCTTGTTGTTGTCAATTTCTCTTTGTCCTCATGTGGTATAAATGCTTTAACATTGATTGTCATCTTTAAACTTCCATCCCATGCTTCCTCTTCTATGAACTGCACATCTCTGCTAATTATGACCTTCTTGGTTGATGAATTGTAGAGCTTGTATGCCTTGGATTCCTTACTATATCCAACAAATATTTATTTCTCCCTCTTTCCATCCAACTTTTTCCTCAAATCATTCGGGACATGTGCATACACCACATACCCAAACACTCTCATGTGCGTGACACCATGATTTCTCCACTCCATGCCTCTTCAGGAACCACATTCTTGACACTTTTGGTTGGACACCAATTCATGATATATGTTGCACAAGCAACATATTCAACCTAATAATCATTTAGCAAATGCTTTTCCTTCAGCATACTCCTTGCCATTTCCATAATGGTCATATTATTCCTTTCCGCTACACCATTTTGCTGAAGTGTATACCTTGTTGTAAATTTCTTATGAATTCCATGCTCCCTGCAAAAATGAAGGAATGCATTTGAGATGTATTCCCCACCTCTATCAGTCCTCAAGGCTTTCATGTAGTGTCCACTTTTCTTTTCAACAATAGATTTGTATTTATGGAAGCACTCAAACTCTTCACTTTTCTATTTTAGGAAGTATACCTATGTCTTCCTTGTGTAATCATCTTTGAAGGTTGAGAAATAGTAGTTACCACCAATTGATGGTGTCTGCATTGGTCCACATAAATTTGAATGTACAATCTCCAAAGGTTCCTTTACCCTTATTGACTTTCCTACTGCAAATGTCTCTCTATGTTGTTTGCCCAATATACATCCTTCACGTAGGCTGTCCGGATTTTCTATGAGTGGTAATCCCTGCACCATGCCTTTCCTATGCATCAAATTCAAACCTCCAAAGTTGAGATGACAAAATCTCAAATGCCATAACCAATTTTCATCTTTTACCTTTGCTTGATAGTTTACTTGTGTGACAGCTGCAACTTTTCTTTCATCCTCTTGTGAATTCATTGACATTTTTGCTTGTGCACCTTCTTCCTTCAAATCTGATTTTATCTTTAAGGGAAACATTCTATTGCTTGTCATCTGAAATTTTGAAATCAACTGTCTACTTGGAGGCTTATCCAAAATTGTGCACTCATCATTTTTGAAAAATACATTGTATCCCTTTTGCATGAGTTTTCCAATGCTTATGAGGTTATGCTTCAGACCAGGGACAAAATAAACATCTGAAATGTATTTCTTCTCCCACTTCTTTGTTAGAATATTGACTCTACCTTTTCCCATGACAGAGACTTTACTATCGGTCCCTAGTGTCACTTCATATTTCACACTTTCATCTAAATTGGAAAACATTTCTATGTTCCCTAACATGTGGTTATTACACCTTGAATCTAGAAACCATACATCACTTTGTTTTTCTTGTGATACATTACAAGCTAAAAACATGCTATCATGGTTGTGATTTTCTTTTGTGAAATTTACACTTGGTTTGTTACATATGTCATATTGTTTTTTCTATATTCATTTGCATAATGACCATACTTCTTACAATAATGACACTAAACTTGAGATTTATCATACCTTTGACCTTGTGCTTTATTTTGGCTTGGGTCTTGACTTGGATTTTGATTTTTGCCCCTTCCACTTGAGCTTGAGGGGATGCCTCTTCCACCTCTTTGTTGGCTTCTTCCTCTTCCTCTTGCATTTGATCTTCCTCTAACTCTACTTTGACCAAATGAAACTTGTGTCTTGAACGCATGCTCCTATGAAGAGATTGTTGCTGTATTCAGTCTATGTTGATGAGAAATCAATGGTGCATGAAGCTCATCCACTGAAAACTATGAGAGATCTTTTGTCTCCTCTATGGCCACAACAATGGTATCAAACCTTGCTGGCAAACTTCTCAAAACTTTCTCAACTATTCTCCTTTCCTCAAGTGTCTCACCACGATACCTGATTTGAGTAACCAGTCCAATTACATCTGTAAAAAATGAGTATACATTCTCATACTCTTTCATACAAATTGTCTCAAAATCTCTCCTTAGCATTTGTAGCTTTGTTGTTTTCACTTTCGCCCTACCTTGGTAGGTTGTCTGGAGAGTGTCCCATGCTTGCTTGGACTTTATTGATGTTGCAGTCCTTGGAAAATACTTTCATGAACTGCTTGAAAGATGTAGAAGACGACTTTTGCATCCTTCTTCCTATTGTCCCTCAACAAATCCCTTTCTGGTTGTGTTAAGGCATTGTATGTTGCTGCATCTACTAGTTCTTGGAAACCATTCTCCACCAAATCCCAAATGTCTTGAGAAGAAAACATATCCTTGGTTGTTATAGTCTAGTAGTCATAATTTTTTACATTAAATTGAGGTATCTAAGGAATAGGCTCAAAAAATAAATGTGCGCGTAGAACAATTCTTTTAACTTATAGTAAAAAAACTTGTTTTTACATTAATAAAGTTTAACCTACTATGATACCATGTTAAAATTTTTACAGTGGGCAAAGGAGAGGAGTCTCCCTCGACTAATCGCTTTCCGAGGCCAAATATCTAGTTGTGGCTAATCAATTGTGAGGTCAAATATCTAGTTGTGGCAAGCAAATCACAATTGTACATAAGCTTAAATAACACACAATTTACTCACGACAAACCATATTAAAAGCTTGAAGCAGCAAAATAAGACTTTAGATTATATTTCTAATACATGAAAATACATTCATTGCTCATTCACCATGTAAATAAAATTCTTAGGACATAGTAAAACACAATAACTGTGCTTTTCACGCCCCACTAAAATTTGCTCCATAATTTTCGCTTCCTCAAACTTACACCCCTCTACTGATTTTTTTGCAAATGACTTTTACGTTATTTATCTGAAGATAGATTTTGACTCATTAATACATGGTGGAGAAAAAAATTTAGACATAAGATGAGAGATTATACAAAATGAGTGATTTTGTGAACTCGCAATAGGTTGGAGAGTTGTCCAGTAAATGTTTGCGGAATGATAAACTTCCACTTATGCTGAGAACTTCAGTCCTTCAACCTAGAGGTGTACCATACATATGGTTGTTGCCAGTGTAATTAGCGTGGTGGTTAGGATTAATTTTCCAATAATTTATATATAGTTTATGGTATATTAGTGTATATATAATTTATGGTATATTTGTTGCGATGATATTTTTATGTTAAATTGTTTATGGTATATTTATCTCTTCAACGTAGCTTTATAGAATTCTCATTTTGAGCCTCCGTGATATCTTTATGTATATTAAGGATAAACAACCTTGAGTTGAAAACAGATCATGCTATAATAGATTACACAATCCAATAATTGACAATATAGTTATCAAATTCAAAATTTTCAATTCCTGAAAAATTTGACAATATATATTTTAAACATTTAAATATATGCACTTCCACTATAACATCAATACTTTCTATTCATTTTAAAATTTAAATAATTTTTAATTATTTTGATAGCAATTTTAAAATTATAATTTAATAAAAAAAACACAACCACACACATCAGCGATATCCAAAATCGCAAATCCAAAATGAAATCCTCCTTAATTTCAAACCTTATCTAAACTCCTTAATTTCAAACCTTATTTAAAATCCTTTTGTATTTAATATCTAATTAAAAATTAAACATACATAATTCAAAACTAAATTTCTCCCTGGTTTCAAATGTTATCTAAAACCCTTTAATAAGTACAATTTAAAAACTAAATATCTGAAACTTCATGTTATAATTTTATTTTTTTTTATAAATTTATTTAAATAATCAATTACATTTTATAGAATTGGTTAAAAACTCAACATCAATTTTTTTTTCTTCCCTATGGTTGTTTTAGCTTTTTAAACCCTTTGAAATTCAAACGTGGAAAATTTCGACACTCTTAACTTCCATTTCTTACTATGATCCCCGCTGGGCAGCCGCCATAAAACTGGGAAATTTCACTTTTAACTTCCATTTCCTACTGCGATCCCCGCTGGTCCGCTGCCTTCTATTTTGTATTTAGTGGACACTGCACTAACCATTCCAGGCACGCAAATTACTAATTCCGTGTGACGCGATTAGTTACTATGAACCGATTCAAATTCGAATTATTCGATGTACAAATCGAATTCGATGAACCGATTTGGTAGCCATGCTTGACAGAGAGACAAAGGTTAGATGTGAGGTGAGGCTAAGTGTAGAGTTTGTGGTGAAAATATTCTACGTGAAACAGTCAAAGGTGAAAAAAAAGAAGATGGCCACCAGTAATGTGAATCAATGATGAGAAAGAAGCTTGTTAACTATAAATAAACCGTACAAACATATACTCGTAGAATCAATTAACAATACAAATTCGACCAAGAGAAGCAATCACAAATAAATTCACATGTAACGCGTGACCAAGAGAACCATTCACAAATAAATTTGTCATGACACACGCACGCATATATGTGTTTGTTAGTGGGAAATAGAATTCGGTGAGCTCACTTCTTTATCGGTTTCGTTTTTATCTTCTTCTGAGGTCTACTTGATTCGATTATGGTGGAATTGTTTCAGAGGCCAATGAAACACGCTAATGGATTAATACTGATTAATTATGGCTGATTTAGTGATACTCACTCTTTTGATGCAAGGAATTGTTTGATGTATCAGTGTAAGATTTTTGAGATACACAGATCTAGATCTGCAAAACAATAAACAATTTTTGAGATACACAGATCTAGATCTGCAAAACAATAAACAAGCTTGCAAGAGAAGGAAGGAAGCGAGCAAGAATTGAGAAAAGAATAAAAAATTGATTCTACAATATTAGTTTTAGAATAAATACATAAAAGCAACTAAGTTAAGCTTAGTTGTACATGCAATAACTAAAGCTAAGTGTGATTTATCTCATGTTAATGTGTACATGTGCCACATGCAAGCAATAAGTTAACTGGAGCTAATCTAGGTGCATGTACACCAACACAGCTAGTCTAAGTGCATGTACACCAACACCCCCCCTTAAGTATAACTTAGGTGAGTGTGATGCAAAATGAAAGAGTCTCGGCAACACGACCATTTTAGGTACCCATATACAATGCATAAAAAGGAGGAAAGAGGGAAAACCCAGTGGGAAGAAAACCCCCCTCAAAATATAATGCAAAAGTAGAGAAAAGACAACTGCTAGGCAGTCGTGTCCTTCACCCTGAGATGATCTCGCAGGAATCGAAACTTCTGCTCAGTGAAAGTCTTGGTGAAGATGTCAGCAATCTGCTTGGAACTAGGACAGTACTGAAGATCGATGATCCCATCATGAATGAGTTCTCTAATGAAGTGCATGTGGATCTCGATGTGTTTGGTACGCTGCCGCTGCACTGGATCTCTGCAAAACTTTAGCGTACTTTGATTATCGCACTAGATGACAGTTGGATGATGGACACTAATCCCAAGCTCAGATAGGAAATGTTGTAGCTAAATTGCCTGAATAGTGACATTGACTGCTCCTCTATAATCGGCCTCGGCTGAAGATAAAGCAATGGCAGCTTGCTTCTTACTTGACCAACAAATTGGGCCGGATCCCAAACTAAGTACATAACTGGAAGTAGACTTGCGATCAATGGTGTCGCCAGCCCAGTCTGAATCTGTGAACCCGATGAGATTCAAAGAACAATTGGCTGCATAATGAATCCCATAGGTGATTGTCCCCTCGACATATCGAAGGATGCGCTTTGCAGCATTCCAGTGTAACTCATGTGGCTCCTGCATGTATCTGGAAACTGCTCCGACAGCATAGGATAGATCAGGACGGGAGTGAGTGAGATAAAGAAGACTTCCCACAAGCTGGCGATACAATGTGCAATCAACCAATGGTGTGTCTTTGCCATTCTCAAGCTTTATCCCTGATAAGAAAGGTGTGGTTGCTGGCTTGCAGTCACTCATGTGAAATCGTGCCAAAAGATCTCTGGCATATTTTGGTTGAGAAATGGTAATGCCAGAATCAAGCTGATGGATCTCTAGTCCAAGGAAGAAATTTAGCAAGCCCATGTCTGTCATAGAAAACCGCTTATGCAATGCAGTTTTGATGTTAGTAATGACAGAAGCTGAACTACCCGTTATCAAAAGATCATCTACGTAGAGTACTATGATCAACAAGGAGTCAATTTTCTTCAGAAATTAAACATTGGAATCAGATTTGCAGTGTTAAAATTTTGAGATAACAAATAAGAATCCATCTTTGCATACCATGCTCTAGGTGCCTGCTTGAGGCCATAGAGAGACTTCTTTAGTTTGCATATCAGAGATGAATTCTGCATGTATCTCGGTGGCTGCTCCATGTAGATTTCCTCCTCGAGATCACCATGAAGAAAGGCATTCTTCACATCCATATGATGCACCTCCCATCCTCTTGCTGCTGCAATGGAGAGAGCTAGCCGAATGGAATCCATTTTTGCCACTGGAGCAAAAGTCTCATCATAGTCAACACCATGTACTTGCTGAAAATCTTTTGCTACCAATCGTGCCTTATATCGACCAACTTGGCCATTTGATGCTCTCTTGGTCCGGTAAACCCACTTGCATCTCACAAGTTTGCGATTTGAAGGTAGCGGAACCAAATCCCAAGTCTGGTTCTCAATGAGAGAGTTATATTCCTCATCCATGGCGGCTTCCCATTCAGGATGCCCATTTAATTCTGCATAAGTTTGTGGATCAGATCCATGCATCATATAAGCATGCATGGGCATGGATGGCTCCATAGCTAAGAGTGCTTGCGGATATTCCTCAAAAAGAGGGATAGAGGCAGGATCATCAAGGATATCACTCATGCTGCGCCATTTTTGTGTTGAAGGTGGTCGAGAATCTTCCGAACTCCATGCAGAAGTATGATCTCGATGTTCAACAACTGGTGGTCTAACAGGGGTCACAGGAAAAGACTCATCTTCATCAGAATGCTAGTCTGAAGTTTCATCTGCATACTCATCAATGAGTGGTGATGAAAATTTGGTAACAAGTTCATCTACTGGTGCATGCGAAATATCTTCGTCAAACTTTACACTCTTTTCAATAAAGAGCTCTTCAGTGTGGATATCAAGCAATCTGTACCCTTTGACTTCATCAGAATATCCAACAAACATGCATGCTTTTCTTTGAGGCTCCAAAGCCTTTCTCTTCTCTGGAGGAATGCGGGCCCATGCTCGAGATCCAAAAATGCGGAAATGACTAACTTCAGGTTGCATGCCAGTCCAAGCCTCAAAAGGTGTTTTTCCAGCAACAGATTTATGAGGAGATCTGTTCTGGATGTATGAGGCACAATTAATAGCTTCGGTCCACAATTTCGACGGAAGAGATCTTGCATGCAACATGCAATTAGCCATCTCTTTCAAAGATCGATTTTTCCTTTCAGCCACGCCATTTTGCTGTGGAGTGTAAGGAACTGTATGCTGCAACTGTATGCCTGCTTCATCACAAAGATTCTTGATATCTTTGTTGACATATTCCATCCCATTATCTGTGCGGAGTATTTTGATGCGTTTTCCAGACTGATTTTCCGCATGCGCTTTGAAAATCTTTAGATGTTGAAAAACTTTAGACTTGAGTTTCAAGAAGTAAACCCAAGTGAATCTCGTGTAATCATCTATAAATGACAACACATATCTTGCTTTGCTCATTGAAAGCACCGGAAATGGACCCATGAGATCACTATGTACAAGTTCCAAAGGTGAAGAGGCTCTCCATGCATGCCCCTTCTCAAATTTTTCTTGTGGATGCTTTCCAAGAGCACATCCATTACAAACACCATCTGAAAATTCAATGGTTGGCAATCCTTTGACCATCCCTTGCTTACTAAGCTGTTGCATATATCTGAAATTCAAGTGCCCAAATCTCTCGTGCCAAATCCTACTTTCTTCATTTGCATGCGTAAGTAGCAAAATAGAATCTGATTGAGGAACAAAATCAGAAAATGTATACAGACGAGATTGATCATTTACCTTGCCAGATGCAATCTTCAAATTGGTTTGCATGTCATAAATGCTCACGGAATCTGGGGTAAATTCCACTTTCCTTCCGCTGCCTGTGTGTGTCATCTGATACACTGAGAGAAGATTCACAGAAAGCCTTGGAATATGCAAGACATTTTCAAAACTTCCATCTTCGAATTGCACTCTTCCTTGTCCAGTTGCTGCAACTGCAGAATTATCCCCCATGAGAATGGGAGGACCTGAGTATGCATGTAGGGAAGAAAAGGATTCCTTTGAAGAAGCCATATGATGTGAAGCTCCTGAATCGATGATCCATTCTTGTGGTACAGAATGAAGAGCAATCAAAGCATGCCCGTTACCTCTTGGATCTGGTGCTTTTTCTCCAGACTTCTTCTTAGCATTCTCAGGAATGTAGTCTCCAAGATTGTGTTGCTGGAGTGTCTGCGGCATAAGATCTATAGTCTTCTTCATGCATGCAGATTTAGGATGAAAACCACGGTGGCAATAATTGCACATTGATTGCCCTTTCGTTCCTTTCCTTTCCTTTGAGCCAGATGATCCATCAGGGGGTTTGGGATGTCCTCCCTTTCTTGGATTAGGATCCTTCTTCCCTTTTCCTTTCTGATGGTCTTTGGAATTTGCCTTTCCTTTTGCATGCACAGTAAGTGCATGCGCTTTGGAATTTTTAAGTGTGCCCATTTTGATGAGCTTATCTTGCTCATGCATCAAAGACTGAATAAAAGAATCCAGTGAGGGCATCTTCCAAGCTGCACCAGTTGCAGATCTGAATGTGTGGAATCTAGAGACGAATACTGCATACTCTGGACCAAGTTTTGATAAAATGGAAAGAATCAACTGATTTTCTTGCTTGGATTTGTCGATCCCACATCCTTTCAGCTGAACCAACAAGGCTTTATACCTTGTGAAAAATCTTGAATGTTCTCAAAGTTTCTCGGATCTAATGAGTTTAACTCATTTTCGAGAATGTGACCTTGCATTTCATCCTGTTTTCCAAACAATCCTTCCAAAATTTTCCATACTTCATTTGGAGTTGAACATGATTCAACATGAAATAGCAGTTCTGGAGAAATAGATAAACATAGGATGCTGAAGGCCTCGTCCATGCGATTGAAATATCTTGTTTTCTCCATTGCCGGTGTTGGTTCAACTTCCGTTTCCATGGTTATTCGAAATAAGCCTCTACTTTTGAGATGAAGTTGAATCTTTGGCTTCCATTCGGAATAATTATATGGAGTGAGAATTTCCGATTGTGGAAACTCCAATTTAGACTCCATTCTTTGTTGTTGCTTCAATCTTCTGAACCTGCAAATAAAATTGCTTGTACACTGATTACAAATCCCTGTGCTCTGATACCATGTAAGATTTTTGAGATACACAGATCTAGATCTGCAAAACAATAAACAAGCTTGCAAGAGAAGGAAGGAAGCGAGCAAGAAATGAGAAAAGAATAAAAAATTGATTCTACAATATTAGTTTTAGACTAAATACATAAAAGCAACTAAGTTAAGCTTAGTTGTACATGCAATAACTAAAGCTAACTAAAGCTAAGTGTGCTTTATCTTATGTTAATGTGTACATGTGCCACATGCAAGCAATAAGTTAACTGGAGCTAATCTAGGTGCATGTACACGAACACAGCTAGTCTAAGTGCATGTACACCAACAACCAACAATATTAATATTAGGTTCCCAACTCATGGAAAGGTCTATACAACTCAATTCTCCTACCGTTTGAGGTCGATTCTTAAAAAAGAAAGAAAGTTGCACTTCGAGAATTTCAAATGTGAGGTGGATTACTTTTTTTTATCTTTATTTTATTTAAAAGTTATTTATTAAGTTGTATTAAATTTTGTAAAGCTTTTTGGTATATTTTTAGGTTTAATATTTATTAAAATTACATGTTTAAATTATAAATTCTCCATAATTTAAGTGTTTAAAAAAATGCAGAATACTGAATTCATACCTCTTGTAAATTAAAAAAACAAAAAAAAACAATATACATAAACTTGTTAAAACAAGTCATTTAGTCATTTAGTGGTTTATGTGGAGTAAATCCACAACACCAATGAGGCTTCTAAGCGGCTGTCAATTATTTTTCTTTGTTTGTTTTTAATTTTAACTTTGCCGATAAGCGTATATATTTCAACCATAAGTGGAAGTGGGCTTGTAGGTTTTTTATTTTACTTTAAATGAGTGGCTAAAATATAATCATAAGTGAACATTTTCCGTGATGTCTAAATTGGGATGAGGTTTCACCACGCTCCTTATTTACACTATTTAATTAATTTTGATTTAATTAATATTTGTGGTTTGTACTATTTAATTAATTTTATTTTAATTAATGTTCGCGGTTTGGTGTAGCTGCGAAGTGTTAAAAACATAAGAATCAAATTTATTGAATTAAACATGGAAACTCACCGCTGTGGAACACTACTGGGAGACTGCCTTGCGTAATACCCCCTGCCATTACAATCATTACATGGGAAATATATAATTTACAAACAATTAGGGAAGTTGAAACAACACTCTAGAAATCAGGAACAAACTCTTAATCTAAGGTTCGGTTGAACCGTCACTCCATTAATACATTTCATCATTAATTTCAACACTGCCGTTTAATGGAGAAATGGATTCACACATATGCCTAACACTTCCCTAAACAATTGAAACTTGATCCTACCAAGAGGTTTGGTAAAAGTATCAGCAACATTGTCACAACTATTACAATACTCAATATGGATTTATTTTGCTAAACTTTCTCCCTGACAAAATGAAACTATGTATCGATGTGCTTTGTTTTCTTATGAAACACTGGATTATTTGCAAGTTTTATGGAGCTTTGGTTGTCACATTTGATCACTGTTGCAACCTTTTGTTTTTCTACAACATCAAGGAGAAGTCTCTTCAACCAAACTACTTCACATGTTGCTGCACACATAGCTTGATATTCAGCTTTCACAGAAGACAAGGATAATGTGTTCTTCTTTTTATTGCTCTTGTAATGATCCCGAATCCAATGCTAAATGCATAGCTTATTATGGATCGTCTGTCATCTACATTTCTAGCCCAATCTAAGTCTAAAAAACCTGTCAATTTAACATCACATGAATCAGTATAAACAATACCAAAATCTAAGGTTCCCTCGAGATACCTTAAAACACCTTTTGTTGCAACCTAATGGCTCTTCAAGGGGCTTTGACATAAATTGGCGCAATGCACAGACTGCATAAGGAAAATTTGTCCTAGTTGTAGTCAAGTAGATTAGACTTCCAGCCAGCTGTCTATACAAAGTGGCATCTGCCTCCTTAGATACATCATCATTCCAAAGTTTTATATTCTGCTGTAAAGGTAATGTCGCAGCTTTGCACTAATCCATTCTAAACTTTTCCAGTAAGCTCCTGACGTACTCACTCCATGACAAAAAACTTTGTCGAGAATCCCTCCAGACTTCCAAACCAAAACAATAATGTAGCTCTCCAAGGTCTTTCATCTCAAAGGCTTCTGACATCTGCTGCTTGATTTCTTTAATGAGATTATCAGCTTTCCCTGTAATGATTAGATCATCTACATATAAAGAAATAAAAACAATCCTTCCCTCTTTATCAAACACGATATAAATATTAGGGTTATTTTTTCTTCTTTTATAACCATGTTGCAAGAAAAATGAATCAATTTTGTCATACCATGACCTGGGTTGTTGTTTTAGTCCAGACAATGCTTTCTTCACCCTGCAAACTAAATACTCGCACTAAGTAGACTTCTTCTTTTAAGTCCCCATTTTAAAAAGCAGATTTAACATATAGCTGGTGAATGATCCAATGGTGTTTGGTAGCTAAAGAAATTATCATTCTGATTTTGTTTAGTTTAGCTACAGGGGAAAATGTTTCATCATAATCTATGCCTTCTTGTTGCAAATACCCCTTTGCAACTAGCCTAGCTTTATATTTATTTATGCTCCCATCTGCTTAAATTTAGGCTTATACAACCATTTTCATCCTATGGGTTGTTTCCCTTTAGGTAGTTTAACTAAATCCCAAGTTTTGTTTTTGAGGATTGACTCATATTCCTCTTCCATACTAGCCCTCCATTTACTATATTGAATGGCTTCTTTATAACTAGAGGGTTCAATAACATTGATCATACTAGTTATAAAATCATTTTCCCTATATCTTGTTGGCAACTAAATATTCCTACATGATCTCCTGAGTGGTGGGGTGGCTTCAAACCTTGTCTGATCATCCTTTTGTGGACTTGGCTTGACACTTACATCATCTTCTTTCCCTTCCTTCTACTACTCATTGATGTCACCTGATTCATCACTTCCTTCTTCCACCAGCAAGGGCACATGCCATTCTTCATTAGCACTCTCATGGCTTCCATCATTAACCTACTCATGAAACACTACATCTTGGCTCGCAAAAGCTTTGTGAGTATAGGGATTAAACAGTTTGTAAGCATTAAATTCTATACAATACCCAACAAAAATAAATTTGATGGCCTTTAAATCCAGTTTCTTTCTATCTTCCTTTGGGACATGAGCAAAGGCTTTAGAACCAAAAACTCTCAAATGCTTAACTGTAGGCTTATAGCCAAATAAAGTTTCAAAACGAGTTTTGAAATCTAAACTTCTTGTTGAACTCCTATTCTTTAGATACACCACAGTATTAATTGCTTCAGCCCAAAACCCATTAGAAAGATTCTCACCTTTTAACATATTGCGAGCACAATCCACAAGGATTATGTTCTTCCTCTCTGCAACGTCGTTCTGTTGAAGAGTGTGGGGTACTGTAAACTGTTGTTGTATCCCATGATCTTTGCAATATTTGAGGACGCAAGATTTCTTGTACTCTCCCCCTTGATCTGAGTGGAGAATCCTGATGCATTTACCTGTTTGCTTTTCAACCATACTTCTGAACTCCTTGAAGTATTCAAAAGTGTGTCTCTTCTTCTCGAGGAAATACACCCAAGTAAATTTAGTACAGTCATCAATAAAAAGTAAAAAATAGTATGCACCACCTAATGACCTTGTCTGCATAGGCCCGCATAAATTTGTGTCTACCAATTCGAGTATATCTCTCCTCCTTCTATCAGCATTCACAGGAAATTCATCTTTGTGCACCTTTCCAAGTGAACATGCCTCACAATCAATATGGACATGCTTTAAAACAGGAAGACCTTTGACCATACCTCTTTTCTGTAATAACAGTAGATCATTGAAGTTAATATGGTTGAACCTCTGATGCCATAAGTCCATTGTAGTCATGGCAGGTGATGTCAATGCCTGATGTGGTGTGCTTTTGACATTTAGCTTGTACAATCCTCCCACACGAATACCTGGTGCAATAGGACCCATACGACCCAACAGTCTTTAATAACACAATATGATTTATAAAATTTTACCTTGAGATGTTGATCAATTATCGTAGAGACAAAGATCAGATTCTTTTTTATTCTCGGTACATACATTACATTATGAATATGTCTAATATTTCCATCAGGCAAAACAACATGAATATTACCATAACCTTTGATTTGGTACCCTCTATCATCGCCAAGATAGAATTTTGCTCCATTGTTGGTCTCTTTGAAGTCTTCAAACCACTGTCTATTCCCTGTCGTGGATGGATGCTGTCATGCGGAAAGAGTCAATTTTGCGGACAAAACCGACCTCCCTAGAAGCTAAGGCTTTCTAGTGACAAACAAAACAATCAAGCACTATCTTTCCCTAAATATGCATTTAAAATACAAGAAACCAGGTGTTTAAAGCATACCTTTAGTCCAACGCTGTTTGTAGCAGCCAAGCCTCTCCGATCCAGATGAGCTCCTCCTTCTCTTTGAAACCTGCATTCACTAACAAGCAAACGATTACATAGCACCTGAATAACTCATATAATAAAACATATTCATCATAAAGACCAAGGAGTATATGAAACAAATTATATATAACAACTTGTTGAGAAAAATGAACTTAATTGTATTAATTGGAAACAAAAGAAACCATTACAACCAGTACCTTGGTGTTGTGCAGGTTACTTTGATCAGCTCACCCACTTCCAAATGAAGCTAAGGAAGGATGGGAATCTCTCCTCTCAAGCTCTATAAGGGAGTCCTAATTTCAGCAACATCTACCCTTAGGAATTTTCAGCTTTCAAACTCCCCTCCCTCTGGCCCAATGCCTGTATTTATAATGCTTTGGAGGAAGTTAATCAGGTCCACCATCAATGGGATAAGCCCCTCTTTCAATGGGATAGCTCCCCTCTTGATGGGATAAGTTCCTCTTTCTTTGGGATGCATGAACCATCTGGAGGCGCTCAATACACGTCAAACCATCTTCTAGAATGCTCTAGAATCGACCACAAGTAACTTTTTTGAAGTAAAACTCGCGCCTTTTGACCTTTACAGGAGTACACACCCACCCTTTTACAGACAGAGCGTACAAGTACGCAGGTATTGTGAACTTGAGGTGCGTACACGCAGGTAAGGGTAAGAGAAACTGCATAACCAGAGTTAATTGACTTTTTAAGGACTTTCTCTCTTTCTTGGGGTTTGACATGAGGAGCAGAGGTATAAGACTTGGCAAGGAGGACAGTATGACAGTTGATGGAGCCATACCGACTGTAAATAGTCATGGTGACAAATTTTAGTGTAACAGATTGCCCCCTAAAGTGCGAAGCCTGTAGTAGATTAGGGTTTCATATCATCTAGGAAGGGTGAAGCACTTATCATTTCAAGGATTATCTTGTGGAGGGCCCAGTCGAAACCTGCAAATATTCAACACAAAATACATATATAAGATCATATCATCGCTGAGGTAGGCATTCCCATACTCAGATTGAAAACTTTAACTAACAAACTAACTACTGCTCTGATATAGGAATGATTTCGCAGTACATCATCATCATAGACTCATGTAGACACATTATGGACGCAGCCATCTGTTTATGATTAGTCTACTATATAATGAATACAAAACTCCTCGCAACCTGGATGGTGGAAACTAGATCCAGGGTCTTCATTTCTACTTCCCGAAATAGTACGATTCTATCCATGCGAATAAATGAGTTGATGTCGAACATGGTAGAAACCACTTGATTACCAGTCGATGATGTAAACTGTTAACAAGAGTGAGAGAGACCACCAGTGATGTCAATGGTTCTCAAAGTACCCAGTACAATCCATGAGATGTGAATGAATGTGTTGATGTCGAACATATCACGGAATCCTTCGATCGAAAGTCAATGATGTAAACCGTCGTCAAAGGCGAGAAACTTGCCATTGATGCATGCAGATTTCAAGGTACTGACGATTTCTAGGTCATCTTTCTAGATAATGTGCTAATGTCGATAGAAAGCGACCCGTTGCAGGCAAGCCCACAACACGAAATCATAGATCAAGTTGAAGAAATGTAGCTGTAAGGACTGACTCAGGGATGGTCAAAATGGATGACAGGTATTTTGCAGATGAATGGTTTATTTGCAGTGACCTCTTGAACACATAACGACACGACAGATGGCTTGGTGGCAATTGACCCAAAGTTAATACTCGGAACCGGCTGAAGATTTTCAATGTGGTTTGATCAACTGTTAGGCAAAGGATTTCCCAACCCAGGGGAATGAAAAAGTGTCGTGTTCAAGAGTGGTGATAAGGTTTTTCTGAGACAAAGGATAACAAATAGGCTCATTTTTCTCTCTTTTCCCCCACCATTTCTGGCAAGTACCTCTTTATTTTTTACAAGCTTGAAGAGGATAACATATGCTTGATTATAAGCTCATCCTTCGGATGAGTCCAACTTAGTTTAGATTCGAACCCTAAGAAGGAGTGGTCCGTTCCTGTTTGTAATCGAACAAGTCCTTTACTGTGAAATTTTAACGAGTCCAGTATAGGAGAAACTCAGTGTTTTTCAATTTTAGAGAGTCTGAAAAAACTTAAGAAGACTCCAGGGTTGACCTTTTTCGTAAATTTGTGTCTCCCAAGCCCGAAAAAGTATAAAATAATACTTGAGAGAACCGCTTGATCTTTACGACCAAGGAGTACTTTCATAATTAGTGTCTTTGACCTGAAAAGTAAAAATCGATCAAGGACACTTCGTTTTATTTCCAATATCGAATTTGAAACGACAAAAATCCGGCAATCTTTTCATGTTTTTATGGTCAGAAAAGGGCTATAAGAGGACCGTATTTTAATTCCGTTTTAACGAGTGTAAAAGAAACGCTCGGCAATCTTTTCATGTTTTAGGAGTCAGAAAAGGGCTTAAAGATGACTCTGATGTTTTTGTTTGTAAAAAATGACAATTTTCCCTGAAAATCCTTTTATCCTGCACAAAAACCAACACATTACTCATACCTGTTTAAAGATAGATAAAAATACTTTGAAAAATACCTTTTCATGGTGAAAAATAAAGAAATTTACCATTTATTTACCCAAAAAACCTATAAAAAGGGCTTTTACCAATTCATTTTTACCATTTTACTATTGAGGAGAGAAAAAGGGCTTTTGGCAAGAAACTTCCCGTGGACATTGCAGAGAATCCGACCGTCGAAATCGAACGCCATCTCTTTCAGGTATTATACAACATCCTCCTCTTCATTTTCATCCGTTTAGAATTTGTTTTTAGGCCCTAGATGTCATTTTTTGGAGGCTTTGGGGTTTCAAGATCCGCCTTTCGGGGTACACAGGTGCCACACTAGGGACCCGCGTACCCCGAAATTTTCTCAGTTGGGAAAATGTCGGGCGTACGCACCTTGCCTTAAGGGAACCTGCATACGCACGCTCTGTTCCTAAAGGCGGGGTGCGTACTCCGCGCAAAGGGTTTACAAACCCCAAATTCTCCAAATTGGACCAACAATTTTCGATTTCATGGATTCTAATGGATGTTTTCTGGTGTGTAGATTGCCCACCATACTTGATTGGCGCGAGAGAGAGCACGAAGATGTTGATTTGGCCGCCATTAGTCATCAACCTTCCATTGATGCTTTGAAGGCATGCGGCCTTTACAAATACTGGGCCATACCTGGCATGAGGGCCCAGGTGCGCTTTCTAGAGTGGCTGGTAGAGAGATGGAACGTTCAGGACCAGTGTTTTTATATTGGAGGGCACCACCTCGAGATAGAGCCCTCAGATATCTACTTCCTCACTGGTTTGCCAAAGAGAGGCGAACACTTGACTCTGTTCGGGACTAGGCTGGGTGGCCAGTCCATCGCTAGTCTCCGACTAGAGTGGTGTAACACTCAATCTCAGGAGAAGGGGATAGAGATCAAAACTATATCCCGCCCTGAACTTATGGTGATTGCTTTTACAGTTACCAGACTTTGCGGGGCTGCCGCTTTACACATTGCCACTGGATCCCAGATGCGGATGGCGATTGATTGCTATCGAGGCACCATTTTCAACTGGTGTGATGCTGTGTTGGCCAATTTAAAGGGCCAAAAACGGACAGCTAAAGACTTTTGGGTATGGGCCTTTAGTTGTGAGTTTTGGCTTAAAGAGGGTTTCGATGTTGATCCCACAGCAGCTCACTGTTGAGGCTGGGCTTCCCCGAGAGCCCAAATTGATGCGATGGGTTGCGGTTATGGCCCGTCATCCTGATGAGGGCACAGAGGTTGTCTGATTTACTCCGGAGTACATTCACTGGTTAGAGGACCAGGTCTTTTCTATACAGGATTTTCCTTATGCCGGAGTTGATTTTCGTGGAGATCCGGACATGGTTCTTCCACCCGGAGAACAATGGGATGACACAGGTAATTCATTTTTCACAAGTTTTTTAAACTATCTATTTTTTTTTGTTTGTTTTTATATCGTCTCAAAACTGACAGTAATAATTTTCAAAATGCAGATGTAGGCCCACGTCGTCCAGCCAATCTCCGACCTTTCGAGAGGAGACTACCAGTTGTAGTGGCATCGGCCCCACAGGACGAGGCCACAGAGACCTTAGCTGAGTTGGAACAAGACCTAGAGCGTCTAACGGCAGATATACCAGAGACTACCATAGATGATATTCCTATCAGGCTTCAGCGCTATGTAGTCGCAGTCCCAGGACCTTTTAGAAGGTTCTTGTGTAGGGTAGCCCGTGCAGTGGTGTCGTATAGAGAGCATCACCAGTGATTGGATGGTCGTTTTGTAGACACATGTGACATTTTGGTTTTTTGTACTTATCATTTTTGCCGATCATAAGGTGTTTTTCAACCTATGATCGAAGACGATATATTTTTTGACACACTCCTATCTATATATATCATTATTACCAGCTTATCTTGTTAAACATGTGAGATGAAATGTTTTTAAATTTACATGTATGATTATTGCAAATGTCTATTTAACATTCGAGAAGCAATTGCATCTGCTAATGTATTTAAAGACCTTGGAATATGCTGATATTCAATGTAATCAAATTCACGTTCCAAGAGACGCACTCTCAAAAATAACCTTAATAATACTGGATTTCTAATGGCATACACTCTATTAAGTTGTAATAAAACGAGTTCAGAATCTAACCTCACTATCAAACTCCGAATCCCAAATGAAATAGATTCAGACAATAACTCAATCACTGCACTGTACTCGGCAATGTTGTTTGTTGTTTGACCGAGGCTCACCCCATGCATAGAAACTAACTCGTCAGAGGGCGAATAGATAACCCAAGCTGCGGAATAGATATTCTGTGTACTACGACAAGCACCATCAGCAAATCCAATGTATGTTTGGAGAGGCATCGACATCTGCAATATCAAGAGTAAAACCAAGATAAGTAAGAATAACGACGAAAAACACACTCTCTAAGCTAAGCACACTGTCTAAACTAACAAACACACCAGCTAGAAAGAAAAACTAACCTAACTAAAAATCTCCATACCCATCATTTAAGCATAATACCTCTTTAGGTAAAGTCCATTTCTGGGTTTACCTAAAGAGTCCCCGTCAAAGTCTACCAGCTCATAGGCCCCTTTTGCTAGCTTTCGCTTGACAATATAGGGCCCATGCCACATAGGAACAAATTTTCCAGCACCTAATTTATCATTAGCTTGATCATATAATAGCACTAGGTCTCCTTCCGAAAAATTTCGAGGGGTCACATTTCGATCATACTGAGCTTTCATACGTTTTGCGTGAGTCTCGATCGCCAATGCGGCATCACGTCGAGTCTCATCTAATTGAGCTAAGTATAATAAACGTTTTTCCTCTCCGGAAGTAGCTGGAAGTAATTTGATGGCCATTTGCAGTGACGGGATTTCGCATTCAATGGGTAGCACAACTTCCAAACCATAAACTAGTTGGAAAGGAGTGAACCCTGTTGATGTTTTCACTGAGGTTCGGTACACCCAAATCGCGGAAAATAACATGTTGTGCCAATTCGACCGATGAATACCAATGATTCGTCGGATCATGATAACTAAAACTTTGTTGATGGACTCAACCAGACCATTCGCTTGTGGATAATAAGGAGTTGAGCTATCGTGACGCAAACCAAGCTGGCCTGTAAGTCCTGTCATCATAACGTTTCGAAAATGGCGCCCATGGTCAGTGATTATCGCTTGTGGGACACCAAACCTAGCAATTATGTGGTTGAATACGAAAATTGCAGCTGTCTTGCCGTCTGCCTCGAATGTAGGCATCGCCTCAACCCACTTAGTAAAATAATCTACCGCAAGGATGATATACACATGCCCCCCGGCCGAGTGAGGGTTACATGTAATAAAATCGATACCCCATTTGGCAAAAGGACCAACGGCAATTATAGGGTGGAGAGGAGCAGGTGGAGCGCGTATCTTTCGATCAAACACCTGACAGTTGTGGCATTTTCGGACCGCAGTAATACAATCTTTAAACAAGGACGGCTAGAAGTAGCCAGCGCGCAATATCTTTTGGGCTGTGGCATACCCAGACATATGACCGCCACACGCTCCAAAGTGACAGTCATTCAGAACCCTTTCATCTTCTGCGTGAGTTAAGCAACGTCGAAAGACCAAGTCTGCCCCACGGCGATAAAGAGTATCTCCAATAATTTTGTACTGTTGGGATTGGAATCGAATTTTCCGACGCTCCGACTTTGAAACTTCGGGCCGAAAGGATTGGGTCTGGAGATAGACGATGATATCCCCATACCACGGATCTAAAGTGCTGATTAGAAACAAAGATTCGTCCACAATGGGCTCCTCTGCCACAGTTTCCGTGTCAGCACGCGAGAAGTCACACATTAACTCTGCAAAAACTAAAGATTTCTTAGACTTAGATTTCTCAAACTCCAAGTCAAACTCCTGCAGGATAACAATCCATTTAGAGTACTTGCCCCCTAGCAATTGTTTAGTCAAAATGTAGATCATAGGGTTGCAATCCGAAATGACTGTAGTTTTACGGAGTAAAATGTAGTGACGAAAACGTTGGACAACTTGAACGGCTGCCAATGCCAATTTCTCCACATGTGAATATTTGAGTTCAGTTGGATTTAACGTCCGACTAAGGTAATATATCACATGTTCCGTTCCGAATTCGTCTTCCTGAACTAAAACCATCCCAATGGTGGAATGAGCGGCGGCGAGGTACAAAAAGTAATCCTGGTTGTAGTTGGGAGGATGCAGCAACGGTGCATGGGTCAACGCGTGCTTGAGTGCATCAAAAGATTTCTGAGCTATCTCATACCAAGAGAATTGAGCGTTCTGTTTCAACAACCGGGTAAAACCCTTTGTAACCTCGGCGTAGTTAGGAATGAATCGTCGGAAAAAGTTTGCTTTCCCCTGCAAACTTTGGAGTTGGCGAAGACTCGAAGGAGGAGGCAATTTGATGATAGCTTCTACCTTTGAGGGATCGACGCGAATGCCAGCTTTCAAAACTACAAATCCCAACAATCGTCCCACTTCTATACAGAAGACACATTTGTGTGGGTTCAACCGAATTCGATAATGCCTACACCTCATGAAAATGGCTCGTAAATGGACAAGGTGGTCAGCCTGATGTAATGAATGAGCGAGCAAATCATCGAGATACGGTTGCACAATGTGTTTGATGTCATGAAACGCATAAGACATCGCCCTTTGAAAAGCTGCTCCGGCATTCTTAAGCCCAAAAGGTAATTTGCAATAAGAAAATGTCCCCCATGGACAAATGAAAGCCGTTTTTGGTTGATCGGCAGGTAGAATATTGATTTGATTGTAACTGGAAAAACCGTCCATAAAGGAAAATATTTCACTGCCAGCACAATCATTAATTATTTGATCGATATAGGGTTTTGGGTAGTTGTCCTTTGGACAAGCTCGATTAATGTCTCTATAGTCGATGCATATTCTTATTGTTCCCTGTTTTTTGTTAACCGGAACAATATTCGATACCCAATCCGTTAACGGGATCAGATAAATGAACCCTGCTTTCAACAGCTTCTCAACTTCTGCTTTAATGGCAGCCACTTTTCGTGGGTGAATCTGACGCAAACATTGCCGGACGGGTTTAGCGTCCGGGTAAGTCTTGATCTCATGAACAACAATCACGGGATCAATTCCTGGCATTTCCTCATAGGACCAGGCAAACACGTCGCGGAATTCTTGAAATAGGGCCTTGTATGTCCGAATTTCGTCATTTGTACACGACGCACCTATATGAATGTTCTCAACAATTCCAGGCTTAACTGAAATGTCAATGGGAATAGTTCGAGAGATGTTTCCCAAATTCAGCTCTAAATCAGGATGTTTCATTGGATTCTGAGCCTCTTTGACATATTTAGCTGTAAATATTGATGAGAAATCATTTTCAAAACGATCATCCTCAGGTAAAAACAAAGATCTGTGATGGAGATCTTCCCATGGTAAATCGTCTACACATAGGACTTCACGAAGTTGCTCGTCAGATGACACAACTTCGGGAAACGCTATTAACTCCGAGGTTGATGTGAAAAGTGATTCCTCACGGACCACATTCATTTGGTCAATTTTGGTTGAACGCGGGTCGGTAAAAGACTGCATGGCTTCATAGGCAATTTCATATGGACTCAAAGGCATAGCATCACCAAATGAGTCTATCTCAGATTCAGAAGGAACGATCCAAGGATCGTCATAAACAATGGTGTCTGATGTAATCATATGAATGGATGCAAATGAAGACAATGCGTTGATTGGAGGAAAAGGAAAAGTTCCCAGTAAACCGGCATCTTTAACTAATCCTACTCCAACATCCTTGTAAGGAATAGTTGTTTTACCGACATGCTGAATACTCTCTGAAGAGGATGGGTCGGATGAAAAGTAAGCCAGCTGGTCTATTGTTACGATCTTGCCATTATGTGGAAACTTTATTACTCGGAAGATCGATGAAACGACCGCTATCATAGCGTAAGACCAACTTCGACCCAAGAGAAGGTTGTAGTCTAGAGGGGCATCAACCACCTCCACATCTAGACTAACGGTTTTTCCTTCAACCCCTATAGGCAAATCCTGTAGAATGCCAAAAGGATGGAACCCACGGCCATCAAAGGCCTTAAGAATTGTCGGGGATTGATTTAGTGAAGGAGAACCAAGCGATCTCCAACACTGTATCGACATAATACACGTGGAAGCTCCCTCATCAATTACAATCTGATGAATAGGACTGTTTTTGACTATCACTGGGATCTGGAAAGCCATTTGATGAGGCAAACGCGGTGTACTATTTTCTAGATCAAAGATTATTAGGTTCGGGTCCTAAACATCAACAGCTCCTATAGCCGACAAAAGTAATTTGCGTTGCGCTGGGCATGATTGCAGCACTTCCAAAGCCGACATTGCTGAGGGTGAAACAGCTAAGTCCTCAACAATGTTATAATTCTGGTCCGCTCTCACATGTGGATTGAAAGCAGACTTTCGAAGTATACCCTTGGCGGGCGGTTTGATTACTAAGTCCGGGTTAGGTTTCTCGATCTGTAGTGGATCGGAACCGGGAGCTGAGGTTGATGGATTAGAATGAGAAGATTCTGCTTCTTTGCCATCAACAGGACTTTTACTACCATAATCTTGCGATCGAGTCGCAATCCTTACATGAGACATCATCAATATGGGTTCTTCGTTGGCACTCGAGGAAGAACCTATCATCTTACTCTCCTGCTTTGGAAATGGATCTTTCAAAACAACAGGAGTTGGGGAACCCTTGACGATTTTCACAACCTCTTCCCGATGAGGGCAATCTCTTGTAAAATGATCCTCTTCACAAATAAGACAAGGATAACGAGGTTTGCGCTTTTCGTCATTGGTTTCCGACTTTTCAATTTTCTCCTTTGGAGTTTTGTCTGCTTTATTCTTTTTCTTACCTTTCTTTTTCCCACCGGATTTTGATTTAGCCGTAGATGACTCTACAGCGTGAATATCGGTGGAAACTTCAGCAGAAGATTCTCCTGTCGGGGAGTCTGGTAAGGTTATAATAGGAGAAGAATTCTTTGAAGACTTCTTCTTACTTTTAGTGTTCACCGTACCAATCATACCATCAGCGGCATGAGACCCCGAAGGGGCAACAGCAATTTGATTTGACTCAGGAAGATCTGGGATCTTTTCATGTAACGTACCTGACTGAGTATAAACTAAGTCAAGGTACTGTGCTTGAGCAATCACTTGCTCCTCAGTAACTACTCTGGCCTTAGCTACGTCTTCAGTAATCTTCGGTAACAATGATTTAACAAACCATTCAGCTAAGATTTGGTCCGGGATAAAAATTTTCACTAACCGCCTTTGACGTCTCCATTCATGAATATGATCGGAAATATATGTGGACGTCGATTGTTTTAATGAAGTTAGTAACTCCGTGCCATTATCATATCTGACCGGCAACTGAAAATGAGTTAAAAACGAGGTAGCTAACTGGCTAAAATTATCAAAAGAGGCCCGTGGTAACTCAATGTACCACTTGGCCGCGAGACCAATGAGAGTACGCTGGAAAAGACGTAAGCGGATCGAATCATCCGAGATGGAGTTAGAGGCACACCAGAGGTGGTAAGTCATCACATGATTCGATGGATCCTCTCCAGACTTACCTTCGAACTTGGGAATGTCACTGGGCAACGTATTTGGCATTGGCGGCCAAAACGGAAGATAATTTATTGGATCGTTCGTTAGGTGCGAAAAGTCTGGTAAATCCAAAGTTGCGATAAACGGTAATTGTCGATTAGGATCCCTAAAACTCTGGGTCACGAGACCAGTCCCAGGAGGAGGATATCCAGGATAACTAGGAATAGGAATCGCGTTCGGGATATTGTATCCTCCCGGAAAACCAGGATTAACAGGACCGTACTGGGATTGTTATGATTGTTGATAAGTGTACCCAGGATACGGTTGATACTGGTAAACTGGCTGCTGGACAACAGGCCCGTATTGGTACTGTCCCTGGTACGGTTGATAAGTGAATTGTGGTTGAATTGTGACAACCGTACTTAAACCAGGTTGTCCTACAGGCATCTGAACCATAGTTTGAATCGCGGATCCAGACGATGGTAAAGATGTCTGAGGAGTAGTTACAGAGACAGTAGAAACCGGAGCTGTCGATACTCCAGAAGTAAGTGGGATAGATTGAACAGATGTTGCGGTAGTTGCAGCAGTCGTTTGAGATGGAGTACTAGGTGCAATAGGCCCAGACTGAGAAACTACCGAAGGTACAGAAGTTTGAACATTAGACTGGACTGGTTACTGGGGTGAACCAGAAACTAAGGGTTGTCTAGTTTGAGATGACAACTGTACACTTGGCTGCAATACCTGTTGAACTTGCGATGGATCCCACACTATGTTCATTCCGGGGTATTGACCCATAATAGGTTGAGGATATTGAGATCCATAACCAAATTGAGGGTAGGATTGATAACTGAAAGGTACATTTCCCATACCTTGAACATAAGATTGACCTTGGGATGGTTGGAAACCTTGGTTCGAGTACTGACCTTGGGGTAGATACCCTTGAGGCATGTACTGATATTGGGGTTGACCTTGATGTATAAATTGATACTGAGGTTGATCTTGGGGTACATATTGAGGCTGGGTTTGACCTTGAGGAATGTACTGCACCACGGGTACATACTGTCCTTGATGTTGCCCCCCAGACACAATTTGTGTACCTTGAGGTTGCCCCCCAGGCGTTAATTGAGGCTGCCCCCCAGGCGGTAACTGGCCACCTTGAGGTTGAGAATTGGGAATTGGACCTGACATCATGTAAACGTCTCCTACACTCAACGGTTTATTACCATTATTTCCAGTTAATAACCCATGTTCAATGGGTTGAGGAGATGCTCCCGCAAAAGTACTAGAAAGTGACTGATACCCAGAGGGAACAAAAGGACCGCCATACAAAAATGATTGAGGCGATTGAGTAAACATGGACGACTGACCAGACATATTTACAGGAGTATAAAGACCTCTAGGTGGATAAGGAGCACGAGGTGGAGAAAAACTTAACCCTGAGTTGTCCAAATAATTAGTTAAAGAAAGATACCAAGTAGTACTTCTAGGTGGACTGTAAAAAATGGATTCATGCTCCCTTAGATCAATAGTAGGTTGATTTTCAGGGATAGGGACGCCTATTTCTTCTTCTGGAGCAAGTTCTTCAATAGCTATCAAACCAGAAGGAAGATTTTCGGTGATGACTCTTTCTACCCTAGGTGAATCAGGAGCACTAGAAGTTGGAGTAACAGGTTCAGATATCTCAGGTTCTTCACCTATATCACTAGTAGATGAAAAACTACCAGCAAGCTCGGAAACTGCAATAGCTTCAGGATTATAACCTGTTTCTAGAGTTTGGTAATCAGGATGAACTACCAACGAAGACTCTCCTTCTTCAGGTGAACCTACTTTACTGCCACTAGGAGTTACGAGGACTTTCAAACCTTCGTAATGACCCGGGACATCTTCAGGAGGTTGGCCCCGAAGTCTACGGGACTTCCTCAACAAATCGGCCACGGTTACAACTTCAGGAGACTGGCCCCGAAGTCTACGGGACTGTCTCGGTAATTCAGCCACAGTTAAAACTTTCAACTACTACACACGCAAACAAAGTAAAATCTCAAAGCAAACCACCTAAAGTCTCTAAAGAATCCAAGCAAATTCGAATCACATGCCTAAAGAATCTAGGGCATCAAACCATACACAAACAATAACCTTCTGGACCGAAAACACTAGTTGGTGATGAAATCCAACATCGCAGAATTCAGTACAGAAGTGGCGGGTGGAACAGTTACCCCGGCAACCTGCTTAATGAATAGACTGGCACAAGTTCCTCCACTTTAACCGTCTCGAGTGAAGTGAACCCCCCAGAAAATCCAAGTGAGTCTAGCCGACGTCTGCTCCAGGTACAATGGGATCTTCCCTCCACCGTCACCTTGGGTAGAACCCTAAAGATAATGGTCACTAAGGTTACCAACAGCAACAAATATACCTGGGGGAACAGTCTACGATCCGATAGCACACAAGGGCAGAGTATCAAGCTCAATCCCCTTGCCGGCTCCTTGACAATAATCCAAGGTTTACCGACAAGTGACCCCAGGCTCCTCGATAATGGTTAATCCGAGGTTTACTGTTTGTAGTACGTGCGTATCTAGCGTCGTTCCCAATGAAGGAGGATTGATCCCCTCACTGGTTCGGACATGATCTCGTGCTTCTCCTTTAAGAGGAGCTTTCCCAGAGCATAAATGTAACTATTGGATTTATCCTACCACAAGATGAGCTACTTGTTTGGTTTTGCTGTCTCGGAGAGTTAATTACTCTCCTACTCCAAGACACTAGCCTCATCTATATTAGTGTTTCAGAGCCCTAGTAAATAAAAATTTACTAAGTAAATTTTACTTTAAGCGTTAATTTTTATGGATTTTCTTTAGGACAAAAGGTAGTGGAGATGAAACTGATGGTGTGTAGACTCGACTCAAATCCACTAAAAAGATGCACCTAAGATGATTTATACTATTTTTCCTTTTCAATGAATTCCCTAGCTAAGAGAGTTGGAGAATGCAAAATTTATAAAGACAACTTTCTTGGCAATGAAAATCAAAGAAACAAAACTCTTTATCTTTTCCAAAGCACACAACACATGACCACTAATTATTTCACGAAAATTCCTTTCTCTTTTCAAAGACTTCAAATGCTACTAAAACAAACTTTTCTTCAAAAGAGATTTTTGTATTTTTTCCTATTTTAACAAAGCATGTAAAACTACTTAACAAAAATCAATTTTTAAAAAATCTATGAAAATCAAATCAATTTACCTAGAAGCAAATAATGAGAAATTTACCTAAAAGCAAATCTAATGAGTTAAAAGCTTACAAAATATAATTCCAGGATGTTTTACTCAGTTAAAATTCAACCAAGGACTAGTTCATGCAGAATCATAAACCAGTCAAAAACAAAAATAAAAATCTTTTGTTCTTTTTCTTAAGAATGAAATTCACAGCTTAACAAACAAGCTTTCTCGAAATTCCGCAAAGAGACAACACAAAGGTAGGTTTCTCACAAAGGTGGATTTTATGAAAGGTCCGACTCTTAAGAAGACTGAAAAGACCAGGGATATCCAAGGTTTTTACAACTTCTAAAGCCAAAGTCACTACAAGACCGATGCAAAAATCAAACCTAGGGCTAGAACTTCTATGAACTTCACTAAAACCCTTGATGCTAATGAAACAAGCTTAGATGAAAACTTCTGACAGGTAACCAGTGGATCTGGGCAGCAAAAAACAAATTATAAACAAAGTCTAAGAGGCAAAAAGGAAAAAAATTGGAATTTTCTCAACTTTTGATAGGGTACGCAGGCAGCCTGTTTGCACAGGTGCGGCCACGATCTGTGTACAAAGTTGCAGTGCATACAGGTACGCACTGTGCTTAACGGAGAGGGTGCGTACTGCTAACAAAACCAAGAAAAATAAAAACTAACTTAACCCTAAGCTATTCCACCCAAATTCACAGTCAATCAGTCAAAAACCAGAAAGAAATCGACTTTTCTCAAATCAAAGTATCAATCAAAAGAGAAATCAATCAAATCCATGGATTCCCCAGCGGAGTCGCCATTTTGTCATGCGTAAAGAGTCAATTTTGCGGACAAAACCGACCTCCCTAGAAGCTAAGGCTTTCTAGTGACAAACAAAACAATCAAGCACTATCTTTCCCTAAATATGCATTTAAAATACAAGCAACCAGGTGTTTAAAGCATACCTTTAGTCCAACGTTGTTTGTAGCAGCCAAGCCTCTCCGATCCAGATGAGCTCCTCCTTCTCTTTGAAACCTGCATTCACTAACAAGCAAACGATTACATAGCACCTGAATAACTCATATAATAAAACATATTCATCATAAAGAACAAGGAGTATATGAAACAAATTATATATAACAACTTGTTGAGAAAAATGAATTTAATTGTATTAATTGGAAACAAAAGAAACCATTACAACCAGTGCCTTGGTGTTGTGCAGGTCCCTCCCAGGGTCCAGCAAGAGTTCTCCTTTACTTTGATCAGCTCACCCACTTCCAAATGAAGCTAAGAAAGGATGGGAATCTCTCCTCTCAAGCTCTATAAGGGAGTCCTAATTTCAGCAGCATCTACCCTTAGGAATTTTCAGCTTTCAACCTCCCCTCCCTCTGGCCCAATGCCTGTATTTATAATGCTTTGGAGGAAGTTAATCAGGTCCACCATCAATGGGATAAGCCCCTCTTTCAATGGGATAGCTCCCCTCTTGATGGGATAAGTTCCTCTTTCTTTGGGATGCATGAACCATCTGGAGGCGCTCAATACACGTCAAACCATCTTCTAGAATGCTCTAGAATCGACCACAAGTAACTTTTTTGAAGTAAAACTCGTGCCTTTTGACCTTTACAGGAGTACGCACCCACCCTTTTACAGACAGAGCGTACAAGTACGCAGGTATTGTGAACTTGAGGTGCGTACACGCAGGTAAGGGTAAGAGAAACTGCGTAACCAGAGTTAATTGACTTTTTAAGGACTTTCTCTCTTTCTTGGGGTTTGACATGAGGAGCAGAGGTATAAGACTTGCCAAGGAGGACAGTATGACAGTTGATGGAGCCATACCGACTGTAAATAGTCATGGTGACAAATTTTAGTGTAACAGATGCGCCTGAGTCCACAAGCCAAGTATATGATTCATCATCCTTAGCCGAAAACACAGAGTCAGATATGCACAGTCTGAGGTTCTAACTTTGTTCCTCATCAACTAAATGACCTACATGTTGTTTATGTCTCTTCCGGTCTTCATCAAACTTCTTCTTGATGCAATATCTCGATATATGGTTGGTTCTACCACAAACTCCTAATCTAAAGTTCGGTTAAACCGTCACTCCATTAATACCATTCTTCTTCTTCTTCTTTTTAACTTTGCTAATAAGTGGAAGTGGGCTTGTAGGTTTTCTATTTTACTTTAAATGAGTGTCTAAGATATATCCATAAGTGAATATTCTTCATCTATTTCTAGATTGAGGGATGAGATTTCACCCCGCTCGGCATTTACACTATTTAATTAATTTTAATTTAATTAATGTTTGCGGTTTGGTGTAGCTGCGGAGATCATGGATAGTCCAAGTGAAACGCCTGTGATTGACCATACCGATGATCCGTGATGGGGAGAGGAAGAGGAAGAGGGTTTCTTTACATGGATGAGAGGAGTCGAGGAGTCAATATCAAATGCACAATAATCCCGCGAATAATAACGAAAACCCTAGTTATGGTTTCTTCTATCTGCATTAAAAAAGGTGTGTGAAGTCATAGAAGACCAGTAAATCTGATATGTCATTATCCTTTGAATGTGTTTTGTGAGGAGCCAGGGTTTTGTTATCCTGAGAATTCAAAAAATACATTGAAATTGAGTATCAACGGATACGGTGCATTGTGCCCGAGTATAAGTGGCCACTACTATTAGAGATAATGGAGAATATCTTAGAATAGTGAGTTGGTTCACGAGACCTCAGGATAGGAATTAGTTTCTATTTTTTAGGTTATGGTTCTAACTTCCCTAAATCTGTGATTACTATATAATGTGTGATGTACATGAACAATGTAGAGCTTTCTGCAGAGCCAGACTCTCTTTCGCAAATCTAACCAATGGGTTTCATTTTATTTAATATAGAACATAGCATTTTTAACATGGTATCAGAACGTCAGGGCTGAGGAACCTGCACGCTAAGTGGAGGGCACGACTAACTCGAAATTGTCGCAAGTTTTAGGTGCACAAACACGACAATCCCACTGTAGACCTTCTGCGTGTTTTTATTTTGTTGACCGTCACAGATTTGAAGTGTATAGTTGCGAAGACCTTCGCGAGTCCGTGGTGCTAACTCGTGCAGATCGTGCAAACAAGTAAGGGGTCGCGTGGAGGCTGAGAGAAGGTTGCGTCCTGGAAAAGGCTGACAACAGAAGGCTGCATGGAGGCCGAGGTTTTCCGAGGAGGCTGTGGTAGGGACCGTGAAGGAATCCACGATGATCTGTGTGTGTGCTGCGAGATCAAACAATATTGGAGATCAACGATCTCTGTCTTTGACATAGATCTGGGGTAAATCTAACATTTTTGTTTTACCTGTCAATTTTTTTTAAATCGCCAAGATGAATAATCAAATGTTTGAAGCATGCTTGAATGAGCATAACAAGCTTGATGGCTCCAATTATGCGAATTGGAAATTCAAGATGCAGACTCTGCTAGAAGTGCAGAGTGCTTGGACGATTGCAAATGGGGATGAGCAGAAGCCAACAGCTGGATCAACATCAGTCCTAGACTGGAAGAAGCAAGAAGGTAAAGCAAGGACGCTGCTGACGCTGTCAGTGAAACACTGTATTATACCACACATCAGAGAATGCAAATCAACAAGCAAAATTTGGGGAATATTGAAGAATTTGTATGAGATTAGGAATACAAATTGTCTTTTGTTTTTGAAGAGTAAGATTTTATCCCTGAAGATGGAGGAGAATGAAACAATTGCTTCCTTCATAGCAAGGATCAAGGATCTGAAGAACAAATTGTCAAACATTTGCGAAACAGTTGCAGATACAGATCTTGTAACAATTACAATGAATGGTGTGACCGATGACTACCAAATGTTCATCACTAGGATAAATGCGAGAGAGAAAATCCTGAAGTTTGAATAATTGACAGTAATACTGATGCAAGAAGAAGAAAGAAGATCGACTCTGAAGCCCCTAGAGTGCCGATCTTGCATTGATGGCGAAAAAGAAATTATTCAAAGGAAAAGGAAATCTGCAGCAACAAAATGGAGGAAGCTCACAAAAAAGACCAAATCCGACCCAAGGTATGAATCTGAATAGAAAAATTCTATAATTAAATGTTTTTATTGCAGAAAACTTGGTCATATAGCTAGGGAGTGCAGGAAGAAGAAATATCATGAAGAACAATAGAGGCAGAAACGACATGCAGGTCATCTTGCGAATGATAATCATGAGTAGAACTTCAAATTGTTCATGGCAGAGTTTGATGAGAATGTTGATGCAGACATCTGGTATGTAGATTTGGAAGCATCAACACATATGACAGGGAACAAGCAATGGTTCGAATATTTTAAAGAAATCAATGACGGAGCACAAATCTACCTAGGTGGTGATAGAAGTCATCAGATCAAAGGGTTTGGGAAAATTTCTATCATTTTACCTAATGGTAATGTAAGGCAAATTCATAATGTCATGTATGTGCCAGTGTAACCAAGAACTTGATTTATGTATCCATGATTATAGATAAGGATCTTAAAGTTGAATTTTTTAAATCTAACTGTTATATTAAATATCTGCTAGATGGCATGAAGGCTATTGTTACAGGAATTTGAATAGGAGGTTTGTACAAATTGGATGTAAGACCAATGCCAGTTCGAGCTTTAACAGTAGCGGGTTTGACTACAAAAGAGCTGCGGCATCAGGGATTTGGTCATAACAACTACAATGATTTGTTGTTACTTTAGAAAAAGGAAATGGTAAGAGATCTTCCTATGTTAAAACAAGTGCATAATGATTGTTATGCCTGTACATTAGGAAATATTCATAGAGAATAATTCATTGTTCGAGTAGAGAAGAAACAAAGAGATATACTTGAATTAGTGCACACAGATCTTTGTGGACCCATGCAAACAAAGTCATTAGGAGGTGCACTGTATTTTCACTGTTTATTGATGACTGCACAAAGTTTTCTTGTGTATATTTATTGAGTAAGAAGAGTCACACATTTGAATACTTTAAGCAGTTAAGAAATATGATTGAAAAGTGAACAGGGAAGTAGATAAAAATTCTTCGCTCTGATCAAGGGGGAGAATATAGGAAGGATGAGCTTATCAAGTACTATAAATACCATGGGATATTACAGCGATTCACAACACCCCATACTCCTCAGCAAAATGCAGTAACGGAAAGAAAGAACAACACATTGGTGGAATGCGTTAGAAGCATGTTGAAAGGTAAGAATCTTTCAAATGGTTTTTGGGCTAAAGCATTGAATACTGTGGTTTATTTGAAAAATAGGAATCCTACAAAGAATCTTGAGTTTAAAACTCCTTATGAAGTATTATATGGATTTAAGTTTTCAATAAAACATTGAAGATTATTTGGGTCTAAAGCATTTTCCCATATTCTAAAGGAAGACAGAAGAAAACTAGATTCAAAAGCCATAAGATGTACCTTTATAGAGTATTGTTCACAATATAAAGCTTATAGATTATTTAATCCCTCTACTTACAAGATTTTTGTTAGTAGAGATGTCATATTCCATGAGCAGGATCATGAAGAATCTGATAAGCACAATGAGGAATGGGATATTCCGTTCTTGGTGGAAGAAAGTGAAGAAATAATAAACAATCAGGATCAACAACAGACAAAGGAAGAAGATGAACAACAGCAGATACAACAGATACAACAACAACAAAAACAAATACAGCAACAGCAACAACAACAGTGGGAAGAAAAAGAAAATGATGATCAGACAAGGCTTGAAACTACCCCACCACTCAGGAGATCAGGTAGGAAAGCTTAATTGCCTGCAAGATATAGGGAAAATGCTTTTATAGCTAGTATGATGAATGTTGTTGAACCTTCTAGTTATAAGGAAGCAAATGAATGTAGTGAATGGAAAACAACTATGGAACAAGAATTTGAATCTGTAATCAAGAACAACACTTGGGCACTGGTTGAACTTCCTAAAGGGAAACAAACCATAGGTTTCAAATGGTTGTATAAACTTAAGATTAATTGAGATGGAACCATAGATAAATTAAAAGCTAGATTGGTAGCAAAGGGGTATTCACAAAAAAAAGGCATTGACTATGAAGAAACCTTTGCCCCTATAGATAAACTAAATACCATCAGAATGTTGATTTCTTTAGCTACTAAGAAACATTGGATGATTCACCAACTAGATGTAAAGTCTGCATTTTTAAATGGATAATTGAAAGAGGAGGTTTATTTAGAGCAACCTGAAGGGTTTGTCCAGAAAGGGAAAGAACATTTAGTCTGTAGATTAAAGAAAGCTCTTTATGGACTAAAGCAAGCACCCAGGTCTTGGTATGAAAAGATTGATTCATTTTTTTTGCAATTTGGCTACCACAGAAGTAAAAACGACCCTAATCTATATACCATGCAAAATTAAAAAGGGTGCATAGTGTTGATCTATTTGTATGTAGATGATTTGATTATTGCAGGTGATGCTACTTATCTAATCAAAGAAATAAAGCAACGGATGTCACAGGTGTTTGAAATGAAACACCTTGGTGAATTAAGATACTGTTTGGGTCTTGAGATCTGGAGAGATTCAGGACAAACATTTATGTCCCAGGGAAAGTATGTTAAAGGACTATTAGAAAGGTTAAGGATGGATCAATGTAAGGTTGTAGCAGTACCATTACAACAGAACATCACACTGCAGAGTGAGGATGGCTCTAAAGAGGCAGATGCGACACTTTACAGACAACTAGTTGGGAGCTTAATATACCTAATCACTACTAGACCAGATTTGGCTTATGCAGTCAATGTGCTAAGTCAGTACATGTCCAAGCCACTTGAAAGTCATTGGAATGCAGCGAAATGTGTTTTGAGGTATCTACAAGGTACTGTAGATTATGATATTATTTATACTGATTCCTCTTTATGTTAGATTGACAGGATTTACAGATTCAGATTGGGCTGGAAATGTAGACGATCGCAGATCCATAACAGGCTATCCATTCAGCATTGGATCTGGGGTGATTACATGGAGCAACAAGAAACAGAACACAGTTTCCTTGTCCTCAGTGGAAGCAGAGTATCAAGCTATTTGTGCAGCGACATGTGAGGCAGTTTGGTTGTGGAAACTTCTCCAGGATGTTGGGGAAGAATAGAAAGAAGCCACAACAATTAGATACGACAATCAGAGTTCAATCAAACTTGCTAATAATCCGGTGTTTCACAAAAACACTAAACACATTGATACCCAATTCCAGTTTATTGGGGAAAAAGTGCAATCAAAATAAATCCATTTGGTATATTGTAATACATGTGATAATGTTGTAGACATTTTCACTAAGCTTCTTGGAAAAATCAAATTTGAAATGTTTAGGGAGATGTTAGGCATATTTGTGAACCCCTTTTCCATTAAGGGGGAGTGTTAGAGATAATGGAGAATATCTTAGAATAGTGATTTGGTTCACGAGACCTTAAGATAGGAATTAGTTTCTATTTTTTAGGTTATGGTTCCAACTTCCCTAAATCCATGATTACTATATAATGTGTGATGTACATGAACAATGTAGAATGTTTTGCAGAGCTAGACTCTCCTAGTTCAAACTCTCTTTCGTAGAGCTGACCCGTGGGTTTCATTTGATTTAATACAGAACAGTGCATTTTTAACCACTACTCTAAAGAAAAAATAAGCTTTTTGAATGATTACAATATTTTTGGAACTTTTTAAATAGCTTATTTTTAAAGTTAATTGGATGGAAAAAAAAGTACAAAATCTTTGGAATACGTTGATATTTTTGTATGACAATCAATAAATGAAATTATGAATAACTATGGAATTTTAGGAATCACCGTGTGTAATGGGCTTGGTTTTGCAGTAGCAGCAAGCTACAATTACTTTGTTTTAAGAGAAATAGGAGCTTTTGCTTGGGCGTTGCTCAAGTTTTGATCAGGCCATCGGTCTAGAGAGGAGAAGGGTGTTTTTGAAGCTTTTTACAAGGTTCTCGGAATCCATTGATATGAATAAACTCTGTTCAATTTAATTGATCGTTAATTATTGTTAATTAATTATTAATATGATTATGCATGTTTATTGAATTTTCACAAATAAGTATTTAATACACGCTATTATCTTGGGAAGTGCGTATTTGTGTTAGTATTATTTTATGTTGGAGAAACCAGTTACAACCAGATTTGGTTAGACGTTTAGAATTTACAATTTTATTTATGAATGACCTTTTTTTATATTATGTGTTTATTTTATTTTGAAATATAGTTTTTAGAGTTTTGATTTAGTTATTCTGAAATAGAGTTTTAGAGTTTTGATTTAGTTATGGTAAGATTGAATTTTCATTTATATTTTAGAATATTTTTGGTAATATTTACAAATAAGAATGTTAAAATATAATTTTTAAAATTTTAATTTAGTTATTAATAATCAGATAATATTTTAAAATATTTTTAGTAATATTTACAAATAAAAAACTTTGAGATTTATCTAAAATGTAATTATACTATTTCTATCTCTTTAATTAAATTAATTAAAGCACCGTCATATGAACGTAAAATGTAGTTATACTATTTCTATCTCTTAAGGCGGTGTCATATGAATGAGTGATATTGATAGGTCATGAATAATGTTTGCAGCAAAGGATCTTCTCATGCCATAAATGGATCTTGTTTTTGGGTTTGTAGCGAAGACATAAAAAACGGCACAAATATAAAATTACACAATATTTATTTTTGAAAGTGAATGTTCTTTACATTAGGTTTATCAAATACTTTTGTCTTAAAAATACAAAGGCTTTTGAGTTCACCACCACAACTAAAACTTGTTACATACCCAAGAAATTGAACTATAACAACATAGAATTATGAAAAAAAAAAAATCATTTTAAGAAAAGCAAAAAGTGTTAAAATTTTAATACTACATGGGATAAAGTGTTAAATGTTAAAATTTTAGTACTACATGGCATATTCATAAAAAACCATAACGCCAAAAGATTATGAAAAAGAATAAAAATCACTTTAAAAAATATACATCATCTAAATATTAAGTGAGTCATAGAAAACAAAGATGTGTTAAATTTTTACTAATGCATGGTATATTTGAGTCATAATGCATGGTATATTTGAGTCATCAAACAAAGGAGTGTTAAATTATAGTACTGCATGGGATATGGGATTGGTTGAATAGGTAAAAATATGAGCTCTAGTTTGCCTCTACTTTGGTTGGCCTTTGGTTATGCTTTGGTTATGGGGATGAATTCTTAAAAACATAAATATATAACAATTTGTATTTGTAATTTGTTATAAGTAAAAATTGTCTTGTTTACAGAAGTTACTGTAATGAATCATTAAATATATAAATATATAATTGCTATTGACTCTAAAGAATCATTAAATTTATAAATATATAGCTATTATTTATTAATTATTAATTATTATTAGTCTTTGTCACAGACATGGTTGAGATTATAGTATTCGAAATGGTGAGGGTTAGTATTAATTTTAGCTTCTTACTATCATGAAGGATCAAAATAACCAAATTTTTTAGGTTCACAGTGTTTATTCAATAGTGCAATCTTTTTTTCCATCTTATTTGGCCTCTTCCCGAGGTCGCCTAGGCAAACTTAGGTTAAGTTTCAATTCACTTGGAAAATTTGCATTTCAATTGATTAATCTTAACATTAATTGGTAAACATTTTATGTTAAAATTACATGAACATATATTTTGTAAACAACATGGTTCACCATTGTACATGTTGTCAGTGTGTTGTCACTGTTGTTGTGTTGTTGACCACCACTACTATCGACCACAACTTATGGGTGAGTAATGACCCAGGTCTGTTGTACTGGTGTTGTGATATTGGTGTTGTTTGATTTCACTTCAAGCAATCGGTTCTGGCCAAGGGGAGCTCTTAAGCAGCATTGGCCAAGGAGAGCTCTTAACCATCATAGTAAACTAGGGTCGAAGAGAGCTCTTAACCAGGTTCGAGGAGACATGTATGGGTGAAAGAGAGAATGTGGGTATGAAAGCCAGTTTTCTATTGTTGCACCTCACATGGCTAACTGATTCGTCTGTCAAAGCACCTGAACTCCGCTATGTGTCGTTGTCGGGTCGTTCTTTTCTGCAATAGATTGGGGATTTTTATGATCCCTCCCTCTTCCGGATGTAAAAAAAGGATATGAATGTGATATGTGATGGATTACCCAACACCTTCTTCACTGTTAGTTGCTTCATATCCATTTTTAGTCCCAACACCAACACAAGTCTTGTTACTGCTAGATAAACTGATGTTAGGTCTACTACTAGTGTTACTGGTGCTAGAGACAACTTGCATGGATATCATTCGTGGGAGAGAGACAACTGGTGAGGGGAGCATCAATGGGATAAACAATTTGTGAGGGAAGTAGTAGTGGTAGAAGGTTACCAGAGTCATTGTAGCTAATGCCGAAAAGAAACACAGTTTGATTTACATGTTGCATCTACAACTTGCCTTCATTTTGCAGGTGAATCATCCTTCCTTCCTATCGCTTATGATCAAGTTGCCTGTAGGAACCTTATGGTTCTTCCTTGCTTCTAAACCATTCAAAATTTAATTCTCTTTATAGTTATACTCTGTAAAATATGTAAACTATGTTAACATATAGAATTTATCACTGTAATTTGTGTTAAATGTAGTAAATTTATCATTGTTAAATAAGGTAAAAAGGAATTCCTTCAATGATTAACATTGTGCTTTTGGAGGTTCTTACATGTAGAATATTACAAGATGCCTCCAGGCTTGCACCCACAAATCCAGCTTGGCAAATAAAAGCAATGAATACAAACGCAAGGATCTACCTTATCAAATAAAAAAAATAAAACTGCAGAGTTACAACAATAACAGAAGAAAGGAGCTACCATGTCACCTGTAGCAGGTAATAACATTGATGAGTTTGGAATCTATGCAAGCTATGAAAACATCCTATGTTGATGATGAGATCCACTTCATGATGAATCCATAATACTCACATATATATAGACACCATGAATTTGAATGAAAAAATGAAGCTCTGGATTGTTAGTTATTGAAGATGATGTTGCAGTTTTTTCCACCAATTAAATATAGAAAATATTTATAGTGATAATAATACTACTAATAATGACCCCATAATTGTTGATCTTGCATCACCAATATTCTTGTTCCAAAGCTGCAATTATTGTTACAAATCATGAACATTTCCTTTTGCATCCCTTTTCTAGGCTCTTAGACATGAGGAGAAGGAATTTGTCTTGGGATTGGGCTTGCAGGATGAGGAAGAGGAGGAACCTAGTTTAGGTACTCGGTGCTCAATTCTCTTACTTCTAGGCTTCTTTTCTTGGAGAAATTCCCCCATTTTTCTGCCACTACTTTGTGGATATAAAATATCATTCTCCAGAATAACATCCTATAATGGCGAGGCTTCCTCGTCCATATTAATGGCCCACATTTTCCCTTTTTCTCTTGTTCTTGTTCTTTCTCTCTTTATTATCCCCGAGAAAGCAGACGTAGGAAGGTGGAAGAGGCAGAGCCGAGGCAGGGGAGGAGGGGAAGAGGTGTGACAGAGGAAGGAGAAGGTATATGTCATCAGGAATTCATATCACTAGTGTAGATTGATACGAATACTACTAGCAAGACAAATAACTACCCCATATAATCATATTCGCATGCCACAACTTCATGTAGCTTCATCCACATATTTTATGCCATTCTATGGAAAATATAGTGAGGTAAGTGGACTCATGGCATGTTTTTGAAAATAGAGTGGTGACGCACGTAGATCCATACATGGGCCACATGGCCATATGGCTAGGCAGTTTAAATATTTGGTTGAAAATTATTTCACAAAAAACTTTGTTGGGTCTTTTCATAATATAATGTTATAATGTCTACATGGATTGCAGGTGTCTTACTGTGAGAGAAAAGGAAACATATGAATCCCATAAACCTAAGTACCTTAGAAAGTTACAATATGAATTGTAGTTTTCTCCCAAGACTCTTTCTCTATAGTGCCAATCCCTATCAATTTTGGAATCTCATGGTGGATCTCGGTAGTGGTGGAACCTCAAGACCTATCGGTTGAAACTTATCATTTGTGTTCCATACATAGAGTGGTTAAAGAAAGTAGTAATAGTACAACATGAAAAACATGAGCCTCTATCGGTATGAGCCAAGCGGTAGCTCACACACAGCTTGGTGTCCTTTCTTATTGGCTAGTGGGATATCCCAAACACATAGTCTGGTCTCTCATCCCTATAATCCTTCCTTGCTTTAGGGTATTGAGCTATGTTGATCCTCCCTCATGGGGTGCATCCCCCCTGCTATTGGGAGATACGGTATTCCATTGTAGGGTCAAGTACATAACTCATTTGGAATGGCATTGTAGGGTCGAGCGAAAGAGAGACACGATATGAGAACCTGGGAAATGAGTTTATGGGGCTAAAATAGTAGCGAGGTTTGCTCTTCTTTATCGCCTTAAATTCTTGCATCCCTTCTAGCAGCATAGGCGACGACATTGACTCGGTCCAGGATGGCCTCATTAGTTTGGAATACCATATTGGTTTCTATTTTGATAAGATGGTTGCATTTAGTGACTCTTGATTATGCTTCCATACCTCTGGTTTCTTGAGGGAGGAATCTGAGCCTGAATGAAATCCTAAGTATGATTATGGGCTTGATCACACCTCTACATCTTATGAGGAAGGAGTGTTTCTTGAAGAGTTTTAATTGAATCTTCGCTTATGAGTAATCAAATTTTTCCTAGGTACTTAAAATATAAAAGTGAATGTGATTACTTCTCCTAGCTACCTTATTGCATCGACAATGACAGATAGATACACATAACTCTTTAATTTAACCTTCCCTTGAGGGTCTTTCTAATTAACCCCATGAAACAGGACATAGGCTTCGAACCTTGCCCCCTTCAAACCGCTATAGATTAGAGCTGCTACACCGGGAGGGAGGGGAGAGGCTTCCTGAATCGTACTGGAAAGAGTTAGTGGAAACAGGTAATAAGGGTACCCAACATATCTATAAAGTATGATGGAAGGTCTGTTGACGATTTCTAAGCAGTCAAGCTAAGAGCTCTAAGGGAAGCTGGTGAATTCTGAGCAAGAACATTTGATATTTTGCGGGAAGGGGAGGGCATCATCAAAAGGGATAGAGGGTCTAGACATCAAAGAAATAGAGGTGATTTAAGTGGTCTAATAGAGTCATTCTTATAGCCCCCAAGGCTCATCTAGAATTTTTTTTTTACTATATGTCAACCTATCAAAACGATATGCCAATTCCTACCTTTTGTCCATTAGCAAACATGCCTGAGAATAATGATTATGTAGTTTCTTTCTTATTTTTTGGGTTATGATGAAATTTTAAACTGTATCCAACAAAACTCAATACATCCTTGTTCCTTTCTCGAAGTTGTTGTAGTTCTAAGTTTATGAGATTTGTATTTTCTCTTATCGTTTTCATGGAAAAGCCTATGCGTTGTTGAGCCAGCGTTATCGATATTCTCTCCTTTTATCTCACAATGTTTTCTTGAGTTGGAAGGACCTATTCAACATAGACAAAATGGAAAAAGATTCAAGGGAAGAGATATTTTGTGGATTTCCTTTGATGCGGGTAAAAAATATCGTATTTGTCTTATTATTTTGGCGTAATTACACAACTATGCTGCTTTTTGTTAAAAATAACAACAAGAAATTCCAATTTAATTGTCCTTGAATTAAATTGTGAATTAAATCGAAATTTTATTCTCATAGAAACTTGTAATAGTTAACTAAGTTAAGTTGACTTAGTTGGCTTAGGAAATTCGAGTTGGATTTCTATCTAGAGTCATGTAGAGTGATCCCTAAATTTTAGGGGCCTAGGTTGAGTTCTTTTGAGTTGTAATTAATTAACTTAGTCTAACTGAGTTATAGTCAGTTAAACTGGTTCCAACTATTTGAGGAACTAGTAGGAGGTATAGTAGTGGGGACAGGCACTAGTGCATCCTCAGTGCTACACTAGTTAACTGAAGATTCGCTCATAAATAACTCATGCATGTTAGTTCATAGGAAGACCAAGTTCATATTAGAGTTCAAGGACAATGTACTATTAGTTGTATAATTTTCTGAGTTTTACATATGGTGCATGCAATCAGTTGAGGGCCTATGGATGGATTGTGCAGTTATGGAGAGTGGATTTCCAAATTAAATATGGGATAATTCTCTCAAGAATTGCGCAAGGAAGTAGGTGCTTGGCAGGCAGCAGAATTGGCTAAGTGTTGGCTTGAGCTGGCTTGTGAGGTAGAGAGATAGATTGTACTAATGCAAGAATTTTACGTATTGAAAAAGCATTGTATTTTCTTCTCAGATCTTTTGGTTAATGCAATATAGATAGTTGGGGTTTTTAGCAGTTTCTTTCCCTAGAGAAATATTTTGTTATGTGCGATTGATATTCTTCCTTTTCTGCTTATTTATTTCATCGATTAATTTTGGTTTCCACTGGAGAATAGAGTAGATTATTGTCTTGTGTTTTATCATATCACATAAGTTATTGAATCTACAAGTAAAAATATATATGGTATCAAAGCTGAAGACAATATAGAAGAGGAGAATTCGAGTTTGTTGTACAGGTGAAATCGAATTTGCAAGTTCAAACTTTAGAGTCAGCAATATGTCATTCTACGGTTTGAGACTTGAGTATGCCCTAGAGGGCAACTTGAATTACATAGCTTGGAAGGACAGGATGGAGGCAGTGTTTGAAGACAATTGCCTTAAGGAATTCATAGATCATGAAATTCCTAAGCCTCCAACATCTGATGCTAAAGATTTGGATGAATGGAGAAAGTGTGTGGAAAAAGTGAGAAGGATTATCCTGGAAGGATTTCGATATCACATCGTCTCGAGTATCCATAGTAAGGACACCCCATACACAATGTGGAAGGAATTGATGGACCTGTTTCAAAATAGCAGTGACCATAGGAAGTTGGTACAAAAGGACAGGCTAAGAAAGATCAAGATGGAGAAGGGAAAATCAATTCCGAAGTACTTGACCAAGTTCACCCATTGTTAGGATGAGATTGGAAGTGTCAGGATTACTATTGTCGAAGATGATCTAGTGAGCCTGTCACTTCTAGGACTTCCCAAAAGCTGGCACAATTACCAACACTTAGTTAATGGGAGGGAGATGCTACTAGATTGGGAGTGATTGTGGTACGACTTGGTACAGGAAGAGATTCGGTGGAACAACAGAGACGGATCCTCATCAAATCCTGATGATGACGAGAATTGTGCCTTAGCGGGTAAGGAAGAGAAAGGGAAAGGGAAGTTATCCCATTCAAAATTAGATTCATGTCAGGGTAGCAAGAATAAGGACATGTCGAAAGACAAATTCTTTCACTGTCACGAGCTAGGACATTTTGCCACAAAGTGTTCACTCAAGAACACTGTAAGAATCCCTTAGGAGGAGTAGCAGGTGAGGCTCTTGCCTCATAATGCGAACTTGAATTTACCCTCATCGTTTGTATGGTGTCATCTATGATGGGTAGTGCGTCTACCTTGATAGTGGAGCTTCTTTCCACATGACCAGTAACAATGAGCTCTTCAGTAACTTGGAGGAGAAGGATCTCCATATGCATATCGAGATGGGTGATAATGCGAGGTATAGCGATAACGGCCTTGGTATAGTTACCTTTCAGAGGGAGTCGGGTTCTCCCCTCACTTTGCGAGATGTTATGTATGTTCTTGGTTTGAACAAGAACTTGGTATTTATTTCCATGTTGGAGGATAGAGGCTATGATGTGATATTTAGTAAGGGAAAGGCGTTCCTTCGTCACATAGCCATAGGAGAGGTGAAGAGGATAGGTGTTCCAGTAAAGAACCTCTACAAGTTGGAGGTAGAATATTGTGCTACCTTGAGCATGAAAGTAGAGAAGGTGCAGAGCCAAGACATCAATGAGTTGTGGTAGAGGATAGTGGGTCACTTGCACCAAGGTGCGTTGCAGATCATGTAACAAATTTCTACTGGTCTTCCCAAGGGTACACTTGAGCAGGTAGACACATTCAAAGGGTGTACATTAGGAAAGTACACGAAAGCTTCCTTTCATAACAAAGATAATCAAGCATATGTGATCCTCGATCGAGTTCACTCAGATGTATCTGGACTATTCTCGACAGCATCCACGGACAAGCACAAGTATTATGTTATATTTGTTAATGATTTTTCTCATAAGTGTTGGATCTTCTTCATGTAGAATAATGATAATACTTTTGAAAATATTTGTGAATTTGAAGCACCGGTCGAGAAAGATACTGGAAGTAAAGTTAAAGCTCTCAGGTGTGATAACGGTGGAGAGTATGTGTCGAATGAGTTAAAAGCTTCTATGCATTAGAAGGAGTTTGACAAGAGTCGATAGCATGTCATAACCCACATGAGAATGAGATGGCTGAAAGGAAGAACAAGAGTATTGTGGGATTGGCAAGGGTGATGTTGCATGATCAGGGCCTACCATTACACTTATGGGCCGAAGCATGCAACACAACTATTTGTTTGCAGAACGGAAGCCCACGTCGAATTCTTGGGACGAGTACACTAGAAGAGGCTTTTACAGCGAAGAAAACAGAGGTGGGACACTTCAGGACTTTTGGTTCATCAGTCTACTATCATGTAACAAAAGATGCACAGAAAAATCTTGAGCCAACAATCCCCCTTCTAGCTTATGAAAAATGGTTTCCCCCACAATTTGTTTAGAGACCAGATTACCAATTATTATTGTACAAGACTACATATTAGATTAGTTCCCCTGCTAGCTTATAAAAAATGGTTTCCGCCACTAGTTTCTTGGAGACCAGATTACCAACTTTTATAGTTTTTATAGTATTTTATACGTACCTTTGCTAAATATAGAGCCAAAAGAAAAGGTAGTAGTCACCACTCTAGTAGATCCATATCCAAAAAAGCTTATAGTGAAAGTTCTGCAAATAAACTAAGTTTAGTTTGCATTACATTTTTCAAAATAATTAAAAAAATTTCACATAAAATGTGGACAAAAGTCGAAAGAGTTTTTCATAGTTAAAAATAAAACTTACAATTTAATTCATTGTTTTTAGCATGTATTTATTTTCTGGAAAAATTTAAACCTACAATTTTTACTTCACGTTTAAACCTAAATTACAATTTTAGTATGTATTTATCTTTTTGGACATATCACGACATGCCAAAATAAAAAGAAGTAATTTCTCATCCCTCCTACAAAAAAGATGCTTCTTACTTGAAGTAAAAAACCCAAATTCAGTGAAGCCATTAGAAAATGTTCATTGTACGGAAAGGGATTTTCTTGTTCAGAAAGCATCGGTAGATATCTTATCTTGTTATTGTGATTAGCAAGGATAGAGGAAAGTATTGGGGTCCAATGTCTGGTAGCAACGGTGGTGCAACTCTGGTTCTAGATAGCATCAAGATGGAGAAAGGGAGCTAGGAATTTGTTCTATGCCTTGGCTCCCTTCATACTTTTTGGTTGCTTCGTCCTATGCCCTCGCCGCCTCTTCACCATTATCAAATGTATCCAACCACTTGATTCCCACGATCTCTTTCTCACACCTTTGTAACTCACATCCTTGGTACGTGCAAATATGAAGGAGCCATTGAGTAGGTGGCCGAGGATGGCATGCAGAAAATGAAACTTGGGCATTCAGGTTTTTATGTCAACAAGTGTAGAGTTAAATAGACACACAGAATTGAGAATTGAATGGCATTGAGAACTTGATAGTTCTTAATAGTACCGCTACCCCGATAACACATTTTTAACTCAGTTGGTACTTAAGTTGAATCGGATAATCTTTTCATTATCCATTGTTTTATTATTATTATTGACTAGTAATCAAATGTGAAAAGATATGTAGTTCACTGAGTTATGAAACTCAATCCTAGTCTAATATTTTCATTATGCATCACTTTATTAATTTAGATAATCTTTTCATTATGCATCGCTTTATTATTATTATTGACTAGCAATCAAATTTGAAAAAATATGTAGTTTACTCAGTGATTAAACTCAATCCTGGTCTAATATTTTCATTATGCTTCACTTTATTAATACTTTATTAATATTGTGAGCTGAAATAATAAAACTCTTCCTAGTACCGCTAACCCAACAAATTAACCCATTTTAAACTCACTTTAAACTCATTGGCTAATTAAAGTTCTCGATAATCTTTCACTATGCTTTATTTTTATTATTATTAAAGATGAGTAATAAAGTGTGAAACTATCTATCGTTATGCTAAATTATTGAAGGTCTAATTGATTTTTTATTTTTATTTTTTTTAAACTCCAATTAATTTTTTATTTACGACTTTTATTCATTCATTATCAAATAAAGCACAATTATGAAATTATTATGGTTGACTAGCGATGGAATTATAAAACTGTCTGCAGTTTGCTCGTTTATTAAAACTCAAATCAATTATTCTTCTATTTTCATTCAACTTTTATCCATTTATTATGAATAACCAACGAGTATGAAATTCCGCTATTAATAAACTGGTCTTTATCACTTGATTATTGAATAATCCTTGATTCTTTATTTACATTTAACTTTTACCATTCGATTATCGACTAAACAATAGTTAAAAAAATTAATTATTAATGAACTCGGGAAACAATATATAAATTCTCAATTATTAAAACTCTAGTTATTTTTTCTTTATTTACATATATTTTTTATCCCTTAATTATTTAATAATGCTCCGTTCTTTATTTGCATCTGTTATCCACTAACCAATTATATAAAATATATTATGAATTTGTTACAAATTGATAAAAATAATATATATAAATAATAAATAAGAAAATTATGTATATATTTCATTTTTAATGCTGCTTTCAACTATCATAGCTCCTATTTTTATTAACCCATAAATATGCTTCGATCTTATGCAACAAAATTAACATTCCTTTATCTAACGACAGAACTCCCCGCTGCATGCAGTCCTTGCTTATATTTACAACCTGATGTACTGGAAAATACTATAATTAAATCAAGTAATTTACACGACATCAAAATGCATGAATATACTTTAAATATGGCTTAAAGATTAAAAAGAACCACATGATTATTATTCATGAAGCTCTCATTAATCTATAGATATTTTCTTCCACAATAATTGTTTTCATAGCAAAACTTAAAATTTATTATAAATATTCATAATTGAATATATTTTATTTGGCACTAAATTATTTTTCTGCCTAATCTCAAACAGAATCATGCAGCTGAATATATTGATGCTTCAAATGTTGTTCTGGATTAGTGGAACACATCTATAGTTATAGTTATGTGTTCGGCACGTGAGGAACACATCTATAGTTATAATGTGTTCGGCACGTGAGGAACACATCTATAGTTATAGTTATGTGTTTGGCACGTGAGGGACAGTTGAAACAACATAGCCACAACGGAGCCATTGAATTCGCCATTATTCAGTCAAAAAGCTTATTCTATAGCCAAATATATATAAAAGTAATATGGACAATAATAATAATAATAAATATATGTTATTTATATTTAACTAGTTGTTTATATATATTTATATAGAAAAAACAATTAGTTGGTTCAAAATTGTTACTAAATTTTAATGATGTGATTAATAAAGACATCACTATTTATAGAAAAATAAAATAAAATATTTTAATATTATATAGAATGAAATATCAATGTGAATTATGAATAAAATATTTTAATATGAATTAATATTGATATATATTTAAAATATAGTAAGAAAAAAAACTAGTTTCCTAATGATGTGATTAATTTGAAAGACATTACTATTTATAGAAAAATAAAAATAAAAAAATTTAATGTTATATAGAATAAAATATCAATATGAATTATTGGTAAAGTATTTTAATATGAATTAATATTGATATATATTTAAAGATATAATAACAAAAAAAAACTAGTTTAATGTGCATTGATAAAATGACTCAATACACATGTTATGTTATCTCTATAACATTCAAAAACATAATTTAAACTAGCACAACCACATTAGTAAATGTGGTTAGTATACTCCATGGCCCATATCAATCAACCACATTAATAAATATGGTTAATATATATGAATAATAATTATGTAATATTAAATAATATTAAATATTAAATAACTTAAATAACATTAAATAATAATAGTAAAAATGACATTGTAACTAATAATATTAATTAATTTATAATCTAATTAAATATGGATAATAATTAATTAATAATATTAGTTAATAATTTTAATTAATAATAATTAATTCAACCATTTCATATTATATCTTATGGATTCATATTCATAGATTAATAAATTCAATAGATTGATATTATAAACTCATGAAATAATAAACCCAAGGAATTAATACTAAGAACTGAAGGGATTAATATTATAAGCCCAATGTATATAAACCTTAAGATAAATATTATAAACCCTAAAATAATCATGGTTTACCATGGTTGATTTTCATATTGAGACAATCTTTGTGATAATTCAACATTGGAGAATGGTTGACCATGATTGCTTTTCATATGGAGAGAATGTTTTTCACAATGCGATGTTGGACCATGGTTGATTTTGATATTGGGAAAATATTTTTCACAATGTGACATTTGACCATGTTTGACTATGATTATAAACCTAAGGGATCTATATTAAACCCAAGGATTAACATTATACATGTTCTGAATAATATTACACCCTAGGAATATGAACCCTTAGATTAACAAACCTAACAAATTTATATTATAAATCCAAGGAAGTAATAAACCCAAGGGATTAATACTAAAGACCCAAGGGATTATAAACCCATGGGAATAATATTATGAACCCTAGGTATAAAAACCCTAGAATAAATACTATAAACCCCAAAATAACCATGGTTGATTTTCATTTTGAGATAATATTTGTCACTATGCAATGTTGGACCATGAATGACCATGGTTGATTTTCGTATTGAGAGAATCTTTGTCACCATGTAACATTGGACCTTTGTTGACCATGATTAACCATGGTTGATGATGGTTGAAAATAGTTGACCATGGTTGATTTTGATATTGAGACAAGATTTTTCATAATGTGACATTGGACCATGACTCACCATGGTTGATTTTCATATTCATACAATCTTTGTCACAATACGATGTTGGACCATGGTTGACCATGGTTGACAATGGTTGATTTTCATAGTAAGACAATCTTTGTCATAATGTGACATTAAACCATGGTTGACCATGATGATAGACCCAAGGGATTGATATTATAAACTCAAGGGAATAATAAAGCGAAGGGATTATAAACCCAATGAAATAACATTAAACCCAGGGGATTAATATTATAAAACTAATGCATATAACCCTATGATAAATATTATAAACCCCAAAATAATCATGATTGGCCATGGTTTACCATGGTTAATTTTCATATAAAGGAAATATTTGCTGCAAAGTGACATTGGACCATGGTTGACCGTGATTGATTTTCATATGGAGACAATCTTTTTCACAATGCGTCGTTCAAACATGGTTGTGATTGATTTTCATATGGAGACAATCTTTTTCACAATGCGTCATTTGACCATGGTTGATTTTCATATTGGAAAAATCTTTCTCACAACATGATGTTGAACCATGGTTGACCATGATTATAAACATAAGGGATCTATATTAACCCCAAGGATCAATATGATAAACCTTATGAATGATATTATATCCTAGGAATAAGAACCCTTAGATTAATAAACCCAAGGGATTGATATTATAAACCAAAGGGAATAATAAACCAGGGCATTATAAACCCAAGGGAATAATATTAAACCCAATGAATAAATATTATAAGCCCAAGGTATATAAACCCTATGATAAATATTATAAACCCTAAAATAATCATCATTGACCATGATTTACCATGGTTAATTTTCATATAGAGACAATCTTTGTCACAAAGTGATATTGGACCATGGTTGACCATGATTGATTTTGATATAGAGACAATCTTTTTCACAATGCGATGTTGGACCATGGTTGATTTTCATATTGAGAAAATCTTTGTCACAATGTGACGTTGGACCATGGTTGACCATGATTATAAACCTAAGGGATTTATATTAAACCCAAGGATCAATATTATAAACCTTATGAATAATATTATACCCTAGGAATAAGAACCCTTAGATTAATAAACTTAATGGATTGATATTATAAACCAAAGGGAATAATAAACCCAGGGGATAAATACTAAAAACCAAGGCACTATATGCTGAGATTGCAACAAGATGATGGAGCTTAGTGAAAAGAGTCGCCTTCACTAAGTGGGTCCACAGGCAAATTATGGTGCAAGTTCTATTTTTGGATCCCAACAGGGATGATCACAGCAGGAGTGACCATAGCAGGGATGACCACAGCAGGAGTGATCACAGTAGGAGTGACCACAGCAGGGGTGATCACAGCAAGAGTGATCAAAGTCTATTTTTAGACTGGCTGTCCAAAATAGAAAAGTCAAATATTATTGTCTCATAATAATATTTGGACTATAAACTTTATCTTATTCTCTTGGAGCACTTCAGTTTGAGCTACAAATGTGGCCCATGCAGCTGTCAGAAGGAAGTACGCTTTTCTTATGAGTCAGTTGAGTTGTTGCATGCATGACTTCAGTTAGAACTCAATCAGTTGAGTTTGGTGGAGCTGATTTTGGAGTTGATGGAGTTGTGTTTAGTTTGACTTGGTTAAACTAGTTGTAGTTAGTCTAACTGCAAATAGTCTAATGATGAGTTGTTAAACTAATTATTAACTCATAATACAACTATAGAATACATCAGTTAACTCAGTTGCATGTCAGTGCATGTTCAATTCAACAGGGACAGGTGTTAGAGGATCAGATTGCTATCAGTTGTGACTATAGTTGTGCATGAGGATTTGCACAATCTAGGGATTGAGTATGCCAATGAGTTTGCTCATGTATTTGCCCAATATTATAGCCTCTGCTCACGTCTAACACAGTGTGAGTGATTGTTTGGAGGTGAAATACGAGTTTGGTAAACCATTCTCATTGATTCTTGAGCACATATTGAGCAGTGGAGGCAGGCAAGCAGTGGAATAGATTTGGAGATCAGATCTTAGCTGTATTATGTGTAACAGGTGGAACTAGTACTGGATTGCTTGTGATAAGAATTGTACTTTGTAATGTTACATGGTCTCAATCATTAATATACAGATAGTTGGATTTTTTAGCGAGATGCTTTTCCCGGGTTACATACTGTGTTAATGTGTGAATGCTCTTGATGTTTTATTGTTATTGATGCTGCTATATTGATGATCAACGTAGAGGAGCTTATGTATTGTGTATGTATTATGCAATAGTACATGATCAGGATAATCTCCATTGAATATGTGTTAAATTATTCAAAATTTCTACACTATAAACCCAAGGGAATAATATTAAACCCAAGGGATAAATATTATAAGCCCAAGGTATATAAAACCCTATGATAAATATTATAAACCCTAAAATAATCATGATTGACCATGGTTTACTATGGTTAATTTTGATATAGAGACAATATTTTTCACAAAGTGACATTGGACCATGGTTAACCATGATTGATTTTCATATGGACACAACATTTTTCACAATGTGACATCGGACCATGGTTGATTTTCATATTGAGAAAATCCTTGTCACAATTTGATGTTAGACCATGGTTGACTATGATTATAAACCTAAGGGATTTATATTAAACCCAAGGATCAATATTATAAACCTTATGAATAATATTATACCCTAGGAGTAAGAATCCTTAGATTAATAAACCCAAGGGATTGATATTATAAACCAAATGGAATAATAAACCCAAGGGATAAATATTATAAGTCCAAGGTATATAAACCCAAAGATAAATATTATAAACCCTAAAATAAACATGGTTGACCATGGTTGATTTTCATATTGAGACAATCTTTTTCAGAATGTGATCTTGGACCATAGTTGACCATGGCTAACCATTTCTAATTTTCATATTAAGACAATCTTTGTCAGAGTGTAGTGTTGGACCATGGTTGATGATGGTTGAATTTCATATTAAGACAATCTTTGTGACAATGTGACATTAGACTATGGTTGACCATGATTATAAACCCAAGGGATTTATATTAAACCCAAGGGATTGACATTATAAACCCAATAAATTAATTCTAAAACCTCATGGTATTATAAACCTAATAAATTAATTCTAAAACCTCATGGTATTATAAACCCAAGGGAATAATGTTAAACCCAAAGGATTAATATTATAAACCCAAGGTATATAAACCCTAAGATAAATATTATAAACCCTGAAATAAACATGGTTGACCATGGTTCATTTTCATATTGAGATAATATTTGTCATAATTTGACGTTCAACCATGATTGGCCATGGTTGAGCATGATTGATTTTCATATCAAGACAATATTTGTCATAATGTGACATTGGACCATAGTTGATTTTCATATTGAGAAAATCTTTGTCATAATGTGATGTTGGACCATAGTTTACCATGAGTATAAACCCAAAGGATTTGTATTAAACCCATGGATTAATATTATAAACACTATGAATAATATTACACCCTAGGAATATGAACCGCTAGATTAATAAACCCAGCAAATTGCTATTATAAACCCAAGGAAATAATAAACTCAAGAGATTAATACTAAAAAGTCAAGGGATTATAAATCCAGGGGAATAATATTAAATCCAACAAATTAATATTATAAACCTTAGGTATATAAACCCTAAGATAAATACTATAAACCATAAAATGAACATTGTTGACCATGGTCGATTTTCATATTGAGACATTCTTTTTCATAATGCAATGTTGGAGCATGAATGACCATCTTTGATCATGATTGATTTTCATATTGAGATAATCTTTGTCATAATGTGATGTTGGACCATGGTTAACGATGGTTGACCATGGTTGATTTTCATATTGAGACAATATTTGACATAATTTGATGTTGGGCCATGGTGTCCATGGTAACTATAGTTCAACATGTTAGTCATGTTGACTATTATTGACTAATATGCCAATATTGATTATAATTGTTCATGTCACCAATAGTCAACCATAACCATGTTGACTATAGTTAACTATGTCAACAATAATCAACCATAATTAACATATTTTAATAAATAGATTAATTTATAGGTAAGACATTATAAATGTGTGGAATAATGTATTATTAATGTACCATTGATATTACATTAGACTTTTATTAGAGTTATTTATATGTTTTAATAATGTTTTCTACATTTTTTAATAGAATATTAATATCATAATTAAATATTAGTAATATATTAAATACTAAATATTTATGTACTAATTGTATATTAAGTAAATATCGTATCAATAAACTAAATTAATGATTAAATTAATATATTAATGCATTATTTAATATTTAAAATACTAAAATATTAGTATTATTATTTTAGCATTAAAATAAAGTATTTAAAAGTTAGGACCTTATTTACTAACAAAAAAGTGCAAAGCGCCATGAATCTTGCCCGAGAAGAGCAGCTGCTACACGTTTCCTTGTAAGTTTAGTACATAATATTGTGCCCTTTGAATCTATGTTTGAAATTCAGTAAAAGGCAGGCATATCAAGAATTGAGAATTAGGGTTTTGGGTAGATTCAGTGATACTGATACTAAAGGGATGCGAAATACGTGCTTCAGACTGGAACCAACGTATGGTTCTATAAGCTCAGAGACTTTGGCAGAACAATAACAAATCCCAATTATTTTCCTGCACGACTTACCGACCCTCCACACAACTTACCGTGAGGAAAAACCAGATTCACTTTTATGCTATCCGACAGAAATAATCTATGGATTGAACTGCTAAGGCAGGCCTTTACCTATATAGTAGTACCCATTTATTTTTAAGAAAAATACACTGCGATCTACCATGCCTCAAAGGATGAATGCCTCACGCGCTTAAACGAAGGGGTTAGATAGAATTTGTGAGTATCCAACGACCCAATTTCCGGAATAATTTACGCTTCATCAAAGTGGAGAACTTTCGGTATTTTTGTCTTGGACTTCCCTTTGATAGTAAAGCCAGGCCTTTGTCCTGCATGTCCGGTGGGACAAAGCTTCGGAACCATGCAGGCAAGAGCTTCCTCTTCTTCTTATTGTTACTGGAACAATCCCAAATGATCAAAGACCATATACCTCCCAGTCGAAATCTCCTAACTCATCCCCATCTCCTAGCATGAAAAATACAGCAAGTGATAAAAAGCTCTTCAAACTCGCCAGTTCAAATATGAAAAGAAAAATATGTCGTTACAACAAATACTCTGAACAAACTTTAACTGATTCCATTTTGATAATCGAAACGTCTTACATGATCGCCACAATGTATGAGAATGGAAACTCTTTACTTCTTATATTTTTATTATATCATAGCTTCATGCTCTAGATTTAGAGGAAGTTTTGGGGGATTTTGAGGTCTAAAATGAGTCTCCTATGGAAATTATAAAATAATAGTGGAAATAATAAAATAAAATTAGATTGATTTAGCAAAATGTAGAGGGAAAAAACAAAAAACTAAATTTTCAACTGATCTCCTTATGGGTTTAATGAAATTTCGAGCGGAAACACTCGTTGTATGCAAGATTTTATTTCTCATCCAAGGTGTACCCATGTTGCATACTTTCAATGGACCTATTTATCATTTTCCGTGTAGTATGGCTCATTGAAAATATGCACATTTGGGTACTTCTTGGCCGAGGAATTAAATTTTTGCATCCAAAGAGTACTCCCTCTCGAAATTTTAGTAAAACCTTAGGGAGATAAGTTTAAAATATGAGATGAAAAAATAGTTTTATTATTTTATTTTTTTTATGGTTTTTACTATTTTACTCCAAAAATGGTGAATCGTCCCCCATGGTTGACATCATCATCTTGAATCCTATTGGTTTTTATAAAGTTTATTTGATTGTACATTTTTCTTAGGAAGCTCATTTTAGACCTCAAAACTCCTCTATTGGATATTTGTTCAAACACCATTTCTACCATCCATTTATAAAAAAAAAAACTAAAAATTCAAGACGCTGATATAGAGATGCCCTTGGTGAAAAATAAAAAAATACACATTATATTTTGCATTCTAAAATAAGTTTGTACCTAAATAAATTTGATCCCTCTTGATTCATGTTAGATCCGTTGTTAAAATAGATCTATATTGTACATCATTAAATAAAAATCCGCTGCATATAAATTTGACGGACAAAATATAAAACAACATAGCTAGAGCCAGTGTTGCCATTGAAGGCGACAACATTATATGTTTGTGTGAGTTAGATATACTTCTTCAAACATAAGTTGCACGAAAAAAATAATATTAGGTGGATGTGAGCAAGTTGAATGAGTTGGAGAATCAAAGACATGTTGAAAGGGCATTTGAGACAGATAAAGTCAATAACACGATTCTTTTAGAGAACCTTAGAAATCGTCTAGACAAGTAGCAGAATGAATACTCCTTTTGTTTTGAACTTTGCTCTTAATTTATTATTCATGTATATATATCAACCTCAGGTGGGGGGAGGGTTGTTTACTTTTTAATTAACGGATTATATTTGATATTCACAACATATTCTTCATCTTCAAGCGTGTTGGACGACTTCGATTTAACTGTTCGCTAGCTCTAATGCTCATGATGACCTTTCCCTTCCACGCGGTTGTGATCTCTCCTCCTACTTGTTACAAAAAAATTAATGAATATTTTAATTAAGAAAATGGAAAGATTTGGTGTCACCGACCTGGTTGGTCACCAATGCGAATGTTCCTTGTAATCAGAAGAGGTGTCGCTTCATTTCAATCAGCTTCGAGATAATCTCTTGAATCCTCCATGATTTCTCCATATTGTTTTTGAAATGATTGTCTTTTCCTTTCATTGCACAAAACCTTCACTTACTTGTCTAACCATTCTCATTGCTACCACAGTTGGTATCGATATTGAGATCGATGGTACATAAATGCTTTGCACTAATATGTATTCACTTACTCATTGGCCATTCTCGTTGGTGCCACAATTGCTTTAATGGTACATAAATAGTTGGTAACGATATCGAGATCGATGGTACATAAATGCTTTGCACTAATATGTATTCACTTACTCATTGGCCATTCTCGTTGGTGCCACGATTGCTTTAATGGTACATAAATGATTTGCACATATATGCTTTGTACTACAGCTCTACCCCTTTCACTTTTCATTTTGATGTAGGATGGAAAGATATCATGGCTTAGTTTGCATGGCTCAATATAGAAACTGATAGTAGGCTTATTATCTTTGCCTTAGTGTTGGAATTCAGAGGCACAGCAAGTCAATAAAACACACAGCAAAATAAATCAAGCACATAAACACATTTTTTAACGTGGTTCACCCAACCAATCTGGGCTACGTCCACCAAACATAGGCATCAGGAATTTATTAATCAAATTAGGAGATTACATCATGAAATCCTCACACTCTCTTAGCAAACATCCGAATGGTTTCCTGTTATATAGCCTAGAGAATCTAACAGCCTCATTAATTCCCTCACATCAAATATAGGAGGCATTAACTCCCTCCCAACAACCTGGAGTTAATTTAGGACCTGAATTCCTATTGTTGTCACCAGCTGAGATTTTTTCCTGTTTCATTACAAACAGAAAATCTCAACAATCTCCACCTTGACAACAATTCGCCTGATGCCCTGTTATTATTATTTTATCTTTTCTGCAAGCCAAGAAAAGCCAAACACCAGCGTAGCTTCTCCAACAAAACTGGTTTCGTGAACATGTCTGCACAGTTCTCCTTTGTATGCACCTTTTCAAGAGAAACTCCCCTTTCAGTGATAACCTGTCTTACAAAATGATATTTGATTGGAATATGCTTTGACTTTATATGATAGGCCGGATTCTTAGCCAAATGTATTGCACTTTGACTATCACAAAGTAACCTGATGTTGTCCTGTAACCTACCAAACTCACCAAGCAAACCTTTCAACCAAACCGCCTCTTTGCAAGCATGAGAAGCAGCAATGTATTCTGCTTCAGTAGTAGACAAAGCAACAATGTTCTGTAGCTTTGACATCCAGCTTATAGCTCCACCTGCAAGAGTAAAGACGTACCCTGAAGTTGATCTCCTCTTATCCAAATCACCTGCAAAATCGGAATCAACATATCCGCAAACAAATTCACTACTCTTATTGTAAGAAATACAATAACTACTTGTGCCTCTCAAGTACCGAAGCACCCATTTCACTGCTGACCAGTGTTCTTTACCCGGATTTGCCATGTACCTGCTGACAACCCCAACTGCATGAGAAATATCTGGTCACATACACATCATCGCATACATCAAACATCCTACTACATTGGCATAAGGAATTCGAGACATATAATCCTTTTCTTCATCTGTATTAGGACATAAACTCGAAGAAAGCTTAAAATGGGAAGCTAAAGGGACTGACACAGGCTTCACATTATTCATACCAAACCTCAAAAGTATTTTCTCAACATACTTTTGTTGTGATAGCCACAGCTTACCATTACTCCTGTCTCTGAAAATCTCCATGCCCAAAATCTGTCTTGCGGCTCCTAGATCTTTCATATCAAACGTCCTTGCCATCCGAGTCTTCAACCTGTTGATTTCTTCAATGCTTTTGCTTGCTAAAAGCATATCATCAACATATAACACTAAGATAATGAACATGCCATTATTTAACTGCTTAAAGTAAACACAATGATCATATTCACTTCTTACATATTTCTAACTCAACATGAAAGAATCAAACTTCTTATACCACTGCCGAGGCGACTGCTTCAGGCCATATAATGACTTCTTGAGCCTGCAGACAAATTTCTCATTGCGATGCTGAACAAACCCTTCCGGTTGTTCCATATATATTTCCTCATCTAAATCACCATGTAGAAATGCAGTCTTAACATCTAATTGCTGCAACTCCAAATCAAACAAAGCCACTAATGCTAACACAATTCTAATTGAAACAATTTTAACCACTGGTGAAAATATCTCATGAAAGTCTATGCCAGCTTTCTGAGAAAACCCTTTTGCAACCAGCCGAGCTTTGTACCTATCTTCCGTATCATTCACACCCCGTTTCAGCTTGAAGACCCATTTGCATCCCACAGTTTTCCTGCCTTTGGGAAGTTCAACCAGATCCCACCTACCATTCTTACCTAAGGCCATCATTTCTTCCATTATGGCTGCTTTCCATTTGTCACTATTTGAACCTTCTACAGCTTCCTGATAACACAAAGGTTCATCATCATTAGCGATCAAAGCAACTGAAGTAACATGATCATCATACCTTCTCGGACGGCGTTTGATCCTTGTAGACCTCCTTAAGAATGTTTCTGGTGCTTCCACAATTGGCTGTCTATTATCTGTAGAAACTTCTTCATGATCGCCATCTGAGACCTGTTCATGTCCTCCAACTGAACCCTGTTCATAATCTGATTCTGAAACCTGTTCATGACTAGAATCTGAACTATGGTCGTTATGACTATCATTAGAAATGCTGTCAAACTGAATATGCTGGAAATCAGATACATCATCCTGTTTCAATCTTCTATCTACATCTAACTGTACAAGAGAGGATTCATTAAACTTTACATCTCTGTTGATGATGATTTTGCGGGTAGTAGGATCCCACAATCTATATCCCTTTGTTCCATCACCATACCCAACAAAGATATACCTTTTAGACTTTGGATCTAACTTAGTTCGCTGATGTTTAGGCACTAGCGCATATGCATCACAACCAAACACTCTGAGTTTAGAATAGTCACAAGGGTGTCCTGTCCATACCTCTTGCGGAACGTTGCAGTCTATTGCCGTTGATGGAGATCGGTTTATCACATAACAAGCTGTTGCCACCGCTTCTGTCCACAACTCCTTCGGCAACCCGGCGTTACTCAGCATACACCTTGCTCTCTCTAGAAGAGTCCTGTTCATGCGTTCAGCAACTCCATTCTGCTGAGGCGTATAAACCGTGGTCTTATGTCTTTCGATCCCTGCATCCTTGCAATAGCTGTCAAACTCCTTGGAGGAAAACTCACCACCATTGTCAGTTCTTAAACATTTTATGGTTCTACCAGTGCTGTTTTCTACCAATGCTCTAAACTGCTTGAAAACTGTAAAAACATCAGACTTCTTTTTCAACATGTAGACCCAAACTTTCCGAGAAAAGTCATCAATGAATGATACAAAATAAGACGAACCACCATATGAAGCTGTAGGAGCTGGACCCCACACATCTGAATGGATATAATCAAGTATGCCTTTACTAGTATGTTTGCCTGTTTTAAACTTTTGTTTACTTTGTTTACCAAACAGACAATGTTTACAGAAATCCAATTTTCCAGATCTTAGATTAGGAAGTAACTTTCGGTCAGCCAAAATTTTCAACCCACTTTCACTCATATGCCCCAATCTTTGATGCCATAAGTGAATGGAACTACTGTCATGTTCAGATACAGACACATGATCTGACCCAGTTCTACCTTCTAACTGAAATAGATTTCCTACTTTCTTGGCCTTCATCACTAGTAAAATACCTTTATAGATTTTCATAACTCCACCTTGAATTACAGTTTTATATCCATTTGAATCAAGTGCTCCTAATGAAATCAAATTTTTCCTTAAATCTGGTACATGCCTCACATCAGTTAATATTTTTGTTGTCCCATCAAACATTTTCAGTTGTATGCTCCCAATTCCCACAATATTACATGTCACGTCATTACCCATGTACACAACACCATCATCAATTGATCTATATGTTTTAAACCAATCTTTATGAATACACATGTGGTTAGATGCCCCGGAATCTAACAACCAATGTTGATCATGTTTTGAAATATTAACTGACAATACCTCATCACTCATACCTGAACCTGATACTGAACCTGTATCTGTGGTGTTGGCTTCCTTCTTTTCTGTCGAAGAGCCTTCTTTAGCAACCTGCTTTCGCTTCCAGTAATCCTTTTTCAGATGTCCAGCCTTGACACAATGCCAGCACTTCACCTTTGGCTTCTTTCCTTTGGACTTTGAGCGAGAGTCACTATGCTTTCCCCCGGAGTGTCTCTCTTGTGAGCGACCTCTGGCCATCATTACCTCTGATGTAGAGGTGTCTGCATTTGACCTCTTCCTCATCTCCTCAGCCAACAAGGCTCCAACAACATCATCAAACTCAAGAATTTCTGATGTACTAAAGCTAATGGAAGTAACAAAATGATCCCAGGATTCAGGCAAAGAACATAATAGAGTTATTGCCTTATCCTCTGAATCAAATTTCACATCTAGACTGTTTAATTGCACCAACAAGGTATTAAAAACATTCAGGTGATCAGCAATTGAGGTACCTTCTTTCATCCGCAAACTGTAAAGCTGCCGTTTCAGGAGAATCCGATTTGTCAAAGATTTCGTCATATAGAGCTTCTCAAGCTTCAACCACAAGCCTGCGGCGGTTTTCTCTGACACAATGTTGAACAGAACATCGTCCGCCAGACATAACCGAATTGCGCTCAGAGCTCTATCGTCCATCTCATCCCATTCATCCTCCGTCATGGAAGGAGGTCTTTTGTTTTTCCCCAACAGTGCTTTTGCCACACCTTGTTGAACCAACAGATCGTGCATCTTCACCTTCCAGATCTCAAAATTATTCTTGCCATTAAATTTCTCAATTTCAAACCGGGCACTTTGAGTTTTCGCCATTTGTATCAAAAAAAAAAAAAAAAAAAACATGAATCCAGCTATAACGTGTGAATCGTTTTTTTTTTTTTTAAAACGCAATCTATTCTGCAATGTATTCAAATGACTATTGTTGCTTTTCTCATTCATACCTCCACGCGCACAGGTATTGTTGCTTTCTCCACGGGCCAACAGCTCCACGCATGTACAGAACCGCACCTCAATCAAAAACGCACAGCAATCAGCAATATCAGATTCCAAAACCGGCAACGGCTCACGGAAATTCTCAGCGCAGGTATTACAGTGTTGTGCTCCTGCAACCAGCCAAAGATTCTCAACGCACCAGGCAATAAACCTCCACGCACGAGCGGAATACCTCCACGCCTTGCAGCAATTGACAGCACGACCAGCGCTCAGCTGCGCTCCAACATAGCTCTGATACCAATTGTTGGAATTCAGAGGCACAGCAAGTCAATAAAACACATAGCAAAATAAATCAAGCACATAAACAAAGTTTTTAACGTGGTTCACCCAACCAATCTGGGCTACGTCCACCAAACATAGGCATCAGGAATTTATTAATCAAATTAGGAGATTACATCATGAAATCCTCACACTCTCTTAGCAAACATCCGAATGGTTGCCTGTTATATAGCCTAGAGAATCTAACAGCCTCATTAATTCCCTCACATCAAATATAGGAGGCATTAACTCCCTCCCAACAACCTGGAGTTAATTTAGGACCTGAATTCCTATTGTTGTCACCAGCTGAGATTTTTTCCTATTTCATTACAAACAGAAAATCTCAACACTTAGCTACAAGGACTATAGTGATCGCTTGGATCATTGACCATCATTTATCGTTTATTAATTTAGCCATAACCACCTTTTAAACCAAATTTTAAACAAATAATAGTTAAATTTAAAATTTAAATACTATTTATTTGAAAGATTATTTGAGAATGAAAATTGAAGTCTTCTTGCACAGTTGCATGTTTCTTCACAAAATTTGTGTGTTTTAACCAATGTTTCAGACTAACATTTCTTATGATCAAACTAATGCTAGAAGTAATTCTAGCATTAGTCTTCTAATATTAAATGTAAGATATCATATATTTTATAATACGCTTTGAAAAAACTCTTTTGTTGCCCTGCTGTGATGTGATGACATGTTGTCAGTTCTCTATTACTTTAATTCTTTGATTACCACACGCTACCACACCTTTCTTTGTTGCCACGGGGTGCTCTGCCGCTTCACCACATGACAATGTTTGGATATTTATCTATGTCCATGCCAGTTCATGAGTCCTTCCTTCCTTCAGATTGCAAAGGAGGATGGTAAAACCCCAAGAGCGGAACGAAATTTGTGGCAGGTTAACTGCTAGAAATGTGCTTACAAATAGTAGGCGTGCAGTGCTAGAAATGTTCTTTCAATGGTGAAATAAGTAGAGACTTCTTATTCTTGGATAGTAGAAGTAAAGGTCACAGATTGCTTCTACCCACCCTATTGCATTAAGGTAGATACCTCACCCTCATGTAACTAAGTTTCCAACCTGCTACTTTAACCATTTTCTATAGTGAAAAAAATTATGAATAATGCAGATTATGTGGTCATGCTAGAGACTGCAAAAATATGTAAATGGAAAAAAATCACTAGAGACTACAAAAATATGTAAAGGGGAAAAATCGCTGCAAAATATGTAAACCTCACAAGTAGGGAAAAAATGTTTAGGGTGGAGTTAGTTCTAATACTTTTCATTTAAAAGAAGCTAGTAGAGTGAGTTGAGTTAATTTTATATAAATTTTCAGTACAGAAAAAATATTTGGTACCTTTATTCAAGGTAACACTACATCATCGAACAGAAATCCAAACTATTGCGGCAAACCAGAAGAGATGAATGCTTGTCGGGGGAGGGTTGTGTCGTCTTAAAGGCCTGTTAGGAAGGGTAGAGAGGACAAGTGCTGGACAGGGTAGCAAAATAGGAAAAGACCATGCTTCACCATTATCCCCTCAAAAACAATAAAAGTATGCATATTTGTCACCCTTATTGGCATCCCAACACTTGGATTAATGCAAGATTGATTGTTTTATGAAATTGACTATGTCTATTCAGTTGTAACATTGTATCATCTAATACCAAAAAAAGGATGGTGTGTTTTATTTTTTTTATGACTTAATATTTTTATTTTATGAATATGGCTATGAGCAATCTGAGGCACCATGAAATTTGATATTCAAATCCAAAAATGTACCAAAAGTTCCAAATAATCCTATTGTTTACTGTTCACGAACATTGATCTCAAGATTTACGAGAAGCCCTCCTAGAACAGTGGGGTACTCAAGATTTATGAGAAGCCCTCTTTCAACAGTAGGGTACTAAGGTTTGCTGGAAACTGGAACACTTCAAACGTCAAATTTAGCAAATTCTACTACCTTCCATAATAAACCGAAGCTGAGTGCCTGCACATAGCAGCAACATAACATAAAACTTGTAGCAAATATTAACCTGGAACAATTCCAAAAAATATCGATTGGATTTTACATAGTTTTTTTTCCTTGTTCTTTAAACTTTGAAACAATCTAAAAATCATAAATATACTCATCTCGACTGGCCTGTGCTAAAAAGCAACGTAGGAAACAAGCTTTGATATTTGATAATTTGTGATACCAAGCAACATAAGGAACCAACACTGAAGAATAAGAATTTTTTACAAGTGAGGTCATATGGATAAAACGTGGGTTGCTTGGAGACAAGATGATTATTTAAGAGGCACTTGTGAGGCACTTGTAATACATGTAGGTATAATTGACTCATATTTTCCATGCTGCATGGGAGAGCCTCAATGACACTTCACCAACTAATTTTTTTGTTAATATTATTATCATGCACTTATAGCATTTTTTTATTATTATTGGTTATCATTTATTTCATCAATATGCAACACTTATAAAAGAAATTATATTCCCTTATTTATAAATGGAAGTTTAACCCAATCAATATTAAAATATTTCCTTAACTTTTTGACGCAGGAAAAATTGCCTAAAGACAATTTCCCTACTTTTCATAATCACGTTACCGTGAACCTGTGGGTTATGGCCCACCTATACAAATCGGAAGCGTTTACATTGGTGGGTTTTAACACAAACCTGACCAATCACCAAACAACACTTTAACATATAATCCGCCAATGAACGCCGATCCCACCTGAATACACACAAGACCAGACCTCAAATCGCAATTCAACACCAATCAGGAATTGAACAACAACCACAATTGAACAACAATCGCAATTGAACAACAATCGCAATTGAACAACAATCACAATTAATGCTAGATCACTTTATGGCCAATATCCGTTAGATAACACGCGGTCATCAAATCTACGGCCTACGGGTCTTGAACTAGAACACCAGTTAATTATAGGCCTAATCCCGTAGTTGATTGTGACGTAAGCGTTGACTAGTGAGATCGACAGCTATGATTTAGTGCGGACCTTCAACCACAATCAGGGCATCCCGTATGCTCCTACCCCCACTGTTGTTGCTGAATAGACTTCCTCTTGGTTTCGAACAGAGAATTAGCATCTTGATTTCATTCCTGGAATGGTCGAATTCAGATGTTAACGCAGATCTTCCTTCATAGTTCCACTGAGTTGTCTCTGAAAAAGAAATGCATGGATTCCTTTCTAGTTCGAATTTCCCTAATTACGTATTGTGTGAAGTAGAGTTCTCCTAGCTCAATCAGATCAAAATCTTTGATCCTCCCGATCCAAAGATCACTATAACAAATGGATTTAATGACTTAATATACACAACTACTTTAACTTCGATCACATTGTCATGATGGTCACGATTACTCTCTCTCGCTCCACTAGAATCCTGTAAACTTCACACAGACACAGATTCATCTACCAACCTTACCCAATTAGAAAATTGACATGTCATACATATATGACACTTTATTTGATTGTCAAACTTCTAACTTGATTTCACCTTCTTACTCTGCATAAAACAAAGTTCTCCTTCATGGATGTGACTCAATCTCCGTGGACAGACAAGATACCTCCTTCAATGTTGTAAAGAAATTACACATACGCACTCCAAATTCTTAAAACACTTTACGCTGCTCCAATTACTAAGAGATCTCGTTATAGCTGGTCAAATTTCATGACCTTTGCAAATACCTTCTGCATTGATAACTTTAGCTCGGCATCACAGGCTTCTTCAATGCATATTTTCAGATCTAAAGATTCGACTTATTACAATGGTCTTTTACAATGATAGAATTGCTTCAACACAGAACATTAAAGGAGCTAATCTCTTATCCAAGACTTCAACAGGAATTTAATCAATGAAATAACATAATGAAAACTTTCTTCCATCAATCAAACTATATACATAAAATGCTTGGCCCGATTTCTACATTTGAAATGGCCCTCACACATTTCCTCACACCCATCTCTATCTTTTCCTCTATCCTACTTTTTCCCTATCCTCTCTATCCTATCTATCCTCATATGCAGGATTACATTTATAAAATTAATTACATAGTTATGGATTATTCTAAATCCATGATTTCCTCCATAGATCACTCAACTAAATCCCTAAAATATCTTATCCCTCTTTTGACTCAACTAATTTCCATTCAAGGAGCTCATAATCCCTAACATATCTATACAACCCAACTCCTCTCATATTCTCAATTATAAGAGAATATTTACAATAAACCACACACTCAGATTTTTCTCTTAAAATATACATAATTTGTAAAATAATTAAGAAAAACATCACCCCCTAAATCAACCAAATAAGTAACGACATTTGAGCAGGATGCTCCTGCATCACTTTTTAGCATATAATAATTTTATAGCTCTATTAGATAAGCTTAGGCTCTCTATATCTTTGTAGTTTAGCAACAATGCGATGCATTCTTCTTAATACGATGGAAAGTTTTTCTTACCATTGACTAGGAGTCTAATTATTATGAGATTTATAAAAAAAAAAAAATTATATTATTTTTATACTTGTTACTTTGACTTTTTATGAATACAATTTATTTTATTAAATTATACATTTTTTTCAATAACCAAGTTATATTAAAACAATTTTTAGCTCTATAGATTGCTATCGTACCTGAAAATATGGATTCTATTCATGGGAGAACTTCTGGTTAACATTTCCAACATAGTGTAACAAAATAAGAAAAGATTTCCAAGATAAATTTCCAACACCCTCTAGCTTGGATCAATAAATTTCCAAGATAGTGTAACAAAATAAGAAAACATTTCCAACATACATTTCCAATATCGTGTAGCTTGGATCAATAAATTTCCAACCTAGTGTAACAAAATAAGAAAACATATATTTCCAACATCGTGTAACTTGGAATAAGTAAAGAAAGTGATTAGATGGAACTAGTAGTGTGATTGAAATAAAAGGTAGAGGAGGTGGTTGGCAAGCAACCCTAGACTAAAATCCAATTACCATTAAGTATATTACATTGAAGATGTTTTCAACCATCACTATTAAGTATATGTTTTGGAAAATCACTTTAATATATCTTTTTTCATCTTTTAATATTGTTAAAATTGTATAGCACAACATCCAACCTGCCCTAAGCAAATTTTTTTGTTTTTTGGTTACAAAGTTTTTGGTTATTTGTAAATAAGGCATCCCATATATCTTTTAATATTGTTAAAATTTTATAGCACGACATCCAACCGGCCTTAAGCAAACTTTTTTGTTTTCTAGTTACAAAGTTTTTGGTTATTTGTAAATAAGGCGTGGTGGGACGTTGGAAGATTTCTGCCATCCCTTATGCATAAATAAATGTTTATGAAATATAAAAACAAAAGAAGCATGTCCTAAGTATAATCTGACACCATCCTATCTGTGATTGTGCTTGCTACATCTTTTAGAAATATAGGAATGATTTTTATGCTTGCTATATCTTTTAGAAATATAGGAATGTTTTTTATCCCACAATTTCCCTTTTAGCATTTCATGGTAGGGACTAATGCTACTGCAACTCTTATTTTATAGGTGCTTCTAATTGATCCAACATATTTTTTTTGTATATTAATCTGACTTCCTCACACAACAAGAAATTCATGTTATTATGTATACCGATATAAATGTGCCTTTTGACATAGCGTCACGATCAGTGGAGGGTATTTTTGTTGTCTGGCATCGCACAAAAATATCTCAAGATATAATGCAATGAGGATTTTTTTGTTTTCTGGAATTGCACAGAAATCTTTCAGGATTCAATGCAACGAGGATGACACTATTGACAATCTCAGGGAGCTCGTGATTTCTTATACTGGAACTCGTGCTAATAATATCAACGATAAGATCAAATTATGTAGACTTTACAGACAAGTTGTTGCACAAATAGAAACATTTTGTCATGAAAGGCATAATTGTCATAGCATAATGGCGAAAAACATGAATTTCAAGCAATCTTTGTGATTATGTGTTGAAGATAATGGAGAATATCCTAGAATAGGTAGGAGTGGTTCACGTAACCTCAGGATAGGAATTAGTTTCTATTTCTTAGGATGTTGTTCTAACTTCCCTAAAACCATGTTTTCTATTTAATGTGTAATGTGCATGAACAATGTAGAGCATTCTGCAGAGCCAGACTCTCCTGCTTCAAACTCTCGTTCATAGCGCTGACCAATGGGTTTTATTTTTATTAATACAAACATTACCATTTTTATCATGGTATCCGAGCATCAGGGCTGAGGAACATGTACGTTGGCTAGTGGGTGGTTCTTTGAACCAAGATCATCGCAGTTGTAAGGTGGATAACTACGACGATTCTGAAATCATTGTTGGTTTTGAGTGTACCTCTGTGACAAGTGCATTGTAGCTCCTTCACACATATTTTCTAACTTTTTCGTCGCAGCAAAGACGTGTACAGCTGTGACGACGTCGCAGAAACAATAGGAACTTCTGCGACGATCGTGGAAGCCAATAACAAGGTTGTGGTTGCGAAGGGAAGCCAAGAACAAGGCTGTCACTGTCAAAGAAGCTGCATGGAGAAGCCAATAACAAGGTTGTAGTTGACAACAGAAGGTTGTCTGGAGGCTGAGAAGGAAGCCACGGTGATTTGCGCATGTGCTGCGAGATCAAACAACATTGAAGATTAGTGATCTGTCTCTGTCATAGATCTGGGTTAAATTTAACATCTTTTACCTGTCGAATTTTTTTCTCTAAATCGCCAATATGAGCAACAATATTTTTGAAGTATGCATGAACAAGCATAACAAGCTTGATGGTTCCAATTATGCAAATTGGAAGTTTAAGATGCAAACTCTGCTAGAAGCGCAGAGTACATGGACAATTGTGAATGGGGATGAGCTGAAACCTGCGACTGGATCGGCATCGATCCCAGATTGGGAGAAACGAGAAAGTAAAGCAAGGACAATGTTAAAGATGTCAGTGAAAGATTGCATTATACCGCACATTAGAGAAGGTAAGTCAACTAATGAGATCTGGGGAATTCTAAAAGAATTGTACGAGATAAGGAATTCAAATCGTCTTCTGTTTCTCAAGAGTAAGATCCTATCCATGAAGATGGAGGTGAATGAAACAATTGCTTCATTCATAGCAAGGATCAAGGATTTGAAAACCAAATTATCAGACATTGGTCATACAATGGATGATACAGATCTTGTCACCATTACAATGAATGGTGTCATTGATGATTATCAAATGTTCATCACTGGGATAAATGCCAAAGAGGAGATCCCGCATTTTGAAGAGCTGACAGGTATACTGATGCAGGAAGAAGAGAGGAGATCGACTCTGAAGCCCTAGAGTGCCCAACTTGCATTGATGGCGAAGAAGAACTTCTACAAAGGGGAAGGGAGTCCTGTTAAGTTATGGTATGTTCTATGCTTATAACAGTTTACTTCTTTTCCTTATTATATTCCAAAGATTAGCAATCATACGTACATAAAGTAAAGTGCAGATAGAACATTAAACGATCGATAGAAAACAAGCCAAGACAAGAGACACAAGATGTGGTGGCTAGCCAGGGACAAACCCCACAATGTGTGGGGAAACCCTTTGATCAAATCTTCTTTTATCTTCAATAATTCAGCAGAGAGAAATAGTACAATAAATCTGATTCATATCAGCAGTAGCAAACCCTAGATCAATAGCATCAGCATTAGTGGCTTCATTATCAAACTAGGGCAGACGATATCTTGCAAACCGTTCGTCGGATTGACTTCATTCCACCACCAAAAGTTGCGGCTTTCAGAGGAGGTTTAGATGAACCTACAGTGCAGTTCCAAAGAGGAGATCTTCTATGCCACGTAGGTCAATCTTTACTTCTACAGTTGCAGCTTCAGTTTCAGCAGTTTCCGACTTCAAACTAGGGCAGTCGATATCTTGCAAACCGTTCATCGAGTTGACTTCATTCCACCACCAAAAGTTACGGCTTTCAGAGGAGGTTCAGATGAACCTATAGCGCAGTTCCAAAGAGGAGATCTTCTATGCCACGCAAGTCAATCTTTACTTCTGCAGTTGCAGCTTCAGTTTCAGCAGTTTCCGGCTTCAAACTAGGGCAGTCGATATCTTGCAAACCGTTCATCGGATTGACTTCATTCCACCACCAAAAGTTGCGGTTTTCAGAGGAGGTTCAGATGAACCTACAACGCAGTTCCAAAGAGGATATCTTCTAGGCCACGCAGGTCAATCTTTACTTCTGCAGTTGCAGCTTCAGTTTCAGCAGTTTCCGGCTTCAAACTAGGGCAGTCGATATCTTGCAAACTGTTCATCGGATTGACTTCATTCCACCACCAAAAGTTGTGGCTTTCAGAGGAGGTTCAGATGAACCTACAGTGCAGTTCCAAAGAGGAGATCTTCTAGCCCACGCAAGTCAATCTTTACTTCTGCAGTTGCAGCTTCAGTTTCAGCAGTTTCCGGCTTCAAACTAGGGCAGTCGATATCTTGGAAACCATTCATCAGATTGACTTCATTCCACCAACAAAAGTTGCGGCTTTCAGAGGAGGTTCAGATGAACCTACAACGCAGTTCCAAAGAGGAGATCTTCTAGGCCACGCAAGTCAATCTTTACTTCTGCTGTTGCAGCTTCAAATTCAACAGCTTCTGGCTTCACATGTGTGAGAGAGAGACCCATTTCAGCGTAGTAGAGAAGAGACTCATTTCTGCATAGTAGAGAGAGAGAGAGATGTGATGAGATGAGTGAGTCCAAATGAGGAAAAATCCTCTTATATTTATACACAACGTTGGTGGGTGAATAGATGCGACTGTTGGGCTTCTGAGCCTACATGAGTTGTAGGTCGGCTTGATAATAATTCCATAATCAAAATAAATTCATATCTCCATGAATACTTATCGGAATCGGATGATCTTTATATCAATCCTACACCTCTCGACGAGAGGGATCTAATAAAAATATTATCAGCCATGAATAAGATGACCCACATGAAGTTTTGCCCTGGTTGCCAATTTTAACACTCCCTCTCAACCATGGAGAACTTCATTTGCAATCTGTCTATCGGTCATTACTATTCATCCACCAAATGCACTACCCTGTACAGCCTGACCCTTGCCCCGCTCTGCTCTATTCTGCCTGTTCTGCTTTGTCTTGTTCTGCCCTGCACTAATCTGTACTATTTTGCTCTGTTCTGCTCTGCTCTTGCATTGTTCTGTTCTGCTCTGCTTTTGTCCGAATTATGAAGAAGAAGAAATGATCGAGGATGTATCATACTGACTCAAAGTCAGTCTCAGAGTATGTACCATGGGTCCCAGACCAGTCTCAACCTACCCGAAGTCAGCGTCATAGTGAGTACAACTCCACTGGTCCTAGACCAGTATCATCCTCCACTGACTCAAAGTTAGTCTCAGAGTGCGTACCACTGGTCCCAGACCAATCTCAGCCGACCCGAAGTCAGATTCATAGTAAGTACCACTCCTACCACTGGTCCCAGACCAGTATCGTAGTCTCAGAGAGTGTACCACTGGTCCCAGACCAGTCTCAACCGACCCGAAGTCAGCGTCATAGTATGTACCACTCTCACTGGTCCCAGACCAGTACTGCACTGACACAAAGTCAGTCTCGGAGTATGTACCACTGGTCCCAGACCAATCTCAACCGACCCGAAGTCAGCGTCATAGTATGGTACAACTCCTACCACTGGTCCCATACCGGTATCACAGTCTCAGAGAGTGTACCACTGGTCCCAGACCAGTCTCAACCGACCCGAAGTCAGCATCATAGTATGTACCACTCTCACTGGTCCCAGACCAGTACTGCACTGACACGAAGTCAGTCTCGGAGTATGTACCACTGGTCCCAAACCAGTCTCAACCGACCCGAAGTCAGCCTCATAGTATGGTACAACTCCTACCACTGGTCCCAGACTAGTATCATTGATCCCAGATCAATGGATGTCATCCTAGCGTAGGGAGTACGATAGATACAACAATGCGTCCATCAGTACTACTATGGTCCCTAACTTCATTTCCCTGCTCATTGATCAGATGAGAGGTACTTCCCATGAGTCCCAGACTGCATGGGTAGGATGCCTCGACAGGAGAACTAATCAATCCTGTCCTCAAAGGAGAACACATCAATCCTGCTACAATCACTGTGGAGAACACATCAATCCAGGCTGCCATGGAGAACACATCAATCCAGGCTTCACAGGAGAACTAATCATCCTACTACATAGGAGAGCGAATCATCCTGTTCCACAAGAGAGTGAATCATCTTGTCCCACAAGAGAGCAAATCATCTTGTTCTAGTGTGCACCACCAGGGGAGGGTGAGTCACCATGTGGTCATATGTTGCTCCAATAGGAACCGCAAGCCCTCAGAGCTCCCAGAGCTCAATGTATGCAACATGCAGGACCCTTGTATAAGGGTTTCTTGCCGACTCCAAGTCGTTTGGGAAAATCACAGATTAGATCTTTCCTCGGGGCTTTGACAAGGTGTATCAACCTGTACATCATCTTAATGTGATGGAGCTTCCTTGCTCATCGACTTACCATATCCCAGATGATGTCTATCTGCTGGAGCAATTGACGAATACGGGATTCCTCAATAATCGAATCCCACCTCTGGTTGTTACAGAGAATCACAGTGGTATCCAATGTAAATCCAAACAGCTCACTGAAGAGCTTTCGCAACCAGACTGCCTCACACGAGGTTATGGCCGGAAGAGGCTCACCCCTCTCTCGTCAAGGGCTTATGTAGGAACAATCATAAAAGAATAGGAGTACAACCATTATGCGTTGACTTCCACTTCCATACTAGAGGATACGGTTTCGACAAAGGCGGGGGCATGGGATTTCATGAATAAGTAGAAAGATGCTCTGTCTCATCCACTCTGCGTAGATTGACTGAACGCAGAAAACCTGATTTCGTACCTGTAGTCTTTCTATCTCATTAGTAAGGGATTGGACATCTGGGAAATGGCAGTGTGACCACCATTATTTCCTGATCCGTTTTCATTTGCTTGGATAGACCGAAGCAATCCAAGCAAGACCTCAGGATGCAGCTCAACCCGTCCATAAGCAGCATCAGATTCCAATCACATTCATGCGAAGCATAAGTAGATAGAATTCATTTGGTGCCCGGAAAAGTTAAGCACTGCGTTCGTCCAGTTCGGTGCTTGGCGTAAGTCCTAGCAAAGCGTCTCGGCTTCTGTAATAAAATGAATTACTCTGCATCTTGTTATCTCTGGTTTATATCTTAGCAAAGTGGCATATCGACGAATGTATGACACATATATGACACATGTTTAGATGTAAACGAAGTGGTGGATGTAAACGAAGTGCAGGCAGGCGTACATGCAGTGGCTGTGCAGTGGTAGATAATATAGTTACATGTACTGATGCATATTCATAACATTTAATGCCTTAAACTAATATTAGAATTAGTTTACCTCCCTCAAAAATGCGAAAGGAACATACTAATATATGATATGATTTTAGCCTCCCCACCTCGGGAAGAGGCTAAATAAGATGATTAAACCGATTTCCTTATAAAACTACACGGTGATCCTTAAAGGGTTCGGATAAAGTTAGGTTATCCATGAAAATGACCAGCTAGAACTAATGCTATCTCACAATTTTCGATTGCTATAGTCCCTGGCCATTGCCAAATGGCAGGGACTAATAAGATTACCAAAAATGTTGATAAGAATAAAAAGCTTTTTAACACTCGTACTAAAAGGAGAACTTACGAAACATTAACCAAAATTAATAGCATGCAAGAAATTTATTGACAAATAAATCCCATACTTCAACACTTGCAAATTTATATAATTAGGGATTTTAAATAAAACTCTCTTTACTTTACTTATTACAAAGCTTCTACTTATTACAAAGCTTCAATGAGGAAATATAATTAAGATATTCAAATAATAATTAAGAAGACAAAATTTCCATGCATTTGAACTAAATCAATTTTTTATTAAAAAATTAAATTCAAAAATAAAGAAACCATTCAAACAAGTCTATAGTGCATTTCTTTATTACATAACATTACAACATTGCAAAAATGCGTTTGCTTGTGACTATAAGAGAATAATATATCAATGGAGAGAAAATAACAAAATCTTCAACCAGCAGAATCGTCGCGTTTGGTCTTCACTCTGTAAAACAAATAGACCTATGTTGGACATGCTACCTCCTCTCGTAGCAAAACTTTGCTCCTTGACCGTACCTTTTCTTCTCATGTTTCTTTTAATTGAGTAGTAACTACTTAATTTTTGTTGCATAACAACTCTTTAAAATAAAATAAAAATAATATTAATTAATTTAAAGAAAGTTTTTATATATATATATATATATATATATATATATATATTAATCTTAGATGTTTGGAAATGTTTTATTTATATATGATTATTATCCTATTTATAAAAATTAATACAATATCATTTAAATAATTATTATGGAATAGTAAAATATTTTTTATTCAAAATTATATAACAATTATGTTATTTTGTAAAAATATAATATATATTAATCATATTACATAAATATGTATTTGTTTAATTATGATTAATATCATATTTATTTTAATTAGTTTATTTATTTTAATTACAAATTTATTGAGTTTTTAGAGGGATGAATTTTTTTTTTTCACTTTAAAAAGGCTTTACACTTTATTTTTCTGGGTGGTTGGTAGATCATGAGCTAAAATAAATCTAGACTCGTAATATCTATATATATATAATTTTACTGACTCAAAATGTTTATAGGATAGGACATGACATTACAACATGTTTATAGGATAGGACATGACATTACAACATCTCTTATATATTGGATTGGAAAGTGCCTCCATCTTAACTAAGGATTTTAACTCTAGATCTATCAAGCACATAGACTAAGGATCTTTAATTCTAGATCTATCAAGCACTGGGAGGGATCAAATCTCTTGAGGTGCAAACCTTTCCTCAAGTTTTGCGGTAAAAAAGAGGTTTAAATATTGAACTTGAGGAAAGGCTTGCACCTCTAATCTCTTGAGGTGCAAACCTTTCCTCAAGTTTTGCACTAGAAAGAGAAGCTTAAATATTGAACTTGAGGAAAGGCTTGCACCCCTAGAGAGATCTAGGAAACATCGAGAGGGATCAAATCTCTTGAGGTGCAAACCTTTCCTCAAGTTTTTCACTAAAAAACAGGTTTAAATATTGAACTTGAGGAAAGGCTTGCACCTCTAGAGATTTGATCATTGTCTGCACTTGATAAATCCAGAGTTAATAGATCAATATTGGTTTACATAATAGATAACTATACAAAAAAAAGCATAATTTTTTTAACATAAGGACTATAAATACATGAATCAAAATCATTAAAATGCAATTTCCTAATTCTTTTGAAAACTTTTCTTATAAGACAGTGTAAAAAAATAAAGCCTAACTTTTCATACATAAGGACTATTCAAAATAGCTATAAAGGAAGGAGTTAATACACTTTCATAAAAATACGTTCATGTTGGAGGACAACAATAAATAGAGGTATTTTTGGTTTGGAAAATTTCTTTTATTTATACAAACCATTTACAAAAGTTTTAAAATAAAATTACAAATAAAGAGAAAATTATTATTATTATTATTATTATGATAACCAAAAGTTAGCTATTTTTCCCTATATTTTTTAAAACATTGCCTATAATACACTATGATACAAATATAAAGTCTAATTTGGTGTTATACAAGGGAAAGGTTAGCAATTTTTCCCCATTTTTTTTTTTTTTAAATTTTGCCTATAAAACACTATGATACAAAGATAAAGCCTAATTTGGTGTTGTACAAGGAAAGACTTACCTTTAGCAATAAGAGTTGTGATTGACAACTCGATGTCCTAATTCCCAAGCCGCTTTGTGAATATTTTGTATCTATATATAACTCTCACACAAAATGATTCAAATCTCAATTTTGGCAAAACAAATTGTCTTTTGTATCTATATATAACTCTCACACAAAATGATAGAAATCTCAAATTTAGCAAAACAAATTGTTGTTTGGTTGTCTATAAAACACTTTCTTGCTAGAGGACAACAATAATTATACAAAAGTGAAGCCTAATTCTTTAAAGACTATAGAAAAAATCATTGAAACAAGATTCCCTATATTTTTTAAAAAATTGTCTATAAGGCACTTTGATACAAAAATAAACCCTACATGAGAATTAAACTTGTTTTTAAGACATAAAGGCTATAGATACATGAATCAAAATTATTGAAATTGGATAAAGAGAAAATAACCTCTCTTTTTATTTTATTTTAAATTAAGAAATTATAATAGAAAACAAGTTATCAATTTTTTTCCTAAATTTAAAAAAGAAAATCCTATAAAACACTCTCATGCTCGTGAACAAAAATAATTATATAAAATTAAAGCTTTTTTTTTATAAGTAAATACTATTGATACATAAACAAAGTCATTGAAAGAGGATTACCCTTTTTTTGAAATTGGAGGTATTATGGTGTGATATTTTCTTTTATTTACACAAAAATTGGAAAAAGATTTAAAAAAAAAATAACTTTTATTTTCATTTTTTTAAATTAAAAATTATAATGAAAAAGTTTTATAAAATTTTTCCCATTTTCTTTTTAAATATTGTATGGTGTTCTGGTGGGAGTGCTACAACTCAAGTCTTAATTCTTTAATAGTTTTGTGAATTTTTTGTGTCTATATAGATAGCTCTCACGCAAAAAATTCAAATTTCACACAACAAATTGACAACTGGTTACTTTTGTGTGTGAGGAATTAATTAGAATATTAAAATTTTAAATAGGCTACATAAGAGAAAAATACCATGGAAAAATTCATGGGTTGGGAAAATGGTAAGCCAAAATGTTTACTTTATATAATATAATAATTTATTTATTTTTTATTTCATAGGTTATATTAGAGAAGGATACCATAGGAAAAAACCATGAGTTGTGAAAATCACGACTCAAAATGTTTTATTAAAGTAAATTGAACATTTTATTTTATTAAATAATTTTATTTTTTACTCTATTTTAATTTTATATTATTATTTATTGTTTCATTATTTTATTTTTAATATAATTATACCAATTCAAAATGTTTTTATTAATAATTATAATCATTGATATTTTATTAATAATCATAATCTTAGTTTTTTTATTTAATTTTGTTTATTACAAATTAATATTATTTATTTTTTACTGTAATTTAATTGACTACAACAAGAGCTTTTAAATTATATTAGGTTGGAGATTTATTTATTTATTTTTATTATGTAATTTGACCGAGTAAAAATGTTTAAGAGGATAAGACAAGACATGAGATGACATTACAACATCTCTTTCACATTTGTTTAAGAGAATAAGACATGACATGACATGACATTACACCATCTCTTTCACATTGCCGTGGAGAGAGTCTTTCGGGCCAATCAAGCTTGGAGGGATCAAATATCTTTTGACTCTAAAAAGGTTTGCACTTCAAGAGATTTGATCCCTCTGGGCACTTGATAGATTGAGAGGGTTAAGATGAATCTAAATTGTTTTAATTATTGAATAAAATTAATTATAATTATAATTATAATTATTTATTTTATTATTTTATTTTACTTCTTTTTCCTTTAAAAGAGGTTTGCACGTCAAGAGATTTGATCCCTCTAGGCACTTGGTAGATTCAAGTTAAGATGAATCTGGATTGTTTTAATTATTGAATATAATAAATTATAATTATAATTATTGCTTTTATTATTTTACTTTATTTTATTTTTATGTAATTTTACCATGTGAAAATATTTTAATTAATTATAATTGTTTGAAGAATTCTTCAATAAAAAATCACATTAAGGTTGCTCGGAACCATTTAATGTGGTTAGTCATCAAGAATAATAAGATGGAGAGTATGATATTAGCATGAAAATAAATATTATGGAGATGTAGAGAAAGTTACTTCTAAAACCCTATGGAGATGTAGAGAAAGTTACTTATGAACCCTACACTACCATGGGTGAACAATACATGCAACAACATATGAGCATAAAGACAATAATCCCATGAAATGTTCATATTCACCCATACATCCTCATGTGGATCATAACTAGCCATTCAACATATCAACACAAGTAAACCCAGGTTTTCATGCAACCAATAGCATACCATTAATTCATACTCAAACTTGAAATTCATTCATACATGAGAATACAAGAAAACTTATCTTGGATTTGGATTTGTATTGAAGATGGACATCTGACTTCAACTCTCCACCCAACCATAGGCTAAGATACTTGCACTTGTCCAGCCAAATTCCAGGAAATGAAGTGATTTAATTGTTATAATCTAGGTGGTCATTCTCCGAGTTGAGAAGTAACTTTCTCTACATCACCATAATATTTATTTTCATGCTAAGATTAGACTCTCCAACTCAGAATGGCTCGAATACCTAAAAATTCTTTAAGTATACAATATGGATCACAAAAGAGTGAATTCACTAATTATAATTATAACTTTTATGCTTTTTTTCTTTTCTTTTTTTTTATATAATTTCATCACGTCAAAATATTTATAAAGCATGATATTACAACATGTCTTGTATAATAAGCTCGAGAACACCTTATTTTGAAATAATATTTTGAATATATTGTATAATTTAAATGATAAAAATGTGCATTTGGTGAATAAGCTATACTGCTAATATAACATTTATTATACTAGCACAACCACATTAGTAAATGTGGTAAGAATAGTACTGAAGAATGTTAAAAAAACCTATATTAAAACTTCTGACATTGTTTATGATAAAATGATGATTCATAAATTGTTAAATATATCTTTAAAAATATATTAGTATTTATTAAAAAAAAATTAATAATTTATTTCATGATAAAGAAATATACCTTTGAATTTTGGCACAGCAATGACACTTTAAATTTTGGGAGTTATATCATTAATCTCATTATGAAGGAGTCATTCGCATTGAAAATTGGCGTCGATGCATAATGAGACATTACATTTTTATTTGAAAACCTTGAAATATTTCTTTTTCACTCGTCGAAAGTAATTTCGAAGTTAAAGCAAAATATACTATAATATTGGTTTTAAAATTAAGTCAATGCGAATGCGAATGCGAATGCGCACCATCATTTTGCAAATTGTAGATTACAGAGTGGTGGCAGATTCATTGTCCATTACTTCAGCTACTTCACTGTCAATTGTGAATTATTCCTTTCTCTTCTGGGGCCGAGTCCACCATCATCATATTCCAAATTGTAAGTTGCAGATTCACTGTCCATTACTTCAGTTACTTCATTGTCATTGTGAATTATTCTTTTCTTTTCTCTTCTCTTCTGGGACCGAGTCCTAGAGGTATACGCGGATTTGGTCGAATTGTAAGAAATTGCGACGGTGGTCGGGCTAGGGACATGCTAGGGACATTCGTCGTGGGAATAATTAGGCGTTAAATTAAATTTTGGGCGATCTAATCAAGTATTAGCGGGATCACCTTCCACTCGGCCGGCAGACATCGGGATGAAATCAATTCAAACCATTCTTATAACCACTCATGGAAATGATTGCTCAAGATTAAAACCGCTGGTCAAGTGGACATTAGGCCAGACATTCTCTATTGCATTATATTTTTCATTTTTCAACTGGTTACTCTTCTTTTTATTTCATTTTTCATCTTGTTACTCTTTTTTTTATTGTAATGGAACACTTTAATCATTTTACTAATTAAAAAAATTGATGATGGTTTAAATTTAAAGATGTCAGTATATTTTTGTGGTTGCTCTAATATTAATGGATTGAATTGATACCACTAACTTCCCTGCATATTTAAATCACATGATTAAACCTTTGTTTAAATTAATGTTTTACAAAGCTTCATTTTTTACCAAGCTTCATTAAAAAGTTACCATGCCATTTGTTAATTGACACCTATCTTAAGCAACATGAGAAGACTACAAAATGTTACACACACCTTACACAGACACTTGTCATAGTAGTTGAAAGGTGTATTTTTGAATAAGATGATTATCATTTCAAACCATTGGTAACGTGTGTCCAATTCCAAATAACATGTGTCGTAGTTTCATTAACTTGTCCATGAATTTCACCCTTTCATGTTCTTAATAATAACTCCGCCACTCCATCTAGGACTGGATGCATGTATTAATTACTGGAACCATTTGAAGGGGCTTCTCTCGGCTTCTATCTCGATCTCCTGTTTTTTCAGGGGTTTCCTTCCAGATGCATTGGAGGAACCCTCTTGGTTGAAAATGATAGTGGTAGCAGCAAGAAGTAAAATTCCTTTCCTTTCTCATGAGCTTTCTTGAATATATGTATTGATTGTCTTTGTTAGTATAGCCATTAGAATATTTCAATTTGAAAAAAATAGCTTGTTAATAATTCTTATTCTTTCCCCTTGACAATGCCTGACGACAGGCTAGGTTGTCCGTGACTTGCCCTCCGCCCTAGGGTGTTGGTTGTCCGTGACTTGCCCTCCGCCCTAGGGTGTTTAGCTAGGCATCATTAGCTCGGTTTATCTACTAATAAAACTGAAGGTAATCCATGATGTGTGGCTTTAAAACTGAAGGTAATCCATGATGTGTGGCTTTAAGCTCTAAAATTCTTTCATCGCTTTGCATTTTATTTTTTCCCTTTTTTGTATGAGGCTGTGAACAGAGGCATCAATCAGCAGTTCATAGTGACATGGTGGCCTTTATATAAACGTACCGAGTCGAACGTAATCATTGTGAACTAAACTTACTGAGTCGAAATTTGTGATCATTGTCATCACACAAATGCGAAGATTAGGCATGCGAAAATTGTAATCATTGTCACTGTTATGAACATCACAATTAACAAGAAGGCAATGATTTGATGTGTGGTTTCAATTTATATTTTCTACTTCTATTTGTGGTTGTGGACATGGCCACCCAAGAGCTGAAAGTGATGTAGTCACCTTCAAATAAACCTACCAGGTCTAGCACAAACGAGTGGGACGGTTACTCGTGATATAAATTTTTGCTATAACTTAAATGAATTTCCTTCTTTGTTTTGTAACAACTTTACTATGACTTTGTGGCTCGTGATTGGGAACATAAATGAAATCCTTGCTATGTATCGCATCTATGCCCTGCTCTTGTGGTTCATGACTGGGGAAAGAAATGAGGTTGTTCTCCCTGGCTTCAACAATTCCATCCTCCTGGTTCCAAGCACATTGGGGTTTATAACTCTCTAAACTGACCTCACCTAGTACTACTCCTTGTGATTCATGACTGGGAAATAAATTGAGGTTTTTCTCTCTGGCTTCAACAATGCCATCCTCCTGGTTCCAAGCACATTGGGGTTTATAACCCTCTAAACTGGCCTCGCCCAGTACTACTCCTTGTGGCTCATGACTCAAAGCAGCGCACTGTACTACAGATCGAAACTCACTCCATTAGGACAAGATGAATTCCAGGAAAGACAAGATGAATTCCAAGAATCACTGGCCTAGAATGTTTGTGAAATTGAAGTCGTCGAGATCGCTAGGTAATGAATATCCTGGAAGCTCTAATTCTTCGGTCATTATAAGGTCTACGAGATTAGCTATTAATCTAGTTTGTTTAGATTCCACTTAGAATATTATTTCAGTTACAGTTAAATAACCAACAACTTAGCTATATAATGCTCTATGGGTGATGTTTACAGTAGTCATATTGGCAAGTACTCAACGCATTCTACTTATCTAGTTAATACACATGCTCATATTGTGAAATAGTGGCGCTGGGTCTCGAACTTTACACCCTGTTCACACTACTAAATCATTGTGCTTATTGTTAATATTCCACTCCCACTCAGAACACGTTTACCTACTGCACCCCGAGTTTCAATAAAACCACTCCTACACCTTAAATATTGGTCCTTGGCCATCATTTGTTCCTCGTAGGGATTAGGGTTTATTTTGTTTTCTTCCACTCCCGCTTAGCCCACATACCTTTGCCACTGCAGTGTACCCAGACTGTCTCACGTAGGGATTCGACCTCAGAAGAGCTCAAACTTGTTATCTTGTCGTAGCCCAATAAATCGTACTTATTATAAACGATTTGGTGCACCAACGGCTTTCTATCATTTCGGCCTCTCTTTTCCACTCCAACACCTGTTTTTCTCATACCATCTAGGGAAGAAAAATGGAGTATGAACTATTTTCTTCCCTGCATGACTGTATACTTTAATGCGTTATGCGTTACACCACTACAATATAGATCTCTGGCTCATCACTAGAGGGCACAGTATATCACATTGTATATCATTGTTATATTTCAATATTTCTTCTCCAAGGATTTTTAGATTGATTATCAAATGTGCTGATATATTATGACAGGTTTATGGCAGATGAATAAAGAATACCATCATAAAAACATAGGGTTGTTGATTTCATAAATATCAAATCATAAATTTTATCGTTTATTGTCTATTTCAAATTTCAAATAATCAGTTTCAATCTGATTGTTTCAAATTTGAAACAATCTAATTATTTCCATGCTTATCCACTTTGAAATTTGGAGAACTTTTTATAACTAAAAGGAATATTTATTTCCATGCTTATCCACTTTGAAATTTGGAGAACTTTTTATAACTAAAAGGAATATAATAGTGTTAGACATACATTGAGGAAACTAATTGGCAACTCACTATTTACCCTTTTTCTTTGGCAACATTCTTGTCATTTCCTAGCAAACCATCCACACCCTTACCCTTCCAATCTTCAAATCTTTTAGAGATAATAAAAACATAAAAACCTAAAACCTAACTCCATTTAAAGAGTTAAATGTTTAAAAGCCTTGTAAAATATTTATTTGAAAAAATTCATCCTAAATCCTTGTAGATCTAAATAACCTTAAGAATTTTCTAATTCTAGATATAGCTCTTAAACACTATTATATTCAATTGGATGGATGTCTTACTCCTGAAAATTTCACATTGTATCTATTAGAAAATGACATTGGCAACCTGATCAAAGGTATATCTATTTCTATTAGCAAGTTATCAATATATTTAAATTCTCTTTTGTCATTGACAACATCATCAAAGGTATATCCATTTCCATTAGCAAGTTATCAATATATTTAAATTCTCTTTTTTGATTTGTTGAGATGGATATTCCTTTTAAAATTGCTCAAAGTGTCCATTTCCATTAGCAAGTTATCAATATATTTAAATTCTCTTTCTGATTCTATTATAAAATTTCATTGACATCATCATCAAAGGTATATCCATTTCTATTAGCAAGCTATCAATATATTTCAATTCAATTTTTTGATTTGTTGAGATAGATAGCGCTTTTAAAATTGCTCAAAGTATCTATTTCTATTAGCCAACTATCAATGTATTTAAATTCTCTTTCTGATTTGATTTGTTGAGATAGATAGCCCTTTTAAAATTACTCAAACTATTTAGATCTATATGGAATAGGAATTCAAGGTTGAATTTAAACATTTGATCTTGATATTATGAGACAAAATCTAGAGAGAGATATAGATATTTCCTCCTTGAAGAAGGCCTTGTTAGGTGTGGAGTTTATAATTGTATCCACTTATTTTACTAAAATCCTTCCCCAAATCTCATTAAAATGTATGAGAATCTAGAATGTGCATGTAGCCACTATTTTTCTTCAAGAAAACAAATGTTAGATCAATGATGATTGAAGATTCATAAAGTTATTTGGGATAAATATTACTTCATTGTCACAATAGTATCTAATTTTCCAACTTTCACATCTAATATCCATATTTAATTGCACTAAGGTGTGAGGATTATAATGGATTTAAAGAATTTATGTATTCCTTTTTGTACTTAAAGTGAATTTGGTTACTGTGGTCCATTAGCATAAGGTGAATTGGTACATAGATTTATAGATGCATATCCCATGAACATTTAAAGCAAATAGCTTTTCAACTCTACAATCTAATAGAGAACATTTTATTTTTAAATATTCTTCAATATCCAATTGAAATTCAATAAACTCTACAATAGACATTATTTACATATATAATAAAAAATCATTAGATATCAAATTCAATGGTGCATTTACTTTTTTCCTAAAATTTTTACTCAAATAAAAAATAATAGGTAATTATCTAAAAGATGTTGAAATTTTGGATAACCACGAAAGGATTTCCAAAAGAAAGAAACACATAAAAAATAGTTGGTTGGGAAATTTACCCAATATTGAAGTTTTAGATCCAAAGCAATGGGTTTAGAGCTTAAATAATTAATTAATTTCTTGAATGGTTAAATATCGATTTGTGGATGGACAAGGATAACCCGAATTTAGTGAAACAAAAGTATGAAAAAATAACATACAAAGATGCTCGTTATTGTTGGCATTATGATACAAGTGTTGTCCTTGATGGCAACTTGTTCACAAGTCAGTTCAGATTTGATAAAAGGAAACTCGCAGTGTAACAAGTCAATTTAGAGGTAACAGGGTAGTGGTACATAAGAACAGGAAGTTGGAACAAAGGTCTACTAAACAGAATCAAGAAGTTGAAGGAAAATGATGTTTTCAGATAGTTTAAGCTGTATACATAGGTTCACCTTGTCAAAGCAGCGTATACACACAAGTTCACAAAACAAAAAGAGCATATATGTATGCACGCACTTTTACAAGAGGAAAAGCGCGTATGGGTTGGAAAATCAAGGAAATTCAAGAGTAAAGAATACCAAGGGTCAATACCATGGTATTAGGCCATAATATCGATTGAAATAATGACTATTTGATATCGTCCAAGAATACCACAGGTCCTAAGTGTGGTTCTGGTCCGTTGAGAAACGCCAAAAACTATATAAGGAGGAGAAGATAAAAGGGCCATAGTGTGCAAGAGAAAGGGTTTCTCAGGAATACTTCTATTTGAAGTATATTTTGTGTTGCAGGGGCTATGATTGTGATATGATCTGAACTATTTTGTGCACAATGAATTCAATTTTGAATGAGGATCATGAGACCCGGAATGACTTGTCATTGAATGATCTGATATTGGTTGGGCTAGATCTTATTGATTACACATGTTTTATTCTTTAAATTTCATGATCTGGGTATGTTTGAAGTCTGGAATAGTAGCAAAGTTGAGAGTTAATATTTGCAGATCTATACGCTGGTTCGCCTCAGTAAAGGTGCATATACAAGCATGTTTGAATCTTCCAAGTAGCGTATGCAAAGAAAAGCCTATTCTTCAGAAATCATTGATCTATCTAACAGTGTTGTTGTTTTACTGATGTCTGTTAATGAAGTCTTCTTAGATATGAAATGTAAAACTAAATGGATAAGGAGTTTTGTTTATGATTAATTGATTTTTTAAGTGAGAAGGGTTTTCTCTGCTACTGATTTTCTAGAGCTCTATAAATTAACAGTAGATGTTTAGTATATTGCTGGTTGGTACAGACTTGATTCAGAAGTTTTATGTTTCAGTAGTTTGGAAGGTATATGCAGGTTTGGTTAAAGGAAGTAGCGTATACATGTAGTTTGGGTTCAGTAAAGTAGCGTATACATTCTGATGTATGATTTTTTTGAGGTTGTAGTTGGTTCTGAATGATGATATAGGTTTCTGGGTTCAGCACAGTATTCTGGTGACAATGATATGACTATTTAGATTAACTGAATGTTGGTTGATGCAATTTGAGTTTCAAAGTTCTGATGGGTCCAGTGTGAAAATTTGATGAAACGAGGCCTTCATATTGTATTGTGGTGTACCAGGAGCATCCAATCTGAAAATTAATGAAACGTGGTCCCTTGAAGAAGAGATAAGGTTGTAGCCTTCTGTAGACTAGCACCTACATAGTAGTAAACACATCGACTAGTACAAGAGCTAGGGGTTGTATCCCCCTTCCAGTAGAAGATGGAAAATGAGAGAAGGTTGTAGCCTTTTGCAGCTGGGTGCCTGCATACTAGTATTCGTATGAACCAGTGCAATATTCTAAACCGATTTTCTTTATATTAAAAGAAGACAGAGACGACAACAGCAGGTCGTTTCTCTCCCGCATTGGGTTTCCACCTTAAAACTTGGTGTTTTTGTGTGTTGCTTATGTGTGATGGTTCATTATGTTATTAATCCACTTAGTTATTGTATAATAAGTTACTGATGCACTGATTAAAGATCAACACATGATAAATTTACTAAATCATAAATTCTCTGGGTATACGATGGTTTCTCTAATCACAGTAGCCTACACACACAAGTTCACTTCATTGAAGTAGCGTATATAAATCTATTTGGGAAATGAAAGATTATTGAATTGTAAATATTGATTCAACACCCCCCCCCCCCCCCCCCCCCCCCCCCTTAGTATTATTTCCAACAATTATACACATGTGTAAAGGATTGCATGTGTTGAGTGAAAAAATTGTCTAGAGAAGCTACAGATTTTAGGAAGAGGTCCCGCACCAAGGAAGGAGGAAGAGTTATGGTCTATGAAGGAAGTCAATTAGGCCGAGTTCTATCTGTCTTAAAAGGGGCGGGGCCTTCAATAGTTCTTCTGTGGTTTTTGGTCTGTCTAAGGTAGATCTATGTGCTGAAGAAGGCCACATAATCATAATCATGTAGATATTAATAAAGTCCATTACAAAGATTAACTTGTGATATTAATGTAGTCCATTACAAGGAGTATCTTATGATATTAACAATCTATTGCTTTATTAATAAATAAGTAAAATGATTTTAGAGTAATTTTAAATATGGCAAAAATTAATATATATGAATGTGTTGTTTTAGAAATTATAATATCATTTTAATTGGATATTTCTGGATTCATTATATGATTTAGTCAACAAAAATTTGTCAAATTCCAACTAAAAATTCCAAAACATCTAGGTTTTAGATAACCCATTAAAAATATTTATAAATACATAAAACAAAATTAATAATTCAGTTTTAAGATTAAGATCAACCTATATATCATTACAATGAAGACATATAGACTTGATTGTTTTAGAAACACATTTTCTTAATGGTTAAGAACATTAAATTATAATTTTTATGAATACTCTATGATTAAAAATTATGTTATTAAATAAGAAATACTATCTTAATAAATATTAAGAAATTCAAATAATTAAAATTTTAAAATATATAAAATTATTTTGAAAAATCTCACAAACTTAAAACAGACTACATTTTTAATTATTTAAATTTTCTAATATTTATTAATTTAACCTACATATACCACATAATCATAATCATGTAGATATTAATGTATTCCATTACAATGATTAAGTTGTGATATTAATGCAGTCCATTACAAGGATTATCTTATGATATTAACAATCTATTGTTTTATTAATAAATAAGTAAAATGATTTTAGAGTAATTTTAAATATGAAAAAAATAATATATATGAATGTGTTGTTTTAGAAATTTAATAATATCATTTTAATTTGATATTTCTGGATTCATTATATTAAAATTTTTAGTTTAGGTTTAGAGCCAACAATTATGACTTATTATTATAATATTGATATTAAATATCATTAAGTTTTGAAAGATAAATAATTAAAAATATGAATGTGATTGTTTATTATTTAAATTTCTTATTATTTATTAATTTAACTTCCATATACCATATAATCATAATCATGTAGATATTAATGCAGTGCATTACAAGTATTATCTTATGATATTAACAATCTATGGTTTTATTAATAAATAAGTAAAATAATTTTAGAGTAATTTTAAATATGAAAAAAATTAATATATACAAATGTGTTGTTTCAGAAATTTAATAATATCATTTTAATTTGATATTTCTGGATACATTATATTAAATATTTTAGTTTAGGTTTAGAGCCAACAATTGTGACTTATTATTATAATATTGATATTAAATACTATTAAGTTTTGAAAGATAAATAATTAAAAATATAAATGTGATTGATGGCTAAATATATAGATCAAAATTATTCTATTTGACATTATGAGTTTTTGTTATTTAAAATGAGTTTTTTTAATGTATAAACTGAGTTTTAGGTTTACATAGCTCAAACTCAAAATAATAACAATAGAAAAATCATTTTTTTATTTGCACCGTTCTTATTGGTTGGAAGAACACAAATCCACCCACTATGGAATGCTTATCACCATGATTGTACCTCCCTAGAATAATTAAAATTAATGGTTCATAACTCTCTGAACCGACCTAGCCAAATGTTTCCCTTCTTCTTACTACATCAACCAAATCAAATAATTAGACACAACGTTAAATTTTCTATTCAAAAGCATAATAACAAAAACATTTACTAGTTATTGAAGTGTTATGTATGAGTTTTTAGGTTTAAATTTCTCAATTCATCTGTGATAGCTATTGAAATAGAATCTAAAAACAAAAAAAGTTTAATAATAACAACGAGAAACATTTACCACTCCCATTACCTGGTTGTGTATTGCACAATTTTGTACAATTTTTGCCATATTTCTCCACAAGTGAAAATAAAATTGTGTTCAAATCTTGATTTGTTTAAACTCATTTTTTTGACTTTATATATGGATTCAACACCCTAAAAAACCCATGGGGTAGTTTGATTGTGAAGAGTTCACTTGTCAAACTTGTAATAAACTCTAAAATTTCTAAAAAGTGGCACTTAAAGACTACTCCTTATTTAGGTGGTTATTACACTTAATCACAATTGACAATAGTTAATTATGATTCACATTACATACATAATTAAAACATATAACTAAAATAAATTCACTACTATACAAAACAAGTATCCATGTGATCTTGAATCTTGAAAAAAAACAAGTTGTTCCCCAACGATTTTTTATTAGTTAAAATTTCACTCTCACACAACCATTAAAATTTGTTATCCTTAACACAATGGAAAATTGTGCAGTCCAACAAAAAGATAAAATGGTCTTTTCTAGGCAATTTTTTGTTGGCATTGTGAATTAGGTGTTGTCATTGATGGAAACCTACCTAATGAGTTTTTCTTATTCGATATTATAAATATATTTGTAGAAACATTATAGCATCAATATTAAACATATACCTTAATATAAACATAATGATAGGTTTACTAACATTAATAATCTTGGATTATAAAGAATAGGTTTAAAAAATTGTGGAATTGTGTTCGGTGTTGTTATAATGTTATGATCGCTCATTTGATTTTATACAATGTGTATATCTGATGTTTTTATGTATGTGTAAATGGTAAATTATTTATGTTTGTTACGTTTAATTTTATTCAACATTAAATTATTTTTTTGATAACAAATGTGTTTTTTTTCTTCTATTAGGTGATTTCATTGTTTGCTTATGGATCTAACTCTTTGGAGTTGTCTTCCATTCGAAATTATTGAAATTGTCTTCCTCTGGCTCCCTTTATCTGTTATGATAAAGTTTATCACTGTTTGTAAGAAATGGAAGAATGTTTTGCAAACCCTTTCTTTATTGTTACATTACAAGCATGTCTCTACGAACAAATTTGGATTTATGGTTCCTTTCCTCAAATAGTGAAGACAATTATTTTTCTCCTGAATACCTTAATCAGAATGGGCACATATCTCAATTTGATTTGTGATTCATAGATTCAAGATACAGAGTAGAGTCTATTGTTGGAACAATGGGTGGTTTTATCCTTACCAACAAAATGCTCCCATACACTCAACTATTTTGTAACGAATCCAGTTACAAAGGTATTTAAAAACATAGGGCCAATATGAATTGGAGAGTGGGGATTCTTTTTATTGTTGGAAAATGTAAGCAACAGAAAATATGATTGGGTTGTTCTAAAACATATGTATGACAGAATGTAGTTTAATTTTATGTTTGTAGTAGTCTTGATAGGGTATGGAAAATGGTTATTGTTCCATTTTGTGGTACTTCACCCCCTAAGAATGGAGAGGTTTATAAAAGTAAATTATTTTAGTTGTATCTGGACAAGGAGTATAAAGATTAGCCTTGGTGCAGGTATACAATCTACTGGTTTGATGTAATAAAAAATGAATGGGGTTTTTCATTTGTTCCAATCATTGACATACGGTGTGTGTCGTTAGCAATATACGTGGATCAGTTGATATACCTTCTCAATGATGGCTCCACTTGTTTATGCTCAATTGAAGAATTAGATCATTTCCAATTTGGTGAACCATGTGTTACGTGAAGATTTGAATACTTTGAATATGATTAGGGTTTCATATGGAAGTTGTTGGAAGAAATTTCTGCAGATATAAATAGAAAATGTCCTAGTTATCTTCCATTTCGAACAGTCCATGCTTTGGTTCCTATGTGCATCTGTAGTGAAGTTCCTTTCCTATTATATGACATGATGACTGGAATTTGTTTTCAAACAGATATTGATAATTCAAGTGATGAACAAATGTCTATATTTTGGTACCCAAAACTAGAGGGTTTCAATGATTTGATTGAGTATGAAAATCTTTTTGCAATTCCTCCCCATATGGATTCCGTTGATGAGATTCCACCATTGGATATGGATATGGATTCCGTTGATGAGATTCCACCATTGGATATGGATATGGATTCTTAGGATATTAGTATTCTTAGGAGTTCCTATAGATATTACCATTTTATATACTCTCTATGGTTGTGGAAAATATTTCCATTTTTGTCTCTATACATACTATGGGTCTTTATGGTAATACTTTAAAATTATGCTTGTATCGATCTTTATGACGTAAAATATTTCATATTGTTTCCCCTAAAGTTTTCTTAATTACATGTAAATGTGTCTCAATGTTATGCATTTTTCTTTATTTGTATAATTATAATTTCTATGAGTTATGTTATACATGTTATTTGTAGTGGTTTTTGTCATTGATTCCCAAACAATGTTATATCTTTATGTCCATTTTAATATTTGCATTTATATTTTGATAGTATATAGTTCCAAATTTTTAGATATACTTCCAAGTAATATAATTCTTAGAGTATTATGTCCCAATATTATGGGTTTTATTTTGATTCTAATATGATACATGGAAATTTAGACTTCCTTAATTAAGCCATTTGGAAGAATATATTTCTGTTTTTAGCCATTTTGAAAAATTCATTTTTTTTTTAGCCATTTGGAAAAATCCTTATACATTTTGATAAGTTATATGGTTGGAAAAAATAACATATACACTTTTTATGTTTTTTTATGATTTAAAAAAAAAAAACTTGTGCCTTTTTCATTCTTTTGTGTTTGTTTATATTATATATTTGCTATGTTCCATGTTTATGATTCCATAATGAATGTTTTATTATTCCTTGTAGACATGTCATCTGAAGGCACAAGAAAGCGTACAAGAAAACAAAATTCATCACCAGAATCATGTGAGAGGTCTAATGAAAGTTGTTGTTTATGGTATCAACAAAATAAGGATGCCATAAATGAGCATAGGAGAGCTACATATCATAGAAGAACGAGTGAAGCCACTCTTGAAAATGATTTTATAATTCCTCGTAAGTATTGTACTATGGATGATATAATGGAAAGAACATTTCATTTTGATAGTTCATTATCAAAATATACTCCTCGTCAGCATAATCTTGTTGTTCAATGCTCTCCTGAAAATGTTCATAACACTTGGGAAACATCTTGCAATCGGGAAGAACATCATATCAATAACGTGGATTTAAATGTCCACACTAACCCTTCCGTGCATCCAGTTGCATGTTTTGATGACCAAAGGTTGCAAAACATCCATGGTGGAGGTAATGATGACATTGTGTGTGATGATTTGGATGATAGTTTAATTGGCCATTTGTTTGATAATTTGGAGCTAGTTGCTCGAAACATCAGATATTCCAATCCCACTTCTCAATGTAATGTGGTCCCACCAAGAGATCCAGTCATCCTTGATAGCAGTTCGTGTGGAACAATGGAGGTAACACAATGATATTTTGATTTTTTTCTGCAATAGTGGTTGTTTTATTACATTCGTCTATTTACAAAGTTTAGTTTACTAAAATTATAAGTTATTTTATTCTCTTGGAATAGGATACAACTCATTTTAATAGAGGTCTAGAAATTAATTCCCAAAGTGTTCCATCTACTGATTTGAGAATTGAAGATGAAGCATGTTATAACCTTCTTGTACATTCTCCTCGATGATCAAATTTCCAGACTAATGTAAATTTTCAATGTTTTTGATTTGATTTTCATTTTTAAAATTTCTAGTTGGTTGGACATTGAATTTTATGGCATATTTTATTTTCTTCGAATAGGACATGACTCATTTCAATAGATTCATAAAAATTTACTTCGTAGATGTTCCATCTGCTGATGTTAGAAGTGAAGAGGAACCATCTCATAACGTTCATCCACATCACCAAACAAATGTAAATGTTGAGTGCATTTGATGTTTTTATCATTTTTCATTTACAGTTGGTTGGAAATTGTATTTTGTAACCTTTTATGGAGAAAACATAATTTCATCTCATTAGGTTGGAGAATTGGAATCCAAAACATCAAATTGTAAAACTAATGTAGATGTTCAATGCATTTTATTTGTTTTCCATTTTTGAACCTTTATTTGTTGGACATTTAGTTTTATAACGTACTTTATTTTTTTGAAACAGGAAACAACTCATTTGAATAGAGGCATAAAAACTAACTCCCAAAATGTTCCATCTAATGATCTTAGAAGCCAAGAGAAACCATCTCATAACCCTCATCCACATCAAGACACAAATTTAAATTTTGAATGAATTTGATTGTTTTTCATTTTTTTCATTTATAATTAGTTAGAAATTAAATTTCAAAATCTTTTATGACAAGAGACCTTTACATCTTCTCAGGTTCATGAAATCCAGACCATAAATTTGGAAAGACCTTGTCATAGATCCATTCCACATGCTTCAAATTTGCGAAGGGAATGTCATGTTCCTGAAGATGAAGTACATTTTAGAATAAATTTTACTCTTCCAAATGGTTTTCAACATGGTTCGACCTATAGATATCATATTCATTTTGATGAAAACATGATTTCAGTTCGTAAAAGATTTCGAGCAAAGATAGATAGCTTGTCAGTTGTCCAAGTGTGCCACATTTTCCAAGAGTCATATTCCAGAATCTAGGTTTTGAGACATTCTAAAGGACATGTTTGTAGACGATGTAAGAGTGAAAGAGGAGCCCATCATTTTTGTCGATATAATAACATGGATCCTGGTGAGCAACCTCATATTTTAAGAGTTCTTACTAAAGTTGAAGAAATGATAATAGCACGTGTGAATCATATTTTTCATGTGACACATGCTCGATGTGGGAAATATAAGTATAGTGGTCATACAATTAGATTTCCTCAAGATATTTCTACAATTGTACAAAGTCTTTCTCGACATGTTGAAGATATTGACTTTCTAATTGTGAGGAGACATGCTGCTCAGCCTAAATATTATGAATGTTATGTCAAAATATCTTGTGTGATGGATGCATTTCTTTTCAAAATCCAACATGATCAATATTATTGAGATGTTGTAATTGAGTATGATTCAGTGAATCCTCTGCCTGAAAGATCAACATATGTCTCCTCTAGGCTTAAATTTGTTGATTGTGATATTGAATAATCTGAGATCAATGAAACTAATAATGAAGGGTTGTCTGTTGAGCACTTTCCCTCTCATCCTTCTTCTTTTTTCTCTCACCTACCAAACGAATGAAGGGAAGTGGAAGAAATTAGAGCATTTCTTGATAATTTTGATTCTTCACATGTTCAAGACATGGATTGCCCAGTATTGGAACCTCTCCTATGAATGAATATAATACAAAGGGGTTATTAGATATGGAATTCCCAACATTGTTCCCCACTAGTGATGTGGATTGGTTGCAACCACATATTTGTAGTGTTGAAATTCATGAGTATGCATTGCATCTTCTTAGGTACTATGATAAGAGATTTGGAATCCATCCTTGCTTTCGATATTACCTGTTGAACATGATAATGCGGCATCAGAGCCAAGAAATTATTGTAGTTTTTGTAACAAAACATTTACATGATAACTCACCTACAACAATTGAAGAGTTGCGTCACCAACTATTTGATTTACCAAATAATAAGTTGGTGAGCATATTATGCGTTTTGGTTCTTCTCGAAGAGGTACAAGGGCATATTGGACTAACTGTTGAGTTGAATTGACTGAAATGATTACTCAGTTAGGATGTACATCTTTATTTTTTACTTTGAGTGCAGCTAACACAAAGTGGCCAGAGCTTCATAACCTCATTCCCATACATTCACATTCTCCTTCTTTAAATGAGAATCATATGAAAATTGAGAATGTTATCTAGTACCCTAATATTTTTGCCACATTTATGCACCATTGATTCAATATTTTTCAAGAGGAATTTATCCAAAAATATCATAAATCTAAAGACTTCTGGTACATGTTTGTGTTGTTGAATTTATTTTCTATACTTTGTCAACTTTTATTATGATTCTATTTATATTGTTTGTAGTAACTATATCTTCATTTTTTTCAGATATGAGTGGAAACATAGAGGTTCAACACATATCCATGGTTTCCTATGGTTAGAAGGCACTCCTAACATGGAAAGACTTGATTGGTCAAATGGTTCTGATGTACAACTTGCAAAGAGATTCTTTGACAAATATGTAACTGCATGGAATCCACGTGACATACATCGTTGCAACATAATGGTTCCACGAAGCCTCAATGATGACCCTTGCCTATTGAATACTAGTCATATTTTCTCTTGTAATCCTCATAATGATTACGAAGAATTGTTAAACCATGTCCAAAGGCACACAAAGTGTAGTGTAGATTCTTGTTTACACAAAAAGGGACTTATTTTGACATGCCGGTACAATGCTCTATGGGATCTTTGTGATGAATCAAGATTGTTCATAGATGATCAAGGAAGAAAAAAATATGAGCCAGAAAGAAATGATGACAGGCTTAATGTACATAACATTGACCTTCTAACAATGTGGCGTGCAAATGTTGATTTCCAGCCAGTGCTTTCTCGCTATGATGTCTTGAAATATATTGCTAAGTATGCATCAAAAGCAGAAAAAAAGGTCTGAAAGTTATCATCATATGTTAACTAGTATTTCAAATTCTATTGGCTCTGACGATCATGTTTTATGTGCATATAGAAGGTTTCTTGTAGAAACGATTGTTGATCGTGACATTGGAGCACAAGAAATGTGCCATATGTTCCTTAAGCTACCTCTTGTTGTTTGTAGTCAGAAATTTGTTTCCTTAAAAGTTGGAAGAAAGGTTTTCAAGAAAATCTCAAGGGATAGCTTGCAATGTTCATATAAGAATACTTTTGTTCAATATTATTAGAAGAGACCTTTTTTCCTTGAACATCTATCTTTGATAGAAACAACAAGATCTTGGACATTTGATAGCAACCATAAACAAGATCCATCTAAGCCTAGAGATGTTCATGCTATTGTTCGGGTTTGGCCACGGTTTTATTCTATTCCTGGTGAGGCTTCAGAGGAATTTAAAAACTTTTTATGGACATAATTTCTCTTGTACAAGCCATTTCGTGACATTCCTGTAGAAATTGGTCTTTTAGCTAAAATTATTATTGAAAATTGGAGGAATTTTTGATATCGAGCATGGCATGTTGATCAAAATCTATCAATTATCGACAATATTGAAGATGAAGAAGATGGTGATTTTTCTAACTAGGAAATGAATCTTGAAGATGAATTTCAAGAATGGCAGATTTTCTCTTGCTTGGTTCCACAAATGATTTGAATATTTCTGATCTTCACACCCTTGGTCGAAGGGACTTTGATATATCCTTTGACTCGAAAAGTACAACTAATTTTGATGATGTTGTAGAAGAAGATATTAATTTTATAAGGAATGCAAAATCAAGGGGTGATATTGTTGACATTTCATTCAGAACGTTTGCATCTCCAGATTCTTTGTCGGAAAAACAACGACTTGCTTTTGAAATTGTTTTAAGGCACTTTGTTGAATATGAGATTCGTGAAGCTCTTCTTATGATTGTTCAGGGCACTGTGGGCACTGGCAAGTCTTTCCTTATCCATTGTATTTTTGAAGCTCTTTCTAATTCGTCAAGTAATGGAAGACCGTTGCTTCTTCTATCCCCAATAGGAATAACTACTTTTAATTTACATGCAAAAACAATACACTCAACTATAAAAATTCCAATTAAAGATATGCAACCATTATAGGGTCAGTCACTTGCAGTATTCCAAGAAGAAATGTGACATGTTAGATATATATTGATTGATGAAATGAGCTTTCTAGGATCAAGGTTGTTTATGCAAATAGATGATCGATTATGAGAAGCATTTCCAGAGAAAAAGAATGTTCCTTTTGGTGACAGATCCATCATCCTTGTGGGTGACCTTGGCCAACTACCTCCCGTGAGAGATAAGCCTTTATATGCATGTAATACAACAGGGAAAGTCTTGTGGAACAAATTCAACATTATTTTCACTCTTGACACAATCTTTCGCCACGAAGGGAATAATCAGAAACAATCTTGTTTTCGTAGAGTCCTCAATAAAATAAGAAATGTAGAACTTGATCTTGAATAGTGGGAGTTTCTTATGTCACAGCTGATATGAGGTTGCATCCTAGAGAAAGAGATTTATTTAATGAAACAATTCACATGTTTCCAACAAATAATTTGGTCTCCTTCCATAATAGCCATAGTTTAACATCATTAAATTCTCCAATTGCATGATGTATTGTTGAGAATTCAAGGTGTTTAGAAATCATTGGTGTTGATGATGATCAATTGGACCATGAAGTTTTGTTGTGTTGTAGTCAGCATGTTACGTTGACATGTAATTTATGGGTTGAAGCTGGATTAGTGAATGGTGCACTTGGTTATGTTAAGGATATATTTTTTACGCCTACCTCTAATCCACCTCAACTTCCAATGTTCACAATTGTTTCTTTTGATAAGTATGTTGGTGTTCCATTTGATGCAAGCAATCCAAACATTGTGTCTATCACACCAGTGATAAAAGGAAATCAAAAAAAAAAATCCTTTAAAGATGGCATGGCCTCTTACAATCCACAAGTCACGAGGATTTACTTTAGAACGAGCGTCAATTGATATCGAGAATAAAGAGCAGCAAGGCCTTACCTTCACAGCCATATCAGAGTGAAATCAATAGATGGTTTACGCATTGCACCACCTTTTTCTTTTCAACGTTACGCCAAGATGAAAGATAGTGCATATGTTACAATTAGGAAGAAAGAAGAGGAGCGAATTAAGTTATATCGCTTGACATACAACTAATAACATTGTGACCTTCTTTATAGTATGTTTTTTGAATTGATTTTATTGTCCTCTTGATTTACTTTTAATATAATAATAATTTTCATATATATATGAGATTAATAAATTCATAGTAATATTTGAGAAAGTTTTTTACATCGTTTTTCATGTTTTTCAATTTTATTTTATTTTAAAGTGCCTATTGTTCTTTTCTTTGCAACACACCATTCAAACATACACAACGCGTTATATGAACCAATCATTCAAAATCGTTTTTATCATTGGTTCATATTGATATTAATATTATGGTTTCATATTACATCATGAAATGCAAAAATGGAGGTTTTGAATATTGGCCATCACCATTTCCATGGTTTTTTCTATTGTATTGTGAAATGAGGCTTATATTTGTAGAAATTTTTATATCATTTGGTTCATGTAACCCTAGATTGTTTTATTTCATGCAACATTATAACATTAAGTTTTTTAACATAAATACAAATGAGGTGTTATGTATTATGTATATACATATGTGTGTGTGTGTGTGTGTGCGCGCGCACACACATATTTATTTGTGCATGTCTTTATTGATTTTGCTTTTGTTTTTTTGTCTTTCAAATGCAGATATGGATAATAATGATTCCATCTATTTTCCAGAATAGTGTGCAATATTGTTGGAGCGATAAGTTTTATTTATTATCTTCGAAACAAGTTTGATAGAAAACAAGGGTTCCATCCTGCTTTTATTGATGATCATATTTGTGTGCTAGATGAAACGAAAACACATGTAAAATACTTGTTACATGTGCACCAGAGGGAGTCTGGGAGGAGAAAAAGAAGGAATTGGTTGGAAAGTGTCAAGTATTGTGATCATTATCCTGTTGATTTGAATTGGTGCTGCTTTTGTGATTGGTCTCATTGTGTTTTGGAAGAGGCCACTCCATAGATGACTTTTGATGGAGTGTTTCAAGTTCAATTTTGTAGTGGAATTATTTGATGTGAAGAAACCAAAAAATATATGTTAAGACTCAATGTTATTTATGTGGTTGCAATGTTGGTGAAATTGAATTTTTTTCTCGTTGTTGTTGTTATGTAGAAAATTCTATATCTCTAGTATTAAAATGTCCTATTATGTTGTTCTTCTTTAAATCCAATGTGTGCAATTTAGATGTGCTTTTTGCATTTATGTTCCTTTGCTCCAATGGCAACGTTACTATTTTATTTTTTTCTCTTGCATTTGTAATTGTTGTGGTCTTTTGTGTGGATCCCTTCACTTTGTTCACGTCTTTCATAAATGAAAATATTGTTGACATTTATAGTATTATTGTTGGGATTTCATGTTCTAGTTGTCTATATCAATATTCTTTAGATTTATACTATAGATACATTCATGTATTGATATCAATGTATTTATGGCTTAAAATTTATTTATTATTTATAATGTAGTGATATAAATGTGTTATTATTAATGTGATGATGATTTATCATGTCTTAATGCTTTATGGTTTACAATGTGGTTCTTATATTGGTTGTTCTTTATGTTTTTTTATTATTGTTTTCTGTTATAGCATTATTTATGTTTATGATATTGATGCCATGGATTTAGGGCTTAGGGGTTTTAAAATATTATTATGACATATGTTCTTTCATTTGCAAAACCAAACATCATGATAGTTGTCAAACATTGCTTATAACGAAGATTATCTTGAGATGAAAACCATAAGAAACCATCATGAATCATGGTCAACCATGGTCCAACGTCGCATTATAAAAAAGATTGTCTCAATATCAAAATCAACGATGCTTAAGGATGATGATTGATATTTATTTTTCAATTTATAATATTTATGGTGGGGTTTAAACAATTTGGATTTATAATATTAATCCATTGGGGTTAAAATATCAATCCTTTCCGTTTTTAATATTGACCCCTTGCATTTTTGATCCCTTAGGTTTATAATATTTTTCTCTTAGGTTTATTAATCCCTTGACTTTAAAATATTAATTGCTAGTGTTTATTAATCGTTTAGGATTTTAATATTAGTTTGTTGTGTTTATTTATTTCTTGGGTTTATCGATTGGTTGGGTTTATTAATCATTTGTTTTTATAATATTGATGCCTTAGGTTTATAAAATTAAAAATGCATTGGATTTATTCATCCATTTTATTTATAATATTAATAATCCCTTGGATTTGTAATAATAATAATCCCTTTGGTTTATTAAACCACTATATTAAGGGTTTAATCTATTAGTTTTATAATGTTTATCCCTCTAGTTGATTTATTCTTTGGCTTTATAACACTGACAATGTCTAAATTTATTGATCACTTGGTTTTATCATATTAATAATCATGTCACTTTATCAATCCTTTGTTTTTAGAATATTAATTCCTAGGCTTTATGAATCTCTTGTGTTTGTAATATCGATCCCTTGTGCTTCTTGATCCCTTACGTTTTTAACGTCTATCCCTTCGGTTCACTAATTCATTGGGTTTATAATATTAAACAATTGGGTTTATTAGTTCCTTGGGTTTATAAAATTAATAATCCCTTTGGTTAATCAATCTCTTGAGTTTAAAATATTAATTCTTAGGGTTTATTAATATCTTTGTTTCTTATATTGGTTTTTTGGGTTTATTAATTCCTCGGGTTTATTAATCCTCTGTGTTTATAATATTATTTTGTTGGGTTTACTATTTCCTTGGGTTTACAATATTAAATGGTTAGGTTTATTTGTTCTTTAAGTTTGTAATATTAATAATTCCTTGGGTTTATCATTTATTCCCTTTGGTTTATTAATCCCCAGTATTAAGGTTTAAATAATAGTCCTAAGGTTTAATATTAATCCCTTACATTTACAATGTTTATCCCTTCAGTTTATAAACCCATGCTTTCATAATATTAACAATCCCTAGGGTTTATTGATCGTTAGGTTTATAATATTCATAGTCATGTGGGTTGATAAATCCTTTGGGTTTTAAATATTAATTCCTATGTTTTATTAATCCCTTTTGTTTTTAATATTGATCCCTTGCGTTTCTAATATTTTTTCCCTTGGGTTTATTACTTTCTTAGGTTTATAATATCAAATACTTGGGTTTCTTCATTCTTCAAGTTTTTAATATTAATAATTCCTTTGGTTTATCATTTAATCCCTTGGTTTTATTAATCCTGTGATCTTAAAATATTAATTCCCAGGGTTTATTAATCGTTTGGGCTTTTAATATTAGCTCGCTAGGTTTATTGATTCCTTGGGTATATTGATCCCTTGCATTTATTAATCATCTGTTCTTATAATATTAACTCCTAGGGTTTGTAATATTAATAATCCCTTGGTTTTATAAAACCCGAATATTAAGGGTTAAATATTTGTCCAACTATTAATGAATATGCCAATATCACAATAGATAAAACTAATATGGAAATCAACCATGTCAAACCATGTTTCTTTAGGGTTTATAATAGTCATGTTAGGGTTTATATGCATTTGGTTTATAATTTTTATCCCTTAGGTTTATTATTCCTTGAGTTTATAATATCAATCCTTTAGCTTTATTGATCTAAGGGTTCATATTCCTATGGTTTAATATTATTCTACAATGGTCAACAATAAAGAGCCATGTTTGACCATGATCAACCATTGTCTAAAATCAATCACTTGGGTTTATTATTCCCCAGTCAATGATGGTTTATTATGATGTCAACCATGGTCAACCATGATCCAACATGGAATTGTGATAAGGATTGTCTTAATATGAAAAATAATGATGGTTAATATTGTTTATATTAGTGTTTATAATATTTCTATAAAGGGTTATATACGTTGGATTTATAATATTAGTCCCTTGGGTTTAATATTATTCCGTTGGGTTCATAATCCCTTGGGGTTTTAGTGTTAATCCCTTGGGTTTATTATTCCTTTGGGTTTATAATATCAATCCCTTGGGTTTATTATTCCCTTAGGTTTACAATATCAATCATGGTCAACCATTGTCAATCATATCCAACCATGGTCAAGCATGGTTGAATGTTGCATTGTGACAAGGATTGTCTCACGATGCAAATAAACCATTTTATTTTAGTGTTTTCAATATGTATAGTAGTTTACGAATGTTGGATTTATAATATTAGTATCTTGGGTTTAATATTATTCCCTTGGGTTCATAATCCCTTGGGTTATTATTCGGTTGGGTTTATAATATCAATCATGGTTAGCTTTACTAATCTCTTGTGTTTGTAATATCGATCCCTTTTGCTTCTTCATCCCTTAGGTTTTTAATATTTATCCCTTGGGTTCACTAATTAGTTGGGTTTTTAATATTAAACGGTTGGGTTTATTAGTTCCTTTGGTTTACACTATTAATAATCCCTTTGGTTTATTAATCCCTTGAGTTTAAAATATTAATTCTTAGGGTTTATTAATTCAACCATGTTTATTTTGGTATTTCTAACATTTATCTTAGGGTTTGTATACCTTGGGTTTATATTATTAGTCCCTTTTGTTTAATATTATTCGCCTATGTTCATAATCCCTTGGGGTTATTATTAATCCCTTGGGTTTATTGTTCCTTTGTGTTCATAATATCAATCGCTTGGGTTTATTATTCCTGAGTCAAACATGGTTATTATTATGTTGGTCGTGGTCCAACATGGAATTGTGATAAGGATTGTATCAATATGAAAATAAATGATGGTCGATCATGTTTATTGTAGTTCTTATAATATTTTACTGAGGGTTTATATACGTTGGGTTTGTAATATTAGTCCCTTGGGTTTAATATTATTCCCTTGGGTTCATAATCCCTTAGGGTTTTAGTATTAATCCCTTGGGTTTATTATTCCTTTGGGTTTCTCATATTAATCCCTTGTGTTTATTATTCCCTTAGGTTTATAATATCAAACATGGTCAAACATTGTCCATCATAGCCAACAATGGTCACCCATGGTTGAATGTCACATTGTGACAAGGATTGTCTCATCATGAAAATAAACCATGTTTATTTTAGTGTTTGTAATATTTATATTTGGGTTTACCAATGTTATGTTTATAATATTAGTCCCATGGGTTTAATATTATTCCCTTGGGTTCATAATCCCTTGGGGTTTTAATATTAATCCCTTGGGTTTATTATTCCTTTCAGTTTATAATATTAATACCTTGGGTTTATTATTCACTTAGGTTTGTAATATTAATCATGGTCAACCATTTTCAATCATAGCCAACCATGGTGAGACATGGTTGAATGTCACATTGTGACAAGGATTGTCTCACCATGAAAATAAACCATGTTTATTTTAGTGTTGTAGTATTTATATTTGGGTTTACCAATGTTGGGTTTATAATATTTGGCCCTTGGGTTTAATATTATTCCGTTGGGTTCATAATCCCTTGGGGTTTTAGTATTAGTCCCTTGTTTTTATTGTTCCTTTGTAACGTACCCCTTTGTCCTATCTTAGAATAATAGCTTATTAGGCTCCCAATTCTATAAATTTTTCTTTTTTTACAATTAAGATCTAAATATTGTTTTATGTAATATATTTATTGTGGCAAGAACACGTATTATTCCTGTTACTATACTCATTTCTTAACAATTTATACAATCTCATAATATCGCATCATTCTTTTATGCTTTATCGGATCTGTAATGGGAACCCTTAGATTCATATAAACAACTTATATATAGCAGAATCGTCATTGAGTGTGAAGGAATAATCATGGCATGCAACCTAATCTTCTGGTTACTCCACACCGTGATTAATGGAGTATTATCTTACGTTTTCTATGGTCGTCATTGTCCATGCATCATTAATATAATTAGGCATCTTCAAGGTGATCTGACCAACCCTTGGTTCAACATGCATAACTAACTAGTTAAACTACCCTTATCGGAAGCAATTCCTCTACTTATGTAATTAGAAACATGATCCCCTAAGTGTCCCACATGCACCAGAGTTACCACTTGATGTTAAATGTAACAACTATCTTAACACTATTATATGACCATTTCACAATAATGACTTCAAGGAGACATTATGGAAATCATTAACATCACACACTATAGTTATCGTTTTCCAACTCCTTAAGTATGGTCAAAGGAATACTATCATGCACCTCAAGCCCATAATAGATGCAGTCATTACATAATAAAAATTAACATCGGTAAACTAATTATGAATATTTGTCACATGCAAATTCTACCATGAATGGGTCCTAGAACCATTATCCATTGAACATGCTTCTACAGTTAACTTCACACTAGAATGCAACATGCATAAGAAATCTATCATTCCCATAGTAGAGATAAATTTAACCATCCTTATATCTGTGCTAAATGATTTTAATCTCATAACAAGTAAGGAAACACATACCATGCAAGTGAATCTCATCAGATTAGAGGGAAACATTGTTAAATCTATTAATACATAAGCATATATTATTCATCAAGCATTCTTATGGCGAAGAAATTTAAGAAATCTTGTCATCAACAACTGGAACAATAACAGAGAGAGAGAGAGTAAGAATCATGATACACACATTCCACGCATCTGACAACAAATAAACTTCAGTTGGAGGGAGGAGCACCGCCACCCAACCATGAATCACCATTGATTCCCCCCGAGCCAAAAATCTTGCCAAGGATCAGTTGTCCTCAATTGATTAATGCACTACGTATTTAATACCCTCTTTCATGATTTAGTTACCATTAGCGGCGTCTCGCTTTATGGATTCTTCCATTTTCCTAGGTCTTTTCTGGAAAAGCTCGTTTTTATCTCCCATGACGTGTTTCCACAAAAAATCTTGCCTTTATCTCCAGTAAAGATTTTATGTTTGATGGATATTTATCTCCCATCCATCTGATGGATATCCAATCCATCCAAGCTTATCTAGAATCACATCTAGAAGATTTATCATGAAAGATTCATCTCTATCCCATTCCTCATGGGATTTGGCAAGCATCTCCTCTCTCTTTGTGCTCCACCCTCCAAGTGATTTATTTTATTAATTTATTTAATAACACATTTTTTCATATTACATATCACCTAACTTTCCTCACCTTAGGTTTAGAATAGTTTAACCCACAAAGGAGGGTATCAAACATAGTTTTCCTCAGCTTAGGTTTACAAACATTTAATAAACAGGGGAGGATATCACACCTAGATTCAACTTAGCTTAGGTTTACAATAATTTATTACACAAGGGATGGGTGTTACATACTCCCCCCTTTAAATTTTACACCGTCCTTGGTGTATCACTTCATCATGTTATCGTTCATAGGTAGTTTGTTTATGAAACAACAACTCTCATGGCTCTACAATCTGATGCAATTTTCTTAATTTACATCGGTCACAAGGAGTGGTCCCAGTGCCTCTACTTCGATAGCTACATCGGTCTCAAGGAGTGATCTCCTTTCATAGCTACCTATAACATTTTTTCAAACCATTTATGAGAATTTATAGATGCAAAATTTTAACTATGATAAATATCATAATCTATTACTTAAGGTTATTAAAGCAACTATTGCTTATCATTTGTTTTATCTGAAGAATGCATGTTCTCTACTTGCATTCTTTCAAGCCTTTGTATTCTTGTCGAAAACCTGCTTCTTGCAGTATCTCTGCATACAATACATCAGTTAGCATATTTTCCACAGTAATATGCCTGTAACGTCATAACAGATTAGTTCACATAACAATATATATTCATCATAATTGTATGTATGCCAAACTGCGATTAACCACAATTACTTATACCAAACTTACTTTCCTTCTTTTGGGTAACCTCCAAGTTGGTTTACCTGGCTAGGCCTCTATGTAATGACTCTATGCATACCTGCACACAAGGTATGTTATACACACCAATACACATTTCATTTTTCAACCTTATAGCATATGTAGTCCTACGGTCCCATATGTACTGTTGTACATAGTCCATATGTGGTACAACCTATAATATCATCCTCATGGTATCACATGCATGACAAAACTTTGTCCACATATTTTCCTACCATGTTAGTATCATACCAAACAACTGTGCTCAGTTAAAAAGAAATTTGCATGAGTATGGTTCATTTTTTTAATCAAAGAGATTTTTTTCAAGTGTGGATCATTTCTAGATTTCATTTGGTTACAATATTAGTAGTATAGGACTGTATTCATGCATATTTTCATCATAGCTTCTTCATAATGTCCTAAACCAGACTATTAGCTCACAAGTTACCATATCATAATTCATCCATTATGATTTACTACTTCCCTTTGTATGCCTCAACAACTTGTTGGGCATGCATATTTCAATGTAGTTATACATGAAATTTTTTACTACTTTCAATCCAACACTCCTTTTAGTTGTAAGTGTTTATGATCTCGGGGTATTTACATGTTAGCTAATCCTTAACATTAAGTCACCCTTTACCAAAAGATGAGTTATCTATTTTATGAATTCTTGTCTGATTTACACAACATTTCCTTATGTTTTCCAGACACCTTATCAATGCAATCCAATAAGAGGATCTCTCAAAATTGCTTGATAAAAATTATGCATTTTTATTTATATGATATCAATTTGTTTTAAATAGATCGTTGGATACCATTTAATTGACCCAGTGGTCTATACCATTTTGTGCTACTTATTAATTACCATGGTTTGTACTCAAGAATACTTATAAGTTCCATTATGCATATCCATCGAAGATGCATATGTCCTGGAAATTTGTTTAAGTTAAGTTTCCCCTTAATCATACTTTCTTCCAACTGAAGATCAAATCACATTGTATGTAGATGCATTAATCAAAGGATTAATTTGAATGACAATTTGTGCAGGTTATATAGTCTTGTACTATAACATGTTCTCACCATCCTTTACCTTGGTATAATACTTTCATAGCAATTATACCATTTATAAGTTGTTTTTATAGCATGATGACCATAGTTTAATCTCTGTCGAGAATCATAGTCTAGTTTTATGAGAATTGTGATTCTTGCATTCATGAAGGCAACATCTATAAGTGGGTCACTTCAAGTAATGATATCTTCCTCCCATGTGCATTACTTACTTTTAGGGCATTTGTTCCCTATTGCATGCCATAACAACTTTAATTATAATATTTTTCTTGTAAGACTAATAACCTTCTATTCCCTTGTCTAGCCTGACTCTTAAACATAGTCATGCATATTTTTCCTATTGTTGTTGCCACATAACAACCCACGCATGTATGCTAAAAAAATATAATTTCAATAAGCAACTCAAATCCACTGCATGGAGGAAACACCAAATTTATACATGTTATGCATATTTGTAAGCATTGATAGCAGTCTAACATTCATTCTACAAGTCACAACTATGCCCAACATCTAGGTAACAAAATCTACAGTCTATCACAACACAATAAAAACTCCACACTATTTTACCAATATAATCATTAGGTCAATCACGCTCTTTTCCTCTACAGAACATACTACCCCTTAATAGGCATTGATGTAACCAACATCTTTATGATTTTTGAGTAATGACTTTTACTTTCTTTCAGCATGTAAGAGACCATCAATACCATAATTCATCAGGAAGTGCTTACACAGAAGATTCATATGACTCATTACTATGCGTGGATATTAAGCATGATCATTTTTAAAACATTTTTATCTGAATGACCACTCAGCCAAACTATGGTAACACATACAATTCATGATAATGCATGGGTATATGTATCATTACACAACAATACAAAAATTATACAACCATGGTTTTCTTTATTATATAATCTTCTTTTCTAGGGTTAGGTGATTTTATTTAGCCATAAATCTATACCACAATTGTACCAATCACCATTTAAATATCTTACCTATTGGAAAAATCAATTCCAATATAGTTTTCCACACAGTTCATCAACCGGTTCATGTCATGGTTTGGGATGTTGATCCAATGGTAGAAATTGTGTTAGAGGTTTTAGGCAAAACTTTCTAAGTTCTCTCCATCATTCACAATACCAATTTTGCCAAAGTTTCCTTTTATGCACATCTAGCTACTATCATGCACATATATGTATTTTACCTTCACTTTCGATATCACAATCTCCACATGCTCAAGCATGACTATTTTGGAGATTTACATGAAAGTCAACCCACTAAAATAAACTAGAATTGCAGGTAGAAAATTTTCCTATCGATGAATTATTGTTACAACACATATGGGTCATTTCGACAATGAATTATTGTGACACATATTAACAATGGCCTTTTTTATTATGATGATTAGCCCACGCTCGTCACTAAGTATTGAGATTTCTTCATAGAGTCAACATGGAACAAGATAGCAGTGGCTATAAATTATAAATATCATGTTGAATGTTTTATGAGTGAATTGCTAACAACATTGTCAATTATAATGTATTTACTGTATAATGAAATATACGTCAAATGTTTGTTCTAGTTGCAACAATAAAGTTACACAATCATTGTGACTACTCCTGTTTAGGAAGTTAGTGATTTTATTTAGTATGTGATATATACACATTAAATATGGATCTAACCTGAAAGACATTCAATCATTGATTTCACTATAGAAAAATGTGAGTTTTGGAACCCCAACAATTGTGAAAAGAAAAAAACCAGTTGTAAACAAGTATGATTTAAGAATTATATATATATATATATATACATACAATCCCTCCAACCTGAACCCCACAAATTTATCCAAGACAACTACTCAAAAGAAACTTGGAAGGTGAAGTCACGAGACAATATTCGTCTTTTATCCTCTATTTAGAGTCTTTGTCATACCATAGTAAAATATTGCCACCGTATCTATATGAACTCTAAAGTCTAAAACTAGGGAGGGCAACACCAGCGCGACTCCTCTGCGTATGCTTACAAATGATATCTGGAGGAAAGAACAATGGTTAGGATTTTTGGAACACTCACACAACCTGTGAATCAACAACAACGCTAGATATTTTAGTACATGATTTACCAATATATATATATATATATACAATCCCTCCAACCTAAACCCCGCAAATTTATCAAAGACAACTACTCAAAAGAAACTTGGAAGGTGAAGTCATGAGACAATATTCATCTTTTATCCTCTATTTAGAATCTTTGTCATACCATAGTCAAATATTTCCACCGTATCTGTATGAAATCTAAAGTGTAAAACTAGGGAGGGCAACACCAGCGCGACTCCTCTGCATATGCTTACAAATGATATCTGGAGGAAAGAACAATGGTTAGGATTTTTGGAACACTCACACAACCTGCAAATCAGCAACAATGCTAGATATCTTAGTACAGGATTTACCAATATATATATATATATATATATGTGTGTGTGTGTGTGTGTGTGTATAGATATATATATAGATATATATGTATATATATATGTATATAGATATATATATGTATATATATATATATATATATATATATATATATATATGTATATATATATATATATACATATATATATATGTATGTATATATATGTATATATATATATACATACATATATATGTATATATATAGATATATATATATATATATGTATATATATATACATATATATATATATATATATATATATATATATATATATATATATATATGTATATATATATATGTATATATATATGTATATATGTATGTATATACATATATATATACATATATATATACATATATCTATATATATACATATATATACATATATATACATATATATATATATATATATATACATATATATATATATATATATATATACATATATATATATATATATATACATATACATATACATATATATATATATATATATATATATATATATCTATATATATATATATATATATATATATATATACATATACATATATATATATATACATATACATATATATAAAATGAGAATTTGGCATTTCATTCCCAAGAATTGTGAAACAAAGAGCAAGATAAGTGTGAGGATGAGAACCCCTAGCAATTTAGCGCAAGAGTGCAGGATCTTGAAAGCTTCTCCAACGATCCCTGCAATGCAGAGGAATTGAAGATCCTCTGGTTCTCTATCCATTGACTTCATCTGCTCAAGCCATGCTGCTTCTATACTTCATATGACAGTGTGTGTGCTTCTGTGCTTGGGTTTTAGCAACCTAACATGATCTGTCGATCCCATCTCTTAATCGCCTCCCTTGCATAGAAAAATATATTGACACAGAAGGTTAGGATAACCCTTATCCTTCTGAATTTCTTTTTCCCCGAGACTAAGGATTTGTGAATTCTTAGCGCGATTGTTTTCATGTCATGGAAGGAAACCAATCTGATTGGCACAAAGGAACATAAATAAGATGTTTTTTCGAGGCAATGATGATTTAAAAGCTAAGGAAGGCAAGCTTTGTGGAATTTTATAGTAATCATGCTACCTTAGCAGCCTTTTGTTTATTCCACTGTTGGCCTGAATTGAAAGTTATGGCTGCCATCAAAATAGTAAATCAGAGACTTTCGGTTAGATTGGAATAGGGGAATCGATTCAGTGACTCAGAAAATGACCAATGCTAAAATTGAAACACAATAATGGAGAATCCAATAATAAAATCATTAAATGAAGTTTTTATAGTAACAACGATGCCATTACAGTGGCCTCTTCCTAATTTGATGACTCGAAATCTTGTGAATTTTGCCAACACGTCCTCCTAAAACCGATATGATGATGGTTGATTTATTATCTCTATATTTATTTTCCTATTGTTAGAATGGTTAAATCATTTAGCTCGAAAGTATATAAGTTGTGTTGTCAATAATTGTATGCAGATAGTTGACAGAAGGAACATGCCCAACTTCAGCTTTTTCCTCAATCCTTCCATGGAGAATAGTTTTGTTATCTTTGTTGCCAATCTTGCATGCCTCCAACATGTGACAAAGCACCCAAAACACAACATTACAAAAAGAGGAAATTTTAGCAGCTGAGGTTTTGTGTTGTGGTTTACACACTATCCTCAAAACATGGTCTATAGTCAACTTCATCAGCATACACCGCTTCTTTCTCCAGCCTCAAAAAATGAAACATGGATCTCGACTCCCTATTAATGGAAGGCTATCAACAATTTTTCAAAATATTACCATAAAAAACACAGCCCATAACGTCAATTTTTATTTGCATGCCCGACGTAATTAATGTACACATAGATAAAACAATATCTCTTTTATGGATAGTTATTAAAATTTTAGGATTGCAAAGATTGTTTGTATATGTTTCCTGTTTGGTTGGTGCTCAACCAATAACTTCATCTCTAAAAAGTGGAAAATGTGTCAATGGTTGGTATCAGATTTTTTTTTGTTAACATTTAAATATTTTTTTTAAAGGCTGTGTTACCAATTATGTATACAGTAGTTTTTCATTATATACGTATTTGGTCCATCCTATTTTTTCATGTCCGGAGAAAATTAAATGATCCTTAACACAAATTCCATGCGTTTAGGTTCTGGCACATGTATGCTTAGTTCAATATGGCTACGGAACTATGAATCTTCTCTGTGACCCCCCAACCAAATGACTGTTTTTTTTTTGTTATTTTTGTTATTTGATAGATGAACTGTGGAGGAAGAAAATAAGTGGCCACAGAATGTTATCGTTGTTGGGAATTTGTATGTCAGTTAGATTGTCTATACTGTACATCGAAATCTGCATGCAACTAACCAGTGATATGGGCTTCGTTCTGGCCTTTTAAGAAGAAATATCTTAAATGATTTCGATTCGATGGCTATAATGTAGGCAACAAGCCATAGTCAACCCAGCCCTTTCTCACTTGAGTTGTATACAAACATAGTTGTTGGTGCACTAAGATGTCTTTATACAGACAATCTTAATTCCTACATTAATCGTCAACCCAAGGTAAGTATTTTTATCTCAAGAGTGTCAGCACTATATGTGCAGTGAATTCAGAGGTTATCTAATGATAAATTGTTGCAGTCACTCATAACCATTTCTTCAACTCACTCCTAAACAATTCTAAAAGAAATAACTATGGAGGAAATAACTCTTGAAAGAACTCTTAACACACTCTGCAACTCTATTTAACTTATTCTAAAATCAAATGAATCTGAATTTCAGTGCAAAGAATCATGCTCAACAATCTTCAAATAGAATTAAGACTAACTCACTCAATCAAGAAAGAGAGCTATAACAACTGAACACCAATGATAATCTATAGCAAATATGAAATGAACAAATCCTAATTGAATGTCAAATCCTAATTGAATAGCAATCTCAATTGAATGACAAATAATAATTGAACAGCAAACGAGCATATAATGATAAATGATATCTAAACAAAAAATGACTTATGTAAGAAAATTATGGAAATTGATCAATGCTATCTCTAAGATCTATGATAACATAACTCAGAATGGACAACAATCTACTACCGAAACTAACATAACCAATCCAATCAAAGCGTTACTTAGATATATCACACAGCTAAGTCTGAATCTAAATGAACAACAATATGAATCAGAATCATCAATCTTCACAATAAGTGAAATGATATTAACTTAATAGTAACAATCAGTAAAGACTAAATAGAAAAGATTATAACACAAGAAAGCAGTAGAACTTCTCTTGACTGGGCCTAGAGTCACCAAAAGTCTCCACTAAGAAATATTCAGAATATAGGTATGGATAAAACACAGTCTTTCTTCATTAAAATAAGCAACACCATTACAACATCACTGAGGTAACAATATTATGTCTCAAAAGAATAATTACAAGTTATGAAATTCTGAACTCTATGTAGTTTTGCCTTTCGCCCTTATATATTACATTTAGAAAATAAATAGATAAAAGTGAATCCTCAGGGTCAGGGAATCCTAAGGATTTCGTATACATAATATGATTCTGTCATGAAATAGCATCAATCTTCCTGGTCTCTCACTACCTTGCCTGCCTCAAATGCTGTCTTTTTCCTTTTATGACCCCATGCCGCTCTGTCGATTGAACATCTATTGTTCAATCTGCGTCTTATTCATATAAAGATAGCAAAAAGTCAGTTTCTTGTGCTAGATTTATCTAATTTGTTACCAAGTCCTTTTACCCAACTTCAGTTGTTATTTCCTTTAGTTTCATCCATAAACAAAGATAATCATGTGATGATAAATGCTGAATAAATCTATTTACGAAGAGAAAACATACCTTTTTCTTGAGCCAACATACTCCCCAGCTTACCTTGTTGCATTTCCTCATGCAATTAAATAGTTGATGTGTATCTAAGTTAGCGAATAGGCAGGATATACCTCCTCATAATTTCTAAATCCATTTTTCTTCTTTATATATAAAAAGCCTAGGTAACGTCTTAATCCTTCAAGGTGTTGTCACAACGATACTTCTCTGGAGGATACCATATGATTGGAGTCCTATACTGACATCCTATCCATTCAGGCACCATGTTTAAGACCATGTTATTGTACTTGTAGAAATGAGAGGAGGCAACTTTAAAGTTCCAGTATCCAAATGGTTTTGGATTTCTAACAATAATGTTGGAGACCTCCCACCTTTATCTGGCTACAGAGAAGGCTTCATCCTTAATCTCTTGGAAGTAATCCTTTCCATCTTGGACAATATCCTTGTAAAATGGCCCCAGTTGGCCCACAACACCACCCCGCTTCATGAATTGCTTGTGTGTGACCGAGAGATGTAGGGGTTTGGTTGGTTCCCCTCTCACCCATAGGTCGATTCCTTCTTCACACTTCCTAAAAGTGTTGCGAGCCTTGGCCCACTTGAGTTGATTAGTGGCAAAAGAGAGAAATGCCTGGAGTTGTACATCCCCTATAAAATGGCCAGGGTTGTTGTCTTTGTCATCTTCTAGAAAGAAATTGTGCATATAAAGTTCACAGAGGAGGTGTTGTACCTGCTCATTTTGTTCTCTAAAGCACTTGAGAAAATCCGGGGTAGTCTTGATTTCCACAGCCTTAACAGCTTTGACTTTCAGCAGGAGGAATAAGGCATAATTTGTAGCAGGGGCTCTACATGACAGGGTGTCTGAATAAAGAGAGCAGACAGTTTCCAAATGAGCTTTAGCCTTTTGTAATTTGTCTCGTGCTTTCTCAACCTTTTTCTGTTCAGCCTTGTACTGAGCAAAGGTCTCATCCTCAGTCACTGTAAGTGCCTCAAACTTTTTCTTTAACTCTTGATGTATCCTTAGGGGCACTACCTCTTCCTTGTGTTGGGTTAATTCCTACTAAACCTTTAGTAGTTCATACTTCAGTCTGCTAATAAATTCCTCCATTACCAGGGAATATAAGCAGGCGTCTCCTTTGTTTGGGTTTCTCCATCCTGGGTTTCCATGGGATCGGTCTGAACAGCAGCTTCAGTTGCCTCTTGAATCATGCAATGACCAATTTGAATGTCCTCTTCAGCATCTATTTGAACATCAGCATTCTCGGTAGGGTAGTCCATTTGGGTCTCCTATGAGAACACAGAGGTGTTCAGTCTACATTTCAGTGTCTTCTACAAGACATGGCTCTATCTGAGTTTCCTTTGGACAAGCCAAAAGATCCTCAATTTTGGTTTCAACATCCTTTCCAGAACAATGTTCTATCTGTGTGCCCGTGGTTTCTTTTTCTAATTTAAAATTCCTAGCTCTAATGGCTTCTTTTAACCATTGCCTTAGCTGCCCAATTATTCACTTTTTCTTTCTATACTTCTTAAACATTTTTTTGAGCCTGTCCTTGTAGGAATTGTTTATTCTGGGACTTCCAACTGGCAGTGGGTTGATTGCATTGTCCTCTGGTTCCTGTACAGGTGGTATTGTGTTAGCATCAGGGGGGGTTACAACTGGAACTGTATCTCTCGATGGAGCTTCACCTTCTAGCTCCTCTTGGTCATGGATTTCTCTTTCAAGAGATCCCAATACAATGGTGTCTCCTAAAAATTGTCATTCTTCGGGCTTTATTTTGGGTAGGCCTCGTCCTCTGGGGACTTAGAAAGAATAGTATTACCTGGTTGATTTACATCTCCCAGAGTTTCATTTGCAAGATTTTCTTCAGCTGGGGTGTCTGCTAGACCATTATCTGTTGTCTAATTTTCTTCTCTAATGACTTCTTCTTCATGGACCTCGGCGTCAAGGGGTTTTTCCACAGAAGGGATTAGTTCCCTTTGTTCCTCCACGGTATCAGTAAATGGCAGGGTTTACTCACGATGTTGGGTCCCTATAATACTAGTGATTACCCCATTACTATTGTAGTTATACCGCTTATTAATATTGTTGTGCCCCTATTTCCCCCATATTGTTATTACTGTGCCCCATAGAATCCCTCTATTGTTATTTTTGTGGCTTTATATTATTATTGTAGGTCAGCTGGGTTATATTGTGACTCCTTAAACTCCTATATATAGAAAGGAGGTTTTGTCATTTGAATCATCCAAGAATTGTTCATTTATGTAAAGTAAAGGAGGTTTCCCCCTCGAAGAGGCTGAATTCTAAGGCGTTGATCTATCTTTTCTATCTTTTCTTGAGTTGGTTTCATAACATTTGGTATCAGAGCTTTGGATCCTAGGGTTTCGCTGCTCCAAACAGGTCATCGTGGCATTTTCGCTATAAAGTTTTTTCTGCGACGTTTCAGAAGCTAAAAAAAAAACCATTTAAGAAGACATCGCACTAAATCTCTGGTCCAAATTTCAGATCTTTTTGTGCTATATTTGCGGAGATATGTTCTGAGGAAGTTGTTCTTTTTGCAAACTCCTGAATTACATTCCAAACAAGTGACCTGGGGAAAATCATCATAACTTTTTCCCTGAGCATTGGATTGAAATTTTGTAAGAAGGTACAGAAAGAGGACGGACTGTAGTTTCTTGTATATATTTTTCAGAACCAAAGGACGAAACAGTGACTCGTGGCACATCGTACAAGTTCGCTCTACTGAACTAGTCTATAATCAGGTTACTGTGGGAGATTTCGCATAACTCTTCCTTGGAGAATCCACATTTGATTAGACTGGTGGCATTGGAAAGAGGACACATAGGGCTACCACAGGTTGCAATTTCAGAACTGGATGATCTGAAAGTACAGAGATACATCAGAGGCAATATCGAGCTCCTACAAAGTGAAAAAAAAGGTGTGTAGATTCTTTTAAATTTTTGCTTAAGAGTGGTTTGAAAATTTATTTTGAAGGAATTCAAAGGGCTAGTAGAGCATTATTATCGGTAACTGATGCCCCGAGGAAAGAAAATTCAAACACCTAGTAAGGAACCTGAAAGCTCTAGCATGACTCATGAAGAAGAAGAAGAAATGCTATATGATATATCAAAATTACAAGAACAAGTGCAACAAGTGTCACTTGCACAAAAAGCAATAGAATCTAAGATGGATGGTTTAAGGAAAGATGTAGAAGCTAAGATGGATGGTTTAAAGAAAGGTGTAGAAGCTAATATGGATTGTTTAAAGAAAGGCGTAGAAGCTAAGATGGATGGCATGGAAGCTAAGGTGAATGGCATGGACGCTAAAATTGATGGCATGGATGATGAGATGGAAGAATTGAAGATAAATATGAATAAGTTGTTGCAAGAAATGGTCACTAATGGTGAAAGCGTACTAAAGGAAACTCATGATGAGAATAAAAGAAATGTTAATCATGATTCCATAAACTCTAATGTTGGATCGAAGACTCACCATATTCCAAAAATCTATATGAGGAAGTTTGATGGCAAGGATCCCGCCACATGGATATTACAGATGGAGCAATTCTTCGATCTCAATAATGTGCAAAACACACAAAAGGTACGTATGGAAACTTTATATTTGGAACCAAATCAGTTTGCATGGTATCAATGGCTTTGCTCTTGTAAACAATTTATCACTTGGGAAATTTTTACGGAAGAATTGATAGCACATTATGAGGATACAAAAAGCAACACTTTTTTTAGCCAATTGATAAGTCTCAAACAAAAGGGTTCAATAATGGAGCACATTGAGGGGTTCCAAAAATTGAACATAAGGGTAAAAGATATTCCAGAGGAGCATAGGATTGATGTGTTCATAGGGTCTTTAAAGGATAATATCCAACATGATGTTCGCCTTTGGGAACCTAATTCATTAGAGAAGGAATTCAGGTTAGCAAGAAAAATGGAAAGCAAAATTATGGCAACCAGGAAGTATACCACTCACAACTATAAAGAAGGAAGTGTTGTTGCCCCTAGTCTTCCACAACCTATAAGGTTGACACCACAACAATTGGAAGAAAAAAGAGAAAAAGGGCTTTGTTACAGTTGTGATAGCAAATACACTAAAGGTCATAAGTGTGTTGAGAAGAAATTATTCTACATAGATTGTGAAGAGGAAGAATAAAAGGAGCAAGAAAGGTCAAAAGAAGAGAATATACTCCAGGAACAAAGCCTAGATGAAGAACAAATAAATCCGACCATATCTTGTAATGCATTGGCGGGAATTACCACTCCTCAAACCATCAAGATAGAAGGACAAATCAAGAAGAAAAAGGTAATAGTGTTGATTGATTCAGGAAGCACCCACAATTTTATTCATTGTAAGGTAGCAAAAGAATTGAATTGCTTCCTATATCTAGCACCAGAGTGTCAAGTGATGATTGCAAATGGAGGAACAATAAATTGCTCTGGAAAGTGCCATAATATCAAGCTATCCATGGGAGAATATGTATTGACTAGTCCAATGCTTTCGATTCCAATGGGAGGTGCTGATGTTGTACTAGGAGTCCAATGGCTACAATCCTTGGGTACAATAGCTTTTAATTTTCAAGAACTTTTCATCAAATTTTATATGAAAGGAAAGGAATTTGAATTAAGGGGTATTGCAGGGAAACCAGGAAAGATAATCAGCTCTAATGGTATGACAAAGCTTCTAAAAAAGGAACAAAGAGGTGTAATTGCACAATTATGTTCGCTAGATGTTTCCACATCGAAATCATTTATTTCTCTAGATCTCCAAAAAGTCTTGGACAATCATTCTAAGGTATTCAAGACTCCCAAAGGTCTCCCACCTATGCGTGATCATGATCATGCTATTCATCTGATTCCAGGAAGTGTTCCTCCAAACATCAGGCCGTACAGATATCCCTATGTCCAAAAGAGTGAAATTGAACGTATGGTTGCAGAAATGCTAGAGGTTGGTATAATTCAACCGAGTCAAAGTTCTTTCTCTGCTCCAGTAGTATTGGTGCACAAGAAGGATGGATCATGGCACATGTGTCCGGATTATAGGGAGCTCAACAAGCTCACTATTAAAGATAAGTTCCCCATTCCCGTCATTGATGAATTACTGGATGAATTGCATGGATCAATTTACTTCACCAAGTTGGATCTTCATTCAGGATATCATCAAATCAGAATGAAGACTGAAGACATTCCGAAAATAGCATTTAGAACTCATGAGGGTCATTATGAATTTTTGGTCATGCCTTTTGGCCTTACCAATGCACCTTCAACATATCAAGGTTTGATGAATTGAATTTTCAAACCATTCCTTAGAAAATTCGTGTTAGTATTTTTTGATGATATACTAATCTACAGCAAGTCTTGGAAGGATCATGTTGAACATGTTGACAGGGCGCTACAACTATTGGAGGAGAAACAATTATATGCAAAAAGATCCAAATGTTTCTTTGGAGTCCAGGAGGTGGAATATCTGGGTCATATTGTATCTCATGAAGGAGTTAAGGTAGACCCTAGCAAAATTAAAGCCATTAAGGAATGAAAAATCCCCACATCCATAAATCATCTACGAGGATTTCTCGGGTTGATAGGGTATTATTGCAAGTTTGTTAAGAATTATGGGAGAATAGCAGCACCTCTAACAACATTATTGAAGAAAGATGCATTTTCATGGACTCCAGAAGCAGCAAAGGCCTTTGAACATCTTAAAGAGGCAATGTGCCAAGCACCGGTCTTAGCTACACCGGACTTCACAAAAACCTTTATTGTGGAATGTGATGCTTTAGGAAATGGAATTGGCACTGTTCTAATGCAAGATGAAAGACCCATTGCTTTTGAAAGTCGTCCAATCAAGGGAAAGTTTTTAAGCAAAGCTATTTATGAGAAGGAAATGCTAGCAATACTCCATGCACTTAAGAAATGGCGACCCTACCTAATGGGAAGACACTTCAAGGTAAAAACGGATCATGATAGCCTTAAATACTTTTTAGAACAAAGATTATCCTCTGAAGAGCAACAAAAGTGGGTCACAAAGATGTTGGGCTATGACTTTGAAATCATCTACAAAAAAGGGAAGCAAAATGTGGTGGCAGATGCACTCTCAAGAAAGGATGAGGATATGGAAGCATTGTTGTGCGCCATTTCTATTATCCAACCAGATTGGATAAACAAAGCAAGGGAGGAATGGAAGAATGACGAAGAAGTGTGGGCACTTATTCGAAAGTTACAACAAGATTCCAATATGTCTGATACATTTAGCTGGCAAAATGATTCGTTATGGTACAAAGATCGCTTATACCTCTGTAAGAATTCCCAGCTAAAACAAAAGATTCTTATGGAATTGCACACTTCTCCCTTAGGAGGGCACTCAGTATTTTTAAAAACTTACCACAGGGTTAAGAAGGAATTTTTTTGGTATGGCCTTAAATCAGATATTCAAAAGTTTGTGGCAGAATGTTTGGTTTGCCAACAAAATAAAGTTGAAACAGTTAAGACACCGGGTCTATTACAACCTTTATCCATTCCAAGCCAACGTTGGGAGGAGGTTTCAATGGATTTTATCACAGGTTTACCCAAGTCTGAGGGAAAGAGTGTCATCATGGTGGTAGTTGACAAACTTACCAAGTATGCACACTTTTGTGCATTATCACATCCATTTAAAGCCAGTACAGTTTCTACTGCATTTATGGAAACAATTCAAAATCTACATGGAAACCCAAAGATTATTGTAAGTGATAGAGATCCCATTTTCACTGGAAATTTTTGGACAGAATTATTTTCTTGTCTTGGTACTCAGTTAGCTCATAGCTCATCTTATCATCCTCAATATGATGGGCAAACTGAGATAGTAAACAAATGTTTGGAAGGATATCTCCGTTGCTTTGTATCTGATAAACAGACACAATGGGTCAAATGGTTGCCTCTGGCTGAATGGTGGTATAACACTTCCTTCCATACAACAACAAAAATGACCCCATTTATGGCACTTTATGGGTATCAACCACCCTCTATCACATCATATTTAAGAGAAAATTCTAAGGTTCAGGTAGTGGAACATCACATCGAACATCAACAACAAGTCCTCCAACTCTTAAAGGATAACCTCGTGTTGGCACAGAATAGAATGAAATAATAGGCAGATCAACATCACAGTGAAAGAAGTTTTGATGTAGGTGATTGGGTATTCCTACGGCTACAACCATATAAGCAAATGTCCCTCAAGCAAGCTAAGAAGGATAATAAATTATCACCAAAGTATTATGGTCCGTACAAGGTGTTGCAAAAGATTGGTACTATGGCATACAAATTGGAGCTTCCTGCAGCTTCTCGATTACACCCAGTTTTCCATGTTTCATGTTTAAAGAAGGTTATAGGCCACAAGCTCCCAGTTCAAACAATATTGCCAGAACTTGATGAGGAAGGAAAAATTATATTGGAACCGGAAGCAGCCACAGAAACAAGAATTCGACAGCTACGAAATCAATCAATTTCGAAGTATCTTATTAAGTGGAAGAACTTATCCACTGAAGATTCCACATGGGAGGATGAGAATTTTATACAGAAGTACCCAGAACTACTCAAGCGTTGAGGACAACACCTTTTTGAAGGAGAGGGGCATGTTGGGTCACTATAATACTAGTGATTACCCCATTACTATTGTAGTTATACCCCTTATTAATATTGTTGTGCCCCTATTGCCCCCATATTGTTATTACTGTGCCCCATGGAATCCCTCTATTGTTATTTTTGTGGCTTTATATTATTATTGTTAGGTCGGCTGGGTTATATTGTGACTCCTTAGACTCCTATATATAGAAAGGAGGTTTTGTCATTTGAATCATCCAAGAATTATTCATTTATGTAATGTAAAGGAGGTTGCCCCCTCGAAGAGGCTGAATTCTAAGGCGTTGATCTATCTTTTCTATTTTTTCTTGAGCTAGTTTCATAACACACGACTAGGGTTGTCAGCAGAGGCAGACTGGCTGGGGGTACAATTATGTTCTTCAACATTCTCGGATTGTTCTCTACCCTCACCAAATATCCCCATTTTCTCCAATACCTTGGCTACTTCCTCCTCATATTCTTGCAAAGGGAAATTTTGCAGACTTGGAGGTGGTGTGCAAGATGGTCCAGCCTCATTTGTTTGAATTGGGATACGTTGATGGGCTCTAACCTGCACAGAGCACCTATGTTTTGTTGGATTCAGGGGCATATAGGAATTCTTTGTTTTTAGTGTCCTTCTCGAACCTAGGGTTCTTGGCCCTTGCTGCTTTGTTACTGTGTTTTCTAGAGGTGTGGCCAAAGTATTATTTACAATATTGTCCTAGGTTAACTGCTGTTGGGCCAGTCCATGTATGATAAGAAATTTAATCAGACCATGATGACTAATGATAGTGCATGGGTCCTTAGCTTTCCTAACTCGTTGAACGACATCATGTAATAAAGAATTCAAATAAAATGGAAAATTAACTGAAATTTTCTAGTTTAGGATGCCTAAAAATTTGAGTTGATGGGGCTTTGCCACATCCTGGCAACCATCGCATGTGATATACCATTGCATGATGACTTCCAACTCCTGCCAAGGTTGTCTTAACGTTGAAGGGTGAATCCCTTTCCCTGTTCAGGCAAACTGCTCATCCAGGTCCTGGAACACCACAACCACATTGTTCGAAAGGATGTGCTTTTCTGTCCATTTGGTTCCCTCAGCTGGAATTCCAATGACTTCGGCTATGGCGGCTTCAGAAACTATTATCTCCATGCCTTTGATTATGGTGCTGCCATTCTGCAAGTTCTACAAGAATTTGAGTGTCATTTCTTCGTGAAATCCCTGCAATTTATTCAGATATTGCAGCCATCCTACACGCTCGAGAATTGCCAGAGCCTGGTCTGATACCTTGAGTACTAAGGGATCATTTCGGATAGCTCTTCCTCCCATGGTTGCTATACCTCTAACTAGTTCACTTGTACGCAATTCTTTTACACTTCCGCAATTCAGAACAACAGCGGAGAACGTTAAGGAAATTAACAGAGAAATGATGATCTTTTGAGAATTAATATCATATTTAGTGAAGTCATTTTTATCGTCAACCACACTTAGCGTTGGATCATGAATGCGTATGCCAGCCATAATGTTTTTCATCCTTTCCCCAAATAGAAATACTTGCTAATTATTACATATTCATAATCATCATGCAGTCCTTACCCAGAAGTTAATTCAAATGATTATCACACAATTATCCATAATTGTCACTCATGTCGTTCATACGTAGGCCATCCCCCCTATGACGAGAAAATGGAATCCACGTCCTTCAAGCATGTGAAAAGCAAGTGAAAACATTGTCAATTCATAAACGTCAGCAACCAATCTAAAAAACGATGTGCTAATGGGTAAGGCAATTAAATAAATACACGTCATCAGATGTGAAATGGCCAAGAAACAAATTTAAAAAGAGATTTTAATTCATTATGACAAAATATTTTCACTGTAAGCAGTATTAATAACAAAGGCATAATCAACGACATGTATTAATGACTGTCATAAAATGATTGGACAATTAAAATATGATGAATATATAACATAAGTTACCATGCAGTTCAGCTTGTAAGAGTTTTGTTCAAATGGGAAATTCCCTTTGGAAACAAATCCATAGGTGGTAATAGATAGAAATCATATGGCAGTGTAAGATGATACTCCAATACCACAAGTAGAGTCGTTGCTGCCAGCAGGCGTTCATAGCCTTGATAAGGTTGCTTTTTAACCCCACAAATGAGGTAGAGTCCTCCTTTTAGTAGCATAGTGAGCAGATGACCATAGTGCCATTCACCAAGATATAAGAAGTGATCAGGCTGGCTCGTGATGAGACCCCCTGTCCTTCTGACAGTTTTAATAATCAAGAAGGTCATTACCTTGGTTTGGTGGCCAAATTGGAATGTCCCCCGTTACATCCTTATGAGCATGGTAGGCTGGCTCGAGATGAGACCCCTTATCCTATTTAAGAGAATGTTTGATGCATTTTCATATTTCATTATTTCCATTTTGGCTTTTGAAATTTTTATTGTAACAAGAGGGAGGCTCATTTTCTCCTTAAGAGTCAAGGATGGTGTAAGAAGTAAAAAGATGCCAATGAAGGTTTATTCTCTTACCCCCATATCATCGTATCAACGGGATTTATCCATTTGAAAGTATAAAAATAAGCCTGCATGGTTTGAAAACAATGAATCATTTTATGATGTGTCCAAAGAAGAGATGTTCAGCCGGTCATTATAAAGATACTCTATATCAGCTGCTGAATGAATATAACCATCAAAAGGCTTCATATGTCATAATGATATTATCGTTACTATTTTTTCATATATTAAGCGCAAATCCATTCAAATGGTGTTTATTCACAACATAAAAGAAAAAATAAAGATGGCACAATGATCAATAATTAAAGAATTCACAGTTTGTCCTATTTAAAAAGACCAAAGGTGCAATTCAATGGATTGAATAACAATCATTCAATCGATTGAACAACAAAAAATAAAAGAAAAACACACAAAAGTGTTGTTCAATCGATTGAACAGAAATCGTTCAATCGTTTGAACAATAAAAATCGCAAAAAATGTAAAAGTGTTGTTCAATTGATTGAACAATAATTTTCTCAATCAATTGAACAACAATTTGTTCAATCCTTTGAACAGCAAAAAGCAAAAATGTAAAAGTGTTTTTCACTCGATTGAACATCAATCATTCAATCATTTGAATAGCAAAAATTAAAAGAGAAACACGCAAAAGTGTTGTTCAATCAATTGAACGGCAATCGTTTAGTCATTTGAATAGCAAAAATTACAAAAAAATGTAAAAGTGTTGTTTAATCGATTGAACAACAATTTGTTCAATCGTTTGAACAACACAAATCACAAAAAAAATGTAAAAGTGTTGTTCACTCGATTGAACAACAATCATTCAATCATTTGAACAACAAAATTTAAAAGAAAAACATGCAAAAATGTTGTTCAATCGATTGAACAAAAATCATTCAATTGTTTGAACAAAAAAAATTACAAAAAATGTAAAAGTATTGTTCACTCGATTGAACATCAATCATTCAACCGTTTGAATAGAAAAAATTAAAAAACACGCAAAAGTGTTGTTCACTCAATTGAACAACAATCGTTTGAAAAAAAAAACACGCAAAAGTGTTGTTCAATCGATTGAACGACAATCGTTCAATTGTTTGAACAACAAAAATCACAAAAATATAAAATTGTTGTTCAATCGATTGAACATCAATTTATTCAATCAATTGAACAACAATTTGTTCAATCGTTTGAACAACAAAAATCACAAAACAAATGTAAAAGTTTTGTTCACTTGATTGAACAACAATCGTTCAATCATTTGAACAACGAAAACTAAAATAAAAACATGCAAAACTGTTGTTCAATTGATTGAACAACAATCATTCAATCTTTTGAACCAAAAAAATCACAAAAAAATGTAAAAATGTTGTTTAATCGATTGAACAAGAATTTGTTCAATCGTTTGAATAGCAAAAAGAAAAAACGTAAAAGTGTTGTTCATGTGATTGAACAACAATTGTTCAATCATTTTAACAACAAAAATCAAAAGATGCAAAAGTGTTGTTCAATCGATTGAACAATAATTGTTTAATCGTTTGAACAACAAAAATGAAAACGAGAAAGTGTTGTTCAATCATTTGAACAACGAAAACCAAAAACGTAAAAGTCTTGTTCAATCGATTGAACAACAAAAAGCAAAAAATAAAAGTGTTGTTCCATCGATTGAAAAACAATCGTTCAATCGTTTGAACAACAAAAATTACAAACGTAAAAGTGTTTTTCAATCAATTGAACAACAACTGTTCAATCGATTGAATAACACTTATCAAGCACTCAAAAAAATCCTCATATTTGCATGGTGATGCCTAATCTAAATTGCAATCAATCAAAGAGATATACATTATTTACAATTTAAAAAAATCTCAATTTTTTGAAATAAAAGCTGTTGGGCCATCACTCCCTACAACTAAGATTTGCATGAGGGGTCCTCACGTACATACTCGCAGAAAGACTCCTTAATGAGTGATTTGTGATAGAGACGCACTCGATGCCCGTTCACCTTAAAAGAATGGGCAGATCTATCAATGTTAGTCAAGGTAAGAGTACCATTATTATGCACTTCTTAAACCTCATAAGGGCCAAGCCATCTTGTTTTCAATTTTCCCGAAAAATCCTGGAATTTGGAGTCGTAAAGGAGTGCCCCATACCGCTTTTGAAACATCTTCCTCTTGATAAGGTTGTCGTGCCACTTTCCCCTTTGTTACTGAATAATTGTGGTCTGTTGCAAAGTGAGCAGTTGAGCCCCATATAGTTCGTTAATATGTTGAAGTTACTTGGTTTAGGCTTCTGTTAGATCCAACCCCACTTCCTGGGTCGTTTTTAGAGTCTTTATTTCAAATTTGATAAAAAAATAGGTTCTCTATTGAACATGAGCTGGTACAAAGAGTATACAGTAGTATTCCTCCAAGTCATGCGATAGGCCCACAAGGCCTCTCACAGTCCAGCAGCCCAATCTCATCGATGTGTTGAGACTATCTTGGCTAGAATCGCTTCAATGACCTTATTGGTGCTTTCTACCTGCCTGTTCGCCTACGGGTGATATGGGGAAGTGATCCTATGTGTAATATGATGGTATCTGAGAGTGATAGTAATCTTGTGTCCTATGAATTTCCCTCCCCCATCTGTTATCACTTCTCGTGGTAAACCATACCGCACAAATAGGCTGAAAAAGAAGTTAATCATGGTTTCCTATGTGGGTCTTGGTAATCTACTGTTTCCACCCATTTTGTCACATAATCCATGGAAACCAATATGTAGGCCTTCTAATTGGATGGCGAATGGAATGGGCCAACAAAGTCTAATTCCCATCTCTCGAAGGGTTCTATGACATATTGGGGTTGCAGAGGCATTTCATCAGATTGGCCAAGGCTGCCCATCCTTTGGCAACTATCACAAACCTAGGCATATTTCTTATCATCCTTAAAAATAGTGTGCCAATAATAGCCCATTTGTAATACCTTATGCCCTATCCTATGATTTGTGAAGTGTCCCTCGCACGGATCATCATGGAAAGCTTTCAGGATGTCATAAATCTCATCCTCGCTAATGCGTCTCCGTATTCACATGTAGGCCCCTGTGTGAAAAATATATCGCCTATCCAAGAGAATTGTGAACTGTGTTGAACGATATGATTCCTCTCTGTCATTGTCAAATGGCTAGGTAGGTTATCTACTACCAGATAATTTTCCACATCTACGTACCATGGTGTCTTGACTACTACAAAAAATAGATGTTCATTTGGAAATTGGTCATCTACTGCCAGTGGATCATTCACATTCCTGATTCGAGATAAAAAATCGAGAACTCTATTTTCCTTCCCTGGATAATCCTTAATAGTAATGTTGAACTCCTGCAAAAGAAATAGCCACCATGTCACTCGATCATTTGTGATAGGTTTATTAGTTAGACACTGAATGACAGAGCGATCAGTATACAAAAAGACTTGGTAGCTAGTTATATAATATCTAAATTTGTTTATTGCATAAATAACAGCTAAGAATTCTTTTTCTGTTATTGTATAATTAAGTTCTATGGAAGTGAGATTTTTGCTAATATAATATATAGCATAAGGTTTCCTATCCTCCACCTGGCAGAGGACAACACCTATAGCTACATATGATGCGTCTGTGGATATGTGGAAAGGAAGCTCCCAGTTTGGTCCATGTAATACTGGTGCTGTTGAGACTAGTTTCTTTAGACCTATAAAAGTTGTGTCACATTTGTCAGACCATTTGAAATCAACATTTCCAGTTAAAGCATATAAAGGCGCAGCAATTTGTGAAAAGTTTTTAATAAACCTACGATAATAGCCTGCATATCCCAGGAAGCTACGTACCTCTGTTTGAGTGCAAGGGGTAGGCAATAAAAGAATTACTTGAATTTTTGTTGGGTCTACCTGTATCCCTACTACAGAGATATAATGTCCCAAGATTACGCCCTCGGTCATCATCATGTGAAACTTGAAATTGCTTAAACATAACCTTGTAGAAATGCATCATTCTAAGAATTTTTCTAATGTTTTCAGTGCTTGGTCGAACTCATCCCCATATGGAGTAAATTTTTCCATATACACCTCAAGTCCTTCATTTATCAAATCAGCAAACATGCTAAGTATAGCTCTCTGGAATGTAGCTGGGGAATTACACAAGCCAAATGGTAATACTCAGTATGTGAATGTGTCCTAGGGATAGGTGAAGGTTGTTTTGTCTTGGTCTTTAGAGGTGATATGTATTTGGTTGTAGCCGGTGAAACAATCTAGGAAGTAAAACAACTGCTTCCCTGCCAAAGTATCAAGGACTTGATCGATGAATGGGAGGGGGAAGTGATCTTTTTGCGTTGCCTTGTTCAATTCTCGGTTGTCTACACAGATATGCCACTTCCTGTTTTTCTTGGGGATGACCACGAATGGAGAGACCCATTTATTGTCCGAAATAGGATAAATGAAGTTCACATCCAACAACTTCTGTAACTCTTCTTTCACAATGTCCTTGAGATGTGGATTTAATCTTTGTTGAGGTTGTCAGATGGGTCGAGCATCCTTCTCCATATAGATGTGGTGTGTACATAGTTGTGGGTCTATACCCTTCATGTCAGGATAATCCCAAGCAAAAGTCCTTTTATATTTCTACAGGACATGTATGAGCTTTTTTTGTTGATCGCTATCCAGACTATCATTAATGTTTAGCACTTTGCCTAGTTCGATCTCAACAAGCTTGTTGTTATGAACAACAATCATCTAGATATGTTGGTCATCGGTATCCTTCAAAGGATCTTCCATGGCTTCATTATCAAGGATGGATTTCAACATTTGACACTTTACATTGCTCACATCAGCTGGCTGATTGATAAAATTGTTGATAATGTCATCTTCAGTCTGATCTTTGAATTCCAGTGCCTCTGCTACTGTGAGTGGTGAGCGGATTCTTTCCTCCAGGTATGCTGGTGGTTGTTTACATATTTTTACAATGGGAAGACTAGGCTTGGTAGGAGGATATAACACAAGATTTTTTATAGCATCCCCCTTTGCAATAGTCATGTTGCCTTCTTGGCAACAGATATAAGCATCAGCAGTCGCTAGCCAAGGTCGGCCCAGAATCATAGGATGCCCATCCAATTGACGCTTTGGGTTTATGACAAGAAAATCTACTGGATATTCCCATGAATCAACAGAAACTATAATATCTTGTAAGGTCCCTTCTAGCCTTATCACCAAATGATCAACCAGATCTAACAAGGTGGTGGTTGGTTCCAGGGCTGTAATACCAAGTGCTTGACAGGTTTCTGCTGTTAAAATATTAATAGCTGCACCCAGATCAACTAGTGTATTAGGAAATGAGCGGCCATATATCTGAACTGTCACTATGGGATTTCCTAGATCTTCATACTTTATTGGAGTTTCCCCTCCCAAGAGTAAATCAGATAAGATTCTACAACGTGAAAGGTGGGTGAAGTTTTTTCGTTCCTCATAGGCTTCTTTACACATAGCTCTTTGATTGTTTTAGCATAGATGGGAATATATTGAATGGCATGGAGGAGAGGAATTTTAATAAAGATATTTTTTAGTTCCCCTACAAGATCGAAATATGGGTAAGCAGTAGGTTTGGGTATCGTTAACCTTTTGGGGAACGGGGGAGAAGTGACTGTAAGTTTTTTAGGGTCTTCCTGCTGATTTGTCTCTTCCCCTTGGTTTAGTTCAGTATTAACTACAGGTGGTGGTATATTTACATGTGTGGTTTCAATTTCAATTGATGGTTGATCCTTGTTTTCCCCAGGGGTGATGATATGCCCTGACCTCAATCTGAGTTCATTACATTCTTTTTTCTCAATCCCATAATTTGAGTTTTCGATAATTTGTACCATCTGGATCAGTCTGTTATTAGGATTCGGATTCAGTTTATCTGGCAATTGAGGACGCAGAAAAGGTTGAGGATTTTTCTATAATGTATATGGAGCTAATAGTACAGGTTGAGGACCTATCCCCATAGGTGCATTGGATATCCCCAGCGGTCGCTGCTAATTTGGAGACCAGTTCATATTTGGAGAGGTGGAGGTAGGCCACTGGGATTGATAGAGTTTTCCCTGCCAAACAAGAGTAAAAGGAGAATTTGGCCAACCATTACCTTGAAAGGATTGAGTTGGCCATGATGCCATAGGGAATGACTGGGTTTGCCAGTTTGGGTAAGGTGATTGGCCTTGCCATGTTTCCCCAAGGTTTTGTTGTTGATTAAACTGTGAAGATGGAAACAACTGGGATGCATCTTGTGACATACCTGTAGGTTTAGCCTGCCACTGTCGACGTTGGTTCGTCAGATACATCAACTCTCTCTCTTCTTCTACTTCCTTGAATATTGCTTTCAGCCTCGGCAGTGATGGACATTGTTCAGTGGCATGATCTTTGGTACAAATAACACATGTCTGGACCATGTCTAATGGACACTCCCGTTGGTTGTGCTTCTTTCGACAATGTGGATAGAAGATCGCCAAGTTTTGTTCTACTAAGGCTTGCTTTTGTTCAGCCTGTAAGACGTCCAACTGCGTCGTGACAGTGCTCAAGATGTCTGTTTTGAAATATTCTAGGAGGTTGCCAATCTCCATTCGTGTTACACCTCCACTGTATGGTTTGCTTCCCTTGCTCATGGGATCTTGGCTTCTGGCTCCTGTGCGTGTACTTCCTCGCGAACACCTGATACACAAGTGGATGATTTCATCATAATATTCCTAAGAAATATCTCCTTTCCCCATTAAATTTAGATTTTCTAACCATTCCTCTTTCATTCCTTTAATTAAGATATCTCTTAGGACTTATTTAGGTAAGGTGGTGTGTGGAGATCTTTGCAAATCATAATTAAACTGTTCGACATACTCTTCTAGAATTTCATTATCTTTTGCAATCATCGTAAAGATTTCATCTTTTATCTCCCTAGTCTTGCAGAAGTCCTGGTATCTTGTGAGGAAGGAGATTTTCATATCGTCCCAAGAATTAATAGTCCGTCCATCCAAACCCATGAACCATCTTAAGGCTGCTCCTTTCAGAGTAGAAGGGAACAATTTTAGCTTTTGGGGGTCAGTAGTGTAGTCATATCCTCTGCAGAGGACATCAAACTCAGACAAGAAGGCATCAGGATCCTTTGTGATCATCCTGTGAAAAGTTGGGATGCTTTGTAGAGGAATAGCCTTCATGGGGGCATTAGCCACTTGATCGACTATGGGATATTCCATGTTGAGGTTTGACCTTGAGGTGGTTGGTTTTCCATTTGGTCAAAGATGTGCCAATATCCTTCAGGGATTTCAGGGGGTGATTTTTGAGTAAGTAGGGATTAGCAACCCAAGTTGGCTTTGCAACGCTACTTAAATCTGGGATCAAAGGAGACCCCTATTCAGACAGTTGTGGTTCTACCCTAGCGATTCCACTGGTTTCTCCTTCTCCTTCTCTTAAGTTACACGATTTTCCCTCTTGTAGAGGATCAGAATGTAAACTTGTTGTAGCTTGAAGACTCTGTTTAGATCCTCCAATTTGGCTTTGAATCTCAGCGTAAGCTGCAGATGGTGAGCCTACTGCTTGAGGGATTATAGTAGGACTTTTTTCAGTTACTGCCCGAAATCCTACTAATGCTTGAGACTCTGCTTTTCTCACGATTTCGTCTATAAAGGTCGTTCTCCCAAGGTTCACCGATCCTTTGGGTTTTGTGGATTTAGGTTGGGGGTTCTACTCTTTTTCTATCTTTCTATTCCTAGTCATTCATAAAAACCAATTCCTATTTAACCTCTAAGCTTTTGCTGAAAAGTGGGTTGGTAAGCAAGCACTTTACTTGCTAGGTACGCAGGTTCTTACCTTCCATTTTTAAAACCCAATTCTTTCACAACAAGATAAAAAGGAAATCACTTTGAAACATTTTCCCTGGCAATGACGCCAAAATGTTGGTGCACTAAGTTGTCTTTTTACAGGTAATCTTAATTCCTACATTAAGCGTCAACCCAAGGTAAGCCTTTTTATCTCAGGAGTGTCAACACTATATGTGTAGTGAATTCAGAGGTTATCTAATGATAAATCATTGCAATCACTAATAACTATTTCTTCAACTCACTCCAAACAATTCTGAAAGAAATAACTATGGAGGAAATAACTCTTGAAAGAACTCTTAACACACTCTACAACTCTATTTAACTTATTTCGAAATCAAATGAATTTGAATGCAAGTGCAAAGAATCACGCTCAAAAATATTCAAATAGAATTAAGACTAACTCACTCAATCAAGAAATAGAACTATAACAATTGAACATCAATGATAACCTATAGCAAATCCAAATTGAATAGCAAATCCTAATTGAACGACAAATCCTAATTGAACAACAATCTCAATTGAACGGAAAATAATAATTGAACAACAAATGAGCATATAATGATAAATGATATCTAAACAACAAATGACTTATTTAAGCAAATTATGGAAATTGATCAATGTTATCTCTAATATCTATGATAACATAACTCAAAATGGACAACAATCTACTACTGAAACTAACATAACCAATCCAATCAAAGCATTACTCAGATATATCACACAGCTAAGTCTGAATCTAAATGAACAACAATATAAATCGGAATCGTCAATCTTCACAATAAGCGAAATGATATTAACTTAACAGTAACAATCGGTAAAGACTAAATATAAAAGATTATAACACAAGAAAGTAGTAGAACTTTTCTTGACTCGGCCAGAGTCGCCAGAAGTCTCCCCTAAGAAATACTCAGAATATAGGTATGGATCAAACACAATCTTTCTTTAGTAAAATAAGCAACACAGTTACAACATCACTGAGGTAACAATATTATATGTCTCAAAAGAATAATTACAAGTTATGAAATTCTGAACTCTGTGCATTTTTTCCTTTCGTCCTTATATTACACCTAGAAAATAAATAGATAAAAGCGAATCCTCAGGATCAGGGGATCCTAAGGATTTCGCTATACATAATTTGATTCTGTCATGAAATAGCATCAATCTACCTGGTCTCTCATTGCCTTGCCTACCTCAGACGCTATCTTTTTCCTTTTAAAGCCTGATGCTACTCTGTCAATTGAACAACTATTGTTTAATCTACGTCTTATGCATATAAAGATAGCAAAAAGTCAGTTTTTCATGCTAGATTTATCTAATTTGTTACCAAGTGATTTTACCCAACTTTAGCTGTTATTTCCTTTACTTTGATCCATAAACAAAGATAATCATGTGATGATAAATGTTGAATAAATATTTTACAAAGAGAAAACATACCTTTTTCCTAACCCAACAGTAGTCACCCATTAATATTGTTAACGTGCCGTGGACTTCCTGTTGCTCAAAAGTGTCGGAAAATCTTACCCCTTTGCCTTAAAGGGCTCCACTCATGAGCTACCACTTATCCAAACTCTTTTCGTCCCATCAACACATGTCTACCCTTAGGGATCTTTTCATACATACTTCCCACCCAAGGTATCAACGCGTAGTTTAGTCAGTATTTCAATTGCTCGTGGAGTATTTTTAGTGTCTGTCATAGAAAATAGATCAAGACTATCGCAAAGCTGAGCGGTTTCCAATCATTTTTATTTAATTTTTGACTTTAATTGGGAGGCATTGTTCTCTATTTGTATTAATGGATATTATTCCCAAGATTCCATGATCCAAAATGGATTTTGGATAGACTCCTAAGTCTAAGTGTTCCTCACTGAGGAAAATGAAAGTCCAAGGAAGTTCCTGGAAATAGCCCCATTGAAGATATCTTTTCATTTTGAGTCTACAGCAACTTGAATGGGCAAAAATGGACTTAGAATGCAAATGTTATCGCAGAAAGAAGATGCCCTATGTTCTTTAGAAAAAGAGGAAAAATCCTCTAAAAAGGGCAAAAAAAAAAAAAAAAAAAAAACCTTATAAAGGGAAATCGCATCGGACCAGGGTAAAAGAGTGGACTTAAGTGGAAAGGGGAGAAATCCCTGATCGCCGATCCCCGACATATCGGGTCGGAGGTAGACATGCAATATAACATAAGTACTGGGCCGAGCGATACTATGATCGCTGAAATCAGCAGATCGGCATCAGCGATGGCATGGGACTTAAGGCGGGACCCCAGGCCGAGCGATATTACGATCGCCAATATCAGCATCGGCGGATCGGCGTCGACATAGGCCATGCCATATGGAAAGACCCCGGGTCCATGCGATACACGATTGCGATCAATCACATAGCAATATTGCGTCGGAGTAATACGACGGAGCAAGGCCATATATATATGCGTCGATGCGATGCAACCAGACCCGAAAGGGTTATAAATGTTGTTGCATAATTATTTGAAGTCCACCATAACGCCCTTCATCGGATTTTTAGTGTTTTTAATGTATTTTTACAAATATAAAAGGAACCATGGCACATGGGCATTGTGACTTGCGATAGCGATTACAGGCGGACCCGATAGGAGTCTAGGGCAGAGTTAATGATTTTTGAAATACGATAAATGGAAGATTGGCAGTTTTTCCCATGTTTTATAGTATTCCTCTGTGTAAAGAGAGAACACTATTTTTCAAATTTTCAATGCAGTGATGGTCCCTTCCGTTGCATAATAGGTGGCCACCATCCCTGAAGGTGTTTAGCAATGATTTCTAATGCTCAGAGGGGGATTTGAGTGGATAGAGGCCAGGAGACAGAGAGCCTAGAAGAGGAAAACAAATAGAAAATGTCGATTGGCTTAAAGCCATAGAATGACAGAAAAAGAAAAAGATAGGCAGAGAGTGAAGGCACAGGTAAGAAAAAAATAGGAGGCTAAGCCAAAGCAGGAAGCTAAGGTGAAAGAGAGCAGCGCAGAAAGGGAAGGAAAAAAGAACACAGAGCTTATGCGCAGAGCAACCGAGTGGAGTCACTTGGAAGTCAAGTGAAAAGCCCGAGACCTATGATTTGCAGAGATCCAGAGCCAGATCCGAGAGCCAGAGCAAGAGTCGAGGGCCAGAAAACTGAGAGCTTCAAGAGCCTGGGATAAAATGGTTTCTAAACCCATTATTTCTGTGTAAAACAGTGGATTTGAGCCAAGATCTTGTAAACTGACTTCGCCATAATCCCAGAGAGCCTAGTCGAGTTGACTAGAGCTCAAGGAGATGTATCCCAAGAGTTTTAGGTGAACTCAACATTAATTTGTTGTGTTATGTGTTATGTGTGATGCTTGTTGCTGCATTGTTCACTGTTATATGATTTATATTAGTTTAAACAAAATCATTTACAGCACATAAGAAATTTAAACAGACATAAGCATACACCTATATTGTCAAGAACACATTTAATTCCACATTGGTTAATCAATAAAACTTGGGAATATTTAAGCTTTGGAAGTGGGAGAGGTCCTTGCGAGTTAGACAAGAAGCCTAAGTGCCCCATTTTCATATCAGGTGGTATCAGAACCTAAGATTAGTTAACCCCACCTTTAAGAAGGTTATATCAAAATGCTTGATTGACAAAGCAAAGATTGCTTGTCTGAAAGGTGTTTGGGCAGTCAAGGATTGATTGTCTGATTGATTGTATGCTTGTTGCAGACTGCCTATTTTCTGTGTTGTAGAGGTGAAGGGAAAGCTATTGATAGCTCAGTTCAGGAAGGACAAGAAGGAAGAAGGGCTGAAGGCATTCTTCTATCCCAAAATACCTCAAGGAAATCCTTGAAGCACAAGAGGTTTGTTGCAAAAGGTTGCTTAAATAATCTCTTTATTAATCTTGTTTGAAGTTCTTTTATTCATTGGAATAATGAAAACTTCTACAAGTGTATCCTCGAATTCTTCTTGCATCACAAGACTCTTTGATGAAGACATAAAGAAAGACTTGTTCATTATTATGGGAAAGGTGAGAGAAATGTATGAGGATGGAAGGAAGAGCAACATACATAGAGAGCGGTTGAATTCCATGAAGGAAGAGAAGCAGTTGCTTTCTGACAAACTACAGGAAATGGAGAAGAAACTTCATATTGCAAATATGAACCTGAAGAGGATGCATGAGTTGGAGTCACAGCTCTTTGTTGCCAAATAAGCCTTGGTCAAGTATCAACATGAAGAAGAGGTAAACCATTCTAGTTTGTCTTCAAATTCTTCTAATAATGCTTATATTGGTTCTTTTGAAAAACATACTAGAGGCATAGGTTCCAAGCTAACGTCCAAGATGGGCTATGAAGGAAAGGGCTTGGGAAAGCATGCACAAGGTATTGTTGAAACAATAATGGTTGAGGAAATGCCTAAGTATTTGGGTCTTGGATATGGACAATCTTATGGACAGAGTTCCAAAGCTGCCATGAAGGCCATTGAAACAGATCCAAGAAGGGGTTGCAATGCGGAGTGTGAAGATTGTGTTCAAGAGGAATGCAATGGCTTGAAACATCACTTGTAGGATGCAGGTGTTCATAAGCACACACTTGAACCAGAGAGTTGTGGAAACTCTAACAGCCTTGAAGAGATTGATGGTGTTCTAAAGGGAGCCACTTCTTCATTTGCTTCACCTCCTCATGAAGGCAATAAAGGTGAAAGAGGCAGGTATAAATCTGGTTCTAATCATATTCCTTTTGATTTTGGAAAGCATGGTAAATTTCCACATAAGCATGGGAAAATAATTGCATGTTCCTTTTGTGGTTTTGATAACCATCATGTTTTTAGATGTTGGAAGAGAATGGCCACATACAGGAAACTTTTGAAGGAAAAGAAGAAAAAATTCAAAGGTCCATTAGAAAAGGAAAATCATGATGTCAAGAGGATGCCCATGTGTTGCACTTACTGCCATAAGCAAGGGCATCTTGCTGAAAGGTGTTGGACTCTGAATCCAACAATGCTTCCACAAAAGCTGAAGAAATTGGAAAGAGAAGATGGCAGAAATGGAAATGAAGTTTCCATGGATGATGTGATTCAGAATGATTCACATGATGATGCTGATGTGCAGACAAAGGAAAGACCTTTGAACTGGATTGGTAAGAAATTTTTAGAGTTCTTTTCCAATTAAGGATTGCACATCTATTGGCATTTATTTGTTGATGGGATGCAAGTTGCAGGTTTCTACCAAGATGGTGAATGGAAAAGACTGAGTGAGAGACTCACTTTGTTGCTCCAACATTATATTTCATTTCAGCTTCAAAGGTATAGTGTGCTTAAGTGAAATTTGAAGGATGAAATGCATGCATAAGCATGATGTGCATGAACATACGGATGTTGATGTTTTCCTTGTATTTGAACATGTATGTGTAATTAACTTGCAGGTTTGATTGCTTTGACATGCATGTGATGCAATGTTGACTTGAGGAAAGTTGACTTAGTCTCCAAGATGGAGATAGTGATGAAATGTTTCATCTTTTGAAAAGAGTCCTAATGGTCCTTTTCTGCATGCTTGACTTGAAGGTTAATTTGTTTTAAAGACATTTTTTGTGGGTTTTCTATCTAGTCCATCATTTGTATTGAGATGTAAGACATGGAGGTGTTCACAAGATGTGAAATCTATTTCTTTTATTGAAGCAGGAGTTTAGGCCATCCAATTGTTGTCTGTATTTCTGTTGTTGTTGACAGCTTTTCAAACAGGTACAAATGAAATTTTTGTGGAGCAGATGTACTTCACATCTGTTTGAGCCACCTTGGATCAATGATCAAGGTAGAGAAGTTCAAACGACCTTCTGTGACCATCTACGCAGGAGTTCTGCAGGAAGGCAAAGAAGAAGGCAACTCTTCCGAAGAGGACCAGCACATCAAGGAAGGGAAGTGGTCAAAGGCTTTGGTTCAGAGGCATTATCCAAGGCAAGTGAAGGCTAGAAGAAGAGGGTGTTGTTACTCTCAGGTACTGATCAAATCAGGATACAGTCTTTTGGAGACCAAAAGTTCTTTTAGTAGGAAGGTGTGATCCAAAATGGATTTTAGATAGACTCCTAAGTCTAAGTGTTCCTCATTGAGGAAAATTGAAGTCCAAGGAATTCCATGGAAATAGCCCCATTGCAGAGATCTTTTCATTCTAACTCTACTACAACTTGAATGGGAAAAAATGAACTTAGGATGCAGAAGTTATCGTAGAAAAAAGATGCCCTGTGTTCTTTAGAAAAAGAGGAAAAATCCTCTAAAATGGGCAAAAAAAAAAACCTTATAAAGGGAAATCACATCGGACCAGGGCAAAAGAGTGAACTTAAGCGGAAAGGGGAGAAATCCCTGATCGTCGATCCCTGACATATCAGGTCAGAGGCATACATGCGATATAACATAAGGACTAGGCTGAGTGATACTGCGATCGCCGAAATCGGCATATCGGCATCAGCGATGGCATGGGACTTAAGGCGAGACCCCAGGCCGAGCGATATTACAATCGCCGATATCGGCTTCAGTGGATCAACATCGACATAGGCCATCCCATTTGGAAAGACCCTGGGTCCATGCGATACGCGATTGCGATCAATCACATCACAATATTGTGTCGAAGTAATACAACAGAGCGAGGCCATATATATATATATATATATATATATATGCACCGATGTGATGCGACCAGACCCGAAAGGGTTATAAATGTTGTTGCATAATTATTTGAAGTCCACCATCAAGCCCTTCATCAGATTTTTAGTGTTTTTAATGTATTTTTACAAATACAAAATGAACCACAGCACATGGGCATTGCGACTTGCAATAGCGATTACAAGCGGACCCGATAGGAGTCTACGGTGGAGTTAATGATTTTTGAAATCCAATAAAATGGCAGATTGGTTGTTTTTCCCATGTTTTAGAGTATTCCTCTATGTAAATAGATAACACTATTTTTGGGCTTTTCAACGCAACGATAGTCTCTTTCGTTGTAGAACAGGTGGCCACCATCCTTGAAGGTGTTTAGCAATGGTTGCTAATGCTCAGAGGAGGATTTGAGTGGACAGAGGCCAGGAGCCAGAGAGCCCAAAAGAGGAAAAATAATAGACAGTACCGATTGGCTTAAAGCCACAGAATGACAGAAAAAGAAAAATATAGGCAAAGAGCGAAGGCACAACTAAGAAAAAAACAGGAGGCTAAGCCAAAGCAGGAAGCTAAGTTGAAAGAGAGCAGTGCAGAAAGGGAAGGCAAAAAGAACACAGAGCTACTGTGCAGAGCAGCCAAGCGGAGTCACTTGGAACTCAAGTGAAAAGCCTAAGAGCTGTGATTTGCATAGAGCCAGAACCAGAGCCGAGGGCCAGAAAGCCGAAAGATTCAAGAGCCAGGGATAAAATGGTGTCTAAACCCATTATTTCTGTGTAAAATAATGAAGTTGAGCCAAGAGCTTGTAAAAGGACTTTGCCATAATCCTAGAGAGCCTAGTTGAGTTGACTAGAGCTCAAGGAGATGTAGCCCAAGAGTTTTGGGTGAACTCCACATTAATTTGTTGTCTTATATGTGATGCTTGTTGCTACATTGTTCACTGTTATATGCTTTATATTATTTTAAACAAAATCATTTACAACACATAAGAAGTTTAAATAGACATAACCATACACCTATATTGTCAAGCACACATTTAATTCCGCATTGGTTAATCAATAAGACTTGGGAATATTTAAGCTTTGGAAGTGGGAGAGGTCCTTGCGAGTTAGACAAGAAGCCTAAGTGCCCCATTTTCAGATCATTCCACAGGAAATCGGTGGACCCATTAATACATTAGTCAAGGCGCAATATGTTCTAAACAAATAGTGATTAAGTTTTGACCTTTAATCCTTAAGTCTTGATTGCTTTTTTGCTTTCTAGGTATGAGTCAAGGTAATGGACGAGTAAAGAGGCATGAGCCTCAACAAAAAGTACGTTCACATATTAACATGCAACTTAACGTCTTTATATGTACAAAAACCCTCATTAGTTTTAACATGATATATATATATATATATATATATATATATATATATATATATATATTATCCTTCCATTGAATTCCTTATTACAGAATCATGTTCTATGTTCCGAACTTCACCCTTCAAAAATTTTGGGGTAATTTTTCTTATAGGAGTTTTATAATCAAGCACGCCAACCAACGTTTATGGAGGTGGATGAGTCCATAGGCCGCAAGGCTTGAACTTGTGCTCCGATACCGTTTGTAACTTGCCCCTTTGACCTATCTCGGAATAATAGCTTATTAGGCTCCCATTTCTATAAATTTTTCTTTCTTTATAGCTAAGATCTAACTATTGTCTTACGTAATATATTTATCATGGCAGGAACAAGTATTATTCCTATTACTATACTCATTTCTTAACAATTTATACAATCTCATAATATCGCATCATTCTTTTATGCTTTATCGAATCCATAATGGGAACCCTAAGATTCATATAAACAACTTATATATAGCAGAATCGTCATTGAGTGTGAAGGAATAATCATGGCATGCAACCTATATAATCTTTTGGTTAATCCACACTGACATTAATGGAGTATTATCTTACGTTTACTATGGCCAGCATTGACCATCCATCATTAATATAATTAAGCATCATCAAGGTGATCTGACCAACCCTTGGTTCAACATGCATAACTAACTAATTAAACTACCCTTATTGGAAGCAATTCCTCTACTTATGCAATTAGAAACATGATCCCCTAAGTGTCCCACATGCACTAGAGTTACCACTTGATGTTAAATGTAACAACTATCTTAACACTATTATATGACCATTTCAGAATAATGACTTCAAGGAGACATTACGGAAATCATTAACATCACACACTATAGTTATCATTTTCCAACTCCTTAAGTATGGTCAAAGGAATACTGACATGCACCTCAAGCCCATAATAGTTGCAGTCATTACATAAGAAAACATTAACATCGGTAATCTATTTATGAATATTTGTCACATGCAAATTCTACCATGAATGGGTCCTAGAACTGTTATCCATTGAACATGCTTCTACAATTAACTTCACACTAGAATGCAACATGCATAAGAAATCTGTCATTCCCATAGTAGAGATAAATTTAACCATCCTTATATTTGTGCTAAATGATTTTAATCTCATAACAAGTAAGGAAACACATACCATGCAAGTGAATCTCATTAGATTAGAGGGAAACATTGTTAAATCTATTAATACATAAGCATATACTATTCATCAAGCATTCTCATGGCGAAGAAATTTAAGAACTCTTCTCATAAACAACTGGAACGATAACAGAGAGAGTAAGAATTATCATACACACATTCCATGAATTAGATACCAACTAAACCTCACTTGGAGGGAGGAGCACCATCACCCAACCATGAATCACCTCTGAATCCCCCCAAGCCAAAGATCTTTCCAAGGATCAACTGTCCTCAATTGATCAATGCACTGGATATTTAATACCCTCTTTCATGATTTAGTTACCATTAGCGGTGTCTGGCTTTATGGATTTTCTATTTGCCTAGGTCTTTTCCAGAAATTCTCATCTTTATCTCCCACGATGCTTTTCCACATAAAACCTTGTCTTGACTCCTGCAAATCTTTTATATCCAATGGATATCCAATCCATCCTAGAATCACATCTATAAGCTTTATCATGAAAGATTCATCTCTATCCCATTCCTGATGGGATTTGGCAAGCATATTCTCTCTCTTGGTGCTCCACCCTCCAAGTGATTTATTTTATTAATTTATTTAATAGCACATTTTATTTTGATATTACATATCACCTAGCATTCCTCAGCTGGGGTTTAGAATGGTTTAACCCACAAAGGAGCGTATCAAACCTAGCTTAGGTTTACAAACATTTAACACACAAGGGAGGATATCACACCTAGCTTTAAATTAGCTTAGGTTTAAAATAATTTAGTACACAAGGGAGGGATGTTACATACTCCCCCACTTAAATTTTACATCGTCCTTGTTGTATCATTGCATCATGTTCTCTTTCACAGGTAACTGGTTTCTGAAACAACGGCTCTCGTGGCTCTGCCATTTGATGCAATTTTCCCGATGTACATTGGTCACAAGGAGTGGTCCCAATGCCTCTCCTTCCATATCTACATTGGTCTCAAGGAGTGCTCTCCTTTCATAGCTACTTGTAACATTTTTTCAAACCATTTGTGAGAATTTAGAGATGCAAAAGTTTAACTATGATAAATATCATAATTTGTTTCTTAAGATTATTAAAGAAGTTATTGCTTATCATTTATTTTATCTAAAGAATGCATGTTCTCTACTTGCATTCTTTCAAGCCTTTGCATTCTTTTGGAACACCTCCTTCTTGCAGTCTCTCTGCATACAATACATCAGTTAGCATATTTTCCGCATTAATATGCCTGTAAGGTCATAACATATTAGTTCACATAACAATATATATTCATCTAAAATATATTCATTGTAATTGTATGTATGCCAAACTACAATTAACCATAGTTACTTATACCAAACTTACTTTCCTTCTTCTGGGTAACCTCCTGGTTGTTTTACCTAGCCAAACCTCTATTCAATGACTCTATGCATACCTGCACACAAGGTATGTTATACACACCAATACACATTTCATTTTTCAACCTTGTAGCATATGTAGTCCTACGGTCCCATATGTACTCTTGTACATAGTCCATCTATGGTACAACCTATAATACCATCCTCATGGTATCACCTGCATGAAACAACTTTGTCCACATATTTTCCTACCATGTTATTATCATACCAAACAACAATGCTCAGTTGAAAAGAAATTTGTATGAGTATGGTTCATTTCTATAATCAGAGAGTATTGTCAAGTGCATATCATTTCTATATTTCATTTGGTCACAATATCAGTAGTATAGTATTGTATTCATGCATATTTTCATCATTGTTTTATCACCTGGATTGAACCTCAGGCTGAAGGAAGGTAATGCGATGGTAACCACAAACCATGCTTAACCAAGTAGTTAGCCCTACTAGGCCGGGAGAGGGCTCTCTCTGTAAGGATCTCAGCCAAGATGACTAGATCAGAAAAGGGATATTAGGCTAGGTATAGTAGTACAAGGTTTGATTGGATTTTGAAAGGATTTTGCTCAATCAGGAGGAGCTGGACAGTTAGGGCTAGGGAATTATGTCAAAATTGCAGGGTGTTCAATGGGGAAAGGTAGGCATGAGGTTTATCATTCTAGGGCTTGATAGGTGAGGTTTTTTAAGACTGGTGAGAAGCTAGGAAGAGCATGTGATTACCATGGATCCTTCCTAAACTGTAGAAAACATAATAATGGTGAATATTTCCCCAAAGCAGAGTAATGATGTTATGGATTCTGCCTATTAACTTGAAAACATTCACTTAGAAGCTATGAAATGATTAATGAAGTACACATAACATATTAACATATGATCACAAGAGAAGAAAATGAACTAAACTTCATACCACATGAATTGCAAAGAAATAGCTACAATTTTTATTAATCTCCTCCTAAACTGCTACAAAATGATGTACAATCAAGGTATAAGCATCTAACTGAGTCGAACCCTTTACAATGAGAAAGAAGAAGAACATATAAGCATTGATTCAACCTTCCCCCATCCTTAGTGGCCGAATCCCTAATATGAGGAGCTAATCTAACCAACATTGAACAAGAAACTGGAATCTAGGCATCCTAACAACTTGCCTCTAAAAGTGAGGAAACTGATTCATTTGTGCTCAAAATGACTTTTAATCTAATGAATCTACCCTCCACTACTAATTATCCATCATATTTACAAGAAAATTTATCATTTACATCAATAAAACATCCTCCATGAGAGAAAATCCAAGATCACAGTCAAACCACAGTGAAATGGCAATCCTGTGAAAAATTTTCCCTACGCGCAGCGCCACTTTCAGGTCCCTTTTGGAGGCCTTCCCAGAATCCAAATTGATCTCATGATATCTCATTGGAAAGGTATTCAAGTATATTTTCCAAAACACCTGGAATTTCTTCACTGGAATCTCATCTGACCTCTCAAAAGTTGATTCTCCCAATACTGCTTGTGTGTGCAAAAAGTGGTAGAAAGGTCATTTTTAGGGTGTTTTTTGACCTTTTGGTGGACCAGTTCTGCTCCAAAAGCTTAGAAAATCCATATGGAGCATGTAATCATCGCTCTTAATCCAAAAATACAAGCCATTTTTCCATTGAGTGCGCTGCGCGTTGAGCCAGATTTTCCGTGTGTGCAATTTCCAAAATTTGCAAAAAAACAAAATATTCTCCAATCCTAACCAAAATTGGTGAGCAGCACCACCATCAAGCATCTTGATGATCCAAGAAAGCTTCAGTAAGAAACCTAAGCCTATCCTCTTGTTTTTTCCCCTTTAGAGCCCACCTTAGCCTAACTTTCATCATTTTAACCCTCATGTTGCAAATTTTGTTTTGGGTCCTGTAATGGTAGGCCATGTGCCTGACCATCTGGTTATCCCTATTGGCCTTCTACAACAACTTCTCTAGGTGCAAATTGACTCTCTCAAGCCAAGTCTCTCTATCATCCTCAATTTCCTTCTCAATAGGAGACAAAGTGATTGGTGCCTCCTTGTCACCTTGTCATTTTACCTTGAGAGGTTCCAGCTCCATGAGGATCTACTTGTCACTCAACTGCTTGTTCTCTTATTCTAAATATGTTATGACATACTTGGCCCTCTCCAAATTGTCCATCACCGCTTGGACTTGAGCCTCCTTTTCTTGTATCATGATGTCCTTTATTGTTTCTTCATCCTGAGCCTCTAAGTCAATTATTTCCACGCCATCTGTCTCATCATGCTCTGTCAAATCAAAGTCTCTCTCTTTCTCCTCATCATCAAAACTTTCCTCCGACATCTTTTTCTTTCCCTTTGTGTAGCTGTTGCACCTATACCTACTGTGTTGATGAAGAAGGCAAAGCCCCTTCCACATCCTATGGAGCAAGCATTTGCCTATGGGTTGATGAAGAAGGCAAGGTCCCTTCCACATCCTGTGGAGCAAACACTTGCCTATCAATTGCAAACAATCTCCTTTTGCCCCTCTGATATGTCATGTAAGTCTTAGGCACCTCAATAGCTCTAGTCTCTTTGGCCTCCTCATCTATTTTCACCTAAGCACTGCTAGAAAGTCCCCTGATTCTTGAGACACTGGTGGAGGAATTTGAGGACCCCTGAAGATGTCATGAGAAATAAATGTCTCCCAGGAGACGTTGAGGAGGCTAAGATGATGAAGCACAATCATCTTGATCAGGGAATAATGATAAAGACTACTCATCTGCTGAGGGTATGGATTTTTCTGCACAAAATGGGCCATCTTTTTAATATTCCTGAACAAGAAATAAGGGAGGTTTAACATCCTCACCTTGGTAAAATGCAAGAGAACCTAGATGTGATATGTGTACATTTTGGAAAATCTTCCCTCATAAGTGAAATATTTCATGATGATTTTCATCATGGGGGCATACTTGTCCTGAAGGAATCTAAAAGGAAAAAGTCTTCTCGCCTCATTTATGTACCTGGGTTTGATATAAGGCTCATAATAATGTTCATCTAGGTCTTGTGCCTTGTACCATTTCTCCCCTACATCCGGAATCCTGGTTGCATTTGCAATAATGGAGGGTGAGACTGTGAATGTCACCCCAACAAGAGTCACCCTGTTGACCTGAAGATGGCTACAAAAAGTCTGGTGAGCTCAGGGTGGTGTTGAACTCTCTCTACCTGCTCACAGAACTCACAGCACCCTTGATGTCTGAAACAAGTGATAGCCAACTGAGAGGCCTACAATTCTCTAAGGTTTTATGGCTCTTCCATGATAATTCTACCTCCCTTGCATGGTTTTTCCTAATGTCGACGTCTATCTGTCGAACTGTCACTGCCTGTGTTTTCCTCCTCCTCGTAGTCTTGGTCTTCTCTATCCATGTTCGCAAGGTTTGAGGATGTACACCCCAAGAAAAGGGATAAAGGGAATGAGTAAGAGTTATTTAGGAGTGAGGGGACAGGAGATGACCTTATGAGGTATTTTGGTAGACTAGAAAATGAAGGGAAGAATATGAATTATGAAAGTGAGGGAGAGGGGTCTAGGCCCTTTTTGAAATATAGCTTGTGGGATAAAGGATGAGGATCTATAGATGTTATGGAGTGATTTATGGAAGGGGTTTAGGGTTTAGTGATAAGTGGTAGGAAAAAAAAAGGGGATTAGGGTTTCTAGAATTTCATGGAGGGAGAAACTAGGGTTTCATATTTGGCATGGTAAATTCCTTCAAACCCTACAATTGCAACTTTAATGATGAGGTAGAAGGAGTGAACTTACTTGTTTGAGAGACAAGATGGTTTTTTGGAAGTTTTTATGAAGTTTGGATGCTTTCTGGTCTTTCTGCTCAATGCGCAGTGCCAACCACAGATGCGCAACGCCACCTCTCAACATGCAGCGCTGTGTAAATTTGTACTACAGAAACCTCCAGATGTCCAACGCCGAGCCCAGATGCGCAACACCAACTCTCTTGCCTGAAATGCGCAGCGTCAGACTGCAGAAGCGCAGCGCCACTTCACCACTGCTCCAAACATGCAGCGCCAACCTCCAGAAGCACAACGCCACTTCTCCTTGGCCCAAAACTCACTCAACCTCTCCTCTTTCCTTCACTTTTTGACTCCTTTTCCAAATGAGAATGATGAACTTGAAAATGAAATGTGAGACCTTATATAGGAGTAGATTTTGATTTTTCACTTGAAAAACCCACTTTCTAATGTTTATTGACCTTTTTCAAATCTTTGTTTTTAATGCCTTTCCTTCTTTGTTTCTTTTCAGGTGGATGATGCTTAACTTGAATTGATTTTTTGCAGTGTTTCTTTGTCTTGTAGCAAGGAGAGATGCATTGGTGCAACCAGGATCATTTATTACATAAAGTGACTTAAAATTACATAAGAAATACAAATTAACTCAAATACTCTGTTTCCACCTCAAAAACATGTTTTTGAGGTGAAAATTACATTACTTTAAAAGATAATTATATAATGGCTATGACTTACTAGCCATCATACTTGATTTATTTATCACTCTCATATCCTTGTTGCCCTTTATTTACACCTTTAAATCATGCTCTTGACCTTGGAAATGAAACCCTAAGACCTAATGAAACATGCCCTATGGCCTAATGAAAGCATGATTTCAAATTGACCATGAAACCATAACTAAAGACAACGTGAAGAAGGGTGAGCAAGTATACTCTATGAGGGAGAAATTAGATTTTCTGAAGAGAAGACAACCATCAGTGGATCAGTTTTACATGTCCTAATGAAATTATGTAAGAATTTTTCAGTATGAGACCCCTAAAATGAAAATGCAACGAGTAAATTTGATCCCTAATGGAAGTATGCAGATACTTACACTAACATTGGACTTATCAGGGATGGAAACTCCTTGGAGGTGTCAAGAACACCTTAGACCAAGTGCCTCATCCATTGGGCAATACGGTCAAACAAGAAAAATGACTCAATACAAACTGAAAACTGACTCACAACCAACTCTAAACTTGACTATAAACCAAATCAACCAAACTTGACACAAATCATTCAAGCTTTATAGCCTTCATTTCGGGCCCCAAGCTTAGATGACAGTGTACTTGAAACCTTGCAAGGAAAAGCAAACTGATATATACAATGAACGTGAAGTAACTTCAGGGAATAGCCTCAAAAGTAGTAGGGTTTCAGGAGCCTACCATTCACTGTCCCTCCTGAACATTCCTAACCATCCATTTCCTTTAAAAAAAATGCATTCTTTCCTCGATAAGCTGAGATTTTATATAGTCCTTTCCATAATTGTCAAACTTACCATGCTTTCCCTTTTCCTCATTCCGTGCATCCCACCGTGGCACTACATCTTCCAGCTGAAACTTTTCTTCTTTGGTTTTGCAGTCATAACTTTTCTTTATCTTCTCTTGCAACTGGAAAGTGTTTTGGGAAACCTCTTCCCTTGTTTGCTGAAGGTGAATCATTTGATTAATTCTGCGCTGAATATCATCCTCTTCACTGCCAACTTCCTGTAATAATCTCATGACCGGGACTGCAAGTGATGTAGGAAATACTGTATCAGTACCATAAACCAACTCAAAAGGTGACATACCTATTGATTTCTTGTTGCTCACTCTGTCAGCCCACAAGGCATTAACAAGATTTCGATGCCAATTCTTCTTGTTTACCTCCAACATTTTCTTGATGATGTTTACCAAGGATTTATTTGATGACTCAGCCAATCCATTGCCCTGCGGGTAGTATGTCGTGGAATGACCCAATGTAATATTGTACTTGTTGCAAAACTCAACCATCCTCTTGGACTTAAATGTTGCTGCATTATCTGTTATAATCTTGTGAGGGCAACCAAAATGAGACAAGATATTAGAAGTTTAAAAATTGGATAATTACTATGTCCATGTCTTGCCTTGTCAAAATGGCCTCAATCCACTTGGTGAAGTAATCAGTAGATGTCAAAATCCATATATGTTGTTCTGATGATGTAGGATTGATTTCTCCTATGAAATTAAGTCCCCACTACTGGAAAGGTGCATTTATTTCAACTGGCTTCAGAGGAAGAGGAAGCAACTTTCTTTTTCCTTTAAAAACTTGGCATTCATGGCAGCTCATAACTATCTTATATAAATCTGAAAACAAAGTTGGCCAATAATATCCTGCTATCAACACTTTGTTAGCTGTTGTTTTCCAAAACAAATGACCGCCATAGTTGCCTCTATGAAAATCATTCATTACCTACTGAGCTTCATCTTCAACCAAAAAATTAAGAAGAATTCCTCTCGCATCTTTCCAATAAAGAGAACTATTTAAAATGCAGAATTTTGCAGACTTTAGTTTTAGTGATCTACCTTTACTTCTTGACATTCTAGGAGGTGGCGAAAGATGCTGAAGAACATAAACTATATCAGAATACCAAGGTGATTTGAGAAACATTTTTGATACTTGAATGAGTGAGCCACAATCTTTGTCATCTGACATTTCTACAATGAGATTTATGTCTAGAGCGTGCAAATTTGATTCAGCCATCAATTTTGCCAAGCCTTGTCCTTTAATCAGTTTGGTAGGCTTGATCTCAAGATCATACTCCAACATTGTTGCGATCCACTTATCTCTTCTCCCCTACAGATCAGTTTGCATGAGAATATCCTTAACGGTTGCGTTAGGAACATATGCTATAGTATGTGAATGTAGAATGTATACTCTGAAATCCTTCAATGCTTTTATAAGAGCTAGTGCTTGTTTTTCAATGATATTGTAATGCAAGGCAGCATCTCGAATAGTCCTACTAAAAAAAGCAATGGGTTGCTCCACCTGATCCCTCTTTTCCATCAACACTGCAGCCATGGTGTGCTCGGACGCAAATGAAAATATAATAAAATCATGAGTATAATAAGGACTAATTAAGACTAGGGCTGTGGTCAAAGCAAACTTTTCCAAGTTGAATGATTTCATGGCATCCTCGGTCCATTTCACAGTGCTGTCCTTTTTCAACATATTAGTTAATTCATGTAAATGCTCAGCCAAATTTGGTATAAATCTATGTAAGAAATTCATCTTACCATTGAAGGCATGAACCTACCTTTTGTTGTGCGGAAAGTCTATATGTTGGATTACCTCCACCCTTGAAGGATCAATGTGAATACCATCTTTAGAAATTATATGACCAAGGATTTTACCCTCGTCCATGGAAAAAAGACTATTTTTTGGGTTTAGAGAAATCTCGAACTTCCTACATTTCTAAAAGACAATCCTTAAGTGGTGCAAATGCTCATCATTAGAACCATAAAATATCGTCAAATCGTCTAAATAGACTACCAAGAAAACATCCTCCTCATTAGCAAAAGCTATGTCCATCCCCCGCTAAAAAGTGGCTCGGCATTCTTCAACCCAAATGGAATTTTGGTATAATGAAAAGTTCTCCATGGTGTTGTGAAGGCAGTTTTGTCTTTGTCTCTTTCATGCACCAAGATCTGATTATAGGGGTCACAAATACCAAAGTTGGTATTGGCTAGTGCCTTGAGCTATAAAATTTCCTTTACCCTTGTATTAACAGTGAATCCGGAGAGGATTCTAATATTATCTTTATAAGATTTATATTAGTTAAGATTGATGAATAAAATTCATGAGACATGAGTTAGGATGTCCTTGCAAGGCGGTTGTTGATTATTGGAAGCTATGATGGCCATTATGTCAGGCTAGGTGGTCGCACTCCCTTGATCGTGAGCACGATTGTGATCAAGATGGAAGACTTCATAGTCTAGATTGATTGTTTAGCAGTGATAATTAGTGGGCTCATTCACAAAAGCTTCTATTTCACTAATCCTTTTTATAGAGTTGTCAGATTCAATTTCCAAAGGTTTTAATTACACTATAGAGTTGAGTTCTGAGAGAGTTGTGATTCACAGTGTTAAGTATAGCAGCTATGACACTTGAACCAAGACAAGCATAGTAGATGTATTAGACTCTGTTATAAGCTTACCTACATATTATAAGGGACTTGGTTGGCTTTTTTATAATTTTATAAACAAGTTCTATTTCGTGGAAATGTGAAAAAAAACAGTGATATTGCCACCATGTGGCTCTTGTCATATATGGTTTTATACTTTTTTCAAAAATTTCTCTAAGAGTTCACAATGCTAAGATTCACTAGGACCTTACAAAGTTGTATTATTTAGTGAAAGACTCACCAAGATCTTACAAGATTTTATAATTGAGTAAATATTCACCATGCCTGGTGAGAGATTCACCAAAAAATTATATATACATATTATATTATTGATAAAATTGCCTTCCATTTTTCCTATATACCATGGAGATTCGCCCATTTATTATACATATAAATTTAGGGGGTTCTTAAAATTTTCCCTGCTGTTCCCACCCAGACTACACCGGAAGAATTTCATGAAGGAGAAAGGGTGGAAGAAGAAGTCACCCAGGAAATAACAGAACAAGCTAGGGTTTTTACTCCTAAACAACCCGATCAAAACAAAAAAGAAGCACCCCAAGAAGAGAACCAGGGAATTGGCCAAGACAATAGTCCAAGCCCGAGTAAACAAACAACTGTTCTTTCTAAGAAAAAAAAAGAAATTAAAAGATTATGAAAAGAATAGCAAAGATTGTTGAATGTGATAGCACGACTTCAAAAACAAATCAATGTTTCGAAAATAGGAAAGAGAGAAAAAAGGATCGCGGGGGTAAGACATGCAACCACTCCAGTGAAACCCCTCAAAAAAAAGATTACGAGGACTCAAGTCCAGCCTGCCATTAAAAACCAAAAGGAACAACATTCAGGTGTTGCCCATGTTGAAGTACAAACAGATGATATATCGGCCTGTGACAAAGAAGTTCAGATAGAGGCACAACCCTCTGAAGGAATTCGAACCATAAACATGAGACGATGCAATAAGAAGATTCAAGTAAACCTTCCGCTTACAACTCCCATGTGGGATAGTGATCCAAGGACAGCAACCCTATGAGAGGGTTTGATGCAAGCCGAGCAAGCAGTAGAGGAACTGATAGAACATACTATCTCTCGAGAAAAGTATGAAAAATTACAACAACAGCTGAGCAATGTCAACTTATTCGAAAGCCAAGCCTTTGAAGGATGGCAAAAGGAAGAAGAAAGGGTCAAAAAGGGAACTCATAGACTAGATGTAGTTATCAAACAAATGGATACCTTATGCTCTTTGTACACTTACATCCTAGCATGTAGAGCGCCTGCTAAGAATTATGCTTTGTTTTTAATGGAACGATATTTGCAATTGAAAATTAAAGTTGTCAAAGCAGGAGCCCCAATAGAAATAAATACTATTGACGATTTCATAAATTTTTGTAAGCACTATGGGGTGAAGGTTCAGAGATTATTATGTGAGTTCTATTTGCACAACCTTGTGTTAGATCAAGAAACAGAGCAGAACCTCAGCCCTTTCATTGGGGATATCCAATTGCAGGAATTTATTTCGTTTGGATTTAATCAAATAAAATGGCTTAAAGCCTATAATGCCTTCCAAATACAAGAAAACATATTAGACTTATGGGTAAGAGCTGAGCCTAGAGATCCACTACATATGTGGAATAAACATAGGAACCTCATGAAGAATCTGGGCGTGATTGAAGCATTAAGACCCATTCATACAACAATCAATCAGCAAGGGATAGAATATTTCTTTACCATTAAGGACCTTGCCATTGCAGCTACCAAATTCCGATATCAGACTTCTAATCCAAACATCCAACTCAGGGAACCATTTAACTATGAGAACTTTAAGCTAGTTGTTGATCACATGGGTCTTTATGGTGATCTTATTTTAAGAGAAGGACCATCTTGGTTAGGCTATAGGTTCCACAGTCCGGTTATTTGGCACCCTACACCTGGATACCGAGCCTTGTATGAAATGCCTGAGGGTTAGATAGGACATCTTTTTGAATGTCTAGCTAAGCATCATGGCTGTAGACCACCTCATGAGATCTCGTCTCCAGCCTACTCTCTCACTGCCTTGCATGTCAACTACAATGTTTTCATGAGGGCATGAAACAGGGTAAGCAGGGGGGTGTGTGGAGTACTGAAGAAGGTATGTTTTTATCATTTATTTTGTCATCTTTTCCTTAAACTCATAACCTCTTTGCATCATGAACTAGGTAGATAATAAGAAATTATGACAAAAACTATGGGATTCGTATGCAATGCAAAACAACTAAAAATTGCTCTTTTCTATGCAGGAAAAGGAGAAAATAGAGGATTGTCGTCCCAAAGGAAAAGACATGACAAAGTTAATTGTTGCCCCTTTGGCAGGGAACCACATGCAAACAAGGCAATCCAAATTGGAGCATATCATCTAGGAAAGGGAAAAGGAGATAACAAATCGGTGCAAGAGAACAAGAGGATAACTGAGAATTAACAGTCTGGTGAATCCCTCAGGATCCTTTGATCCTGAGGGATCGCTATCTTAACGATTTTTGCATCATTGATATCTCCGCTCAGCTATTATAAGAAGGGGCAGCACAACTAGCCTAGTGGATGACTTGTTGTTATTTTTATTTAATTCTCCTTTATATTTAAAACTTTGATCATCAACTCTCATTGAAGAGTGATCCATTGTAACTCTATTTTGATGTTTTAATATAAATCTGGTTGCCATTCCATCTTTGATTCTAGAGTAATCTCAAGTGGTGTGTCCCTGGAGGCTAAGGGCCTGGCCCTGGTGGAACACTTGCTCCTGTACCATTATCTCTAATTCATGTGTGGTTTTCATTATTAGCTATGTTCGATAATCTGATGTGTTTTGTTTTTTACATCACGGTTCTATTATATTTCGTTTATGCTCAACTGAGTAATGTTGTTCTTTGTAACAGGAATGTTGTGTTGCTCATTCTGACTTTGTAACGCATTGTTGTTCCTTTAACCATTGATATAACATTGTTGTTCCTTACAGAATGCTATTGTTGTTCAATTACCGAGTAGCCATGCTGTAACATTCATAAGTTGGTATTACTGTATTTATCTACGGTTTACACTTAATCGTGATTGTTTCTCAACTGGCATTGTTGTTCCATTACAAATTACAATCGTTATTCTTTATAACTGAGATTTATACTTGTTGTATCGAAGTCAGATTACTGTTTCTTCTAGATATTAAGCGTGTCGTGTGTGATATTTGTTCTGGTTCACTGTACATTTATGTTTGACTCTAGTTGTTGTTCCATATTTCATCTCTGTTCGTTGTCGTTCCATTTCCGTTGCTGTCCAATTTATCTTTAGAGAAAAGATTGTTATCTAATTCTTGTAGGATACGATTGCTGCATTTATTTCTATAGACTAAGGTTTTTCTGTTCAATCTTGTTTATAAGACTAGTTGTTGTTCCATTTCTTGTCATTTGTATTATCATTGCTTTGGTGTGCAGAATGATCTGAGACTATAGTGAGTGTTGACATTTGTTGTCTAGCTCCCAGATTGATGATCTTTTCCTTCATTGTCTTTAATTACATCAGTTTACAGAGGGATGAGTTACCATTACTGTACCCTTGACTGCTAAATTGTTGAGTGCATGATTTGCGTTTTAAGGTTCTTTTTTGTAAGTATATCTTGTTTCAAGCATCCGTTTACTCTTGTATTTAGAGCACTATACTACTAGCATTACTCTGACAAATGACCGCCTCAAACTGAGTACACTCTTTGGGATAACAAATCGTTCCTGGATTGATAAGTTAATGTAGGGTAAATAGAGGTGAAAAAGACCCTTTTTACTGCTCGACAAATATGTAAGGCAATCAAAATCCTTTAAATTTAAAAGAAGGTACACATAAATATTTTGGAGCGAAAAGAAGAAAAATTCCTCTTTTTAATTGTAGTTTTGGCTTATCTCCTTATAGTTTTATTCAAATATCAAGTGTTGACACTCATTGGATATGGAATTAAATTCTACATCCAACAAGTACCCTTTATGAATACATTTGAGAAGACTCACATTCATAAAAATTGAAGATACATTAAAAAAGTATGGTGAACACATATTTTTAATGTATCTTCATTTTTTATCAATATTGATCTTCTCAAAAGTATATATAATGGGTATTCGTTGGATGTGGAATTTAATTTTGTATCCAAGAAGTGTCTACACTTGAAATTTGAGTAAACCTATAAGGAGATAAGTCAAAAATACAATTACAAAAAGTAATTTTCTTCTTTTCCCTTTGAAATTCATAACTATTATTTTAGCTATTATATTATTATTTTTCCTTAGGAGGCCACTTTTAGGCTTAAAGTTCCTCTAATGAGCATTAACATAACTTCTAGACTTTCCTTCATCTTCCATTGTTGATGGTTTTGCATTTTCTTTATCTATGATTGTTGTTTTTAAAATATAGTCATAATCAAGTCTTGTGTTATTAGTAGGTGATGTTTGTTTGTTGATAATTTCATCTAATATTTCTGTACTTCTTTCAAATTTCAAATTATCATTCAACTTTGTTGTTGTCAATCTCAACTCCTTTCTTTTGTGGTCTAATTCTTAACTTTCAATTCCTCATAATCTTTGGCTTTATCTAACTACTCCTTCAAACTATTAATTGTCTTTTCAAGCTTATGATTATTCACACCTTTTCAATTGGTCTTTCAATTCTATGTTTTTGTTTCTAAGCTTAATATTTTCTTCTTTAGCATACTTCAATTTTTGTTCAAGATTCTCTACATATTCCTGTTTGGTTTTTGTATCATCTTTGATCCCCAAAAGGTGTATAGTTCCATATTTGTTTCTTCTGCATCGGACTTAATTGTATTGTTTAATAACTCTTCTGCATAATCGATATCATTTATTTCAGAAGCTTTATGGTCGTCATTATGGGTTTCTTGATTTATGAAGAGAACTTCCCTTACATTGCCTTTTCTCCATCACTTTCATCTAAAGAATTGTTTTCCTCTAAGTAAAGACTATTTTTCTTGTAGAAGCATTTCTTCTCTTCAAAAGGACATCTCTTAATGTAGTTTCCCATTTTACTACAATTGAAATATTTAAAGGTTAACTTACCTTTATATCTTCCAGTTCCTCTTTCGAGCTTCCTTACTAAATTTTTCTTCTTCTTCATCTGATTCATAGCCCGATCTTCCTTCTATCCTATGTTCTTTGTTCCTTGTCTTCAAGGCTTTAAATATTGCTTCTATGTTTAGTTGTACATCTGATATATCTATTCTTATTTCATATGTTGTGAGGGTGCCATGTAGTTCATCCATTATAATTTTGGTCAAATCCCTAGTTTCTTCTGTGGAAAATACCTTGGCATCATATTTAAAGTGAGTGATCTCAACACTTTCTATAAGATCAAGGATTCTTGGACTTCTTCTCCTAATCCTCTTATAATATTGACAACTTCATCTACTCTAAGTAAATAGATTGCAATATCTTCTGAATTCATTTTCATATTTTCAAACTATGCTCTGTGTTGTTGAAACTTTAAATGTTTGACCTTTTGATCTCATTCATAAAGACTTTTAAGTTTATCCCAATCTCTTTAATTGTGATGCACCCCATTACCTTGGCCTTGACGCTTTTTGACAATCCACATGTGATAGCATGATGAGCCTTTGAATTACAAATAAATAATTTCTTCTCATCACGATCAGTTGGAGGATTTTTAGGAACTTTGTAGCCATTAACAGTAAAGAGTCAGAGATCCACTCCTAAAGCCTTCAAGTAAATTTCCATGTTATTGTTCCATAATGCATAGTCATTTCTAACAAACACCTAAATTTTATTGGAGATAGGCCTTTAATTTTATCCATATTTGTTCATGGTCTTCCTTTTAGTGATTAGACCATTCTAAAGGTAACTTTCTATAATACCAATTGTTGGAAATATAATCAACACTGAGAGGGGAGGTGAATTAGTATTGGACACTTTTAACAATTGTTTAAGCCTTCAAAGACAACATGCAAATAATAAATTATCAATAACACATTAATTTATGCATGAAACTTATCTTAAATAGTTTCAATGTTTACAAGTACCAACTTGAAGGAGGCTACAACACCCTAGTTTACCAGCACCTACTGGAAGGAAGCAAAAACCTTCTAATTTGCAGGCAACCTAAAGGATGTTACAAATCCCTTGTCTTGCACCACCCTACCACTCTTGCTTTAATAAAGAGAAATAAGGACTCCCATAACAGAGACATTACCCCTCTCACATACATTATACAAGAGAAAAATCTACAATAGTACCTTCTATCCACTATTATTACAAATTAGACCTTAATAATCAGTGAAAACATATTCCATAAGACTCCAATATGCTCTAAGGCTGCTATTATCCTCCCAAGAAATCAACTCCACAAGATAGTCCTTAAATCAATCTAAACCAAGCCTAAAAACCCTTAAACATATGCCAAAAATGTTCTCCAAGAAAATCACTTCAAATGAACTCTTCTTTACTTCTAGTTCATGAGCTATGAACCTTGGAAACCCTTCTTTTATGCACTTCCTTAAACAAATCTGAATTCTTGATTGAGAAAATGACTTAAAATGATCCTTCTCACACCTATTTATATTGCATTCGAGGTCTATACTATTCAACTTGTCCATTGGCTGGGTTGACTTATTCATTGGCTGGATTAACTTGTGCAACTGGAAGAATGTATAGTGAATATTCAAAAAATCATTTCTCCTCAACTGTGAGGAGTTAGAGGGAGTACCATATACCATTGGAAATTTCTCTAAATAATATTTCTAACCATATATGTTATACTTCCATTTGAGCTAGGTAAGTGGAGTAAAAATGCTTTCAAAGATAGGGTATCCAATTGGGAATCAAAAATAAAAAGAAATCATTTCTCCTCAACTCTAAGGAGTTGAAGGTCCTTGATGAGGGTGGCAGAGCAGGAAAATTTGTGTGATGGGATGACCACTTGATGGAGATCCAGATGATCAGCCAACTGACATAAGGTGACCCACCATCTAGCAAGAGCCAGGACAAGAGCTCATTTATGTCAATTGGCTCGCGAGCCTTCTCCGGGGTATTATGGTCTTTGTGAGGTGTGATTTCCTTGTTGCGAAGCTAGTTATGGGAGTTCGTGTAGCAGAGGGTTCGGGATCTGAACAAGAATAGTGGTATTTCTTGTGCTTGTGTCACTGGGAAGCTTCTCCAGTGGTGCTTTGGTTCAATGTGGATGTGTCGGGCAATGAATGGGTTTATGGTTGTCTTTAGCAGGTTTGGTACTCGAGTTCGGGTGTGGATTCTTTGTGGCTCCAAGGTGGCGAGGAGGTATCTCTAGGATTTAGTTCTTGGATTCCATTTTCATGAAATTGGTCATTGGACTGTGGAGAGGTGGTAAGTATGAAATCCACCACTCTCATACTTGATTTGGTGGTGTTAGTCATTTTTTTTGTTTATTTCCTTAGTAAGGGTTGTAGAGGTGTCATTTGATGTTAGGTCAATGGTGTGTTAGTTGAGGAGTGTTCTTCTGGCCTGGGAAGCAAGGTTGAGTATGTTCTTGGGGGGTGGTGGTTGCATGGAGTCTTGGTTCAGTAGGGGGCTAAATGGTTATGTTCTCGGGAAGTCTTGTGACGATCCTGAGTGGGCTCTCGAGCACCTTTGCCTCTATGAGGACCTTTTGATTCAATGGAGAGATGGGTTGGGGACAGAGGGAAAGAAATGTGTTTGGATGATTGGGAGAAAGTGGTTAGCAGTGGTGGAGGAGACAAATGTCTCGAGTGAGTATAGGCTTCAGGCTTGGTTTTTGTGTACAGGCGGGCGGGGTGGCGAGGGGGCAACCTTAGTTGTCTGAATGTTTCAGTGTGTAGCTCTGAGCTAGTGTGAACCTCTTTGGTGTCACTTGTGTATTGGGACTATGGTTAGGAGAGAACTGTAGGTGTTAGGTGGTGATTGTGTGGTTTTTTGGCTCAGGGGGTCCGCATTTTGCGGCAAAGGGGTCGAGCTCCTAAAGGCAGTATTTCCAAGGATGGTGACGATTTGCTAGGAGGTGGCCATGCTAGAGGGGAGGCTGAAGTAGGCATGGATAGAGGGGAATTGGCCCAGGGGGTATGGTCGACAAGGGGAGGGCTTGGAGTAATCTTGTCAATAGCTTCCATTTCTAGCTAGCTTTAGGCTCCTTCAACATAGATTGTGTACCTTGCCAATCATCGCTATGATGATTGGAATGAGGTCATCAGTTCTCTGAATGACATTCAGTAGAATCAATGAGACTTAATGGATTGCATGGCCTCTATGCGGCGTAGCCAAAGGCTCCTCCATGAGAGGTTGGACCGTATTGAGAGATGCCTTGGACATCTGGAACATCATTCACATGAGGGTCCTTCTCTTTTGGACTAGCCGAGTAAGCGTCATAATCAACTTCCTCCAAACTAGTTGATGTTAGGTTACATTTGTATTTTTCTATCTTTTTGGTGTCTTTTTTATGGTTTCACATGTAACGTTGTTAAATTTTAGTCTAAAAGACAATCTTTTTATACATCCCCCATGTCTGATAAATCCGGTAGGAGTGAGGTGGGGAGGAATGTGATGACCAGATATATCATGTACATCATTTTGACGAATTAATAGAAAATGTTGACCAACAAAAAAAAATGTGAGGAGTTAAAAGGAATGTTATATACCATTAGAAAGGTCTTAGAATAAGATTTCCAACCATCTATGTCACGCTTCCATGTGAGCTAGGTGAGCGGAGTAAAAATGAATTCAAAGAAAGGGTAGTAAATTCTCTTTTTCTTGGACAACCTTTAACATCAATGACAACTTTTTTCAACATGTGTGTGTGTTGATGCCATTTTTTTATGTGGATTCATTGTGGAATAGGAGTGGTTGTGTATTTTGAGGTGTCTTACCTAAGATGCCTTTACCCTTGGATAATTTTCCTTCCCATCTCACTTTGCTTAGTTCGAAATTTTACAAAATGCAAATTAGATGGATTGCATAATTGTGGTGGGATGAATATGCCATTTTGCATTTTTTACATCCTTTCTTTTACATGATGATAGCGTGAAAAATGTGAGGGAATGAAGGGTTGGTCACATCATTGCTTTATCCTACATAAATAAGGTCCTATATTCTTAGACTTTGCATGGTTGGGATCTCTTCTTGCATTAGAAACTTAGAAAAAAATATCTATGGAGAAATGAACTTAATAATTGTTCAAACTATGTTAGATCTCAACCTATCCAAACTTTTGAAACCATTGTCACCATACCTAAATAAAATAAAAGAGAGAAAATTTCAAAAGTTTAACCTTTGCCATTTTTTATTCTTTGATGTAATAATAAGTTAGTTTCTTGAGATAAAAGTGAAAGAATAACAAAACTAATTATCACAGAGAGTTAATGACAAATTTGTGATGAGTAACAATAGAAAAACACACATATACATTTAATAATCTTACTTTTGTAAATAAACTTTACATGCTTTCTAAAAGCTACATTGTTGATATAAATATATACATTATTAAAAAGTCAAGCTCCTTCATTATAGTTTCTTCATCTAATTGCTCCTTAGGATGCTCCTTTGATAGGCCTAAGAGGAAGCATGATTCATGAAATTTGTAGGAAAAGAAACTAATCCTCGTGACCAAGAACGATGATACAATGTAATCCTTTCACACTAAGAAATTCTTAAATCAACTTAGTGGATTAATTAAAATAAGAAACAAAGACATGCAAAAAGGATAGATTGTGAATTTGTAAATCCTCAACTTAGGAATTTAGGAAAATGCACCTTGTTAAATATTGATTCTTAAATCATTGGATGAACCAAAATGAGCAAGAAAGATAAAAACTATAGATTGTGAATTTGTAAATCCTCATCATAGAAATTTTAAAAGATGTCTTCTGAAGTAAATATAAATTTAGGTTAAAATTTGTATATTTAATTTTAAATCTGGTTTTATATAAAAATCAAATTATTCAATAGGGTTGTTTTTTATAAATAAATTAATGTAATTATATAAATTAAATGTTATTAAATATTTATATTTAGTTTGATGTAAAAACTAGTTTAGATTTATCTTAACTCTAGGTCTACTAAGTGTCTAAATGGATCAATTCTCTTTTCATTCTAAAAGAGGTTTTCATTTCAAGAGATTTGATCCCACTCGACACTTGGTAGATCCGTAGTTAAGATAAATCTATGCAAGTTTAATTTTCCCCTTTAAATAGGCTATATTCCACATGAATACCAAGGGTCAATAGAGCCATCTAGGAAAGTTTACTTTCCTCCTTTCAATAGGCTATATTCCACATGAATATCATGGGTTCTCATAAACCTAGAGCTCAAAAACCACTAGTAATAATTTATGAAAATTAATTAAAATAATACTTTTTTTCATTTTTATTTCATTTTATTTTGTCTAAGTTAAAATGTTAATAGGAAATTACATTACATCAAAACATATTTACCATACTGGGCTGGAGAGTGCCTCTCAATGCAAATATATAAATTCATCATTTAATTTTTTTTTATATATATTTTTCCCAACATTTAGAAAATGTTGACATACTTAATTACATTATGCCTACATATCTCCCAACATTTAAAAAATATATGCTGGCATTATGATGCATGTGTTGTACTTGATGGCAACCCACTTGTAGCAGAAAAACTCACTTGTATATGGTAACTAAATGAATCTACATAACTAGATGAATATACAGGAGAGATATCAGATGTGACAGAATGCATGGTAGTTGTGTTTATAGATGTGACAAAATGCAGGGCAGTTCAAAGGAATCATTTGAGAAGTAATATGGAAAATTATAGTGTAATAGGTCTATTCAGAGGTAACAGGGCACTGGTATAGAACAATAGGAAGATGGAACTAAGGTCTACTGATCAGAATAAAGAAGGTAAAGGAAAAGGTTGATGTAAAGCAGTTTAAGAAGTATACGCAGGTCCACTTAGTCAAAACAGTGTATATACATAGGTTAACAGAACAAAAGGAGCATATATGTATACACGCACTTTCACAGGAGGAAAAGCATGTACATGTTGGAAAATCAATATTTTGGTCTAAGGTATTTAGTCCAAGGTATTGTGGTCCAAGGTATTGATCCAAGGTATTTGGTCCGAGGTATTGACCCTAGGTATTTGGTACAAGGTATTGGTCCTAAGTGGTTTTGGTCCAAGGTATTGAGAAAGGTCTAAAACTATATAAGGAGGAGAAGATAATTAGGCCAAGTTGTGCAAGTATTGAATATCTTATGAAGTGTTAGATCAAAGATGCAGGTTATGGGCTTATGATGTTTTGCTTGATCTGAACTAAGGATGCACCTATGTGATTGATGATGGATGATGGATCGGGATCATAAGGCCTTAAATGAATTATCATTATGTGGTTTGATCATGGATAGTCTAGATCTGAATACTGACACATGTTTTATTCTGTAAATGTTATGATCTGGGTATGACTAACGTCTGGAATAGCTATGAAGTTTTAAGTTAGTATTTGCATATCTGTATGCTGGTTCTCTTTGGTAAAAGCATGTATACATGCTGGTTCGGCTCTTCCAAGTAACGTATGCAAAAGAAAAGCTTGATGTTCAAGGATGACTAATCTATCAGATTAGTGATGTTGTTTTATTATTGTCTATTAAAGAAGTCTTCTTAGATCTGTACATAAAACTGAATGCATAAAGAGTTTGTGTTTCATTGAAGAATTGATTGAGAAAGAAGGGTGATCCTTGTTGCTATCTGTTTAGAACTCTATAATATGACAGTAGATATTCAGAATGTCATTGATTGGTACAGTTTGTGGTTCAGAGGTTTTATGATTGAGTATCTTTATAAGTATACGCAGGTTGGGGAAAAGGAAGTAGTGTATACATGCATGTTTGCCTCATTAAAGGAGTGTATACATTTTGACACATGCCTTTTGAGGTTACACTTAGTTCTGGTTATTTATGCAGTGTTCTGGGTTCAGATTTGTGTATTGGTTACGGTGATCTGTCTGTTCCAGTTGATTGGTTGAATTTGATTAAGTTTGAATGAATGGTTGATTCAGTTGTGTCGAAGGTTCAGTGATTGTTTGATTCAGTTGTGTCAGAGGTTCAAAGGTTTCATCGATTGATTGTTTCAGTTATTGGGTTTCAGTTATATCAAAGTGTGATTGGGTTTCAGTGATTGGTTGATGAAGATTTATTTGATGGTTGTATTTCAGTGGTGATTGATTTAGAGCTTCAATGTTACTAATGGGTCCAGTATGAAAATTAGATGAAACGTGGCCTTCATATTGTAGTATTGTGTACCAGGAGTATCTAGTCTGAAAATTTATGAAACGTGGTCCCTGGAGGAAGAGAGAAGGTCGTAGCCTTTTTTAGGCTGGCGAATACGTACTGGTAAACATATCGGCCAGTACAAGAGCCAGGGGGTTGGAGCTCCCTTCCAGTAGCAGCTGGAAAACGAGTAAAGGTTGGAGCCTTCTGTAGGTCAGTGCCTACATACTAGTAAATGGATCGGCTAGTACAAGAGCCAGGGTGTTTGATCTCCCTTCAAATAGCAGCTGGAAAACAAGTGAAGGTTGGAGCCTTCTGTAGGTCGGTGCCTACGTACTAGTAAACGGATTGGCTAGGACATGAGCTAGGGGGTTGTAGCTCCCTTCCAGTAGAAGCTGGAGAATGAGAGAAGGTTGTAGCCTTCTGCAGGTGGGTGCCTGCGTACTAGTATGAGTCTACACCAGTACAATACTGTAAACGGGTTTTTCTTATATTAAAAGAAGACAACAGCAGGTGGTTTTTGTCTCGCATTGGGTTTCCACCTTAAATATTAGTGTTCATGTGTGTTTCTTATGTGTGATGGTTTGTTCTATTATTACTACACATGGTTACTATTTATATGGCTAATGAAGTACTGATGCATTGATTAAATATCAACATATGATGAATTAACTGAATCATAAGTTTTTTGGATATGCGTTGGTTGCCTTAAATACAGTTGTGTGTACATGCGAGTTACCTTCATTGAAGTAGCATATATAAATAAGAGTATGAAAAGAAAAAGTTATTGATTTGACTAATACTGATTCACCCCCCTCTTAGTATTATTTCCAACAATTGGTATCAGAGCAGGTCCTTTGGCAGAAGCTTGATCGCTTGAATGAGATCCGTAGAAACAATGGGAAAGAAGCTAAAGAAGGAATCACCTCAAAAGAAGAAGGCATCTCAAAGGAATTGTGACAGTGGGAGAGACGATTGGGAATTATGTGGAATCAACCCTTCATATTCAAAATCACCTCAGAATGAATATGAACAAGCAAAATAATTATCAGGTATGAATTTGTTGTCCTATGGTGATACATTTCTCTGTTCATTTGAAGACAATGAAAGTGACATCGAAACAACTGAATTTTCTCTTATGGGTGAAAGAGAAAGAAATCAAATAGAGGCATAATTTAAAAATCTCACAGATACAATTAGATATCAACAAGATCGATTGGACAAAATGGAATGTGCCTACAAAGAAGAAGTTCCCAGGTTAAAATCCTAGTTGGAGGAAGGAAACAAAATAAAGAATCAGTACAAAGAAGAGGTAGATCAAAGTCAAAGGTTGCATAATGAAGTGACATCATTGAGAAATGGAGTGAATGAAAAGGACACAACAACCAAGGAACTTATAGAAAGAACCAACTATTTTGAAGGTCTTGAAGCTATGGTCATTTCTCTAAAATAAGATCTCAAAAATTCAAATAAGAAGAATGGAGAACTACTCCAAGCATTTGAAGAACAAGACAATGAAGTTCTCAAATTAAGGCAACAAGTGGAAGAAGGAAGAAAAGCTAAAGAAATCATGAAGAAGCAGTATCTTGAAAAGGAAGAACAATATCAGGTTGAGGTAAATATCCCAAAAGGCAAATTAGAAGAAAAGAATAAACTTTTACGATTTCAAGATAGTACTAAGATTTTGGATGATATTCTTAGTAGTCAAAGGTCTCCTGCCATCAAATCTGGTCTTGGTTTTCATGAAACTATTGAAGGTGAATCTAGTTCACAAGATGAGGCAGGGAACTCTAAATATAAAATTCTCGACAAGGAGATAAGAGGTCAACCCCATCAACAACCAAGGAAAGAAAGACTTCAAAGAAAATAATTTACTCCTAACTATGGAAGTAATAATCAATTCGTTCCTTTGATGAATAATGTTGAATGTTTTGTATGTCATAATTTTGGACATGTTGTAGCAAGATGCAGATAAAAAATGGTTCAAGCTAATAACCATCACATAGAAAGATCATCAACTTCGAGCTACTTTTAAGGGACTTCGTTTTTCCTACAATATGTTTGGTCACAAAGCCATTAACTGCTATAGAGGGAATATGAAACATATAAGATGTTATGCTTGTAACAAGTTTGGGCATATAGCAAAAGAATGCAGGAGAAAATTTTGGCCAACATTCCAAAAGGAACAAACATCATCACACTCCAAGGTATGGAAGAAGAAGGAATTACAAACAGAAAGATGTGGCATAGCTCAATATATAGACAGAACAGACTCAAAAGGAACTAAAAGAATGAAATTTCAGTTTCCTAATTCTCATACACAGTTATCATGAAGACAAGTCACGTATATACGTGAGTTAGAAGCTGCACAGTCGCGTATATGTTGGTTGGATGAAGAAGCAGTGGGAAAAACTCAGAAAAATGATTTTATATGGTTCAGACAATTATCAATTATCGTCTTTGTCTTGATGATTGATGACTACAGTATGTGGATATTATTTAGAAGCGCTTTTGATCCTCATAAGTTGTTTATGACTTGATGAATATCTGATTGATGATGATGCCTTGATATTTCTTACTGATATATGCAATGATCAGACCTAACAGTGAACATGTGGCACAGGTTCAAGGGGAGAATATGTTATGCTTCTAATATTGCATTGTTGGCATTATGATTATAAGTCTTTGGTACCTAATGATTCTTATCAATGGTGATGATGCTTATGTGGCTAAAGTGTTTAAATGATACATCACGCTATGTTACGGTTATGAGTTTCCCATGATGAAATCTCAGATGATACTTGTATTGCTTGGGGTTACATAGTGGTTATTTAGATCAGATTTATGGATAACTGTAGATGACTTTTTAATGATGCATACAATACATATATGTTGCTTACATGGTGATCTTCATAAGGACAAGGAGAAGTACAAATCTTGAGTACACAACTTCATTATTTGATGATGAGCCACGCATTTCTTTTATGATGGTGTCATCATGCCTTCAAAGATGCATAAAGCTCATATGGTGCAGTTATGATGCAAGATTCCTATAGCTCTTGGCTCTCACATGATTGAGGATTGTTGTTGTTGATGGTATCAAGAAAGCTTGACAAATGACCATGAGCTCATGGTTTGCTAGATACACATTATGTTGGATACATGGATGATTACTTAAGTTGCATATTGACAAATATCGTTGGTTGGCCAAGAGAATGGTGTTATTGCAGGTCTCATAAAGACATAGATATTTGAAGACATGGATATTCGGAGACATGGCTTAGTCACATAATGATGATGACTTCTTACTTTATGATGATAAGTTTGATACTCACACATGTTGATTATCATGGTTGATGCTTATCAAATGTGGGATGTTCCCTAGTGATGATACATGGTTGATATATTGAGGGCTCTTGTGGAAAGATCATGCAGTTCGTGATGATGATATGATCATAGATGATGACTATGGTGTTTTCACATAAATATGATGTGAATGATTTTGTGTTACTGTTTGGACATGGAAGGTTATGATAAGGCTCTTTATACTAATGAAATAGAGCAAGTTGATCTTGATGAGATCAAGAGGATGAGTTGATATCTATATACGACATACTTTGTCACAGGTTGATGATATTTACATTGTCATATCTTGAGAACTGATGATGGACATATACATGTTGTTGGTCTGGATGCTGCTGACAGATGCTTATGGTGTAGATCATATATGGTGTATGATAGTTGCTGATGACTATCATGGTCTTGTTTAGGTCTTTGGTCTTTGTTAAAAATGTCATGTATATCATTTGATGTAAAGGTCATGTAAAGGCCCATGATGTAATAATATGTCTCTGTCTGTCATAGTATTTTAATGAGTCCTTTTTGGTCATATGATGTAATTTGTACCCCCACTATGCATGGGAAGGATGATGTAATAATTGCTATATTTCAGTCATGTATAAACAATTGGTATATCCCCACTTGGTTGGGTGGATGAGTCAAATTTGGTATATCCCCACTTGGTTGGGAGATTGATGTATGTATGAGTCATTGGTGATAGGAAGGTCAAACTCACATAGTTGAGTTATAGAGTCATGTTATTCTTTTGGAAAATATTTTTGTAGACTCTGCATGTGCTCAGGGGGAGCATGGACAATTTAGTGCATCACAACATGTACAAAGGGGGAGTTTAATCAGTGAATTCAACATGTGCCTAGGGGGAGCATGATCAATGTTTATATTCAGTTGTTCAGATATGAAAGCCTTCACTTTGGTCAGCCCTTTGCCCTTGATATCAAAGGGGGAGAATATCTTGGTCCGCCCTTTGCCCTTGATGTCAAAGGGGGAGAGTATTTTGGTGTTGGTTGTTATCTCTAACAGTTTCTATAGCTTGTCATAATCAACACCAACATGGTTGCCATCAAGTTCAAAGGGGGAGATTGTTGGCATTATGATGCATGTGTTGTACTTGATGGCAACCCACTTGTAGTAGAACAACTCACTTGTATATGATAACTAGATGAATCTACAAGAGAGATATCAGATGTGACAAAATGCATGGTAGTTGTGTTTATAGATGTGACAAAATGCAGGGTAGTTCAAAGGAATCATTTCAGAAGTAATATGGAGAATTACAGTGTAACAGGTCTATTAAGAGGTAATAGGGCGCTGGTACAGAAGAATAGGAAGATAGAACTAAGGTCTACTGATCAGAATAAAGAAGGTAAAGGAAAAGGTTGATGTAAAGCAGCTAAAGAAGTATATGCAGGTCCACTTAGTCAAAACAACGTATACACGCGGGTTAACAGAACAAAAGGATCATATACATATACACGCACTTTCATAGGAGGAAAAGTGCCTACATGTTGGAAAACCAAGGTTTTGGTCCAAGGTATTTAGTCCAAGGTATTTTGGTCCAAGGTATTGATCCAATGTATTTGGTCCGAGGTATTGACCCTAGGTATTTGGTCCAAGGTATTGGTCCTAAGTGGTTTTGGTACAAGGTATTGAGAAAGGCCTAAAACTATATAAGGAGGAGAAGATCATCAGGCCAAGGTGTGCAAGTATTGAATATCTTATGAAGTGTTAGATCAAATATGTAGGTTATGGGCTTCTGATGCTTTGCTTGATCTGAACTAAGGATGCGCCTATGTGATTGATGATGGATGATGGATCGTGATCATAAGGCCTGAAATGAATTATCATTATGTGGTTTGATCATGGATAGTCTAGATCTGAATACTGACTCATGTTTTATTCTGTAAATGTTATGATCTAGGTATGACTAAAGTTTGGAATAGCTGTGAAGTTTTAATTTATTATTTGCAAATCTGTATGCTGGTGCACTTTGGTAAAAGTGTGTATACACGCTAGTTCGGCTCTTCCAAGTAGCGTATGCAAAAGAAAAGCTTGATGTTTAAGGATGACTGATCTATCATATCAGTGCTGCTATTTTATTGTTATCTGTTAATGAAGTCTTCTTAGGTATGCATGTAAAACTGAATGCATAAAGAGTTTGTGTCTATTGAAGAATTGATTGAAAAAAGAATGGTGATCCTCATTGCTATCTGTTTTGAAATTTGTAATATGACAGTAGATATTCAGAATGTCACTGATTGGTACAGTTTTTGGTTCATAGGTTTATGATTCAGTATCTTTAGAATTATACACAGGTTGGGCAAAAGGAAGTAGTGTATACATGCATGTTTGCCTCATTAAAGAAGCGTATACATTCTGACACATGCCTTTTGAGGTTACTCTTAGTTTTTGTTGTTGATGCAGTGTTCCGGGTTCACATCTATGTACTGGGTACAATGATCTGTTTGTTCTAGTTGATTGGTTGAATTTGATTAAGTTTGAATGAATGGTTGATTTAGTTGCATCAGAGGTTTAGTGATTGTTTGGTTCAGTTGTGTCAGAGGTTCAGAGGTTTCAGTGATTGATTGTTTCAGTTATTAGGTTTTAGTTATATCAGAGATTGATTGGGTTTCAGTGAATGGTTGATGCATATGTATTTAATGGTTATATCGCAGTGGTGATTGATTTAGAGCTTCAATGTTACTAATGGGTCCAGTATGAAAATTGGATGAAACGTGGCCTTTATATTGTAGTATTGTGTACCAGGAGTATCCAGTCTAAAAATTTATGAAACGTGGTCCCTGGAGGAAGAGAGAAGGTCATAGCCTTCTGTAGGCCGGCACCTACGTATTGGTAAACATATCGGCTAGTAGAAGAGCCAAAGTGTTGGAGCTCCCTTCTAGTAGCAGCTCGAAAATGAGTAAAGTTTGGAGCCTTCTGTAGGTCGGTGCCTATGTACTAGTAAATGGATCGGCTAGTAAAAGAGCGAGGGGGTTAGATCTCCCTTCAAGTAGCAGCTAGAAAACGAGTGAAGGTTGGAGCCTTTTGTAGGTCGGCGCCTACGTACTAGTAAATAGATCGGCTAGTACAAGAGCTAGGGGGTTGTAGCTCCCTTCCAGTAGAAGCTGAAGAACGAGAGAAGGTTGTAGTATTCTACAGGTGGGTGCCTGCGTACTAGTATGAATCTGCACCAGTGCAAGATTGTAAACATGTTTTTCTTATATTAAAAGAAGACAACAGCAGGTAGTTTTTGTCCCGCATTGGGTTTCCACCTTAAATCTTGGTGTTCATGTGTGTTTCTTATGTGTGATGGTTTGTTCTGTTATTACTGCACATGGTTACTATTTATATGGTTAATGAAGTACTGATGCACTGATTAAAGATCAACATATGATGAATTAACTAAATCATAAGTTTGTTGAATATATGTTGGTTGCCTTAAATACAGTTGCGTGTACATGCGAGTTACCTTCATTGAAGTAGCGTATATAAATCAGAGTATGAAAAGAAAACATTATTGATTTGACTAATACTGATTCACCCCCTTCTCCGTATTATTTCCAGCAATATTGACATACTTACATTATGCCTACACATCTCCCGTATACTGGGTTGTAGGGTGCCTCTCGACACAATCAAATTATTCAATATTATTGATTTCTTACACAAATAAATTAGTGCAACTATATATATCAAATTGTTGGTAAATGTCGATAGATATCAATTCATGATAGGCATCAAAACACTTAGCTCATGATATATCTCACTAAGCCAAAATTTAAACAATCATAAAATTTAATTAAATTATAATTAAATTATTATTAATTATATAAATGAATAATATGAGTTAAACATATATGCATTTTAAAAAACATGTAACAAGATTCTTAACCATAAAAATTCTTAACTTGTAAATAGGATTTGTTATAAAACTATAGGTGAATACCATGGCTTATGCCCAAAAGGTATTGCAATCAAAATATTTTATATATATTTTATTTTAATTGAAAAGCAAAATGAGTATAACTACTTTCTCTCAACCCTTTATTGTGACTGTTATTAAAATTATTCCCTAAATATCTAGTAGAGATTAAATTCCTACCATTCGTCTATTAATTATTAATAATCAACTTAAAATTCTGAAAACCCCATTCCACAGTAAATACATTTATTGATATGTATATCAGTGTAGATATATTGTTGGGCGCAGGATCCCTAAGGGAAGTTTTGGGGCTTAAAGCCTAGATTTTGACTTTTTCTGATGTAAAGACTCTGTGTTTTGTGGGCGCAGAGCACGAACTTATAAATGAGTCATAGGGTTGTCCGCCCTCATTTTTGTAATGTAATGTCGACTTTAGATATCTACCCATGGTCCGAGGACCATGGGATTGTATAAATAGAGTGAGGCTCTAAGTTGTAAGGGAAGTATAGTCATGAATGAAGGATGAAGAATGAGTCTTATCTAAGTGTAGAGTTGAGTCGTTGGGTTGTAGAGTAGGAGAAGGCTCTACAGCTGAGTGCGTAGAGGCCTAGTAGTCCGCAGCTGAGTGTGCAAACCCCTACAGCTGAGTGCGCAGGGCAGGTTGAGTTTGTAACTGATTGAAGAATTAATAAAGAGAAGTTGTATACCATTCGTGTGTATTTATTTACTGTTTTCTGCATTTAATGTATTGGATATAAATTACATTTCTATTGTTTATATGATGCGCGAACTTATATGGTTGTGTTGATTAAGTGAATATAAGATAAAGTATCTGTTTACGTGAAGTTAACTAACATTTATAAGAAGATAAGTAAGATTCATGGGGTAACTTGAGGAAATAGCGTAGATCATTGCCTTAGCAGCGGAAAGCACCTTAGCCCCTGGTTAGGACTACGCAAGGGTGATTATAATAGATCGCGAAGGTCTCGCAGGTCAAGACACTACGCGAAGGTATTCACAGTTGGACTAAATCGACCCTTCAGACATCTCAAGGGTGTGGAAACCTAGTTCCAGCATCCCCCCATACTGCTTCGGGTGAGACCTCAGTCCGTGCTCCGCAGGCTATTGCTGAAAGGGCTAGTAGCGTAGGGATTTGTTTGGCTAATTAACTCCGAACCTGGGTCAGGCCCCCTCAAGCCAACAATTCATACAATCATAAAAATTAATTAAATTATTATTAAATTATTATTAATTATATAAATGAATAATCTAAGTTAAACATATATGCACTTTAAAAAACATGTAGCAAGATTCTTAACCATAAAAAATTTTAACGTGTAAATAGGATTTCTTATAAAACTGTAGGCGAATAACATGGCTTATGCCCAAAAGGTATTGCAATCAAAATATTATATATATATTATTTTAATTGAAAAGAAAAATGAGTATAAATACTTTCTCTCAACCCTTTATTGTGACTACTACTAAAAATATTCCCTAAATATCTAGTAGAGATTAAATTCTTGCCATTCATCTATTAATTATTAATAATCATCTTAAAATTTTGAAAACCCCATTCCATAGTAAATACATTTATCGATATGTATATCAGCGTAGATCTATTGTTGGGTGCAGGATCCCCCAAGGGAAGTTTTGGGGCTTAAAGCCTAGATTTTGACTAAATCTGATGTAAAGACTCCGCGTTTTATGGGCGCGGAGCACGAACTTGTAAATGAGTCATAGAGTTGTCCGCCCTCACTTTTGTAATGTAATGTCGGCTTTAGAGATCTACCCATGGTCCGAGGACCATGGGATTGTATAAATAGAGTGAGGCTCTAAGTTGTAAGGGAAGTAGAATCATGAATGAATGATGAAGAATTGAGTCTTATCTAAGTGTAGAGTCGATTCGTTGGGTCGTAGAGTAGGAGAAGGCTCTACAGTTGAGTGCACAAAGGCCTAGTAGTCTGCAGTTGAGTGCACGGACCCCTACAGTTAAGAGCGCAGGGCAGGTTGAATCTGTAACTGATTGAAGCATTAATAAAGAGAAGTTTTATACCATTTCTGTGTATTTATTTACTGTTTTCTGCATTTAATGTATTGGGTATAAATTACATTTCTGATGTTTATATGATGCACGAACTTATATGTTTGTGTTGATTAAGTGAATATAAGATAAAGTATTTGTTTATGCAAAGTTAACTAATAGTTATAAGAAGATAAGTAAGATTTGTGGGGTAACTTGAGGAAATAGCGCAGACCGTTGCCTTAGCAGCGCGAAAGCACCTCAACCCCTGGTTAGGGCTGTGCGAGGGTGATTATAATAGATCGCGAAGTCTCGCAGGTCAAGACACTGCGCGAAGGTATTCACAATTGGACTAAATCGACCCCTCAGACATCTCAAGGGTGTGGAAACCTAGTTCCAGCATCCCCCATACTGCTTTGGGCAAGACCTCAGTCTGTGCTCTGCGAGCTGTTGCTGAAAGGGCCAGTAGTGTAGGGATTTGTTTAGCTAATTAACTTAGAACCTGGGTCAGGCCCCCTCAAGCCAACAATTTAAACAATCATAGAAATTAATTAAATTATTATTAATTATATAAATGAATGATATGAGTTAAACATATATGCATTTTAAAAAACATGCATCAAGATTCTTAAACATAAAAATTCTTAACTTGTGAATAGGATTTGTTATAAAACTATAGGCAAATACCATGGCTTATGCCCAAAAGGTATTGCAATCAAAATATTTTATATATATTTTATTTTAATTGAAAAGCAAAATGAGTATAACTACTTCTCTCAACCCTTTATGTGACTATTACTAAAAATATTCCCTAAATATCTAGTAGAGATTAAATTCTTACCATTCATCTATTAATTATTAATAATCAACTTAAAATTCTGAAAACCCCATTCCACAGTAAATACATTTATCGATATGTATATCAGCATAGATCTATCTTATCTATGTATCTACCAAGGGCCAAGAGGGATCAAATCTCTTTTCACTCTTTTCACATTTCTCAAGAGATTTGATCACCCTCGGCACTCGGTAGATCCCAAGTTAAGATGGATCTAGGCCGATTTAATTATTAATTATAATTAATGATAAATATAATTATTAATTTTACATTTTACATTTTATTTTTCTTTTTATATAATTTGACTGAGTCAAAATGTTAAACAAGACATTACATTATAACATATTTACCATAATGGGATAGAAAGTGCCTCTTGACACAACAAATATTTATAAGCTATAAATAGCCTTTTGTCACAATACATTGGGCCAATACCATAGCTTATCAATACCACATGCCGAAAAAATAATAACTCATTTTATATGACACTTGTTCATATGAAATTTTTTTAATTAATTAATTTAATTAAAAGAGTAAATTTTGCATAGCTACTTTTGACATAAATCTCAACCTTTGATATGTGAGTATTACTAAGAATATTATGTATAAGTAAAATCCTTACCATCCAAATAATTATTGATAATTAAATAAAAATTGTGGAAACCTTATTCCAAAACAGATGCACTTAATAAAATAAAAATTAAATAAACTTGCACTCTATCTGTTCTACAATTTGGAGGGATTTTCGATATAATTTCTAGTTTAAATTGTCTAGAATCCAAGATTTCTTGGAATCACAAGTTTGAGTTGTAAACTCTCCACAATCCAAGTGATCCAAGGGTTTTTCAGGGTGTTGAATCCATATATAAAATCAAAAATCCATTTTAAACAACACAAATTAAGATTCACCCAAAACAAATTCACCAAATTCCAACCAAAATTCCAAAACATAGCATATTTAGATAATGCCATAAATAAATACATACATGTATATTATCTAACAATATTAAATAAATATATACATACATATTTATCTAACAATATTTAAAAAATTTCCACAAAGCATAGAATAGACAATGATGAGGTGTATTGTTAAGTCACTTTGTGATGTGAAGGTCATCAGTCTGAAACTCTGTGGGCAAAAATCTAGTCATATTAAGTGTTGGTGTGGCCTAGGTCGGGTGTGTTCCTTGGGTGATTTTGATGGCTTAGATGCCCATGGGTTGCAGTTTTTCAAGCCACGGTTCAAGCGTGACGTAATCTCTAATGAACTTAGACCACTTAACAAACCAAAAAAAAAACATTTAGAAAATATTAAATCTACCTGAACTTATGTTAAATTTAGATTTATTAACATTTAGTGGAATGAAATATCTTAACATATAAATTTATTAAATATTTATATAAATTTGTCAATAAGAAAATCAAATTTGTTAACCTATACAAATATATATATGGAAAAAATAATATATAAATCAATATTAAACAATAAAAAATTAAATATTAAAAAATTTCATATCAAATAAACAAGTGCTACATAGTAACTAGTCCCTATCACTTAGTTTAAATATAGCTAAATTAAAGTAAAGAACAATTTGACAACACATTGCATTTATTAAACTAAATCATTATATAATAAAACTACACCTAATTAAATGCATGAAAAATAAAAACTAAATGCAATATAATTTTTGTTAAATAAAAAATAAATGCAATATAATTTTTGTTAAATAAAAAATAACTGATAGTCAAACTCAATTTCAATTGTGTTATCGGCCTACAACAAGCATAATAACATGATAAGATTCCTTACCTAATAGTCACTCAGCACAATAATTAAGTATCGATATTATTACATGGCAAGTGTTATAGAGTAAGACTACACCCAATTAAATACGTGAAAAATAAAAAATAAATGCAACACAATAATTAAGCATCAATATTATTACATGGCAAGTGTCATAGAGTAAGACTACACCCAATTAAATACATAGAAAAATAAAAACTAAATACAATATAATATTAGTTAAATAAAAAAATATTTAATGGTCAAACTCAATTTCAAGTATGTTATCTGTGTATACCGTAAAGATAATAACATCTTAAGATTCCTTACCTGTGACTCAACGCAATACTTAAACATCAATATTATTACATGGCAAGTGTTGTGGCACATTATTCCAAGCCCTAATGTCTATTTAATTTCAACTAAGATGAATCATTTTAATTTAGATGTTATTAAATCCTTAAAATATCAAAATTGTTCGGATACTAATGATTTATAAATTTAAATAAACTATTTTATGAAAAAAATATTTGACCCGAATTTTTTTAATATATTATTAAGTAATAAATTTAGCATAATGGACGTAATTACATCAATAGTCGTTTCCTTTACTGGTTTTGGGTGGGAAAACACTGTTCACCCGACCAATGGGAGAGCTTTCGCCCTTCTAGCTAATTAAATTTTCCCATGTGTTCAGCTCTCCCACTAATGAAAATTTTCCATTTGTACCCATGTTGTCCATACCTACCTGTCACCATTCTGTACTCACACAATACTCCACCATACCTGTGTCTGCAAGCATTGAATAACGCTTGGTCACCCACCTCTGACCATTCTGGACTCCAATAATACTCTGACGTTTTGTACTCACACAATACTTTGCCATACATGTCTCTGCAGCATTGAAGAGAGCTTGGTCACATGCCTCTGACCGTTCTATACTCCCGCAATACTCCACTATACCTATTTATACAATATTGAAGAATACTTTGCCATACCTATTTCTACAACGTTGAAGAGCAATCAGGTACGCCATCGCCAAAGTTAAACATGAAAAGGCTCAGAGCCAAAGTTAAACATGGAAAGGCTCAGACAGTAGTTGGGATACAATCAGAGCATGCTACACAACAATGGCACTAATAGCTGTTGGAGAGGGAGGGTAACTGGAGATATCACAAAACGCTCTTACTCTAGTGGAACCCTTCAACTCATCCCATCTTATATCGATCTACTAGAATTTGACTCTTCTCTTCGACTAAATTACTCTAGCAATTACGATTGGTTATCAAAAGGTGGATTCTTCAATCTTTCTCATGCAGACATGCTCAGAACAATTTTAGTCTTTACACAGAAAAAAAAAAAACATCAAGAGGTTAGATTGCACAGAAAGCAACAAATCTTACTTCTTTTACCCTAGGGAGGGTTTCTAACTTCCAAATTGCCAAAACTATCCTATAGTCGTTCCAACAAACAAAAGCTACAATATTAGCGCGGATAAGGATTTCGAACAACTCCACCAAAGAGGATTCCAAATTAAATGGTCTATGCATGACCATACTTGTGATTCTTGAAAAGCCAGCGAGGGAAGATACTACTCGCAATTCTCCTCTTACTTTTATGATTACTTCACAGTTAATTATTACACATATTGCATTTTCCCTAATGGTGATGTATGCGTGGATGATTGCAATGATGGTGAGAATCTTTTGTGTTTCGCTATATCTATCTATCTATCTATTCTACATTATGTTATGTTACATTATCTCACTCAACAGTTTCTGTTTTGTTTGCCTGAAGGATATGTAATACAATACGGAAAGAGGTTATCTGCAAAAGTCTTGGCAGGTAAATTGCTAGTCTTTAAAACCGATCAATTTTTATGGTTGCTTATTTTTCATGTTCTAATTACCATTTCAACTTTATTTCCAGCTATATTTTTTGCAGTATGTGCTGTGTTTAGCATAGTAGTGGTCTGTTGCATAATGGTTCGTCGTCGAAGTTGTTGCTGTCAGAGGAGTTCCCGTGAGCAGCAGCAGAGCATTCGAGCTTTTATGGATCCTGTTGATTCTAGACCTCCCTCGGTTGAAAATTTCTTAAATTATTATTCATCACAAGCGCCTGCAAGGTATTCTTATAGTCAGATTATAACTTACACAAACAATTTGGAACACAAGCTTGGCAAAGGAGGTTTTGGAACAGTTTATAAAGGAAAACTTCCCAATGGACGTCTAATAGCTGTGAAGATTTTGGATGAATCAAAACAGAGTGAACAACAATTCATTGCAGAAGTGGCTACAGTGGGAACGACCTGTCACATTAACCTGGTGCGCCTATTGGGTTATTGTTCCCAGGGATGCAAAAGAGCTTTGGTGTATGAATACATGGTTAATGGTTCTTTGGACAAGTATATCCATGGAGACCATAAGGACGAGTTGGATTGGAAACAGTTGTTTTCAATTGCAGTTGGTACAGCTCGCGGCATTGCATACCTACATGAAGACTGCAGAAATCGCATCCTACATTGTGATATAAAGCCCCACAATGTTCTCCTTGATGCTAATTTTTTGCCCAAAGTTGCAGATTTTGGTCTTGCCAAAATATCCGACAGAGAGGAAAGTCACGTCTCTGTGGCCAATAGAGGAACACTAGGCTACGCTGCTCCAGAGATGTGGTCAAGGCTGTATGGAGTTGTCACTGATAAATCTGATGTGTATAGCTATGGTATATTACTTATGGAGATGGTGGGCGGAAGGAAGAACATCGATTATAAGTATCTTGATAGTACATCAAGCAAATTCTTCTATGCAGAGTGGGCTTTTAAACAAGTGGAAAAGGGAGAGTTCGAAAATCTAAGAAAAGAGAACATGTCAGAGGAAGACCGAGTCATCGCCAAAAGGTTAAGTTTAGTTGGACTGTGGTGCATCCAGTTCAAGGCATCTCGTCGTCCCTCAATGAGCAAAGTTGTTCAAATGTTAGAAGGAGACGTTGACATTACCACTCCTCCATTCCCATTTCCTGTTGACACACCTTTGTAGCCATCATTTTCTCACCAATATTCTTCATCTCATGCTTCTTCATCTTATACTTTGGACATTCAAATAACGGATCTCACCAGTACTAAGACAGCTGAAACCTCTAGGTAATGTGATATACTACATATCATAGTGGGAAATTATATCAGACAAGTACAAAGAAATTTTCAATTGATTCTATTCAGTGTAGTGATATCTATATAGGGTTTTGGTCGGTTAGATTTAAACAATTTAAAAATGTGTACTGGATCAGTTTTAAATTGAAGCCCTTCAACAAGGGTTTAGGGTTATCTATATAGCTTCAAACAATGAAAAAATGTGCCAATGTCATCCTTTTCGTGATGTATGATATATTTACTATTTAATTAATTTCAATGTAAGGTTTTACATTTTCTAATTATATATTTGAAAACTGATTTCAGTAATTCGAAAGGGGAACATATATTTGAAAATAGAATTCTCCCGCATTAAAAGAAGGGGAAATGTCATCTTGAAAGGCCCGTTTTAGCTAAACATGCTCAAGCAAATTTGCAAAAGGGGGAGATGTCATCTTGAAAAGCCCGTTTTAGCTAAACATGCTCAAGTAAATTTGCAAATGGGCTCATCATAATACCGACACCTAAGCCCATTGCAGAGCCGAGGAGGGTGTGCCAAATGATTTAGGATGTTCAAGATGAAACAATAGATAAAGTTGAAGCTTTGAAGAACTTGAGAAATCTAGCCGAAGGAAGCGAGAGGAACAGACAGTGCCTCCAATTGGATGGAGTTTTTCCTATCCTAATCCATGTTCTAGACTCAGATACCTCTCTTAATTCTCAAGTGGGCGTAGATCGTGAGGCTGTAGGAGAAACAATCAATGCAATTTCAATGTTTTCTGTCAATGATATATCTATTAAAAGAGATTTAAAGAGGCCTTCTATATTGAAAACCCTAGAATGGGTGTTGGAAAAATGCAGTCAGGAGGGCAGAATGAATTTAGCATCTATTGTGGAAAAATTGGCAAGCGATAGAAATTTTGCTAGAGAAATTGGATCGAGAGAATGAATCGCAGATGTATTGTTGAAGCTTTTTGTAGAGAATGTATATCCTTCAGCCATTAAGGTGAGCCTGCAGGCCCTATTTCCTCTGTGTACTATCCCTAAAAATACAACCATGTTAGCCAAAGGAGGTGTCGTTCCCCGTTTGATTGAGGTTCTTCCGTGTACAGACAGAAGTGTGACAGACTTGTTGTTGGCTATTTTGGAGGCACTTTCCACCACTTCGGAAGGTCGGTCTGCCATAGTTGGTAATGCCCTAGCAGTACCTACTATCATTAGGAGTTTGTTGGTGGTGTTTGATACTGCAACTAATTACGCCGATAGGCATTTCCTTCACTGGATTTGGGTGCAAACACTATTCACCAAACCAATGGGAGAGCTTGATTTTCACTCTTTTAGCTAATTAAATTGTTCCATGTGTTTAGCTCTCCTACTAATGGAAATTTTCCATCTATACCCATGTTCTCCCATACTTACCTGTCATTGTCCTATACTCATGCAATACTCTGCCATACTTGAGTCTGTAGCATTGAAGAGCGCTTGGTCACGTGCCTCTGACCGTTCTATACCTCCACAATACTCCGCCATACCTATATCTGCTGCATTGAAGAGTAATCAGTCACGCCATTGCCAAAGTTAAGCATAGCAAGGCTCAGACAATATAAACATCTTAGAGGGGATTATAAAGCCCGAAGGAAGTCCAATTTTGATTGCAATACTCTTCCTCTTCAGTGGATGCACCATAAGGGGTGTGAGATCCCAAGAGATTTACAGGAAGCCGACCTTTGTAAGAACTGGAATCTGTATTTCCCCAAGAAAGGAAACTGTCAATGAGGGAACCAAAAATAAATCTTTTGACATAGAAACAGGGCAAAAGTGTTGAATTTATGGATGTGTCTAACTCTATACAAACTTCAAATTTGTTTGAAGTCCATTTTCGTCATCATAGTGGTAGGAAATATTGCCTACAAGTACTATCTTAAATGTTTGCCTCAAAGCGGAGCTCCACAATTTGATGTCAAGTAGTTTAGCTCACTAAATAAGGTGTTCTTTCACCAACTATTCAAACTTTTCAGTGTCTTATCTACAAAATATTTTCTTCCCCCTCCTCTGCACTTTGGTATCTAATTATTAAGCTTGTATTGTACTAATCGCAATCATTCAACCTACACCCCTTTTCACAACCCCATGATATTCCACAAAATGATGTATGAACTATTGCCTTCCACATTCCCCAATACTCCTATCAACGTTCCTTTGCACCTCTTAGTGCAATTGCTGGTTATATTATTTATTTTATTGGTAAAACATCCACACAATATTATATTCTTTCTTTCATTTATGATACATCTCCCCGTCCCCAAGAGTAAAATTTATCTAACATCATCAATACTACTTGGACTACCTTGGAATATGATCGGTGCAGAAAGATTTAGGAAAATAAATTGTGAATTATTTAGTCTCTCACTATATTAATTTGGAGATAAATATTGTTTATGGAGCACAAAGTAGATGATGTCACGATATTTTATTAAGACATTCTATAATGTGAAGGTTACTAGTTTGGTTACTAGTTTGAAACTCCGTGGACAAAAATCCAACCATGCCAAAAGCTAGTGTGACCCAGGATGAGTGTGATATGTGATTTTGACGTCTCAAATGCCCCTAGGTCAAGGTTAGGCATATTAACTCACAAAACCTAGCAAACAAAAAAAGTATGGAGATAAATATTACTTTCATCAATGAATACCACTATGCGTTTTCCACCATACTCCATGGAGGTTAAATCTCTAGCATCCACTTAATAATTATTGATAATTAAATTAAATTGTAGACCTATTTTTAATTAAGCACGTTTATTGGTGTAATTAAATTAGTATTTTACAATAAGTTTGGGTCAAAATGCTTAGACTTTTGATTAATTTACAAATTTTTAGAATTAAAAATGGTTTAAAAAAAAACATTTCTAATGGCCAAGCATCCTCATAAATTAAATATCTAATTTTTTCCAAATTTATGGATTTTTCCATAATTAATATTTTCTTTTCTAAAAAAATAACAAACTTTCATAAACCATGCAAACTGATTGATTTAAAAAACAAAAGCAACAAAGCTACCTATTACACTGATTTTCTTAGTATTTTTCCGTTGATGTTTTTTTATTAGTGAAATGACTTGGTTCAATCAGTTTCAACAAACCTTACCTATATTATATATTTTCACAATTCAATTCTAAATCATGGTGTAAAATAAATAAATAAATTTAAGCTAACACTACAATAAACAAGTGCTATATAGTAGCTAATACATGCCAGTTAGCTTAAATATAGTTTAATTAAACAAAAAAATATTAAATACAAAGATTTCATCACAAAAATTATTAGATTTTTCATTACATATGAATTCTTTACCACACAATTATTTGATTTTTTCAACATAGAAATTCTATCACAATTGTTTGATTTTTTCGACATAAAAATTCTATCATAGATTATTTATTTGTGGTTGAATTAGAATGAGTATAAATTTAAAGTTAAATAAATAGTTTGTTACAATAATTAGTTTAATATATATATATATATATATATATATATATATATATATACACACTAGATATTGTAATTTCTCTTCCCTATTTGGTCCTATAAGCTAAAGATGGAATAAGATGTGCACAAACACATTTAAATAAACTCTTAGTTTTTGTAACAAACAATGATGTTGGGGCTATTGTTTCATCCAAAATTATTATGCACCTATCTCTATTTTGTTCTAAGGTTATCTTGCCTATTAATTACTTCTATTATTTCCCTTAGTCCTATTCAAATGTGTTTCATTATTAGATTTATGAATTTGTTCAAACATTCAGTAATTGCTATTAATTATTTCTTTGCATAAAATTCAAGTATTAAACTAAACATTTGTTTAAATTGACAAATAAAAATACTAAAATTATTTTTTAAAAAATAACTTTTTAAGTTGAGAAAATGAAAATGGGAAGTTATACTTTTTGAATCGGCAAATGGAATGCTCAATTAAGTAGTTTGAGGTAAGTTTTACTTTGTGGAGGGTGGAATGAGCTTATCAAAGTAATTTAAAGTAAGTTTTATTTTTTTGAGTGACAAGTCAGAATACAAAATTTTACAATAAAAATAATTTGACGAAAATTTCATATTAATGTTATATTTAAACCGTAAAATGATGATTTTTATAAGAATTTTCAAATTAATGGAAAAATTATACATCTTGAAAATAGATGGTAAATCTTAATTATAGAATAAAATTTTAATTTTTAAGTTATGATCTTATTTTAAAGATGATAAAGCTTAAGTAAAATTAAAGTTTTGCTTTTTGACTGGACAAATAAGAATACAAAATTTTAGAATAAAAATAATTCGAGGAAACTTCATATTAATGTTATATTTGAACCACATAAAATGATGACTTTTTATAAGAATTTTCAAATTAATTGAACGATGACTTTTTATAAGAATTTTCAAATTAATTGAAAAATTATACATCTTGAAAAGAGATGGTAAATCCTAATTATAAAATAAAATTTTAATTTTTAAGTTAGGATCTTATTTTAAAGATGATACTGAAGATTCAGCCAATAAGATCTTTCGATTTTCGTCCTACTTCATTGAATCATTTTTTACCACGTGGAGATTATGCAGCTCAGCGGAATCTGTTTCTACGGTTTGATCCCTGCCAGTTACGAAAACCTGATCCCTGCCTGTTACGAAAACATGACGAGCCTCCAGTACCTGGGCCTCAAAGGAAACAGCCTCAGCAATAACTTGACACCGAAGCTTGGCAAACTCACCGAGCTGAGATGCCTCTTCATCGGCCACTACAATAATTATTCCTGTGGGATCCCGTCGTAGTGTGGGAACTTAACGGATCTCATCTGAGTCGACATGTCTAACTACGGGCTCACAAGTTCGATTCCAGCGGAGCTAGGCAATCTGAGCTCACTCGACTCGCTCTTCCTGTACTTGAACATCCTGTCAGGCCCCATTTCTACTCAGCTCAACAATCTAAGAAACCTGAAGTCCTTGGAACTTTCATTCAATGAGTTGATTGGACGAACTACGGGCTCACAAGTTCGATTCCAGCGGAGATAGGCAATCTGAGCTCACTCGACTCGCTCTTCCTGTACTTGAACACCCTTTCAGACCCCATTTCTACCCAGCTCAACAATCTAAGAAACCTGAAGTCCTTGGATATTTCATTCAATGAGTTGATTGGACGAATCGCGGAAGAATTCAAGAACTTGGTCTCGCCCACTCTCGTGAATCTGTTCTGTAACAGGCTCCATGGCGGAATCACCAATTCCATCGGCGACCTGCCGGACCTCGAAATGTTGAATCTGTGGGACAAAAACGTCACGGGTTCAATTCCCTGCTACCTTGGGAGAAATGGCAAGTTGCTGGCCCTCGACGTCTCCCCTTATAAGCTCACAGGCCTCATATCGTCGGATGTTTGCATGGGTGGCAAGCTTCAGAGCCTCATTCTGCTTGGCAATTTATTCTTCGGCCCCATTCCGGAAACCTTGGGGTCCTGCAAATCTCTCACACGCCTTCGCCTGGGAAACAATTATCTCAACGGTTTGATTCATGTTGGACTCTTGACTCTGCCTCAGCTGGACCTCATCGAGCTCCAGGACAATTATTTGACAGATCCCCTATTGTCGGAGGGCATCAAAGTTTCCCTGGGGCTATCGCAGCTGATTTTCTCTAATAATATGCTCAACTGCCCCCTGCCTCGGACTATAGGTAAGTTCGTTGGTTTAACAAAGATTTTGCTTAATGGAAATGAATTCACAAGACCTATTCCTGCTGAGATTAATGAACTGAGACAACTGAGCAAGTTGGATTTCAGTAACAATAGATTCTCAGGGAAAATCCCAGATGGGATAAGTTAATGCAAGCTTTTATCATATATAGATTTGAGTAGGAATAATCTGAGTGGCCCAATTCCTTCCACAATCACCAATATGGGCATCCTTAATTATCTGAATATCTCTCAGAATCATTTCTCTAGAAGTATTCATGTAGAATTAGAGCAGATGCCGAGCTTGACTTCTGTGGATTTCTCCTACAATAATTTGTCTGGTGTTGTACCAAATGGTGGCTAGTTCACTTTCTTCAATGCAACCTCCTTCGTTGGAAACCCTGGATTGTGTGGATTGTAGCTAGGCCCTTGCGCAGTTTAGTGCAATTCGCCACACACTCGTGTCAAGGATTCTTCCATTTCTTCGACTGTAAGTTGGTTCTGGTCGTAGGTTTGCTATTATGCTCCCTGGTATTTGCCTCTGCTGCCATCATCAAAACCAGGGCTTTGAAGAAGAGTAATGCTTCAAGATCCTGGAAGCTAACAACATACCAGAGGCTGGACTTCATCTGTGAAGACGTCCTGGAATGTTTGAAAGAGAAGAATATTATAGGGAAGGGAGGAGCAAGGGTTGTGTACAAGGGTTTGATGCAGAGCGAGGAGGAATTTGCTGTGAAGAGGCTGCCTCAGAGTGGAAGAGGGTCTTCTCACGACCATGGGTTTGCTACAGAGATTCAGAGTTTGGGCAAGATTTAAAATCGCCATATAGTGAGATTGTTGGGGTTTTCCCCAAATCAAGAAATCAATCAGTTTGTTTATGAGTACATGCCAAACGAAAGCCTAGGAGAGTTGCTGCATGGGAAGAAAGATGGACATGGATTACCAAATACAAGATTGCCATTGAGGCAACTGAAGGGTTTTGCTATTTGCACTATGATTGTTGCCCGATTATAATACACCGTGATGTAAAGTCCAACAACATTCTATTGGATTCCAATTTTCAGGCCCATGTAGCTGATTTCAGCCTTGCAAAGGCTTTGCAAGATTCGGGAGCTTCAGAATGTATGTCTTCCATTGCAGGCTCCTATGGCTACATTGCTCCGGGTAAACAATCAAGCTTATCTCCTTGCCCTTTATAATATTTCAATTTGAAATTTTCCATGCCCTGTGTTTTTCTGAAAAGAATCAATCAGATGAAGCATGTTGATGGATTGCTTATACCTAAGTTTTCATACAGTATTTCTCGCGTTTTTTCTTCAGAATATGCATATACGCTGAAAGTGGATGAAAAGAGTGATGTCTATAGCTTTGGAGTTGTGCTGCTGGAACTAGTCAGTTGTAGAAGGCCCGTGGGGGAGTTAGGTGATGGTGTAGATATTGTTCAGTGGGTAAAACAAGATGACTAACTCCACCAAGGAAGGAGTTTCAAACATTTTGGACGAGAGACTGTCTTCAGTGCCTTTGTACGAGGTTATCCACGTTTTCTGAGTGGCAATGGAATGTGTCGACGAACATAGTGTAGAGAGGCCTACCATGAGAGAGGTAGTTCAGATGCTCAGTGACATTCCAAAGCTCAAACCTCCTGAAAATCCCGTAACTCCTTCAGAAGGAGCGGAATCCCCCCAACCAGCTGGTGCTGCCCACCCTCCTGATTTCCTCTCTATCTGAATCCATTTCAAATTTTCATTGTTACGTCACATGGTCAGAGCCAGTTAATACCCTCATAATTCATAATTTCATACACAGAATATCAGTTAGCAGTGACCACCTAAAAATTCCATTCAAGAGGGTGATTAATTTACTCAGTTGCATTCTGTAAGTCCTATTGTTGGTTCCGGGATGGAAATTTGTTAGAATATCAGCAAAATGATAGGAGATGCGTCTGATTCACTGGCATAAGAAAGGTTGGCGGTAGTTGTTGGCCACTAAAGCCTCCAAATGATGAATGAAGACACCAATCACTGTATAACGTGAATGTGAATTGTAAACATCTGAAATTTGGGCAGATTGAGAAATGAAAAAAACCTGCAGCAGATTGTTGAGACAAAAAACCCATGCAGAGGAATATATGATACGACAATAATGTAGGTTACAATTACAGTGAATAACAAATGTGTCTAACTAGGGCACTCAATCAACATTCAAAAGAAGTTTGTTTTTTCAAGTTGATTATTATTTTCGAAAGATTTAGCAGATTACTTAGAAGGATTTTTGTTGAAATGAAAATCTTTGTGGAGGAATTTAATGTACATAATTTCCATATGTATAAATAGTCAATGGAACTTGAGCCCAAACGCACGTGATGGGGCAAAATAGTAGCATGGTATAATAGGGATGATAAAGCCAAATCTATTCGGCTTTAGCATGGCTGACTCTATGTTGGGGCATCCTTTCTTTAAAAAAGAAAAAAGGAAAAGAAAAACGATTGAAATGGATAGTAATTCTAATTGCATTAAAAGAAAGCTGCGTTTGCACTGTACAATGAGATAATACGATTTAAAACAACAGGGTTTGGCCTCATAGGTTCAATACTGCCAAAAATTGATAAGGCCCTACCTATAGTCTGCAGGGTTCTACTTCTTACATTTTGCACCATAAAACACAACCTACAGCTGTATATTCTAATGTACTGGCCTAGCAAGCTGCAAAAGTACTGATTGATGAAACATAAAAACCTGGACTGTTTAGTGGAAACTTGCTCACTGTGGGTTTCTTGCTTGACAGGTATTTGAGATTCTAAATCTGCTTCTTCATATTCCATCACTTCCCGAGTCTGTTGAACTGTGTCTTCTTCCTTGATCTCAGCCTTATAAGATCCAATTGAACCCTTTGGAGGTGAAATTATGGAATTGGTGCTCTTGACCAGTCCTGAGATCAAATGAGTTTGCATGTTATGGATTGCTGCAAGCCTCCCAATTTGTGTGCTCAGTATGTCTACCTTAGGTTACAATTCTGCATTTTTGACCAGCTGAGATGTGACCAGCTGCTTTGGAGACCCTTGGACTGTTGCATTACCCTCCTCATTACCCTACAAAAATTTGTTAAATTTTAGGTATGTTCTATGCTTAGAGCAATTTATTTCAATTTTCACAATTAGCTCAATAACTTTTCTAGATTAGCGATCACATCAACGTTAAAGTAAACTGCAGATAGAACATAAACATAAATCGTAGAAGACAAGCCAAGACAAGAGGACACAAGATGTGGCGCTAGCCAAGGACAAACCCCAATGTGGGGAAACCTTTGATCAATTCTTCTTGTATGTTCTTCAATAGTTCAGTAGAGAGAGAGAGATAGTACGTTTACAACAGAAGTCAACACTTTGACTTATCTAGATAAGAGCATAGATCATCTCTAAGAAGATGATACATGAGATCAGTTGAAGACATGTTGCTTCAATTGATTCTCCAAGGTGACTCCTTCACCTATTGTTGTGCTGCATTTCATCATCATGCTGCACCTCACTGCGCTGCACCATGCTGCACCCATCATCACTATGTTGCATCTCATCACGCTTCATTAATCATGATTGTACCCATCACTGTATTGCATTATGTGCTATTGCTGCACCATGTTGCCATACTGACCTATGTGTTCGCTGCATCTTGCTTGCTTGTTGTCCCTAGCATGCTTGTTGTCCTTAGCATGCTTGCTATTGCATGCTAATTGTCCCTTGCATGCTAGCTGTAACATTGCATGCTTGGTGTATTTGCTGCTAAGTACCATACAACTGTCCCAATGTTAGTTAGTTTTCCCTTGCATGCTGCTCTCCTTCAGAGACAGATGCTCTGGCTGTTCCGGCAGTTCCCGACAGTTCCAGCAGTTCCAGTTGTTCCCGGCAGTTCTGGCAGTTCCCGACAGTTCCGCCAGTTCTAGCAGTTCCGACAGTTCCGACAATTCCAGATGTTCCCAACAGTTCTGGCAATTCCCGCTGTTCCCAGCAATTTTGGCTTCTGCCCTCAGCTTTCTCGCTTGTTCCGGCAATTCCCGACAGTTCCAGCAATTTTGGTTGTTCCCGATAGTTCTAGCAATTCCGGCTATTCCAGCTATTCTCGGTAGTTCTGGCTTTTCGCGACAATTTTGGCAATTCCCGTCAGTTCTGACTTTTCCCGCAGTGCCGGCAGTTCCGGCGATTCCCGACAGTTCTGGCAGTTCCCGGCAGTTCCATCTTTTCCTGGCAGTTCCAGCTTTTCCCTCCAGTTCCAGCTTTTCTCGGCAGTTTTGACAGTTCCCGGCAGTTCCGGCAATTCCGGCAATTCCCAGCAGTTCCGGCTTCTGCCCTCTGGATTAGGGCAGCGTTATCCCTTAGGATCTCTCCTCCTACTAAAACCCAAAGACAAGTAGAGAGGAAGAGATCCCAAGTGTGTTGAAATGACTTAAAGGCCACCTCTATTTATACTAAAACGTTGAGCACAAGTGGGGTTTATTTGGTTGCTGGCCGACCTTGACGAATTGTCCCATAACACAAATAAATTCATATCTCCATGAATACTTATCGGAATTGGATGATCTTTAGATCAATCTTACACCTCTCGATGAGAGGGATCCAAGAAAAATATCAGCTTCCATTAATAAGATGACCCACATGGAGTTTGGCGCTAGTTGCCAATTTTAACAAAATTGGCAATTTCACATGGGGTGCATCTGCAAGGACATAGGTGACCATCCATTCAATATAAAGAAGAATGCCATGCTACAGAGGTGCTGCAAGCTAGAAGACCCTGTGTGCCTGGAATGGATAGAGCCAAACGCCTTAGCTCCACAATGGATCCTAGAAACACAATTCTTCGCAGAACCACAAAGCGAAATCAGTTGGAGAAGAGCTAAATCTGCAAGCAAAATGGATGAGGCACCACCCAGATTCAGAAGAAACACCTTCAAAGGGAATAGGATCATCACCAAGGCTCATCCATTCCATTGTCTTGTTGAGCCTTAGAAACATTGCAGATAAAACCTTGCTCTTTGGCCAGACATGATTTATCCCACCTTTGTTCCAAGAGACCATCCCACCTCTAATGGTAACTCCCTCCTGACCAAACACGATGAAGTGTTCGAGGAGGATGAGGGAAATAATAGTCCATGTCAAATGAATTAAGGAGATTTGCCACTTGGATTATTTCAAATTGCATTTCATTCATAAGGTTTACGTGCTTATTCATAGGAGATATTCTATGATTGGTTCCTCCTCGTTTTTACTTAACCACCCTTGAATCAATTGAGCTACATTGTTTTCCAGTGAATCAACTTGCCTGTTGAGATGTTGAAGAATGTAATAAAATTCAATGGAGTTGAAACTTTTAACAATTCCTTGAAGTCTTGTTGTCATCCTTGCAAGGTTTGACAACAACGACAATTAGAATCATGTTCACCATTGATCTAAGAACTTTTAGTCTTTGAAAGAGAACGAATGCTTTTGCTGGGTTGTTAGTGGATATCCCCAAGGCCCAAGTTTAGGTTAGTTTGATTTGTCCTTATAGGTTGTAGATAGCTCCCCCCAATTTGCCACCCCAGGAACATAGTTGTAAAAACCAGTCTTGCTAACCAGTTACCGGTCTAATCTGCCGGTTAGCAAGCCCACAGGTCAAAACCTGCCAAAAAAACCCGGTCAGTAACCCATTTCTCCTTTTTTTGCCCTAAACTGGTACTAACCGGCCGGTTTAAGATGGAACCGGCCTGTTTGTATCAAACAGGCTGGTTCCGTCCTAAACCGGCTGGTTAGGAGGCAAGCCCACCGTGAGCCCAAAATGTCACTGAATTTTCTGAGTTTAGTATGTTTTTTGTGCGTTATTTCGTCAAGCACTTCAATGGCATGCCGCTGTAGGTGTAAATTTTTGCTTGTTCAATTTATACATCAGCATATTGGGATAAGAAGGTATAATCAGATTGTAACCAGCAACTAGAATGACACCTTATGCTCAGAAATAACACAGATTGCTGATATAAATCCCACCTTGGAAATCTCCCAGATATACCCTGTAAATTTCTGATTTTTTGTAGTTTACTTCTGTGAATACTTTCGTCAAACCGTTGGTCTACTAACTGCTCTAGATGCCTTCCTAGGTTCTTATTACATAAAGCCACTGGAAACCGAAATAGATGCTAATGAAGTCGCTTCAGAATATCAGATTCACATTTATATTGAACTCAACCAATATCAATGACACTAATGTTCACACTGACAGTCAGTAACTACTCTCTCTGATCTCATTGAAATATAACTTCAGGAATTACACAGAAATCTTTATACACCCATATTCATTTCAGGTACTTAGTAATTTGTGCAAACTAAAACACAGTGGAGAGGGGAATTTGAGCAGCATTGTTTTTGGACTTTATAGGCCATTTAGAGCCTCATTGCTTATGTATTTTGCTATTTTGTCGATGATATGTATTGCACTCGGTGCCATTTTGATATATTCACCTTTACATGGTATATAAATGAGCAATCTTTGCATATTTTGTCTCTATTGGCTTGGAATCCTGGTTTTAAATCTTAAAAATAGTTTTATTTCATTAAAAATTAATTATTTAATGTATTTTTTAAAAATTAATTATTTAATGTATTTTTTTAAAACCTGTTCGTTTAGGCCAAACCAGTCCCGGTTAGACCGGTTCCGGTTGGTAAACCAGTTCATTAGATGGACCGGTTCGATGGACCGGTTCGGTCCCCGATTCCGGTTTTAAAAACACTACCCAGGAATGCCTTTGGGAGCCCTGTCAAAGGATAAATTGGTTCTGTTTTAATCATCATACTTTTTTTCCTTGTGCTTTTGCTTATGTGGACAACTTACTGAACCAATATAATGTTGTCCATTATTTGCCACTTTTGCAAGAAACCCCTACCATTTTCAGGCATGATGCCAGGCAAAATCTTTTTGATGTGATTTGCTAAGATTTTAGACAGAATATTGTAGGAGACATTGCACAAAAATATGGCATTGAATGTTGAAAAAGACGTATGTCACTGCTCTTTGGGAATCAAAATTATGGAAGAAGAGTTTGTCCAACTAAGCATTTGGCAGAGATCAATTTTTATTATGCCCGAGCGGGCTCTGAAATAGTGTATAAAGAATTTCTCAGGCCCGGTGCTTTTTTAAGTTCAAGCCGCCGAATTGCCTCAACGATATGCTTTGGCACCCATAACTCTTGGTTTCTTTCCTTAGAGACCATCTAGATATCCCTTGGAGCATCTTCTACACGGATTTCTGATCAATCTCCTCTTCTCCAGTATACAGATCCTTGAAATGGCTGAATGTTTCCCCTATGATGGCCTCACAATCAATCAACTTCTCTCTTTTTTCCGTAACAATTTCTCTGACAATGTTTTTCAGTAATTTTGATTTTGTTTGTTTGTGGAAGAAGGACGTTTTCGTATCCCTAGAATGCATCCATAAGATTCTAGCTTTGAGTTGCCAGTGTTCTTCCTTTAGGATGGTTTGTGGAAGCTTTAATGATAGGTTCCTCTCTTCATTAATATTTTGATGTGTGACCTCCTCCACTTCAATTCTAACCTGTAGTGAACTTAGCTAATCATGAACTTCCTCTGTTCTAGATCTAGTTTAGGCGGCTTTCATCCAAGCCTTCAATTTAGATTTAACCATGCACAACTTTGATTCCCGTACAAAAGATGCAGAGCCCTGGGTCGAGATACCTCCTCCCAGTATCTGTCTTAGTGAAGAAATGTCTTTGTTTCATAATTCCTGTATCACCCAAGGGGGTAATTGGCGAAGACGTTTGCTTCAAATTAAAGGATTGAGCCCAGTCTGGGCTTTATTCCCTGTACCCACCTTCCAAGTTAACCAGTTACCAACCAGCTGGAAAGTTGACTTCACTGCTTTCCAGATAATTAATGCATTATGCACCTGTTTCACCAGATTCCTAACACATTCCTCAATTGTCGCTGGTTACAAGTACTTGGTTTTGATTGCCTATATCCATATGCCTTTTCCTTGTGCCAGTCTCCATACATTCTTTGCAGCTAGGGCCTTCGAGAAAAGGAATAAGTTTTTTTTATCTCCCATCCTCGGTTTGCTTTTGGGATTGCCAATTTCTTCTAGGATGCCAGCACTAGACCGACTTTTTTGTTATCTGCGGAGTAGAAGAATTTATAACACAATTTTCTAATTTTCTCCGATACACCTTTTAGAACTAAATCACTTAAGAGATGAATAGAACTAGATCTAGATGCTATAGAAATGTTGTTTTAAATACATGTAAGTTGCCTTCGTGTGGGCAATTAACCTTGCTTTTCTGGTGGACCCTTTTCTCCACGCGTAAAATGGCATCAACTCTTCCAAACACAATTATAAACCCGTCTTCTATAAAGAAAGAAGAAAGATTGCAAAGAAAGATTACGAGGAAGACATTGAATGTGTTGATCCACTTTTAAAAATATGCTTTCTAGCCCATTTCTCTCGTCTTGTCTTGGCAAGAATTTTGATTATCATGGACCAGCCATGGTATGGAAGATTTTCCAAACAATATTTCCAAGTCCCACATATTAGATTCTGAGGGGAATATACAGTGACCAGATCGAAATAATCAAAATTAGCTGGTTTAGACGGTCATGGTTGAAAATCAGTTTGGTTTGGTGTAAGAAATGATGGAATAATGGTGGCTGTCCCAAAATCAAGTGGGGTGTGAGAGTAGTGAAGCATAATAAATGCAGGGTTAAGTTGATCCACTATTAAATATACATTATTTGAAGAAAATCTTTGGCATAGGTGAAAACGAAAACTGTCATTCTCACAAAATTTGTTGTCACTACACCTCTACAACGCTTGCTTCTTTAGTTTCCACTTTGCAATAAGGTTAGCATTACCTACTAGAGATATTTGCCATTTAGTGAATCCACTTTATCTCAATGCAATACATGCTACACCAAGTTGCGCCATCAGTTGTACGTTGAGTCATTCATTTTATATATCTCACGAATCAATTTTTTTTTTCAAATAATTTTTATATAATATTTATTCTATTAGAAATAAGAGTTCAAATTTAGTGATTCAGTTTTTCACAATTATCTTCCCAAATCTTCTATTCCTTTGGTGTATCTCTGCAATTGCTAGTTTCTATCTATTTACATGACTTTCTCTCAATGCACAACCTCTCAACTATAACAAAATATCAGGGACTATAATTTAGTCCACATTTATAAGTAAGACTATGACCATGGTTACTAATGAATTATGCAAATTGGAATCTAAACATACAAGATTTATTTGGAAAGATTTTTCAACTTTTAAACCATAGAAATTGACCTAATTAGCTAGTTTTTCAACCTTTAAACATTAGAGATTGTCTTAATTAGTTGATATGCATGGTTTGAAATTATACCTTTCCCACAAAAACTACATATAAAGAAGATGGTCTTATAAACTTAAAAAGCTCCAATCATCACACAAACTTGATGTGAATACACTTGTTCTTTAACCATTGTTACAAACTTGATGTGAATACACTTGTTCTTTAACCTTTGTTAATTGAGGGAGACTAGAATATGATTTATCTTTACATGAGTTGTGCAAAGCAAGTTCTGTTAGGAGTTTTGCTATGCTCGAGAATTTCATGAAAACTAATTAATAGGTTGTTCAAATTTCCTATTGTGTATGTCACTTTTTTAAATTTAGATATACATAAACATGTTTCTTGCCATGTCATCCATTACTCGAAGATCTTAATGTCTAAACCACTTTATAAAGAAAGCTCACTATCAACTATGTTTTTAAACTACTATTTATTATTGTAACTGTTCTAAACACACAATCAAGTCAGGTTAGGGACATGGTGGTGGAAAGTAATAAAAAAAATCCAACCTTGTAAAAAATAAAAATGGAAATAGAGTTTACTATGCAAGAGAAGCAATGTTCTATTGAAAAGGAGATAATTAACTGATAGATAATTATTATGTCAAGTTAGAAGGATCAAATTGATGTTAGATAAATATCATGTCAATCTATAAGGATCAAATTAATGCTAAAGGGAAAGGCCTATCCATTTTCTATTAAGGGAAGTTGGAAAACAAATTCACACCCATTACCTAAAGATTCACAGTATGCACAAGTAAATTATGACGTTATTGCTTACCAAAAAAATGTGAAGAGCTTTTTCTTTAAACACTGATGAGAGTGAAAAAGGATGTAAGACATGGCAGTGTGTAATTCTAGACAACAAGGGTGGACATTCAAATGAAGATGCACTTTTGTAATAACTTTTGAAGATAAGTAAAATAAACTAAGGAAAAAAAACAAATAACTTTTACAAAATCATTATGTAAAACAAATAAACACCAAAAATTACATTAGTTTTCTAGAGGTAATAAAAATCATTGTTTTTAAGGGTAATAGACACCCAAACACACATCAATTTTTTGGAAGTAAGAAAACATAAATACTAAATAATATAGTCTTTAATCACACTATGATTCCTCTTACATTGTTCATTAACAAAGCTCTAGGTCAACCTTTGTTATTCCATGGTTATGTTCATATTAATTCTAATACAAATTTATTCCCACTATCAAAATGGGGAAGGCTTGAAATAATTACAAAATCTAATGCCTAAAATATTTTCAATGTGGTTGAGAAGTGTTGAGCTGAAGGAAAATGGCGAACTATGGTTTCTGACAAGCCCTTACACGGCGCAGAGACAAAGTAAGCAGCCTCACAGGCCCAAGCAGAACTATTGCCTAAACAGGCTCTGTGCTTCTGAAAGCAAAGAACAATGAATATTTCGATGGGGGAGGCATCAACGCCTCCCCCCAAAGAATACAACAATGAAGACCCAATTGAAGGCGGAACTGAGAATGCAGAGACGCCAGAGGTACAACTTGCACAGCAGCAGGAGAAGAAAGCACAAGAGGATCTAGAAAACGAGAAAGGAGATAAACCGACAACATCTGAAAAACCAAAGAAAGTATCATCGTCCACTTGCAAGCCCATTGCTACAGAACGGCCCAAGATTGAGCTACCCAGTCATAGGATTAATGCGCAAATACAATACATGAGAGACCATGCCCTGATTGGCAAATTTATAGGCTATTGGCCAACTAAAAAAGCTCTGCAAGGATGGATAACCTCAAAGTGGAAGCCCAAAGGACATGTAACTCTATAGCTGGGCCCTAAAGGTTTTTTCACAGCTATCTTCAACTACCTTGAAGACCGAAATCGAGTCCTAGATGGAGGACCCTATTTCTTCAATGCAGCAGGTCTTTATCTACGTGACTGGGTCGAAAGATTTAACCCAGATAAGGAAGACTTCAGTTGGGCGCCAGTCTGGATCTGCATGTACTTGCTTCCGCTGGAATACTGGGATGAAGAATCACTTAAAGCCATTGGCAACTGATTGGGCGAGTTCATAAAGGTAGTAGAGGAAACAAAGCTTCGAAGATATACATCCTACACTCGTATTTGCGTATACATGAAGCTGGGCCAAGCACTCACAGACTCGGTAAGTCTCCTTCACGACGACTTTGAATGGATACAACCTATAGATTATGAACATGTACCCTTCAGATGTAGGAGATGCCATGCCCATGGACACCTTTTTCATGACTGTCCCTTAAACGCGCCTCCTAAACCCACAGAAAATGGAGGTAAGTCTGATCCAGAAGGATTCACCAAAGTGGCCAGCAGAAAAAGGCATACCAAAAAACCTCCCACAGCACCAAAAAATGTTACTCCATCATCAGATGTGCCATCCTCCAGCAACAGCTTTGATATCTTGGCAAACCTAGATATGCCTGAATCAGATCCCCCTGTGACAGCAAAGCCAACCTCTGTTCCATCCACCAATCTGTCCTCCATACCTATTCACAATAAAACTAGTCAACCATCGAAAGTTAATACCTTTGATATGCATGCCTCAGACTCGCAACCCATCCCCAACCTTGTTCATAACAAAGCCCTCTGGTCCGACAAAGTTATGGACATTGATGATATACTGGAAAAACCTCCTCAACCATTAACCCTTGTGGAGGGCAGCAGTCAGCAAAGTTTAATGGAAGAAGAACCTGAAAGCTTTGATCTTTTTAGTCTAGAGCAAGCTTGCAAAAGGAAAGAGTTCGACACAATACCGGATAGACAATTGGAAAATTTGGAAGTAGTGCTAACAAGAGTGCATCAACATAATACTTTGGGCATACAGCAAGGAGGTAAATGGGACACGAAACATATCATCAAAGATGGGAAGAAAAGAGGTAGAAAGACAAATCTACAGCACACCATTTTAATTGGGGAAATGCTAGTGGACTCCGGAAGGTGCTCCAAGTTAACCAAATACTACCGATCCCTACCTACAGGTCAACCATGAAGCTCATCTCATGGAATGTAAGAGGACTTAACGGTCCCGGGAAGTATAGAATGTTAAAGAACATGATTCAGCAAGAACAACCACACATTGTATTCATGCAGGAAACAAAATGTAGCACTAGTAAATTAGCCTCCAGATTATCCAAAGCTTGGGCAGGATGTCAAACTATGACAGTAGACGCAACAGGCGCCTCGGGAGGGATCGCCATAGCATGGAACACTCAACATATCTCCCTAACAAATTTCCATGCCTCACACCATTTCATTCAAGCAACGTTCCACCCAATTGGAACCAACATACATGGCCATTTAACTAATGTATACTTCCCTCAGGATGGCACGCAAAAAACCACGTTGCTAGAAACATTGGAGACTCTTAATGCTCCAAGAACTTATCCACTCTGGATCACAGGAGGTGACTTCAATATGATCACACGACTGGAGGAAAAACTTGGAGGCAGAAGAAAGCTGGACAATGAAAGCAATAACTTCAAAGAATACATTCAACACAATGGTCTAATAGACTTACCATTTGATAATGGCACCTACACTTGGAACAACAAAAGAGCAGGCTCATAAAAAATATCATCACAGTTGGATAGATATCTAATCTCAGACAACTTTTTCCATCTAGGTGGTGATATATGTGCCTCCATTCTCCCCATGGCTAGCTCGGACCATTGGCCCATTTCCTTGCAATGGAAAAATCTGGGAAAATCAAACAGAAAACCATTTAAATTTGAAGCTTTCTGGCTCACCCACCCTGAGTTCAAAATAGTGGTCAAATCAGCGTGGGAAAGCTTCCTTCCCAATGGTGGCTCACTTATGTATCAATTCCAGTAGAGAATGAAGCACATCAAAAAGCAAATCAAAACTTTGAATTACACCACATTTGGCAACATATTTCAAGAGCAAAAAGTTCTTAAGCAAAGCATGAAAGAGCTACAACAGAAGATCATCATAGAAGGCAGAACAGAAGAGCTAGCCAGACATGAACAAGTCCTACTAACACAATTAGACGAAAGAAGGAGACAAGAGGAACTGCCCTGGAGACAAAATTCAAGAATTAGATGGCTAAAAGAATGGGAACGAAACACCAAATTTTTTCATCGCACAACTATACAAAGAAGAATGAATAATACAATCTCGCACATTCAAAACTCACAAGGAGACAGAATGGAGAAACAGGAAGATATAGAGAAAGAGCTCACCAATCACTGCAAAATAGTACATCAAAAGCCGCCCATAGATAGACAGCCTGCCATCAACGAGATACTTCAGCATATTCCTAGACTCATAACAGAGGAGCATAATCAGCTATTGCTAAGACCAGTCACCCCTACGAAGGTCGAAGAGGCATCAAATCAATTGAAAGATGGGAAAGCGCCAGGACCTGATGGTTTTGCTTCTAACTTTTACCATCATTTCTGGGACTTAATCAAAGTAGATGTTTGGAATGTGGTCTAAGAATCACGAGTCATCCATTGGCTACTTCCCTCGCTCAATGCGACCTTCATTGCTCTTATTCCCAAAGAAGCGCAGCCGAGCACTCCGGAGAAGTTCAGGCCCATTGCACTTTGCAATGTCATATACAAAATTATCTCGAAAGTCATTTCCAACCGCCTCAAACCGCTCCTCCCTCTTCTCATTTCACCAGAGCAATCTGGATATGTAGAAGGACGTCAAATCCTAGACGACATTATTCTGACTCATGAAACCATCCACTCCTTAAAGAAAAACAAACAGGCAGGTATGCTTTTGAAAATCGACCTATCTAAAGCCTTTGACAAGCTCAGCTGGACCTACATAAAACAGATGCTGACTGCCTTCAGATTTAGCCCGACCTGGGTTAGATGGCTTATGACCCTAATTTCCTCTCCACTCTGCTCTGTTCTAGTCAATGGGATCCCCTCCAAACCCTACTCCCCTTCTAGAGGAATCCGTCAAGGTGACCCTCTATCCCCATTTCTCTTTATCATTATGGCTGAAGGTCTGGGTCGTCTTATAAAGCAAGCTATTCAATCTCATGACCTTAGAGGAATCTCAGTACATGGAACCCCTGCGATCACTCATCAACAATTTGTTGATGATAATATGCTCTTTGGTCATCCCTCTGTCAGTGAAGCCTGAACCTATAAAGCTCTTCTAGATACCTTCTCAAAAGCCTCTAGCACCACTATAAATACTGCCAAATCTCAACTATTCTTCTTCCATACTCCTGTCGCTACTCAAAGAATCATTGCTCGAATCATTGGATTCTCTCAAGCCAAACTTCCTTCTCATTATTTAGGTGCCCCTCTTATAGATTCAACCTTAAAGCATGCTTCTTGGCATCAACTCATTGAGAAAATGGAAAGTAGGCTATTGTCTTGGACACACAGAACCCTCAACATGGAAAGCAGGCTAATCCTAATAAAGGCAGTTCTACAATCTATGCCCCTCTATCTCTTCTCAGTTCTTGTTGCACCGAAATGGGTGCTAAAGAGAATCAAGAATCTGCAACGCAATTTCTTATGGGGTTCCGCAGGACAAAACAAAAAATGGGCATTAGTAAAATGGGACAAGGTTTGCAAGCCTAAAAGGCAGGTAGGTTTAGGCTTACATAACCTGCAACATAACAATACTTTGATGGGAGCACGGATTTGGTGGCAATGGGTCTCCTGCCCACAGAAGCCATGGGTACAACTCTAGACTGCTAAGTATGCAAACAATCGACCACAACAAGAGCTAATAAGGATAACTACCACGATCATAGGATCCCTAATTTGGAACGCGGCAAAGCAACAAAGAGAGGTCATCCAATAGCATAGCTTTTGGGAGATAAGGGACGGGAGGACAACACACTTCTGGACAGATTCATGGCAACGAAGACCAAAAATTACAGAACTCTTACCTTGCACAAATCACAATGGAAACGATATTAACCAGGAGGACAATGTAGCACAATTCTGGACTCTCAGCACCACATAGGGCTTCAGACAATGGAAACCTTTTGTTCAAATAACACAACAAGAAACGGAAGCATATAACTCGGAGCTACACAAAGAACTCACAATTAGAAGAATCAGATTCAATAGTTGAAAAGATGTACTTAGATGGGGATATACACCAAAATGTGTATACACCACCAAAGAAGCCTACCAACTAATGCTCCAAACATAGGAAACAATTGATCCTGCTTGGAATCGTATCTGGACTATAGGGATTTGGCCAAAAATCTCCACTTTAACCTGGCTGCTATATCACCAAGAATTCTCACTTGGGACAACTTAATCAAAAGAGGATTTCAGGGACCATCCTATTGTCCTAACTGTCAAAACCATGAAGAAACTGTTCAGCACCTCATGGACTCCTACCACATGGCTAACCAACTCTGGTAAAAGCTCACTTTCAGATGTCAGCGACCATGCAGACTTCTAGGGGATATAAAAGGTACCATTCGTAACTGGACTCCAAAGCCCTATAACAACAAAGTTGTCAATAAGCTATGGACAATTCTGCCAGGTTTCCTTTTCTGGACAATTTGGAAGGAAAGAAACAAGCAAATTTTCAAAAATCAAAGAACTTCTTTAGAAATCATATGGACTAACTTATGTCAGAATATCAAGGAAACTCTAGCTCTACACCAATGGAGTGCTGAGGACTTTCCCACCCAGCCTCAGGAACTAAGCATATGGGCAAATTGGAACCTCCAGCTCCAACAGGCACAATTGGATCCCAACAGATCAAGCACTATTACCAAGCAGCTCTCACATTGGATTCACCCCCCACAGAAGGTGATTAAGTTAAATTTCGATGGTGCCTCCAAGGGCAACCCAGGCAAAGCAGGACATGGTGGCATATTTAGAAACCATGAGGGCCAACCCCTGCTAATGTACTCTAGCTCCATTGGATGGGATACAAATAACTCTGCAGAACTGGAAGGCTTATGGCAAGGTATGAACTTAGCTCACCAACATAATTTTCATCCCATCATAATAGAGGGGGACTCCCAAATTCTAATCAATATGGTTACTCAAATCCAACAAGGAAGCACTGCTTCGAGACCTGCCAAAAGTTGGAGATTAATGGCTAGGCTTGAACTAATAGAGCAATGGATGAAAAACAGGAGAGCAATCAATTTTATTCATGTCAAAAGGGATGGCAATAAAGTTGCAGATCTCCTGGCAAACATTGGAGTGGAACAGGATCAGATCCTATATTCCGGCACAATCAACATTCTAAACGACCACAATCAATTGCAAGCTTGCACTGACCTAGTGCACAAAGACGCC